>BROE01000014.1:8694293-9069349 GCA_036571765.1 Plecoglossus altivelis | reverse complement strand
GACACAGTGTACCTGTGTGTGTGTGTGTGTGTGTGTGTGTGTGTGTGTGTGTGTGTGTGTGTGTGTGTGTGTGTGTTGAGTTGGGCTAGGGTTAGGGACTCCGACACAGTGTACCTGCCTGTTTGTGTGTTTAGTTGGGTTAGGGTTAGGGACTCTGACACAGTGTACCTGTGCGCGTGTTGGCTCGGAACTGCAGAGTTATTAAACTCCATGGAGTGACTTACTGCACCAATTCCCCCCCTACACTCACCACCACCCCCCCCACCCCAGATCGTGATTCCTATTCATAACCCGGCCCCTCTCCTGCGCTCGGCTTTATAATATCACTACATTTCTATTCTGAAGCAGACTCCTGGGAGGGTGATCAGCGCAGCGAAACAGCGACCGACCCCCCCCCCCCCCCCCCCCCTCCTCCCTTCCGCCACCTCCAACACCTCCACCGCCATCCCAACACCCGCTATAACCCAATCACAATATTTAAAGGCCAGCAAAGAGCTTTTTAATGCGCGTCGTAGATAACCATTTAAAGTGGATTGCTTTGGTTTAATATGACCTTAACAGGCTGGTAGTCACATGTGAAGAATGAATAAGCTAATAGGACAGAGTGGCGCGCGCGAGAGAGAGAGAGAGAGAGAGAGAGAGAGAGAGAGAGAGAGAGAGAGAGAGAGAGAGAGAGAGCGAGAGAATGAAATCAAAAAGCCGAATATGAGAGATTTGTCTCGGTGGCGGCCAGGGTCTCTCAGCAGCGTGTGCAGGGAGAGTGATAGAGAATCACTGGCGTGTGAATGGAACAGGACAGGCGATGAATGAAGCTACCACTGCTATTGCTCTCGCTCTCTCCTGCTGTATCAACTGCTTTATCATGATAAAAGACCAGACAGGTACAAATGACACATTTACATTGGCCCATCAAAGGGAACTGGCCTCCTCCGCAGGCTCACTGAGAAGGGGAGTGGATTCCAGCTCCGTCTCAAACCCCCCTCTGATAGAATGATGTAGTGGCAAACGTAAATATATTTGGATATCATGAGAAATGTCAATGGCAGGGGCTCAAAGCCCAGCTGCTAAGTGAGGAATCTAATTCGGAGCCATATATGTTGTCAGCTTTGAGTGTCGGTTCAGCTTAAAGACCGTCCACAAAACAAAGGATTTGGAAGGAAGTTACTGGAAAATATGCACTCAAGAGGCTGGAAGAAAAACAGCCCATAAATTGCGTTTCCCCCCCAAAAAAATTGGAAACACGCAAATTGTTTTTGACGGATGGGTTTTGATTCCTGGGGTCTTTTGTTTCGCGGGTTAAAAACAGCCTGTGCTTGTCCATCTTTCTCACCTCAGAGGTGCGCGAACGCAGGCTTGGCCTGGCTGACTTGGAAAAATGAACCGTGTTGAACATGTTACCCTGTCAGGATGTCAACGGTTTATCTCAGTCCACAAGTCCACAGTCTACATGCTTGTCTCACCAGGCAGAACCTACATGTTTATGTACAGCGATGCTTTGGTAGATATCTACAACTACCGCAGCACACGCGCGTCAGTCTACTTCAAATGCAATGTAACTGACAGAGGAGTCAGTTGATATTTCATGCTCATTTCATTCTTTTCGAAATGCTTGTTAAAGATCCTTTCATTTGACGCTACTCGGTCAAGAGCCGTTTTGGGGAAGACTTTTGTTACGAAAGCACAGAGTGAATCAGGGAGAAAGCACAGAGTGAAGGAGGAATAAAGATGCCTGCACCTCATGGAACGATGAAGCGTTTTCCACATCGGTAAAGGTTTAGATGGACATCAAAAGCAAGATTAAGTTCTCCTTTGGTAGTAGGCATCCTAAAAAAAAAATTTTCATTGACATTGGATATAATTGATGTGGATTGTATTGCTATCTGTGCAAAGACTATAGTTATGCTGTTAAAGTGAGAAACGGTTTCAAGGGTATACAAAGCCAATGTTTATTTATTGTATTTATGTATGTCTTTATATTCTTTATATTAACTTCATTTTGTGTGTATTTAGTTCTCACGGCATCTTAAGTTGAAGCAGAAAATAAATCGCGAGTCAACAGAGAATTTGTGTGCTCGTGAAATCACAGGTGAGGAGCTACAGATTGTCGAGTTAACTCCAGGTTCCAACCATGTGGAATCTACAGTCACTGCTAACACTGGTTACCAAGAAGCTAGAGACATGTGCATGCACAGAGTTTGAAGGCATTGTCAACTTAAGGCCAGCAAGAAGATACACACACAACCAAGTTAAGGTGCTTAAGGTGGACTTATTTTGCTATTTGCTGAAAAGAGACTAGAGTGCAGTACAGTGTTTAAAGAAGTGCTGGTGTGATATACTTACTTTATAAGTTTAAGTGATTTTGGTGCAGGTATCAAGCTGCAATTAAGACAGTTGTAAAGGATAGCAAAGTGCAAAGCATTCAAATAACCTCATTGAAGTGTTGTTATGTGTTACAAATTTAATGTACAGGTTGATCGAACTGTTAAAAATACCACTTTAACTAGAGTTCATAATCTAAGAGAGTGACATCTGTTGAAAATACCCATGTTCAGTACGTTTCACTTTACATGTGTAATTTGTCACTTAGAGTAATCATTGTAACTAAGAGATGCAGAAAATGGCAGAAGGTGGTCAGTCTGCTAAGAATGGCAAAGAAAGAAGAACAGAGAGCAGCTGCAGTTAGAATCCCAAGAACGGTTAGACGCACAAACATCAGTAGCTGTCGATGATGCAACAGAACAAGAGCCACGAAGAGGTCAAAGAGCGCGCAAGTTTACAGAGAAAAGGTATTGCACAAAGAGAAGCTGATTCAACTTAACCATCGCTTTCATCGCTCTTATGAGAAATGGAAGACTCTTACTAGAGATGCTAGACAAAGACTAAAGGGGCGTCTAACCAATGACATGTTACAAAGCATCGTAGATGCCATGAGTGGTGCCTCAAAGGTTGTTAGCATTAGCATACAGTATTTACAAGGGGTCATTTTGTAGTCACTTTTATCCAAGGGTACGTACAACAGACATACAGTCTGTTGGACAGGAACTACACAGTTTTGACCATATGAAAGCGGTAAGTGGCAAGAGCCAGTCTCACCTCAGTTAGCGCACCTGTATCTCCCCAATATGAGCACAAGATTTACACACACTTTACACAAACTTCACTCTTTACACTTGAACTCAAAGACAGACCCTTTTTTGCTTCGGTTTGATCGCTGAGGATCTGACAACGATGTGGATTTGAAATGTGGACTCAGAGCGACAGAGCGACAGCTATATTTAGATGAACCCCTGACGTCCTTGGGCGTCATCTGCCACCATATCCAGAAGCATCATTTCATCTCAAACCTGGCTGAAGTGTTGCATTTTTAAGCAAATGAAAGAAGCGTGTGCAGCACACAAATCAACTTCATTAGAATAAAACGCAGGCCTCTGCTGAAATTGACAGGTGTCAACATTGACATGCAGGGTTGGGAAAATTAAGTATGCACGTAATTTATAGTTGCTCTCTCAGCGCGGATACAAACTTTCCTTTTTATTTGATGTGCTACGTCATCTGGAGAGAGGCGCTGGGAGAATTGTCTGTGAAACAACTGCATGGGAATGATTGAATACGTTGTACTAAGAGGGAAATTACAGGAATACTATAAATGACCTTGGTGATCACAGCATAGGCCAGCTCATAAAAGTAATTTGCATGGCCATGATTGATATCTCACTACGGATTGCTTTGTCAGAGGCTGGTCAAAACTTGTGATTAAGTGTTTAGTGCTTAGTCAATTTTGCTCTTTTCTAAGATTGTAATTAGTAAATGAACCCCTGCTTATGGATGGATGATTGATGCTGCAATAACCCTGTGTGTGTGTGTGTGTGTGTGTGTGCGTGTGTGTGTGTGTGTGTGTGGTTGTGTGTGTGTGAGTGTGTGTGTGTGTGTGTGCAAGCCTGTGTGTGGATCAGATTTGGTGTGTGTTTGTGTGTGTGTGTGTGTACATGTATGTATGTTTGCGTGTGTTTGTCCCGTGTGCATCTGAATGCGTGTACACATGTGTGTGTTTGTGTGTGTCCTCTCTGTGCGCTTGTGTTAGAAATGATATACGATAATGATATGACACGCAGCAGCAAAACGACCAGCGATCATTCCATTAGCGGAAGAGAATGTGATTCATAAGACCAGCCGCCCCGTTTAACCACCATTCACTTCAAATCTAACATGTTAAGCACTGGTTGTCTGTCAAAATGTCTACATTAAATTGAAGAGATCGCACTATTATCCAACGCTGATACTCGAGTATCCGTTCGCCATTGGGAAGAGGCCGAGCGCCAACATGACCAGACGCAGCACAAACATGGAAGGCCCATCATCTTGGTTGCTTTTCATTCCCCCCCCCCCCAAAAAAAAAAGTTTGACAGAGATTAAAGTCCATGGGGGAGGGTTTCTTTGTGTGTGGATTGTTGGTTTGGGAACATTGAGTGCATGGATCAGCTTTCCTCTGTGCTGATGGTGTGTTGGCGCAGTGCTGATGTGGATTGATACCCTCCTGGTGGTGTCCTCGTCGGTTGGAGAAACAGTATAAATCATCGACTCGGCAAGACGCTTTGAGACCCAAGCGGACTGATAGATGCTGAATGACCTAATGATAAAAACAATGATTTGGGCTTTTAACTTCTGTATCTGTGTGCAAAACGGAGGGCGTTTCTTACCAACGGAAATGGTGACAAATAACAGCGTGGGGCTGGGAAACGCTGGCGTTCACACGCTAGCAGATTAGCATCATTTGTATCAGTTTGGAGCCCGAGGGGCCAAACCACATGATGAAGGAGGCCTAGATCAGACCCCACTAGGACTGGGAGAGACAGAGGGAGGGGGGAAGAAGGAATGAGGAGGTAAACAGGGAATGAAGGAGGTGAGAAAGAAGAAAGGAGGGACAGAGGGAGGGGGGAGGCAGAGAGGAATGAGGAGATGGACAAAGCCACAGTGAAAGCCAGGAACTAAAAGAGAAGGTGAAGACGAAGCGAGAGCTTCAAGAAAGACAGCGACATGGAGACGGAGACACGGAAACAGGGTTGTGGTGGGCCAAGGAGGAGACAGCGCTCAGGTCAAAGGTGAGTTTGGAGGGACAGAACCGACCAGCGGTACGCATCCTCTTCCTTCCCCTGGCCTAAGTTAGTAACCTGTACAGGAACCTGTTAAGCTGTTTGATAAGTAAGCTAGGAGGGAGAGAAGAGGAAGAGGAGGTGGGAGCCAGGGGGCAGAGAGGAGGAGGAAGAGCTGGGGGGACAGAGATGCAGAGGAGAGGCCTGAGGAAAGAGAGGAGGAGAAGGATGCCAGGGAACAGAGAGGAGGAGGAAATCTAAAAACAGAGAGGAGGAGAGGGTCAGCAAGCTACATGTCACACCTTCAGGAACAACAGCAGGAGAAGAAACCGGCCTGAGCTTCTGAGCACAAATAAGAAGTAGCGAGGAAGAAAATAGCAAGAGCAGACAATCAATGAGTGGACGAGGAGAGCAGCGAGAGAGACGAGGGCAAGGAGACAAACACAAGATCTGTTTTCCTTTTTCCTTTCTTTCGCTTTATGCCGGCTAACATTCGGTAAAGCGAGAGAAAGAGAGCGAGCGGTAGTATGATGTGTTTTATACCATCAGGCTTCAACCTCCCCCCCCCCCGAACCACCCCCCCTCCCCGGCCGCACACCACACACACACACCGGTGTGACAGGGCTGGGGGCCGGCAAGGGGCTGGGATGGGGCCGGCGTGGAGGCTGGGGATGCTGGTTCACGGAGGGTTCAGCCATTACCCAGGCCCTGTAGCCAGCTGGGGGGCTAACCAGGTTGATGAGGCTGAGCAACAACCTGCACAGGCCCCAATGATTTTCACATCAAGCAGCCTGATGTACAGCTCCTCCGTGCACCAATCGCTCTCCCATATCGATCCCCTCTTAAATGAGCCTTCCCCGCTTTGTACCATGAGCAATAATTAAAAAAGCAGCACATTGATTTTAACTAATATTATGAGAGATCAGGATGTGCACATGCTTACAAAACAGCCAAGGCACTTGGCTTGGTTACCTTCGGGCAGCAGAAAAACAGAAGACTCCCCCCCCCAAAAAATAAACGGACGAAAAGGGGAACGATTGCAGATAAAAGCTCAGACAGGGACGGCCGCACGCACAGTTGAAAGTGTCTGAAACGGGTTTCTATTGAGTTTCTATTGTATGGCTTTATAAGTTCCGGGGATTTTTGGAATAAACAAGTCCATAGAGTCAGGATTTGGAAACTTCAGCTTTTGCGTGCATCCTGGGGGAAAAAAACACAATGCTTGGTCCAGTAAAGATGTGTTCTGTCTGTTTCTGTTCCAACATTTACAGATGACGAAAGTAGCTCATGTTAAAAGCACAACCATGACACCCTTTAGTTTAGCACTATTTATTTAGAAGTTTGAGGTTAGGGTTTTTTTTTACTGGAATTGTCCTCCATAGACAGTAAAACAAGGCTATCTTGTTAGGCCACAAATGCCAACACCCTCCCAAGTCTTGATCACACGGCGAACATTAAATAAAACATGACACTGTTGGTGTATTTTTAGTACGTCATGATTATTTGACCTTTCATGTCCCAGAAATATAGTTCAAAGGCGGAAAAAAAAGATTGTCGGTAATTTTTCCTGAATAGATTTTCTACAAATACCGATATTGAATTAAGTGTGATGACGCCGTCTGTGAACATCTGAAATGAATATTTATACCCACACTCCACACCCTTGATGCAAACGTAGAATTATATTGGTGCTCTCTTCATAGTCTTGACTGATGACCCTCTGTGGAGCTTAGTTTAACCACTCAAGACTCACAGAGACCTCCTGTGAGTCTTCCTGCTAGGCCCAGAACAGCCTCCTCCCCTTCCACAATGACACACACGCATGGAGGAAACCAAACGCGCATAAAAAGAAATGCCTCTGGTTTTACAGTCTTCCTTCAGTTTGTCTTTATTCCCAGTCCCTATAGCCATGTTTCACTCAGATAGATCATAAAAGACAGCCAGACAGAGACCTGTCCATATGCTGTTGAGAGGTAGGTTTATGGTGACCCCTGGGTCTGCTGCCATGTTGGGCCTGTCTGCTTTCCCGTAGGCTCTGCTCCAGGTCGCCGAGCTCCACCTGGACACAATGGATTTGAAGGAGAAAGGCAGGCAGCGTTTACGACCACTTAAAAGTTCTATGCCTCCTCCAGTCCTCCATCCCTCCAGGTCTCCCTCGCTTCAGTCCTCCAGCCTTCCCTTAAGTTGTTCAGTCTTCCAGTCTTGAATCTAGTCCTCCAGCCCTCCAGTACTAGATCCTTCCTCCAGCTCTCCAGTAGTAGAGCCTCCCTCCAGTCCTCCAGTACCACAGACTCCCTCCAGCCCTTCAGTACCACAGCCTCCCTCCAGCCCTCCAGTACCACAGCCTCCCTCCAGTCTTCCAGTACTAGAGCCTCCCTCCCGTCCTCCAGTTCAAGACCTGTCCTCCTGTCATCCAGTTCTCCAGACCTCTAGTTCTAGAGTCCTCCAGTCCTTTAGTCTTCCAGTTCTAGAGTCCTCTAGTCCTCCAGTTCTAGAGTCCTCCAGTCCTTTAGTCTTCTAGTTCTAGAGTCCTCTAGTCCTCCAGTTCTAGAGTCCTCCAGTCTTCTAGTCCTTCAGTTCCAGAGTCCTCCAGTTCTAAAGTCATCCAGTTCTCTAGTCCTCCAGTTCAAGAGTCCTCTAGTCCTCCCTCCAGTCCTCCAGTTCTACAGTCCACCAGTTCTCCAGTTCTAGAGTCCTCCCTCCAGTTCTCCAGTTCTAGAGTTCTCTAGTCCTCCCTCCAGTCCTCTAGTTCTACAGTCCTCCAGTCCTCTAGTCCTCCAGTTCTAGAGTCCTTCAGTTCTACACTCCTCTAGTCCTTCAGGTCTAGAGTCTTGTAGTCCTCCGTTGCTAGAGTCCTCCAGTTTTAGAGTCCTCCAGTCCTCTAGTTCTAGAGTCCTCTTGTTCTCCCTCCAGTCCTCCGGTTCTAGAGTCCTCCAGTTCTCTACTCCTCCAGTTCTAGAGTCCTCTAGTCCTCCCTCTAGTCATCAAGTTCCAGAGTCCACTAGTCCTCCCTCCAGTCGTCCAGTACTCCATGCACTGTGATCTCAGCCCATACGTCAGAGTCCTCCCATAATCCTTAGCATGTGCCCTGTGAGTGTCAACAAGCATGGAATTACATCAAGGACGTTTTTTGATAACTGTCGATACTCTCGCAAAGACAGTCAGCTATATTGATGCCTAAGTCAAGGGCTTGCTGTGTGAATGTGTGTGTGTGTGTGTGTTGTCAGTGGGAGATGAGGGGCCTTCAATGTCAGCCAGATGCCTGAGAGAGCCGATCCAGTGGGAGCCTGATCTTTATTGATATGAGTAAATTGATATTGATAAGGCTTTGGATTGGTATGGATTGCGTTAAGCAGCAGCAGAATAGAGAGGTCCTCAAAAGTGATTGCGGTCAGAAAGTCACTTTATTAGGCAAGTTTGGAGCTTGTCTGGTTTGGATTCCGTTCACATTATTCCAGCCCTCAATTATTATGAGTTTGCCATTGAGACCTGGGCCTTTGGGAGACCATGGTCACATAGATATGACCTGAACACAGAGCTCCTCATAATCCATGTGTAGGACCTGTATGTGCTTGTCAACTAGGCACACTCCGTAGTATGGTTTTAATAATATTCTGCACGGCTTGAAACTAAAATATTGAAAAAGAAATCAATTATCTTCTATTTCCTCGTCTGATAGTTAACTTTACAAATGAAGAAAGGAAAACTAAATGGATTAATACAACTGCAAATCACTTTTATTTAAACAATGTGTTGCTAAATGAAATTCCTGATCATTTATGGAGGTAAACAGATCAGATAGAAATAAATGGTTTAGTGGAAATTGGACTTTTGAGGGAAAGTAGATGCAGGGTTGGGGGGGCAGGTGAGAGGTTAAAGAAGATATAACTGTTTTCATTCTCATGTTAGAAATGTTGCGTTGATCAACATTAATCATCGGAAATGTATACAAAGGGCATTGCCATCAAAACGTGTTTTCACCCTTTATCACATTGTGTTGTATGAGGGAAGCCCTTCATGCACAAGTATTTTTTATACTGAAGGACAGACAGATATGTGGAGAAGTCAGACTACTCTGCATGTAAAAAACACGCTTAATATGCAATTACAGGATACTGCACTGCCACCTAGTGACAAAATACATGCACGTATGTTTGGCCTTGTTACTGTAAACAGTTGTTCTGGGGAGTTTTCATGTCAGCGTTACATGTACAGTGTTTCATACCATTACAGTTCCAATCAAGATGTTCAGATTCTTGTTCTGAGATGATGCCGTTCGGATCCTCGAAACGGAAGACGGTAAGACGAGAACAGCTGAAGTTCAAAAAAGATCGGTGATGTTTCCTGTCCCCACCGTGTGCTGTGTGTAATCGCTGAACGGAAAGCTGCCATTGTCATGATGCATGTTTTTATTTCCCCGTGGTAAAGATCTCCACTGTTGGTACACTCTTCTAATTATGCTTTGTCGTGTTATGTTACTGTTCTGCATCTAAAGCCGATTGTTGTTGGGAGATACAGAGCTCCGTGTAATTGGCTGGGAGACATCTGTGATGACGACGAGGAAGGCTAAAGCGCATGGCCACATTTCAGCCCCACTGTAATTCAATGAATAGCAGTAAAGAATGAAAGAATGAGTCTCAATTAAAGCTTTCAGAGAAGTATTCGCTCTCTTTGTTCCCTACATAAAAGCGTCTGGACGGAAATGCAATCTTAATGTGCACTAAATGCTTCGGCCAGAGGAACGCACCACTTCGAAGACTGGATCGTCTTCTGAAATCGTGTTCATTTTTATTCATTTTTTACTTTGGAGAACAGTGATCGAGAGAAGTGAGACATGACGTCATATGACTGTATTTGCCGTCATACCATTAACATTATTCATTTGTTTCACACAGCAAAAAACAAATGTGCATACTTCAGGTGTATTATGACTGGAATAAAGTGTGAAATAAATGTTAAAAGCATTGACTATGTGTGAAGTATTGGTATTGGTAACATTCACCAGAAAATGTAAAAAATACATTGAATTATCGCTAAATTATTTTGATGTGACCAAATTATTTGTCTAGTTAAATGCAGTAGGCAGAAAAAGGCTTCTTTCTGGTCTCTTGGGGGTATTAGAACTTGACATGGCAAATATGGCCTCTCTTTACTCAGCAAATGAAGGGTAATTACATCTTAATTCATGTGTCACTCCGCATTTATGCAAAAATAATCGCAGATGTTTGTCTTCGGGTTGACTGGTAGAATCAGTGATGTCAAACAGGAAGTGGAAGCTGTTAGCTCATTAGCTTCTATTAGCATGCTCAGCTGGACCAAAGGATTAAGAGGATATGCTTCACAACCTTGTGTTTGCTGACATTATGAATCTTATTATGTTCTATTGTTCGGTACCGTCTTTGAGATGTTCGCCGTTGGTTGTCTTAATCCAGTACACACTACATTTTATACTGGATATTAGCATTTTTTTACATTGTGTTTCTTTGGATAAAAGTTTCTTTAAAACAATAAAAGTGTGAAATGCAAATGTATACATTCAACATTCACGTTCTGTACTGTCACAGTATGTGTTTTAATTGCGTAATGTGTATTTGTATCATACTATACGACGGGGGAAGAAAATACCCTCTCAACAGTTCTTAACAGGCCTATACCTGTCAAAAGGAAAGAAATGGAGAGGGAAAAATCCTTTTTAGAAGAAGTGTGTACGCTTCATTTAATTGTCTTTGATTAAACCAGAGAACTTGAAAACAAGAATATGACAACAACCATGCATAATCTGATGAGGTCATGACCCGTATCTACAGCAATCAACACACACACACATACAAACACACACCTACCACCCCAGCCCACCACCACATGCACAAACACACACCTACCACCACACCACCACATGCGCACACACACACACACACACACTATTACCCTGTAATAATCCCCTCTCTGAAAGAGCAGAGTTGACGTCACCGGGACACTCATCACTACTGAATGAGCTCTTTCCTGCCCAGCCAGACTGAAGCATTTTTCAAGTCAAAGAACATCAACACTTGGGAAAGTAAATACACGCCATGTTTCTCTCTCTCTCTACGTCTGTTTCTCTTCACATACCTGTAGCATTGATCTGGAGATTCAGGTGCATCTGGAGCCGACTTCATGGGCAGAAACAAAAAAGAGAGTGGATAGAAGTGAGAGATAGTTTAGCTGTATCAATTAAGACCTGTTTCATCAAAGGCGCGCAAGGCAGATGTGTGCCGCTTGCTTGAATTGCTCACGGCTTTCCATGGCGATATACATTAGCTTTCACTGCCACCTGGTCGCGTCGTAGTAGCACAGTGGACTTGCACGCTCGCGCACGCGCGCGCACACACACACACAGGCTGTACTTTACAGATATCAGCCGTTATCCCCACCCAGCATCAGTCCCCAGGCTCTATGCTAACAGCCTCCTCTACAAGCCAATTTACAAGGATTCCGGTCATGTTTACATTAGCCCTCACTCAGTGCATGAAAAGAGCAGGGCCGCGCAGCAGAATAAGAATGAGCGAATATGAATAATTCAGTCATCCTCCCGGCCATTAACACGTTTTTTCCTTGAATAAAGTGATAATGGGTTATCATCTGTGAAATGGAAATTGCATAACAGAGACGAGGAGGGGAGTGTCTCCGCTTACACCAGAGGAAATTAATTTCACAGCACATCTGTTTCGCCAGGCCTCAGCTCTCCTGCGCTAAGTATGAGAAAATGTATTCGTTCGGCTCAGCTAGCTTCCTAATTAGATTACTATGGTTATTTGAAGTTGGGAATCTTTAGTCTAGTCAAAGGAATTAGTGTTCATCGCTTCCCCCATTATAAATGTCTAATATTTATAATAATAAAAATGATTTAACCAATTAGGGCGGGTTAAAAATGCATTACTCGCCCTCTCCTGTGCTGAGCAGATGGTGCAGAGGATGGTCCATATTGGCTCCGTGCATCTGGATGAAGCCGTTCAGGTAATAATGTGAGGGTTGGTCCTTGGGCCCTTAGCTGGCTCGCTCCCACAGAGGCCCTCCGGAGGAGGCAGCTTTAGCCAGAGGACCAATCAAACGATTAATGAAAAAAAAAATTGAAAAAAAGAAGCTTTCCGCTTTCGTCGAGGAGATAAAGAAGCTGAAACAAATCAATTTTAAAATTGAAAACATCCAGTTCAGGGATAAGTAGCTGACAGCAGTGTAAACAGTTATGATGTGGATGGTTATCGCCGTAAGTAGGCCGGCAGTGGCAGAGCGAACCCTCTGAGGGGGGAGGTGACGCCGTCCCTCTTAACTTTTCTTTCATCCCTTTCTATCATTTTTTTTTGTTTTGTTGTTTACGGGTGGACAGCTGTAAATGATAAGAGATTGAGGGCTCCTATCTGAAATGGAGATCAGTAATCCCTCAGGTGTGCCGCTATGAGACCCAGAGACACCACAGCCTTGTGGGCAGAGCCTGCTGGGAGAGACTGGAGGCTGGGAGAGTTTGGAGGATGAACACCACAAGGCTGGGAGCGGCTGGTGAGAGTGGAGAATGGGTGAGGCTGGCTGGTGGTTGGGAAAGGCTGGAGGGTGGGAGAGGTTGAAAGAGCCTGGAGAATGAAAACCAGGAGGCTGGGAGAGGCTGTTGTCTGTGAAGCAGAAGGTTGGCAATATAAGAGAGGCTGTATGCTGCAAGAGGCTAGGTACTTAGACACACATGGTACTGAGGACCTGCTAACATGACTGACGCCCCCTGAGCCAACAGTTCTCCTGGCTAACATATGTCTACCCAACGATTGATCCCCAGTCTACCATTAAACCAAGAACATGTTGGGATAGTTCAAGGTCAACTCTCACACCTGGTTTATACTATTGTGTATTTTTACTGATCTGTCTGAAGGTAGACATGCTATACCGATACCCAGTTGTGCATGAGTTGTGAAAATGTTTGTTCTGATTGATGCTATGCATTAGTACAACCCAAAGGTTGAGCTTTATGCAATATTTACATCTGTATATGGAGCGGTAAAACCTTCCTGCAGCCATTTTGAAAATGTTTCGAGCCAAACGCAGCCGTGCATTGAAATCACATTGAAAAGTGACGCCATTCCATAAAAATTCAAAATAGCGTAAACAGGCCGTCAGCAGTACAAGATTCCTTAAAGAACATGATTCTAAACCACCGTACCAACCCATGCAGGAGGTGTTAACTGAGACACAAGCATCTCATCTGATCAAATGGATCTCACCAAGGTTAAACTGGGCTGGGCTGACACACTGTTTTTCATTAGGATTCTCCAGTAGTCTCGTCTCTTATCCCTGTCCTCCACCGCATCGGGACAGTTGGGTTACAAGACAGCAAATTAAGCCCAGGGTCCTGATGATATTACCCAATCCAGCCGCCTTAATTTTGCAATCCCGTCACACAGAGCCACACAGCCTTTCCATCAAAACCATTAAAGCCTTTGAATTCCAGACTATTATCAACAATGGCAGGTAAATATTTAGGCTGTTTCAGCAGTGCAAACAAGTCCTCCAAGGTCAGAGGCTTGTGTTAGTCCAACCCGCCACTGTGGTCTCCTGTGGAGCTCAGGAGCTGTGTACACAAGCGCAAGTCAACAGCAGAGACAGTTTAGCAGCGTCTTTCACTGGGCGATGTGTGCAAGAGGCCTGCGCCACGCCACTGCACGGACGGGCAAGATAATGTAACATTTCGAATATTCAGATAAAGAGATTTTAAGAAGGCCATTTTTTTTCCTTTGGCAAAAGAGGCTTTCTTCTCTCCGTATCATTACAAGACATCGTCCGCCTGAGCTCTCGGAGCAAACAATTGGATCTCCAAAAAAAAGGTCATGTTAGCCTATTTGCCGTCAGAGCAATCCATCAGCACATCTCCAACAACAAACTGACTTCCAAACAGATCATTTATCAACCCATCTGCGATACTGAAGCAATGCTTCTGGAGAAAAAAAAATCATAATTGCAGTTTTTATCTCTTCCATTATTTATTTCTATAACCTCTGTCAACAAAATCAAAATCCTTTTTTTCCTTCGTTTTTTTTGTCTTTCCCCTGAGGAGATGCCTCTGAGTCCAGTGTTGGTGGGCTGGGAGATACTCAACATGATAACAAGTCACTTCTCTAGGTTTGTGTCAACTGGAGACTTTATGGCTTTGAAGTCATAAATCATAAAAAACTGCTCTGTACTTAAACATTTACAGATAAGAGAGTTGGGAATGAAATCGATTTAAGTTTCGGCACACAATGCCCCAGTGTAGTGGAAGTGGAGAACCTTACCAACGTGAAACTACTGTAAATGATTGAGTCGCTCGGAAGAGCAGGCTTAACGGTCTTTCTTTCGGGTCTTCGAGATGTTGTCAAGAGACCTTTACTGTCTTTACATGTTTCATTCAACCTGACTGAATCAAGGAAATAAAATGTGCTACAAGCTTGCTAAAAGTGAAATCATTTAAAAACATGTAGCTTTTTAAAAGAATGAGAGAAAGAAACTCATGCCAACAAATATTTAACGATACGCTATTATTAACATAATATTAAAACACGTGTACAAGTCACTAATCATTCCCACTAGCCACACAGTCACTCTGAACACCTAACAGTTCACAGCCAGAACACAGTTAAAATGAATATTCCACATCTGGCCATGAGCTATTTGACTTGTCCCAACGTTCGCTGACAGGCTATTCATCATGGAGCTCAGTGTCAGCAATAAATGATCCCCTCCGTTATAACAGGGACATTATTCACCAGGATTAGGAGGCGGCTAAACAGGCCCTTCTCCTCTGCTGCTCAGCTGCATCTCCTGGTCCTTGTATTGATCCCTGCCGCCTCCATCAACACGCCAAGGGGCTATCTGCATGACACCAGCACTCCACGCATGTTGATGATGCTCCTCTCTGCTACCGAGATGCTGGGATCGTATTTAGAAAGCGAGGGGGACTGAGAGAGAGAGAGAGAGAGAGAGAGAGAGAGAGAGAGAGAGGCAGAGAAAGAGTAGCGGGGGAGAGAGGCATAATGAAAAAGACGAAGGGAGACAAAGGGAGAGAGCGAGAGATGTTGGAACTGTATAGGGAGAGAGGGGAGAGAGAGAGAGGAAGGCTGGGATTGTTTTTCGAGAGAGAGCATGAGGGAGATAGAGAGGAGAGAGAGGCAGAGAAAGAGAGGGAAAGATAGAGAAGGTGAGGAGGAGAAGAGAAGGGGGAACAGGGCGAGGAGAGGAGATAAAGAGGCACTGTACTGGGGGGATTCTCCAGAGAGAGCAGGTATAATGAAGTGTTGGATAGGTTTAATACCAACAACATCAGGGGCCAAAGCCATAGTCAAGAGCTGTTAATATCTCCTCCTCTCCTTAAGCAAATCAAGTTATCTGCCTCTGCCTGTGTTTTGATAAGGGCCCGCATGCAGTCCGTGGAGAACACAGGTGATTTAGATGCTGTTTCAAGTGAATATCCAGATAGGTCAAACATCCACTCTGTATGATTCCCATCTGCTTGTATACCTGCTTGTTTTCCATCGGCAGAGCACGCTCTCGGAGTAGCGAGGGAAGCTTTTTTTCCGTACGGGTGAGGAGAGTCTGGATAAATCCCTCATTTCTCTGGCCCTGCCTTGGCGCATCAAACGTGCCACAAGACATTACTTAAGTCATGGCTGAAGGTGCCATGCCAGTGATGGTGTCCCACTCCGCTCAATTTGAAACGCATCAAATCCCCTCTAATTCCACATTTCAGCCTTTTAAATTGCCCTGTGCTCTGAAACGTAACCACAGGCAAGAACTTTGTTGTCAGGCCTTTCTCTCTCTTTCTCTCTTCATTTGCTTTTGGGTGTAAACTTTGCCGGGTTGCTAATGGTGGGATCAGTGGACCCCAATGTGCCTAATTCCAACTGTGCCGCACGTGTCATGACCAGAGCAACCATGAAGGATGGATGGACGGAGGTGTGAAGGAGGGACGGATGGAGGGAGGGAGGCGCTGCATGGAGGCATGGGTGGAGGAATCGAGGTTGGTACAGGGGGGATCAAAGGGGCGAGTGAGTTTCAACACAGCTCAATCAAGGGAAGTGGAAACAGCTCACAGGATGGGGTGTCACATAGCAGGTGTCTCCGAGGGAAGAAAGTCGCTAGGTGCATCTGTCTTCTCCACAGCACAGGTGTGGCCAGTCAAGACACACTTGTAGGACACTTTCTGTCTTTTGCAAGCATGCTTTACTGAACACAGACAGTCAGGGTGGGGCCTTTGGGCTCTCCACTAAGACCTTCCAACTTCCAGCAAGTTCCAGAGCTAGCTACGGAGTCTGGTTAGCAACACCTTTTGGAGATAGTCATTTAAAGTGCATGTTTTTGTTAGGGGCTGAAAAGGAAATGATCAATCCTTATAGCTGCTGTATATTAACTCTGTATACTTGGTGCAATATTTATCCATTGACATTGGCTCAGTAAACTTGGTGATGCACACAATTGCAATTGAAGCACATCTTCATGAACTCTTTTTCCTCGTACTTTAAAGAGAAAAAGCGTAGGGGCTACAAATACCTACATGGAAAACAACGTTTTCACACATCGGAATGAGAAGACGTTGGATTCCGAAAACCGTAGTGTAGTATCAGTGTGGTGTGAGTGTGGCCAGCGCTGGGACAATGTAACTCAAGCCTGCGTGGATCGATGTATGGATCCCATCTCAAGCCTGTAGGAGAGATCCAACTGATAACTTGGCGAGCCACTCCAACACCATCTCCTCTAAGCTGCCGTGAAAAGAAGGAAATAGAGCGAGAGCACGGACGAGAGATGAAAGAAGAAAGCAATATGCCCAGACTACAGGGGAGAGCGGGTGATGTAGGGAGGCGCACGGGCGACGACTCAGCGGTTAGCGAGAGAGACGGCCGGTGTTATGGACTGGCTGCGCTCCAGATGGTTAACCAGTAATACGGCTTTGCAGACTCCAAACAAGCGGGACGTACAATGCACGCGCAAAATGTCGTTGCCGCAAAAAAAAAAGTCTTCTTTTTTTTGTCGCTCGAATGTATTTTGGGGGTTTTATTTTGCCCTGTGCTTGATGGAAAACTAAATCAGACAGGCAGCAGCTGTGATGTGTAACACAAGGCAGAAAATGGTTGAATTAATTCATGAAAGCAGATATTAATAGTGGATAGAAAGTAGTTATCATTAAACCCCACGTTCTAACCCGGGCGTTGCTACTCTGGTAGTGATGTCATCCCCTGTTGTGTTTAACAGTACATGGATGATCCCACAGAGCCAGATATGTTTCCCATATTTTCAGCCGACCATCAAGAACCAAGCATCGTGTATAGCTAACTGTGAAAGAGCATCTTATTTTTCTGCTCCATTTTCAATTATTGTTACCTCAATATCTCTCTGCTCAGGCCAATATAACTTTTCCCCCATGTAGCTATCAATGGCCCCTGCCCATGTGCATATTGAACCAGCGGACTCGTGCAGATCAATATTCTGCCGTTGCAACCTGGAAGAAAAAAAAACTATATAATTACTCAGAAAGCTGCAAATTCCTCTGTGATAGCAGTTTACTTCATCCATTATGCTAAGTAGAGCATGTGCACATTCACGTGTCTCACAACATTGAATCGCAGAGGCAACAATCTTTCTTGGGAGTTCCTCTTCGGCAGTCTGTTTGACACACGTGAGGTAAGTTTCTGCTTTTGTAACGATAACGTGACGATCGTTCGCATTAACATCCCTGGTTGTGTTGAGTCGGACTTAGGGTCGGTTATTTATCCGCTCTTGTAAAACGTCTTGTGCGACCATTAGGTCTACAATAGCTGACGACTGGAAGAACCAGCATGAACGAGTGAGGGGGAGGCGAGGGGGGGAGGAGGGGGGGGGGTTGGATCAGTTTCCAACTATCACAGGAAAAGATGAATTCTCCTCCGGCTCGAGGAGCAAGGTGAGCAGTAAAAGCTGGCGTGATGCGGAGTGTGTGGCCGGGGGAGAAGGATAACAAACAACTGGTGGAGATTTGCTGCCTCTCAGCAGCCTTCTTACTGTGTAATGGGATAACCCAGGACACGCCAACAGCCTATCAAACTGCCCCTCACTCCGACCCCTGGCTGAGACAGGAAGGGCTTGCTTTGTCTGCAGCAATTGGGTCCTGTGTGCTGGCCAGTAATGAAGTGACCTGAAATAATGGAAAGCCTTGGGCACTGGTCGGATGATTTTTGCCCGGATAAGAGCAGGGATCCTGATTCAGAGTCACAGTTCATTTCATTTTTCGCCTGTGATGAGATCTCCTCCGTTATCAGATAAAATTGAACAGCCATTACCGGCGAGGGGCTCAGGCCGGCCAAGCGGTAAAACGCCGCCGACCGCTCCTAACAGAAATCCTATACACCGCACTTTGTCAGCAGTTCTGAATTCATGGCTTCTGAGGGGTTGAACGAGATGATAGGAATAATCTAGCCCCGACCAAGATTGACACTTAATTTCAGAAATCAATATTTACAATTTACTTCTTTCAAAGTTCATTCTGGGCGAAGATTCCATATTATCTCTCTCCAAATAAGCTGATCATATCTCCCCCTGAAGCCTGGGAATGAGTTTTCCCAAAATGTGAATTTTTTTGGTGAAAAAAAAAAAATCAATGTGGGCATTGTGCACTTTAATCTGCCCTCTGATGACAGTAAATCTTTATCTTTTTATAGGCAAACTGCTGTGGGTTGGTTGACACCACTTCCTCCTCAGGACAAAGCCTACTGCCCCGCACGGACGCCGCTGCAGACACATGGAGGCCTAATGTGGCTGGACATGCCACCGACGGCTCATTAATCAGAGGCTGTGACAGCCACCTCTTCCCAATCCTGCCTGAGCTGGCTGGGCCAGACAGGCCCCCTCACTGCGTGGGGGTGGGAGGGAGGGGGCGTGGTGGAATGGGGATGGAGGGGACTAGATGCTACTGTTCTGGGTGCCTGGGTGTGAGCAGGGGCGGGGAGGAGACTGAGAGGGCGCACGAGCACCGAGAGAAGGTGCCTGGAGGAGAGGAGTGGAGTGCTTCCTGCAGGTAACCAAAACACACATGGAAAATAGAGTTGTGAGAACTTGAATATCCCTCCTTCCAGCTGACTGGCTGATGAGCAGTCTAGGGAAAAGGCTTCTCTGCCTTGAACTGTTGGTTTCCTGAAGCCCCATTCTGACTCAACAGTCCAATTAACACTTTCATAATGAGACTACAAGCCTGTGCCTCTGTACGTCTGTCCGTTTGACTCGTCCATCGGTCTTTCTCTGTCCTGCTCTCTTTCTCTCTCTATGTCTGGTCCTCTCTTTTACAAGCTGTCTCTGCTTCTGCTTGGACTGGATTTTGTTTCTCTCTCCCCTCCCTCCCGCAGAGATATTCTGTTATTAAGAGAGTGATGGGTGCCCAGCGATGTCAGAACCACATGCTAACTGCTGCCAGCCCCACATGCTGCCCTCTCATCATCTGACAGCGGGTCAAGGCAACCATGAAGACTGTGACAGCTTGGCTCCCCTAATATCTAGACTGTTGTCCCCTCCCCCCTCCCCTCCCCTCCCTGCCCCTATCCCCACCCCCACCCCGACGCCTATATTAGACACATGCGGGGCCATAAGACCACACTAACGCATTAACACAGGTCATCACAAGCCAAGCCTCACAGCTACTGTCTGACGCTGTTAAGGGAGAAATAACCGGCCGGCAACGCTGAATTCGACGAAAAAGACGCAATGTGATTTGCTGCTAAGTGTTGGGGGCCGGTACTGAGCATGTGTGTTATCCAATTCCCTGTGTTCCTGGGCATCAAGGTGATGTTCCAAATCATCTTATAGGAAACAACTAATTCACTTTGGATTGATCAGTGTTGGAGCAAGCACCTTTTGGGTCATGCTTGTCAGAGGCCCCAGGACAGCCAAGCCCTGTGAATGCCCCCATGTGTAAAAAAAAAAAAAAAAAAAAAAGAATAATAATAAATAATAAACCTATCAGTCAAAACACATCACATAACCGTCTACTGTTTTGACTTTTCTCCTAAGTATCTTAGCTCCACCTCCAGCCCTACTGTCAGGAGATGAGCTAATCTGCGGGGCCTCTCCACACTAACTCTGCAGTGGTGCTAATCCAAGGGCCCTCTACAACAGGGCACCAGTGGCTCCAATAAAACACTGCACTTCTCCTTATTGATTGAGTGAAATGAAATCATCTATGATGCATGAACAGGTCCTAAATGAAATAATAATGTCCTTAGAGGTGAAAAATGGATTAGGGGGACGATCATTGGCTGAATTTATCCCCCCAGCCCCCCGACGCCACCCCTCCACCACCTACTGAGAATGGAAGCGAGCTGGAAACAGCCCCAGCTATTTTATTTAATCTCATATTGAGGGGAATTATTGGCTGGTAATCCATTGTTAAACATCATTTAGAGTGATGTATTGAGAGTGCAGGGCTCCCCACCCCCCTCCCCCTCCTGCGAGTAATCAATTCATATCTCATTAGCACACGATATTTATGATCCACATAAAGCTCCCTGCGGGATGTGGTGCAGGTGGGGGGATAGGGGGGGGGGCGCCAGGCCTCAGCTGTTGCTGAAATGAAGTGTGGCATACTGTAGCTTATGACTTCATAACCGCGCGTATAAAAAATGATTTTGCGTGCCCTATTGGTTTATTTGGACCTGCGTCTACAGATGAATGGGAGAGACGGAGTATTTATGGAGCGCGCCGGGCAACTCTCATATTATGCCATAACTCAACGGGCAACCGGAGAGAAAGAAAGAAAAATAACATTGCCATACGGGTTGGAGAAATATTGCACTCGTAACCACAAATCAAAATGCTGGAGCAGCGAGTGTTAGGTCAGTGGAGCAGGGTATCACTGCCATGTTAATGTTTGGGATCACAATCTCCCTGCCCTTCCACTCAACAGGCAAACAATTTAACTTCTTGTCGAAGAGAAGGTGAGCAACTGCAGAGATATGACAATAAACATCTGTTTAGCGTACATTGAACCTCTTTTTTTTTACTATTCATACATTTTAATCAATGGGACCACCAACGTCAGAGATACGATCTGGGAGATATCTACATCCCGTTGGAGATATCATCATCGACATCAGGACATCTGGAAGTGTAACAGGAAAAGCAATCCATTCAACTTTCCTCCATGTGCTCTTTGAAAAATCCCAGTCGACGGATTGTGATATAATGTGCAGCCATGCTGTCAGAGGGTATCGATCTACTGGAGTCAAGATCTGTAGCAGAGAACCAGCCAGCCAGCTAGGAGAAGGGGAACTGTCATATTGGGATCTTTATCCAATCCTCTTTGACCCTCCCCACAGTGACACGTGTGTGTCGACCGGTTTCCTTCGGGCCCGTACTCATCCTGTTCCCTGAGCAGCTCCTGGCTCTGGGAACAGGACAGCCACACAAATGGAAACTGGACGGCTCTGCTAGTCTGCTCCGAAATAAAATAGGGAATTAAGATGTTTGTTTGGGCAGTTTGAAGTTAAAAGCATATTAAGCCCAGCCGGGGGAGGGGGGGGGGGGGGGGGGGCGGCTTAGGGTGGCAGAATGTTGCTTTGGTCAGCAGGATGAGGGGACTGACAGCTGTGGTTGTTCGTTTTTTTGGTGGGGTCCCCCCCCCTTTGTTTTTTTTTTTTTTTGTGGCCCCTTTTTTTACCTGGGCCGGCGTTGTGCACCCACGGCCTCACGTTCCTCTCACTGTTGCTTGCTGACATTGAGGGAGGCGTGGCAGGGTGTGGAGAGGGGTACACCTGCTGTTTCTCAAGTACCTTATTGTTGCGATTACACAACCGACTAATATTATACCATCAGAAAGACGTTTGCAAAGATCAGTACCAATGAAGCAAAAATAAAGATCTGCATTAAAGTAAAGCAACGGTTTTTATTTCAACTGATATCAATTGTTTATTGTATTGTTTTGTCTTTCGATCATAATTCTTTGATGAATGTATCTTGGGGCATCATATCTGTGTAGCTACACCTGAAAGAGCAATAATCATGCTGAGTAAAATATGCCAAATTCAGTTTTTAAAAAAAGAAGCTTTTTTAAATTAATTAATACTATACATTTTACTACATTTAAAACATATAGTTCAAAGTCAAGACCAGATGCAATTTTGAATCAATTTCTGATTCGTGATCCCACTAAAATAACGTATCTACTTGCAGAATCTCAACAAATGTTTCCGACATTGTAATAGGTCAGGATCACTCTGTTTATACAAACAACAACTGATTCTGGTCGTCTGTTAAGCGTCCAGGCTTTCTGGCAGAGAGACTGAGAGTCGGCACAGCTTAAACAAACCTGCCATCTTCTGGACAGACGATACAGCCTGGGCCTGAACCATGCAGGAGCCTAAAGGAATTACAGACCACAGTGTTATTACTCTCCTGAGCTCTTCCTCTGGTTATTTGTCCACTGGCTATGCTACTGTGGCAAAAAATAAAGTAAATTAATTATCCCTTTGTTTTGATATCAGAGCTATATAGTGGACACTTGATAGGCCTTACAAAACTCTCCCTCCCCCGCTGCTCCTGTGCTAAATATCCAGAGAACAAAGGTTAACCAAAGGCACTTAAAAGCTGAATGCCTGATACATTGTGTTTACTGATAATCTTCGACCCAGGTGTGCAGGAAGGGCCCAGAGTCTGTATCTCCCTCTTCCAGAGAGTTCCAGGCTGGCGCTGGAGAGAGAGAGAGAGACGAACAGAGAGGCGTTGTGAGGGGGGCGTCGTCACCGCGACCGGGCCTCTGCCACCACCGCCCTGGACGAGTCAACTGCTGACTTATTCATAAAGACCCATTACTCCTTATGCATTTTTAATTGGCCAGACATGGACCTTTTTGTCATGATATTGAGGCTCGTAATGAATATTTACCGCCCGTTATTAATGACCTGTGGAGGTTGGGGGGGGGGGGGGGGGGGGCAGGGGGGGACAGAGGAGGGGTTCGAGGGAGGGAGAGGGGCAGAGATGGGCATTTCGATGCCATTCAAAGTACCAATAAGCACAATCCATTGGCAGGGAGTCGTGTTATAAATGGACATGTTCATTTGATTATGACAACGGGTGTCGTTTTACCCGCTAAGTACGTCCTCCAGCCGCTTCCTTCTCGTATGAGATAGGAATCTGTGTGTTATAATCAGTCAGTGGACTCAGTCAGCCAGCCTTCCCTGCTCCAATTAGGAGCATGAGCATGATGTCAGCCTCTCCAGGACCTTCAGCTGATGTAGCCTTTCAGAAGTACCTATTCATGTTTTGACTCGGTTTATTGCTTTGCATTATAGATGATCCCAATGCATTGAGATACTGCGGGGTGAGGTGAAACTATCCTCATCTATGGTACTGTGGGCTACTTGTAATCTATATCGTCCTGTCTCTCCGTTCCTCTCTCCTCCTCCGTCTCTCTCTCTCAACCGGACTGTCTTTCACACTCACATGTACACACGCGCACGTGCGTGCGTGCACACACATTTTCCTGTCCGGTACCTGTCCCGTTCTAGTATTTCTTTAATCACATTTGCAGCTGTACCACCTGATGGTGGCATGTGCAGACAGCTGATACCTTGGTGTGACAGAACAGGACGGGACTCGATGTCTGACGTCCGCATTAACCACTACTCTCCATAAACACTCGACAGATTGTTCCATCCCAACACAACTCCGCCCTGAGGAGGGACAGAAATACTCCGGTTTTCATTGATGACTCCTCCTTCGATTAAAGAGGCCATATCCGAGAAGGTCCGAAACGTCAGCACCGTCAAACCCAATCCCCCTGGTCAGAGGAAATGACATCGATACGAGCCCTCCCTGTTTTGCAGAATTGTTTGATGCGGCTATAGCGATTGAGTTTCCAGATTGATGTCTTCTACTGTCTAGGACACCTGTCTCTCCTCTCCCTCTTATCTACCAAGATCCACAGTGCACAGACTCTTGGATTACCTATCCATACAATGTCATCCGTTTGTCCCCCAAGTTGGTGTAACCCGACCTTGAAATCAGAGCTAAAATAAATAAATGAAAAGCCTCATCAAAAATGCTGCCCTCCCCTGGATGGCTGTCACACAGGAAGAGGCATCCCACCTGATTTGATTTTGCTTCCAAACCACATGATGCATTCGGACAATTAAAATTTCAACAAGTCATTGGCTGATAGCCTGTGAGTGAGTGCTGCAAGGGCCGGGGCGGGGTGTCAGGTTGCTCGCGGTTCTGCCGACACTTCGAGGGCTTCTTTGTTTTGGCCCGGTGCCAGATGTCTGGGAAAACCATGTTAGTCTGAGTATGTGTCTGGGGCCCCCCGGAGCTGGACAAGGTCAAATACAGAAGGGAACTTGTGAAGACGAGCCTGAAGTCTCCTCTCCTTTTCCCCTCCAACACCAGGAGAAACGGAGACGGGAGAGGGTTCCATGTTATCCCGCAATCTGGAAGGGTTGAAGTTCTAGGCTGAACACCTTCAAGATGGGAACGATATCAGACCGATGGATCAAAACACAGACGCACAAAATGCAAAAGCGTCCTGAAGTATAGAGCGCGGGTGCGACTCAGTCTGCGACTGACTAAAACGTTTTGATAGTAATGTGGTTTCTGCTGCCAACTCTGTAGGGTCTTCATGTTCACATCCACAACTGTACGGACTGTAGGAGGCTCTCTCTCTCACACACATGCCCACACACACACTGTGGGAGCAGTAATGTTTGTCCCCCAACACAGAGCAGAGTGCAATGCTTTAGATTGTGGCCCTATAGAGGCCTCCCGTAATTAAATAGTTGACTGGGTATCTGGCTACAGCAGGTTTAAAACAGGGAAAAGTCCAATAATTTCAGTGTCCACTCCGCTACAAGCTTCATCAAAGACTTTGTCTACTAAGTGCTGCAACAGTCAGGGAGCAGTGTACCATGAAACCATGAAGATAAAAGAAAATGAAACAGAATGTGATTAAGATGAAGTCATCAACCATAATCTGTAGCGGCAAAGCTATACTGCAGGGTAGTGTGTGTGTGTGTGTGTGTGTGTGTGTGTGTGTGTGTGTGTGTGTGTGTGTGTGTGTGTGTGTGTGTGCATGTATATGCGTGTGTGTGTTTGTAAATGGGTGTGTGTGTATGTGCGCAACCGCGCATGACACTCCCCCCAGAGGGACCTGTCTGAGATGAGACTGACAGCACTGATGATGTCATCAAAAGTGGCCCAGCCAGGAAGAGATGTGTAGCCAGAGGGGGCTGTGGATTTAGGGGCAGCGGAGCATGGCAGCCCCTCTACAGGCACTGGGTTGAGGGGGCCGCGGGCAGAGAGAGGGGAGAGTGGAGAGGATGGGCAGCTGCTTCACACAGGCAGAAACACATCATGGTGTTCCTCTAATGCTTCAAGCCTGACTGGAATTTAAGATTTCTCAGCCCCTCCTCCTCCTCTTCCTCCTCCTCCGCCCCATCCCCACCCTCCAACCTCCGCCCCACGACTCTTCCAACTGTGGTTTAAACAAAACATGTCTAAAAAGGAATGAGGACCCTTCAAAAATAACTCGGCAAGAAATAACTAAAGAAGCACTTCGCTTGAGGCCTCGAAAGTTTGACTTTCCGTCGTATCTACATGAGAGGATTTGGACTTTTTCAACCACAGCTGGAAAGCAAACTGGAATCTCAAGAGGGCTCCCTATCATGCCAACTATTCTGTACCAACAGCTTCTAGCATGACGTACTACAGAGAGATGAAAGGGCTTTGGATTGAAGAAGGAATTCTATTGAGCTGTCATGTTGTGCAAAGTGTTTTCATTCAGAATGTGAACGTAAGGATAGGTAGGTGAATGAGGTGTGTCTGAGAAGAACCATTGGGTCACAGTAATGACATACAGGCTTACTTTGACATCCTTAAAGACCAAATACTACACTTTCTGAGGGACGTGATCATAGGAGAATGCAGACTGAAAAGTTCATTAGAATTACAATGCTGCCCTCAAGTGGTGGACATTGAAAATTGCTATGAAAAGAGACGTTTGCCTGTTGTGCAGTGGGAAAACACCAGCTCTACCCACATTTTCCATTTTTCTGATGTTCAATAAGATCTGCTACGAACAAATAGTTTCTTGTTCATGCCAGCTTGTTTTGCCTGGTGACATAAAAAATAGAAATATAGGTTAATAACAAAAAAAATAAAATTGATTTGTTTTAGGTTTTGTTTGCATGGATGTCAATTTGTGGCCATTTTTTCTTGGCTGTATATGAATTCAAATGTGACAAATATGTAAAAAGGAACATGCAAATGTGAATTTTCTGATTGCATGTAACATAATGCTACCAAGATTAAATTACTGTGTACATTTGAACTTATTGCAGTGAAACAAAAGGATTTGCATTTTACAGTTTATTTAAGATGCTACAGAACTGTAGTTATGATATATAATGATGACAGGGATGTTTGTAATGATGTTGCTGATGATATGATGAGAAGGAGGCAGAGGAGGGGAGGAGGATGATTCTGACAGACAGGCAGGCAGGCAGGCAGGCAGGCACGCAGGCAGGCAGGCAGGCAGGCAGGCAGGCTGGCAGGCTGGCTGGCTGGCAGACAGACAGACAGACAGACAGACAGGCAGGCAGGCAGGCAGGCAGGCAGGCAGGCACACAGATGGGAAAAATAATCAGGAAAAGCAGCAAGCAGAGTCCAGACACTGCAAGTCTCCTCGGATCACTTCAACTCCACATGGTCCCTTTGAACCCTTGACCAGAACCTTCCAGACCCCATGAGCGGCCGCTGCATGAGAAAAGAGCTGGGAGAAAATATGTTTCTGTGTGATCGAAAGAGTAACAGGAGATGAAGTGGAAGTGTTTCCGCTTTGCTCTGAAACAACCCCCTGGAGTGCAAGTACACACACATTTCCATAATCTAGCCTTTCCTCCTGCCTAGTTCATGAGCAGTTTTACATTCATATGCTGAGCCTCTATCACTAACCCAGAACCCTGAGGGGCCCTCAATGCTCCACAAGCTCCAATCTCTCCCGAACACACACTCTCATTAAACCAAGCCATCCACTATTAGACTTTTGTTATTCCACTCGCATCTTCCACGCCTCTTGAAATGTTAAACCCCAATGTATGTTAACCAGGTAACGGTGGTGTTGTGATACATGGAACCCTCTAGAGGGCACCCTCATAAAGAGTATCACTCTGAAACCGCAAGCCAGTTCCCACAGTCTGGGAGGCAGCCGCTGCAAAGAGTTCTCCCGTTCTCACGGCAGGGGAGGCGAGGGGGTTACCGCGGCGACTCCATGTTCTCAGGCGATGCGAGAGTCCTTGCTGGAGTCTTGTCTATCAGCTAATCTCGAAACCTTAGCAAAGATATACTGTGCCCGCTGACAAGGGTTTCCTGTCAGATCACCACCGCTGGGGCATTTGGCTTTGTGGCCTACCATGGTTAGCGTGTGATTAGGCCAGGAGGCAAACATCTGAGCACGCAGGCTCAGTGGTGTTTGTGATTGGTAGAGTGTTTCTGCTCGGTGGAGTGTTTCTGCTCGGTGGAGTGTTTCTGCTCGGTGGAGTGTTTCTGCTCAGTGGAGTGTTTCTGCTCCTCCTAGGCTCCTCCAGGCCCTTCAGAGACGGGGATCACACGGCCCTGGTACAGCTGCTCCTCGTCGTTATCTGCTTCAGAATCTGTCTGACCGGATGGTGCCACGACAGGATTGGATTATGCGCCGCTGGGATCATGTAATGAGATTGGATCGTTTCACGGTCCCACACAGGCCAAACAGAACATAATATGTCTTGGAGAGTTGATTTGTTGATGGATTCACGTAATGGAGGATTTTGTGTGGATGAAGACGGAAGGGCTTGTATCAAAGGAGTCAGCTATAAATATTATGGACAGGTCGTGTTTGTCCTCGGTTTGGGGTCTGTCGTGTGTGGTTTAGGGTTTTTATCAAAAGTGATGGTCTTGAAGACACAGATGATACAACAACAGACTCAGAGATCCCTTTCCGAGTTGAATAAATACGACCGGTCGGGAAGAGGTGCAGGGTATAGTCTTCAAAGTATAAAGTCCACATACATGAGTTTATATAGTTTCCAGAGACAAAGAACTGTTATTCTGCCTATCGGATTCGTACACGCTCAGTTATACAAGCATCCAATATCAGCATTAGGCAGTATAGTGTAATGGTCTTGTTAGATCGAGGCCATTTACCCCACACAGAGACTTGACAGGTAGCTATAACTCTTTTAGAAGAGCTTTCCAGATGTCCGAGTCCACAAAGAGAAGGTCCAACCAAAGTTCAACAATATCTTAGCATACGAACATATGGAATCGCTCATGTGTCCTCTATAAAATATTCAATGTTTAATAAAATAAAACTAATAAAATAAAACAAGTGAAATGCATATCTTAACTTTCAGCCATTACCCATCAGTGGCATGGCATGATCATGAGTCAACTCTGTCAATGACAGCGATAGCACACTTTTATGGGCTGAACGCCAGCTTCAGTATTCAGCAAAAAGGAACCCAGGGAACAGTATTGTGGCTGGTCGTGGTTAGGGAAAGCACATGGTTCCCATGACAACCCTTATCTTGGATGGACGGAGGCGAGTTTTATCAATGAGACCACCCAAACTATGATTAAAACATATTATCGCATACATGGATGATTACGGCCGGAAAGTAATCAACTGGGAGAAGAACAACAATAATGAAAGATGTATGTGACGTCGTACATGTCCTTCACGCCATGAAACAACTCAAAAAGTCAGGTTATGTGAAGCTTTCGCATTGCCAGGTTTGTGGTGACTAATCTGATCTGGACTGAAACTAACATGCAGCTCTAGGCTGGTTTGCTGCTGTGTCTCTAGCCACGCTCGCAGATGCTAATCTGAAGGCAAAACTAAATGAGTACTTTCTAGCTCTGGGCTAACTTGCTGCTGTGCTAATTGCAGGCAGGGGTCTTGTGGTAGGCAGAGTGGCTTGGTACTCCAGATTGTTTCGCTATGGAGACAGACGACCCTGGAGGAGAGGGTGCTCTCCAGGATGGAGATGGAGAGGAGGAAGGGAGGGCTGGGAGGAGGGAGAAGTGCTGTGTGATTGCTGCTAGCACCATGACGGCTCTACAAATGTGGAGCACTGGTTGTCTCTCTTTCCGTGTTTGTTCCTGCATGTCTGTCTCTCTCCATATTGTTTCTCTTCTCCTTTGCCTCTTTTCTTTCCCCTCTTCCTGTCTGGTCTTCAATAGATCAACTCGTCTTTCCTTTCCACTGGTTGAGACACTAACACTCCAGCCAACATAACACTTCACTCTTCCTGTAAATAGAGAAAATGGGTGGACTGCTAGGCAGGCTTTTGTGCATCTCTCTCTCTCTCTCTCTCTCTCTCTCTCTCTCTCTCTCTCTCTCTCTCTCTCTCTGTCTCTCTGTCCCTGTCTCTCTCTCTCTCTCTCTTTCTCTCTCTCCCTGGCATCCGCACCCAGTGGTAAAGAGCACCTGAAGACGAATAGCGGTCTTTTCAGCTTGACTGCAGTAAAAATGGGAACTCATTGCTCATGAAGCCCAACCGTGATTTCTCAGATGGATCACGGCTGGTGTTCTTGGTGGTTGGTGTAATCCCCCCCCCTGCCTCCCACCCATTCACCTCACTTCTGTCCTCTCCAGGTTATGGTAATCACCCCCCTCCATCAGCGCTGAGTTGTGTGTGTGTTCCTTGGCTGCCTCTGCTGTTAGTCTTATTCAGGGCTGACTGAAAAAGCAGGGTCCTAGCTTGGGTACAACCAGCAGCTCAACATTACGCTAAGTGTGAGACTGTCAGCTAGCACCCACAGTTTAATCAGAGGTCTGAATTACTGCGTGCCCAGCCTTAGACTTGGCACCTGGCCACATTTTCAGCCTCAGCCTCACTCTCAGCCCTAGCCCCAGTGCCAGCCCCAGCCTCAACCCCTGCCCACAGCACTTATTGAACGATGGGTCGTAAAGTGCGAGCTAAAGAGAGTGAACGAGAAAGAGTGGGAGAGCGAGAATGGGGGAGAGAGAGGAGGAGGGGAGAAAGGAACAAGGAGCACTTTGGGTAGGTGTCTGGGCTGATAAACAGTTTGTTTAGACCAGGCCTAGGGAAAACCAGATAATCAATGTGATAAACAAGTCAAGATGCAGAGATGTGGACAATAATTGCCCAAGATAACAGGTAGGAAGAGGGTTCAGTTGTTATGGTGGCCCATGTTTACAACAAATGTATTCAGAAGACTATCATCCGAGAAGAAGCACTTTCAACAGTAAATGTGTCCTCAATCCTTTAGAATTTCCCTAAAGGGGCTGAGTTGGAAATTAACCAGTTTGGAGGGGGGAAGCAGCGACAATCCAGAACTTTCCATCACCACAGTTCATCATAGAGGGGCATGGAAGGGTTAGCCCAAGACGGTCTTGATGTCGTCCTTCGTCCTCCTCTCCACCAGTGCCTCCAGACTGACTTGTTATGAGATCCGCCAACAGAGCTGGCCTTTCTGCCCAGTCAGTTGGTCTCCCCAGCCGTCACCAGCCAGCCGCAGCACAGGACTGCCTCCCAAGAAAACCCTCTTCAGACAGAACACTTGACTCTGTCCCAGACAATAGAGGGTCGTGGTTTTGTCCACTTTCCTTGTTCATGTCCACTTCCAGGAACCTGGACGAGTCCATCTTTTCTTTTTTTTTTCTTGTGAGTTGGTCATTGAAATGGAAATGGAGCTTGGGGGTTTCCTGCTTTGTAAAGTCCTGAAATTTGAGTTCTCCTCTGAAATAAAGGGATTTGAACGTGGAAGGAAATCTCATGGAACTAAGTGAAAGTTTTGAAACAGATGAAAAGTCAAAAGAGAGCTTGCAACACTTTTCTTTTTTTTTATACATGAAACCTGTTTCAATCACAGATGTACCCCAAGTGTCAAAAGTGAGCATTCGCTTTACTCCCCAGTTCCCGAAAGTTCCTCTTCTCGGTCTGTCCTCATAAACCGCTGAGAGTGGAAACAACGAGTGTAACTTGAAAGCGTTAAAAAGCCTAACTTCAGTTCGTTCATTCGTGGTGTTCACCACAAACAGAATGCCATTCTGGGGCTGGATAAAGAAGCATAAGCTGCAGAGCAAGGAGCCTCTGTCTTAAGTCATAAAACCACCTGCAGTCTCTCCTTCTCCTCTTTCACCCTACGCAACTCCTTCTCTCGCCTCCTCCAATGTGAGGACATTGTTCCGCCACATGATCCACAATTTAATCCGAAATGTACCGCTGTGAACCAGTCACCCATGCATAAATAGTGGATACCAGATGTAGGGGAACTTGATGGTCCTGCACAGTTTCTTGGCTGTGCCTGTGACTGCGTACTTTTTGACAGAGATTTCGGGTGTATCGCTAGTGACTAGTTTGGGGGTTATTGCTGCAAACACTTCAAAGACCACTGACATCACTTTCCAAGCCTCAAGTTCAAAGTCAAATGTTTCTTTGAGGTCTTGGTATTTGTTTTTCCCAGTTACTTTTGACATGAGTTGGTGTATCCTCTGCTAACCTGCAATCACAATGTACCATCAATACCAATGCGATGACTTGTCAGAATGAACAGGCAAACTCTGCATTGTTGTTATGTGACGTTGTTAATGTCGCCGTAGATACGAGTCACTATTGTTGCTCAGGTACTTTGGTGCCTGATGATGGATACTGTCCTAGACCGCTTGTGAACCCAGGTCTCGCATGCACAAATCCGATTCAGCCGCACACAAACACAGACGTTTTTGTATAGAAGTGTCCATGTATAAGTGCAGATATACATACTATTACGGTAATGTATCCTCATACAAATATACAATTCACATATACGTTAAGAAAGGAGAGAAAGAGTGAGTGAGTGAGCGTGTGAGGGAGCGAGTGAGCAAAAGACAGAGAGAGAGGGCAAAAGGCAGAGAGAAAGAGAAGGGCAAATTCTTCCAGAATTTGCTATCAGGATAGCTGTGAATGCCACGAGCTCGACAGCAGATGTGACTGAGGAAGCGTAATAGGCCGTAATGACAGAATTAAGACGAGGAAATGGCAACGCGAAGACATGAAACCAGGGCTGGAAAATGGGGAAGCTTTTTAATGTGACACGGCAATCAAACAGGTCAGCAGCTGACACCTGCTTTCACGCAGCGTATTTCCAAACCATGAGCAGGAAGGAAATTGCCACTCAAGCTACTTGCGGGGTATAAGGTTTTATGTAGTAAGATTCCCAGAAGTGTTTGCAAGCCTAGTGCAAGGAGAGAGAGAGTTAGATTGATATACTGTGAAGGACAACAGTATGGTGAGGTGTTATGTAAAACAACTGTAAGGAATGATGAACAAGACTGTTGAATGTGGATGTAGAATGCCCAGCGGAATGTGGAATGTGTTGAAGCTCAGCTTAAACTCATGTTCAAAAGCAGGCTGGAAAAATGCTACTCTCACGCTAGTCCACGACAATGAGAATGACCTGTTCCATGACCTTCTCGGCTACAAACGGGACTGTTTGTTATGATGTTGTCTGAAGCGGTAACAAAGCAGAGAACAACACTAATCACCAGCGTTTTCCTACTCAGAAACAAGGCAATCTATTATGCATGTGTGTATGTGATCGTGCGCGTGTGTGTGTGGTGTGACTAGTAGGGAGGGTTAGACAGAACAGCTCTCACCTGCAAATCATCAGACGGTTAGTTTCAGCCTGTCTCACCTGTAGAGCACAGACTACCTCGACGCCCACAAGAAACAGCACTAGGGAGCAGCCTCTACTTTCGGTGTTGTCTGGCGGTGTAGCTCTGCGTGAGCGAAGGCACTGCCCCAGCCACGTCAGCACCTTGGACAGCCAAACAGGCGGTGGGTGGGACTCGTCCCAAAGAGCGACTTTATTCACTTTCAGAATGCCAGTCAGTGAAGCAGGGAATTTGGAACGCCAGGGAATTGGCAGGGCGGCAAAGTTAAAAAGTGCCCTCACAGAGCGCCCCACACAGAGGGGGGGCTGGGGGTGGGCTGGGGGGGGAGGGGTGACAACCAAGAGAGAAGAGCCGGTAAACAGACTTACTGTGTGCGAATGAACATCTAAGATGACCTCCAGAACTTTCCCTTCCAGAGAATGAGCCGGTGTTTTATTGAATTGTTTTGTTGTTTTTTGTTTTGTTGCTGTTCTGGTGGAATAAATAAAGTGTGTGCGAACACTGTTCTTGGCTGCATTGTCAGACTACTGATATGTGGCGCGCACAGATTTTTCTCAGAACAGCGTCTTGATTGGACTAGTCTTTTTATGCCTCTTTCTAGAACTGTCTGTCCATGTTCTCAATCTTTCTCTCGCTTTCCATTTCACTGGACTGTACCTCTCTCTCCCTCTCCCTCCCTCCCACTCTCTTTTGATCTCTCTTTCCTACTGTGTACAAGGGAAGGTAAAGTTGATCAAAATGATTTCTTGAAACTAGTATTTGTTTATACCGTAGGCTACTCATAACCAAACTGTTACACAAACAAAACTTTCATTGTGTAATTGGATTAGCTGGTAGGGGTGGAATGGTACGGAAAGGCTGGATTCTAGATAATCAAATGTAGTTGTTGAATGAGACTGGGAGGTCCGCGTTGCCAGCATTTCCATTCGTCTTCTTAATGTCCGCTCGTGAATTTGAATTGAAGTGGAACCGCAGCTAAGTACGTTGATGATAGGTGATGGAGAATCAATCTGCACGTCCTTGATGTCAGCTGAGGAGCTTGGAGGCACCAGCAGCACTGAAAGGCTACTGGAGACGAGCATGTTTGCATGACCGTGAACCGACAGAAGTGTGTCAGGGAGAAGGCTGAAGGGATCGCCTCAAACACACAGAGCGCAGCCAAAGCCTTGAGAAGCGTGTTGGAGGTTTTTTTTGCTTCTTTCAAACCCACATCACGACTGCTGAAAATCAGATGATGCAGCTGATTCACAAACGAGCCGTCGTCTAAGGGTGGCCAGGGTTGATTGTGGGGAGGGGGGGGGAGGCTGTGACTGGTCTGAGTACAAAGGAGAACAAAGAGTGGTATCTGATGGAGGAGAGAGAGCCCTGTGGCGATCTCTCCACCGGTGCAATGATTCCGATAAAAGAAAAAAGACAGAGGGAAGGAGAGGAGAGGGAGAATCGCAGAGAGAGAAAGAGGGCGAGAAATTCGAATCGTGTTTTGAGCGTCTCAGCACACAGCAACGTTCATCACCGATGCTGACAGATGCTGGTGTTGGACGACTTCCGGGTGTATCTCTGCACAGCACCTGTTTGATTCAAAGACTTGGCATTTAGCCAGGGAAATGATTGACACATAAAGTAAGTGACCATAGGTATCTCGAACGTAATGATGTTTTCCATTTGAGCCTGCATTTGAACCCTTGGGTTGCTGTTCACTCTGGACAATTGTATTCCATAGTGATCATTAAGTTGTTTCCACCCAGGCTTTTCCTGAACACATTAAGAAGCACAAACGGCCAACTTTAGGACGTCCTCATCAAGCAATGCTCGACCTTGCTGATTCAAGCAGATATTTTTGCTCAGTTGGAGTAATTGAGTTTCCGCAAGCTACAGTATGAAATGAAACTACGTAATGAAGAATAATGAAACTTTATTGCATTAACTGAGGATTGCAGCAACTGCAGTCTTGCAAGAAAAAAAGCTGTTGAACCTCCTGGTAATCTGGATTTGAACAATATCAGCAGATCAATAAATATAAATAATACAGATGAATAACCGTTAAGGAATAAACTCAATAACATCACATGCAGACTTGGTTTAGTTGGTTTCGTTTTTCTGTCGATCAACTAAATCTATTTAGTTTGGGGAAAATAATATATAAATATATATAGTTGCATTCCGACGCTGGCCTATCTTTCTGTTATCTTCCTTTCTCTTCATTCTTCAAAGAATTACTTTGAACTAGGACATGGGAATTTAATGTTGTTGTCGGGTGAAGATCTCAGTCCAAACATAATCTACCCTAGAGCTCCTCTGCAGTACCACTGTCTGCAAACAATAAACAACAACAATCAATTGAGTCTCAAAGCTGTTTTGGCGGTACTTCGGGAAGTTCTCCAGAATCACATTGTTTTCAATTTTACCTCACCAAGTATTGCAAAGTTCCATCCCTTCCACTGGTTCAGCTGGTTCTCTTGGGGTTTTCAGAGAGTCATCGTAGCGTTGCACACCGCACAGGGGATCACATGTTCAGGCCGAAGCATCTCCTCTCCCCTCCGTACGTCTCCTCCCCTCTGGCTACGATCGTGCCGTCAGCGTGCTCTGTCTCCATGGACAGTTGTCTGCCCTCCCTGCCCGTCATGGTACAGGTGTAATTACGCCATTAGTATTCCCCATGTCTGCTTGGAGAGGACTCCGGGTCGTTGTTTGGGTCTCCCTAACGGTTTGAAAGAGATAGGCATTAGAGGGGTAATCAGACTTTCCCCTCCCTGCCCGTCACTGGAGTGCGAGCCCCAGGGGGGGACGGGGCTGGAGGGCATTAGGTGGCCTGCCTTGCCTGACTGTAAAATCTGATTTGCTGCTGAGCATCTGGACCTTGAAAGCCTTGAAGAAGTGGATGGACAGGATACTGGATGGTACTTTAACCTGTCCTTGACAGGAGTGGACAGTCTCCTGTAAATCCACCTGTATGATTCAATGCTATTGTTGCCTTGATTATCTGTTAACCTTGCAGCATGTTAGACCCAGATGCTTGTTAGAAGCATCAGTTAATAGGTATAAAGGATCTGGTAAGTACCCTCTTGACATAAATATATGTTGATGTGAAATATACTTTTACTAAAGGCCTTGTGACCTGTTCAAGCTTCTCACAAGCACCCGGTACTGAAGTGTTACCAAGCGATGGCTGACTGAATATATGTAAATGCCAAATATAAACACCGTACAAAGAAATGTGAATAATGACATCCTGAGAAAGGAAATTATTTATCATGTGCTTCGCAGAACACAAAGTCATTCTGTATAAAGCAATTCTTCTACGGCAAATAACCGTTTTGCTTGTCGGCATGAAAAATTGCGTTTTGAAGACTGGCATCAAAAAACAGAATAACATCACATGCAGACTTTCTCAAGAGAAGCGCTATCGATGCTTCCTCCTCGGGTTGTTTTCGTGGCAGTCTGAGAGTGTGTGCCTGTCTGTGCCATGAGAGTGGGGCCATGTGCTGCCACGGGGAGAGACCCATGCTGGCAACATAAATGCCATTCTGGGAACACGGGCATTGCCAAGGTAATTGGTACTCTGCTGCAAGGTTTTGCCGGGGCGAGGAACCAGAACGTTCACGCTGACCCCAAGAGTTAGGCTTTGATATAGGCAGTTACCAGAAGCAAAATAACCCCTCAACATTCATATGCTATTCCATTATCACATCCATCTTAATGCACAACAGGGGTAGGCCTGCAGGGTTCATAGATAGAAGCCCAGTTCATCTGCAGGCCTACGACATTGATTTAGAGTAGCGAACAAGCTGCGCTTCTGAGGGGAGATAGGAATTTTCCTGGGTACACATGTACTGTAGCTGTTGTAATTGACAGCGTCTCAGTTGTATGACAGCACGTAGATCTCAGCTCCGGGGACAGCGCTCCTCAGCTCCAGATGCGGCGCAGCGGGACTCTCTCTGCTCAGGGTCGTAAAGCAGACATCAGTCATCTGCGAGATGAGAACTCCAACTCCCTCGTGTTGACTGTTACTCTCCTCACCGCTGTGCTGCTGTGTGTTCCAGTAACTCCCCGGACAGACCCATGACTAATGACTGCCATTACCCTCGGTGCTTGTCTCAATAAATGTGGAGAGCTGCTATTCTGACATGTTTACATGGCGGGAACGTGGGAGAGTCCGACCCTCCGCCCAGTTTTCACGTAGGATCGAGGAGAGAGGAGAGAGGAGAGAGAGAGCATGGCGTCGGCAGGGCCGGTAATTAACCACGCTGAACACACACGCTGGCATCTGTTGGAGAGGGGAAGCACTTCCACAACCACGCGACTAGTGTATTCGTCTGTGTGATAGTGTGTCTGTGTGCGTGTCCATGAAAAAAAGTTCAGAAGGCAGTATATCCCTGTGTAGATGCACACTGCATAATTTAGATGACCTCAGTATTCTCTAATGGGCAGTATGAAAGCCTGTCTCCTTTCTGCCTTGAAGTGTCTTGCCAAGACAAGACGCTGAGGCCACTCATTTTGTTTACCTAGGAGACACATCCTAGCTTGCAACAAGGAGATGAAAAGTATGTGAAAGGGTTAGAGTGATATCCCTTTCATATTATCTAATGGGCTACTGCTGTCTTGGAAATGGTTGCTGTGGCAATTACAAGACACAGGAAACAGCAAAAGCTACCATCGGTTTGTTCTACCCACCATTGTTCCGAGGCGATGAGACTCAGAGAGAGTCCTTTAACAAGCCTCAAGTGTGACATGAGGAGGTTGATGAGACGTGTTGGGCTGTTGGATCGTTTCACCCCAACAATTTAATAATGACGCATTCTGGGAATTAATATTTTATTTGTCTGGGTTACAACTGGAGAGGTTGGAACAAACAAATGACTGGCCAGCTTGAACACTTCCAGAAAGACATTCTGTCCATTTCTCTTTCCACAGTCTGTGATCATTAAGGAAATCATGTAGTTTATTATTTTCTGATCAAACCTGTTTCTGAGATTTTTGCTTGCCAGTAAATGCTCAAATATTTACTGTTGATATTAACAAACAAATAAAGCATCAGGTTTCAATCAAACATACAGTTCTTTTGCAATCATTAGTGAAATTGGATTTCAGAATGATATATTTCTTCAAAACTATACAGGTTGTAATTAGAATATGAAGAGCATACTTATGGCGTCTAAGAGTCGATGCAGTAGACATCAGTTCCAGTTGATGAAGTGCATCTTCAAGCACACTATTAGAGGCAAGCATACAACGTCAAAAATACAAGACAAAAAGAAACCTTACTTAAGTCTTGAAGGACTTAATTGAACATTATTTGAAGGACCTTAAAAGAGAATCTGGATAAATTACAACTATGTAAAAAAAACGGACATTGTGTGAGCTGTACCAAAAAAACAGCTTGAAATAATCCATGTCCTGTAGGTTTGTTTCAAGCAACATACCATGCAAAATATGATTTCAACCATTGTGTGTTGAGAATTTGGATTGACGCATTCTGGATGCCAGCATCTCAACACCATAAATGCCTTCAAGGAATGAAAACTTGTTTTCAATAAACATGTTTTGCAATACAGGGCATATGAGCTCCACTGATGCATATGGAACTAGCATCAAACTTCTCACTGAAAACGTGTACTTTATTCTGCTGTGGTTGAACAGAACAAGACAATTTGATACATGGGTTTCAGGACCATAAGGCAGTAGCAAATCACAAAACCTTTTGTGAAAACATTGCAGTAGTTTTACATCCATTACAAGCTTTTGGAAACAAGACTGCTCAGATTCAAGATTATTGTTTGAAAACAGTCAAGAGAATGATGAATCCAATCAAGTCCATTTCTTGAACAGATTAAAAGTTACTTCCCTTTACAAAGTGCACATTCACAATATGTATCATTTCACACAAAGGTATATTTTTGTTAAAATGCTAAAAGTGTATATCAAGCTTTGAAATGTTCTGAAAGTTTGTACATCTGGGAATATAATATATACGCCCCCCCCCCCACACACACACACACACGCACACGCGCGCGCGCGCATGCGCGGCTTCGTTGAAAGTCCCCTCTCGAGAGAACAACACTTTCAACAACAAAAATGTGTATTTCTTTTAACAAATTACATTTCGAAGGGAATATTAAATCATGCGGATTGCTGAAATTCAGGTCAATATCAAGCATAAGATTTTAATTTATTTCTTTGTCACACTCAGCTAATTAAAATTGCAAAGCGCAGGAAACATCAAATGTCACTAATCTAATATTTATGCTTACATTTAATTCCTATACTGTAAATAGAATAATTTGTTTCGTTAACTTGTCATTCCCATTCAATAGTACAATACAAGAAACATGAGAAGAGATTGTAATGAAGTATTCATAATGAACTGACACAGTAATAGAGAAGTAGACAGATGCATGTGTGGTTTTCATGTTCCACTGTCCAGTGTGTTGAGGCTGGGCTCATGTAACTGCTGGTATGAATGTAGCTTGATGCCGGATCCAGCCTTTTCCAGGGCTGTCTTTTAACCGCCCATCCCAACACATCTACCCCAACACGGCCACCGCCACACTGCCACCCCAACACATCCAACTTCAACACATCAATCCCAACACATCCACCCCAACACATCCATCCAAACACACCCAACCTTTACACATCCAATCCAACACATCCAACCGCAACAGGTCAAACCACAACACATCTGTCCCAACACATCCACCCAAACACATTCAATCACAGCACATCCATCCAAACACATCCATCCCAATTCATCCACTCCAACACATCCACCCCAACAGATTACAGTAACAGAACACACTCCACCATAAGCCAAATGTCCATCCTCATTAGATTCCAAAAGCAAATATATGTCAATAATTACTTCAATCAAACACAACTATATATGTCAAGTTCTTTACACATCTGAACACTGCACCCAGCTCTGCTCCTCTGTCAAGACTCTTCATAGCTTTTTGTGTAACTTACAGTACACATCCACCCTAACACTGCTCCTTGTATATTGTAAAAAGAGGCATGACAAAATGCCATGGTGTTAGAATACAGCTTAGGACCAGTTGGGGCATCTGGAACAACCAGCACCAGGATTCAGATCAGACATTGGTGCAGTTAGTGGAGGGTGGTGTGTCCGCCTTGCTGCGGGTCTCCTTGATATTGTCGAGCGGAGAACCTCCAGTGAGCTGACAGCGAAACACCTGCTTGTAGGCCTTCCGGAAATTCTCGGACAGGAAAGCATAGATGACGGGGTTGACGGAGGAGTTGCTGTAGGCCAGGCAATGGGCCACCACTCGCAGGACGAAGGAGGCCTGGTTCAGGGGGAAGGAGCCAAATTCTACCCAGAGATGCACCACATGGTGGGGGAGCCAGGAGAGACAGAACACCACCACTACCACCAGCACCGTCTGGGCTGTCTGCAGAGGAAGCGAGAGACAAGGAGAAAGGTGTTCATCGGGGTAGGAGTTCTGAAAAGATCAAAAGTATCAGTAAGTGCAGCCTTACACCACGATACAGAAAAAAGATCCGTAACTGCAGAGGAGATTGAAGACACATCCAGCTTCCAAATGATTCTACTCCACTACTATTGCCTACGTATCATCATTATGAACCTCATAAGCTTTTCATAAAGTTGCAATGCGAAATAATCCGACGTGTCTCGTCTTCACTTCTGCTCAATCAGGAGGGTAAGACGCTGTCATCTATTTTTCCGCAACTTCTAAAAAGTTCCAACTTGCCGTCTGTTCCTGGAAATGTCAATTACATGCTCGCCGGCCAGCTGTGTCTGTGAGTCTACATTACGCGAGAGCACATTGATTTACCGCTGTGTTAAATAATTAGCACGCTATGTGGTAGAGATCTGAAGGGGTGAGAACACAATAAGGAGGAATGGGGAGTGGGCTTGAGGTGATTAAAAATGTGCTTGCTTGCCCTGCCACCCACCTTCCAGGTTTCAGGGAGAAGCAGGAGGATGAAGAGAAATGACAGAGAGCTAAATAGATGACATAAATAAATGAAATAAAAGGGATAGGAAAAACAGACGCAGACAGACAGGTGGACCGACTTGTGGCGTAGATTTCAGTTTTCCTGAAATCTACACCACAAGGTAAAGCAAAATGACTCATATTTTTCTCTCTATTGCTTTGGAGGGCAAGAACAGAGCAGAGGAAACTGTCTCAGCCCTTTCTGACCTTGTATGACAAAACTCATATAACTCCATACGTGTGCTCTCAAACAGACATGCTATACATTATTCATTTTCATCTATCAAACATGACACCAAGACCTCAGCAAAACATACAGTTGGTTCTTTTATGGTCTGCTATTAAGATTTCACACCACAACCCCAGTTTATTCCCTATTGTCTTTGGATTTTCAGATTAACTGTTGATTATGCTTCCAAGGCTAGAGATTGAGCGAAGACTGTGCGTGGAATTATGATGAGTCTGGTTTTCACGAGGTCAGGCTTTAGTGCTGTGTGGACTGAGGAGCGATTCCCCATTAGAGGGAAGATCAGATGAGATGAGACAGGCTGTTTATGTGTAGTCAGATCAAGTCTGTCTGTGTTCTGCAACAGTAGCCAGCATTCTCCTTCTCTTGATTGTCTACAGGGTTTTTGTGTAATTTTATTTAGATTACAGTAATACCCTCTGCATACCCCTGGCCACAGAAGCTCACACACAGTGAAAGACACACAGGCAATGCAGTGAATTCAATCTGGATCCCATTTCAAAAAGTGTCATCACCAGTTCAATTGGGCAGAAAATTGACCTGCTCCCCAGATACGGGGCCCTGTGTTGGGTTGAATAGAATTGTGGTCGTCCCTTTACAATTCCAAGCTCAGAAGCCTTCATCGCTCTATTTAAACACCAGAGAAAAGTTGCTTAAAACGTGTAATGCCTGGCTGCCTGTTTTAAATGAGAGTCGAACAGAAAAGGGACACCTCTTTTCATCCAATAGCAAAGCATTATGTCAGTCAAAAATTAAATCTTTTGCCTTTCCCTCGGTCACTCTCTCTCTCGAACTGGTTTTAGATCATTTTCAGGCATAAAATCGACTTTCACATGAAATTATATTTGATTCAAGTTTGAGAACCTTAAATCAGAGCTTTAATTGGAGAAAGGGCATGCAGTATAACAATCAATATGAATCAGTCCTCAGAGCTAGAGCTAGGTTTGAATAACATGATTAGGAAACGCCCTCTTTCCACCAGTGAGGATTACTACCAAGTGGTATTCCTTATTAATCCGCTTGTGCCAGGTAGGTTGTAGTAGAAGGATTTTGCTCGCTTCCACTCGTGGAGTGTCAAAGGGCTTGTTAGAGGCAAAGAGATTATTGTTTATTTCACATTGTAGGTGTTCCTCGTGCCTCTGTACTGTATAACACACAGCTGCCACTGGGTATGTGTCCAAGGTAGATAGAGGTGTTTTTCAGGGAAGCAGTGATAGCAGCCGTGTTGTCCCAGCTGTCTCTAACCATACGTTTCGCAGGGCGTGTGCCACACTGCCGGGACCAGCGAGTCTGGCCAGGCACAGGCCAGACCAACCAGCCAACTAACTTGAATGCAATTCCTTCATTTGAACATCTATCTTGATTGACCAGAGAAAAATAGCAGCAGTTTACTTTAGTCATTTGATTTATTTGGACGTCAATGTTGGTGACAGTTTAATATGTGAATGTTTCCACGTCACTGCTTCCTGTTGTTATGCGACTGATAAGATCGTGGGATCTCCGTTCCCGTCGTGGGATTAGGCATTCCTTGTCATCAAAGAACCAAAACAGGTCTTTATAAACCTGATGATGGCAAAGGCTAGTGCTGACACATGCCACTCCTGTGGGCTCACATATTGCTGCCCTATCTCTGTATTGTACCTTAGCTATGAAACCTGCCAAAACCACATGAAGGTAGAACCAATGGGCAGCATTTTACAGAATTAGAACTTTGAGACGCTTTGAGTTTTCTAGAATGAAGCTGCCAAGGAGGGATGTTGTGATGGTGCAGAGCAGAGAAGATGAAACCAGTGTAGAGCAGAGCACACTGATGACAGAGCTAAGGGGAGAACATAAGACCAGTGTAGAGCAGAGCACACTGATAACAGAGCGAAGGAGAGCAGAGAACTAAAGACCGGTGTAGAGCAGAGCACACTGACGACAGAGCGAAGCAGAGAACATGATACCAGTGTAGAGCAGAGCACACTGACGACAGAGCGTAGCAGAGCGGAACAAAGAGCACAGCACAGAAGAACCTATATATGTATATAACATCAAAACAAAGAGCACGGCATTATCAGAACCAGGTAGAACTTAAGAGAACATTATGGGTGTTTCAGAAGCATCTTGACCTGTTGATGACACCATACTCATACAGAGCATATTTCTAAGTGTTCACTTTACACAGGTAGCGTTCCCTATTATGAGAGTGGAGCTGAAGCTCACCCTCAAGCAGTCAAATGAACACGCAGTTATCAAACGAACACTTTCAAATTTGCTGCGCGAACATCGAATTGTGAAAATTGAGAGGACGTTCGCACTTACCTTCTTCTTCGATGCTTCAGATTTTTTGGACATGTTTCTAAGTTTTTTGTGCAAGTGATTTAAAACCTGTCAACATAAAAATCAATATATTACAAAAAGGAAATGTAAAGATGACAAAAGTAAAAACTACTTACATGGCCACAGCATGCCATGGTCAATAAATGTAATACAGCAAAAAAAATAGATTTCGCGTTTTCTAACTCATGTTACAAACTGTATTTTCTCTACCTATTTCAGGGTAAACTGGGTGTAGATAATGAAGTGAACTTACCTTTGCGTAACAGAACGAAATGAGTAGAAGGGGTAGTACATAGCCAAAAACAAATGTGCACACAACATAGACTTTTTTCTGATTTTGATCCGGCCACATTTCCCAACAATATGTGTGATTCTCGCCACTTTTAAATATGTTCTGGTAGTACATGACTGGCGCAGCCATGGCCAAGGACAGTATCCAGATAATCACCACTCCGATAAAAGCGTGTTTTGCTACTCGGATCGACGACGACTTTCTCGAGTGGACAATGGCAATGTAACGGTCCACAGACATTGCGGACAGAGTAAAAATACTCACTAACATGGACACGGTAAAGAAATAATGGATGAACTTGCAAATGAACGCGCCTAGTACCCAAGTCGGCATCATATAAACGGTTGATTGGAAAGGAATACAGAAAAGAAGGTAGGACAGGTCGGCGATGCTGAGATTGAGGATGAAAATGTTTGTGGTGCTCCGCGGTTTACCGGGCTTACTCCGGGCCAGCACCGTGATCACCATAGAGTTTCCCAGCACGCCCAGAGTAAAAATAAGTCCGAACACCAGGAGAGTGATGAAGGTATCCGTGCCGATCCCAAGTAGTTTGTTGGTGCCGTCGTCGTAGTCCGTTCCGTTCCATGGAATCAATGGTTCCTCGCTAAAGTTGCCACTAAAGTTCATTGTTCTGTCTACTGTTAAGACACTTTTTGCCAGATAAACTAAATAAAGATTGTCTGGCGCATATAGGCATGGCACTGAGGCCTCAACAACTGATGCTTCCCAACACGATCAAATATGACATTAGCAGGGTAAAATGTGTTCTATACCGGTAAGGCATCCAGGAAAATTAGGCAATATGTTTATACTATCAGACAAATAATGCACAATTAAAAATACTCTGGTTTACATAAGTCATCCGTTCATCTTGCGTGCGTATTGGACACCTCAGCTCTCCAATGCGCACTTGATGCGTCTCCAGTCGCGCTCTGTCTTTCTCTCAGCGCAAATACAGTCCTCGCTCCGATTACCTCAAAAAAATATGAGGGGTTGGGCTAAACTTATACGTCAGCGGCATAGTACCACCCATATAACTATTTTTCATCGATCGTGCCACCACCCAAGGATCACAAAGCGTTAACAATTGCTTGAAGCCAGTGTTTCCACTTTGGAACTTTTGGAGCGAGCACGTTTCCATTCTCCCTTAGGAGAACATATAATTGGGTACCTATATCTCAAATGGATGGGAGATGTGGATAAACTGAGACGTATACCGGTTTAATAACCTATATTGCTATATAATTACACATATTGAATGAACTCTTAATCAGTAAAGCCATGTGGCATATTGGCTACCCTCCACCGCTGTTGAAGAGTAACTGGTTAGCTGAGTAAATCAGGTCTTAATTGTTTTTGCTTATACTTTGGATAAGTACAATTGTTGTGCTGTTGTTCCTGATCGGAAACAAGAAGTCTAGAACTCCGGGGTTTGGTCATCTTGCGGTTCAGTTTGTGTCAGATCGACCGCTTCTTATGATTTTCGGTTTTCTGTGATTTTCTGGCCTGACAACCGCATAGTCTATAGAATAATTTGTATTCGCAAAAAACAAATGGAGACACGAAGAGGGATTGACACATACACACACACACTGTGACTTTGCGATATATATCTCTCTCTCTATATATATATATAGAGAGAGAGAGATATATATTATGGTCTAGATTATTAGGATGTCACAAGTCTGGTTTTTGTGCTTCAAATCATGTCAGTCAAAAGCATTTGTTTGTACATCAAATGTCAAAACAGGCATCACCGCAGACATATAAGGCGTTCTTCGTTTTGCCGGCATATTCAGACTGGGCTCAGCTGCTTGGGAAAATGGAACAGCAGTAGGTTGACAGACCAACGTCCCAGGAGCCATGGCAACCAGGACGCAATTGCAAGGAGAGTAAGGGGGTCAGGATGGAGGGACTCAACGCCAGGTCAGCGGACGGATCATACTGGACACACCCAGCATGTAAATGTGTCAATGACGGGGGTAGGGTTTGGTAGAATGAGTGTGCTACAAAAACAGTCACAGAACACACACAAGTAGACAAATGCACTCGATGCCTAATGCAGCAACTTTTGCACGACTTTAAGCTTTCTCACATATCGACACACACAGGCATTACTCATGTCAATACACACTAGACGTATACATCACACACATAACTCAGATGCAAACAGACGATAGTTGTATCAATACGCATGGGCATGACACACAATGGATGGTCAAATAGCAGCACACTTAGGTACACACAACAGCATACACACGAAAGCATGCCAATCAATGAACACACACAATGAAGGGGACATCATTATCAGCATAATCTGATTGTGTCATTAATCAACATGTTTATTTGTTTTTCCAAAGGTCACTGTATTGAATGTAATTTTGTCTGGTATGGAAGAACACTACTGAAATATCAAAGGATGAATAAAGACAACGATAACAAGGGAGAATACGGCACAACGTACGCAGAGATGAACAAACAAATGAAAGTGTCAAGAAACAGAATCATGTCTTCCATCATATATTGAAATTCCAATTACTTGTAATGTGAACGTTTGTTCAGATCAATGATATGTCCTGTGACTTGGAGATAGGGTGATGAGGCTTTCATTCACGCGTTCAGCCAGAGATAATCATTTTTCAATCTAAAAACACCGGGAGAACTGCCTGACAGGCGATTTGATGCTCTGTGCACACCCGCCCCGCAAATCTCAGAACGATAACCTACCACTAGATGGAGCTGTTCAATATTGAAGAGATTCAGCGGGAGTTAAGTGCGGTCTTTCAGAGATAAATGCTAATAAAGCTGACACCGATTATATTATAACGAATAAGTAATTATCGTCTGTTTTCCCTGTTGTCAATTCCATATCTGCGTTTGCCGCCTCCGTTCTCTCTCTCTCTCTCCCTTCTATCTTTTTATTATGGGGACGTTATACCTGTGTGTGATCAACAAACCGACAAGAGAAACAGGCAGACAGGCAGACAGACAGACAGACAGACAGACTGACGGACGACCAGACAGATAAATTGTCGATCAGATATTCCACTGAGTAATTTCGCCTACTCTAAAGTTAAAACCAAAGTGGTGCATACAGGTCCCACACCAATCGTGCCAAACTTTCTGATTTACCGACGACACAAACCCACACACCAATGAAACGGATTCTCTTTTAACTCCCCATGGAGGTTGTTGTGCTACTTGGAGAAGCCTCCTGCTGTGACGATGTCCCCCGAGCCTAACCCCACTCTAGTTGATTAGCAGCGCCCAGACATCAGAGCTGCTTGATAACCATGTTATCCATCTCTGTCTGAGCGGGGACACTGGCTCTGTTCGGCGACCTGCATCTGATCCATAGAAATAGAGTGGAAAAACACACAGAGGGCACAAGTAGGCACAACTTCAAATCATCGCTCAACTTCCTGCTGTCTAAGTGGAAAACACCTTGCTATGAATTTAAATATCCAATCAGAGTAATTGTATTTCGATGTCATTATGGGTAATGAGAAAACGTTAATTGCTGCCAAAACCTATTCCAACATGTGAGGAGGTAGCAAAGACTCGAAGGAGGTAACTGCAATACAAATGTAATCCTACTTTACGAAAAACATAGGGGTCAGATGGGAAATTCGTTTATATTTCCTGCGTGAGGCATGCAGGGAATAGCTTGTGGCTCTTCAGAACAATATGTGCTTTTGGGTGAACCGGTAGATATTTTTGAAAGTGTAATTATGGTTTGGTGGCCACCACGTCTCCATGACAACCAACCAGCTCTTGTCTAAACTGCATGCTGAAAACATATTTTATATGACTTAAATAAAGACGTGTTCTGACATATTGATTGATTGTCACTGGTAAGGTTTTACATTGTTTAACATGTACAGTATTGGGTAGATGGACTGTGGGAATAAATGTAAGATAATTCCATTATTGATTACATGAAAACAAGTTGGAGCACATCTATCATTTCACATACAATTATGAATATTGTTTCTGTTGTATTGAGGGAGTTGCCTAAATACAACTCCCTCTTTAATCGACGCAGTCAAAGTGGTAACTACCAATTTAGCTTATGCAAGGTGTAATCACAAATGCATAAAGCAACTATCACTGAAAGATCAATGTTTTTGGTTTCAAACACAGTAAAGGGGCCTCGGAATTGAGGGTTGGTTGGTGTGTTTAACTTGACGTTGCTCTTTTTGTGATGCTGTGACTCAGTGACCGGCCTTTTGAAAAATGTGCGAAATCCATGTATTAACGCCCTAAAGGTTGTATGGTGAGAAATAAAATGGTAAACACATTGACAACACTGTTAGCCCTTAAGTGTCAAGGCAAAATAATTCGATTTAAAAATGGTGCCTGGCATTTACATCATAGCTTTTCTCAGGGCAACATAGCAACTGAAATAAAAATACGGCAATAGAAAAAAATGAACATTAATGGGGAACGGTGAAAGAAATACTTTCAAGGATGCTTGTCTCATTTACCCTTCTGTTGTTCAACAGTCCTTGAAGAAATTGAATTCCTGATAAGAACAGTCCCATGTTGACAATTTAATTGACTTGGCTGCACATCCCAAAAATGAATTACAAAACATGGGTCCAGATGTGCCATCGAAATCTGCCAGAAGTATTGCCAGTGCTGTGGGGCACTCGCTACACTTTGGGAGGCAAGGAGCAGACAGTTAACTAGTGTAAACAAGCAGAACGAGATAGCAGAGATGGTAAACAGTGGTCCTCAGTGGTCAACGGGGGAAGCAGCAGGATACTGGTCCGTGGAGAAATAGTCTACAATAGATGATAACCATAGGGGAGATGTTGCACAAGGTTGCACACAATCACTTACACTGATGCAGACAACTGCAATTGTACAGTCGGCGACATATCTCAACTTTCTGTCTCCAGTGTTAAATTGACATTGGTTATGACCGATTGAGGATCCATTACACACAATTGTGCGACTAACACTGTTGGAAATTAAATCAAGAACGCCAGCATGCAGATAGGGCTAGGTAACTGATTTCCTACGGACACTCACTTTTGCTGTGAAATCCCAATAATATTGAAGCAACAATACACAAATGGTACAGGATCGTTGGAACCTTCAAAAGCCTATTCATTCAAATATGAGTAATCTCGTGACAGATTATGTTACGATAACGACAGCCTGCGTGAACAGACGTGCTCAGCAGACTTTTCTTCGCTACATTCCGCCCCACCCCGAACATCACTGACTGTACCTAAAACAGGAAGCAACGAGACATACATTTGTACTGAAGGCAGACTGTGAAAACAACGACCTCAAATCGTAGAAACCCGTACAAATCACGTTATTGACCACGGTGCCATTGTTACGGAGAGACGGTTGAAAATCACTGCCTTCTTCGTGGATGCATTTGAGTGAAACTGTACGGAGAAGGGTATGTAGGCTATAAGACTGTTGGGGAAAAAAACCGGATGATAATTTACGTATGGTAAATACTCAACCATGTGACGGAAACATTGTAACATCTGCAATTTGCACATATGTGTCTTATTTAACTGCACATTTCCTGTTAATGTTTCATAGAAATGTGGAAATATCATTAAGTGCGCGTGGTTTCGCCAGTATACAATGTGCGCGAAATGTTCCACATTATAGGTTACTTTACGCTATGGACTTGAATTCCCTGAATTTAACTCAAAACCTAAACCTTCTTAACGAATATGCTCTAACCCCAACCCTAATACGTAATTGATTGTTAGTCACCGTTGTACTAGGCATCGATTCTGACAAGTGTCATAACACGTTCTGCTCTCAGCAGTGGTTGTGGAGCGTTCTGTTGTTGTTCCGGTATGGGGGGGAGGACAGACCAGGCAGCTACTGTACATGACTGACGCGTTGCATCGCTGATGTCAACAGAGAGGTCATCACCAATACGGTTCCTAGATTTAGGTATTACAATTAGGTGGTTGACATATCTGTTAAAGTGATATAATGCATATCAACTTCCTGTGAATGATTTATCGGGTTAGGGTCCTCTTTCTATTGTCTGCCTTTATAGATTGATTTGCCATAGAACGAGCCATATGTTTTGCATGATTGCGAATCGCATAGCCCAAAGTCGAAACATCCCAGGCATTATTCCTGAACTGAAGAGATGTGTGTATAGGCGTGCATAAGTATAGACCAGTGTTGCAAACTATAAGAGAGACAAAATTGCCTGAAGCAGTCTGGATGTGCTGCATGCACTCCATGAATAAAACAGTCACTCGAACGACAGACTCCTGTACTGAGCTCAGCCAATAAGTGGAATGAAAAAGCCTTGCAAGGAGGCCATCACCTCAGGACATGGAAACAACCAGACCATGACAAAGCAAAGTGAAGCTTAAATGGCATGTGTCACTGGCCGAGTTCAGGGCTCTACGCACTGCAAATTCATCAAGACAGATATGAGCCTGGCGGTGAGAGTGACCACTCACTAGTCATCACCCCGTGTAAGAGAGTAAGGGACCCCTGGTGAAGCAGCACCTCAGGTCTATCAGCATGTTACAGTGCATCACAGTGTTGTACTGTACTGCACTTTCTGGACTGGTTTGTAAAGGGAGTTGACGTTATCCATGCTTTCACTAGCGATGAAGCCGAAACTGTCACGCTTCTTGCTGTCCTCTTGCGACTTTGAGGTCATGTAAAGGCAGTTGTGTTGAACTGGGCAGGTTACCAGTGAAGAGGATGAGGGCTGGGGGGGGGGGGGGGGGCTGCTGTCACGCAACGTGTTTTTCGCGCGGCGTGTCTGCGAGGCTTGTCTCTGAGACATTCCATTCCTCAATCTTAGAGCGGGAGGACCTTAGGGAGTTGAGCCCTGTTTGTTCAACGGTCACGTGTCACCCTCAGCATTCCTACCGCATTGAACTCACTCAGCAAACCCTCCTGCACCTGATGCACACATTCAAACACAAAATCACACACACACACACACACACACGCACAGACGTTTCTTGAGCTGGCCTGAATTGAATATACCGAATGAATTGGGGCTTACAGATCATGTACAACTGGGTTGCGTGTTTCTGTGAGTGTTTTGTTTGGTTGGGTGTACTCATTGAAGCAGGTCTGTATTTGCAGTGCGCTTGTCAGAGGTGAATCACAGAAGTTTGCTAACTTCCGTTGTCACTGGGTCACACACGTTTTCCCCTTCCCCTTGCTCACTTCCTCTCTCGTCTGTGCGTTCGCCTGAGGGTGTGGGTGTGCCTAAGCGGAGTGCGGGCGGGGTGTGTTTGTGCGTGTATCTCTTGGTTGTCAGTCAAGCCATTTGGCTCAGAGCGCTATTGTTAAGCTTTAACACTCGAACTCATCATCCTCCGAGGGCGGTGTTCAGCGTTGCGGTGCGTTCTGCTCCAGCCATGTGAAACAGGTGTCATGGCGTCGCTCGACAGCCTCACGTTTCGCCCACGCTGGGATGTGAACCAGAGTTGAGTGACTCGCTAACGCAGCGACCACCTCTAAACACAGTGTAAAGCAGCAAGGCCTCTAAAACACCAGTCCTATGATGGTGCAGGTGGGTGGTATCCATACCGCTGATGAGTGAGTTTAACACATTTAGCTTGGTTACACATGATGACAGTATAGTGAAAAACCTTTATGGACCATCTAGCCAGTTGTGGTGGGAATTTTACAACTGATCAGGGACTGCTTAATATATAGAGTCGGATCATTCCTGTAATAGCAATTCTAAAAACGTGTTAACTTTTCTTCCATCCTTCCATCCTTCTTTCCGTCCTTCCTTCCTTCCTTCCTTCCTTCCTTCCTTCCTTCCTTCCTATGTAGAGTGATCAATGCTGTGTGCATCTCTAAAGTGGGATAACCGCTCCACCAGATGCTTCCTCCACGGATAGATGTTGACCTTTGAACTCAACAGCTCTCCCATTCCGCTTTGCTGGCAGGGATATGGTCACAAGTGTCCCTGAGGATGACGTGACCCTTCTAGCTCGTACACACACATGCGCATGCACACAAACAAACACACACACCCCCTTGGGGCAGCTGGAGGGTTAAATGAAGCATTTGTTTGTCCACTGTAAGGGCCACTGTCAGGACGAGGTTCTCAGCAAGAGCCAGGACACACTAGCACTGCATGCCTATGGCACCTATGGTGTCATGCTCTTCCCAGTGGATGATAATGTGCGTGTGTGTTTGAGCGTGTGTGTGTGTGAGTAAGTGGTATTTTCCATTTTGTGAATTGTGCCTCACCTCTCTGATTCTGCCTCTTTGGACCACCCAAACGAGCAGAGTTTGGTTGAGTGGAGACAGGCGAGAGACAGTGGAAGTGATGGCAGGGTGGACAGAAGTTCAGCTGAGGTAATACAAGACTGCAGCCTTACAGAGGACTGATGATGATACAAGACTCCTCATCGAGGTGATGGCTATAAGCACTCACTCAGCAGAACAGGAGACGGGATGCCGTACAGCAGTTTATTGCGCATCCTGTTTGTATTACAACCTAATCCATACTTCCTCCTGTCAGCATGTAGCCATGGCTTCTATCCCTGTAGGGAGATTAGCGTTGGGGCTAAGGTAATATACCTTAGCCCCGTCTGGCCACTGTCTGTACAGGATGGACCACTCCCCCCCACCCTCCCCCCCCCCCCCCCCCCCCCGGGCTCTCTGTGCTGTGGTCTCGGAGGCCAGGGCACTGGCCGGCTAGCGCAGGGCAGGCTAGCTGACGCTGGCTCGTGACTTTGCGCCTGTTCGATTCGATGAGCATCAGCGACGGCCCGCGCTGGCCCTCAGCCGTGGCCCGTGGAGCGCGGCGGAGCGGAATCGTTTAGATAGATGGCTCCGTTGAGAAGGAGCAAGCCAGACTCAACGCTGTTCACTGGAATGACGCATAGCTGCAGCGTAGTGGTGTGGGGAAGTGCGGTGGCGTGGTATAGCGGTCTGCAGCGGTGTGTCGTACGGTATGGTGGTGCGTACGGTGTAGTGGGGTGTCGCAAGCAGGGTAGTGTAGTCGTGGTTCCAGTCGTGGTGTGAGTTGTGTGTGTGTGTTGTGTGTTAAGTGCTGTGGCACAGTGTGCAGTGTTGGCTCTAAAGCTGTTCTTGCTGAAGTAGCACAGGGTCCAAATCAGTCATGCTCTCTGGTTCACAGCTAGGGATTCCATTAGGACAGTGACACATTTGATATTCAGTGAGCAGTCCCCCCCCCCATCAGCTAACCATACTTCTCTAATGTAGCTGGACTTAAGTGAGGGAGTCAATCAGTTGGAAACAATCAGTCTGGGTGTGTATCTTTGTTCCTCTTTTCAGCCTACATAAGATGTTCGTGTTGTGATAGAGGCCACGGATAAAAAGGAGCTTTTGTGCAGCTGTGGTTGCAGAGAGAAGTTACACTTCGATTTGGTGATGGTGTTACGCAACTGCCTTGTCTGCAAGTCCCTACAGGGATAGGGAACTGTTGTGTAATAGATTTTTTTTCAGGGAAACCAGTCTCCAAAGCCCTTAGCCAACACACACTGTGTGCATACACGGATAGAAATGCACACTCATACAGATTCCAAACTTTCAGATTTCCCAGAGTCCTTCATGATGTTCCAATATATCTCCCACATGTGCTCATCATCACAATTAACTTGATTTCAGTGTACAGTTTATCTGCTTGCCGAAGGCTTACTTTTTGGTTTCCAACTAGTTGTCTGTGTGTGTGTGTGTGTGTGTGTGTGTGTGTGTGTGTGTGTGTGTGTGTGTGTGTGTGTGTGTGTGTGTTTGTGTGTGTGTGTGTGTGTGTGTGTGTGAATGCAGTGTAATCACCAAGCCCGCTACAGATGCCAACATGATTCAGCCTTCCTCTGAAATTCCCTGGTACAATGTTCCTTTAGAAAGACAAACTCTTTTTTTAGGACTGGATTCTACCAGAGACAAGCCAAATATGGTTGCCATGATGAGTAATACAGCAGTGTCTATGATAACGTCCATAGTTACAGGACTCCCTGCGTAACTTTTAGGTAAACTTCCTAAAATTGTCTTCCACAAGACAGTTGTTATTTCCGGTGACCTCTCCTTTGTCTGCCTAAGTAGTAAATGTTCTGAACTTTAACTGGCTTGTTAAGTCCCACTAAGGCTATTTCTCAGGGGATGTTTACGTGTGTAAGTACAGGCACATGGTACGGAGAATGTGGGCTCTGGGTGTTAGCAAACTTGTATGTACTTGTCGTCCAGTTTCTGCGAATTAGACGTGTAACAACCGTTAGGGGTGGGATATCGATGGTCTGTTTTCCCCATGTCATACTAACGCACCCACGCCCACACACATACACTGACGGCGTACACATACACACTCACTCACATCCGAGCGTATCCGGGGTGAGTCGCACACAGTTGATCAATATTTCACAAACCTGACACCAGATTGAATACAGCAATACTCTAGTGTTAATAGCAGACAGATAGCTTCAATGAAAAAGTGAGAAAAAAAAACTTCCTCAGTTGAGGATACGTTCCTTCAAGGCTTTTTCCAGTCTCGCCACGGTGAAACTCTCCGGAGACGCTGCAGGCCAACGTTAATTAATCCACATTTAAATATCTGAGTCCTACGCTCGCCTCACTCACTGCAGTAAACACACACCCGCTTCCCTTCCTGTCCGCTAGTGCGGTCGGTCCTGCCCGGTCCACTCCCAGCCATCTGCTTTCCTGCAGCCGTGTGTCCCAGCAGCTGGCTGGGAGTGGAGGACGGGGGTGAGTCGTCCTCGTGTGACGCGCTCCGCTGTCTGTCTGCGTCGCTGTCTGTGGTGCTGAGCGCTTCGCCTGTCCCTTGGCGCTCCAGAGATGCCACAACGCACGCGCACAGTCAACACGCACATGCGGTCACACGCGCACGTGGTCACACGCACACGTGGTCATACACACACGGTCACGCACACACACACGGTCACGCACACACATGGTCACACACACACGGTAGCCCCCCTATATCAGTTCAACTTTATTTTTTGGGTGGATTACTTTGTTTATTTGGTCACAGTACAATAGGACTGGTCAAATTAGTTGTACACTGACTTCTTTTAAGATACTGTTCAAGCAGTCCAGTTTTGTTTTTGAACTGTGCTTGTATTTGAGGTATCATGTATAAATATAGTTTTAAATATGTTTGGACTATTTTAGTAATGGAATAACAATCCAAGCTTTTATTTCTCTTACTAAACAGCACTTTTAAATGACAGCAGGCACACATACTTTGACATACCCTCTAAAAGCGTCTAATGTTCTCAGTATATGTGTTTTTTTGTTTTATTTCAACATTTCATTTTCTGGATTTCAGATATCCTGGTAATACAGTAATTAGCCTACCGGCTGCAAGTGTTTTTTAGTACTGAACAAAATAATGTGACCATTTTTTGAGCATTTTGTCTAATAGCACCTCAGTCTAGCTGAAATAAACGCAGCATATGTCAGTTTTATTTGTTTCATCATTGGTTTTTAAACAGCGATTTAAACAGCCTGTTTTCTGAAAAGCATCATGAAGAACATAGCTGTATTTTTTTCGGTTTCCGTCTCCAGCTTTTATTTGGCTCCTCTTTGACGTACATTATTATGATGACTGAACATGGCCTCTTCAAGAGACCTAACTACTATCTTCATGAGATGCTTCCCTCGTACGAATAAAGGACTTACAACCATTTTGTAATTTTTCATCACCCTTTTTCAGATTGAGAGCCTTATTATCAGGCTCCAAACTGCCACATCAAACCCTTCTTCCTGGTCAAGGTACAAGGAGCTGCGCTCTGGCCAGTGTGCTGAGGGTCTGTCTCATTGCTAGTCAGCTCAGGACTGCCTCGCGAATATTTCGTGTGCTAATTGGAGCCTGCCACTGGGCATCGGCTATCTTGTTAGTTGTTAGTGATGTAGTAATTACATCTAGGAAGAACCTCCTCGGTGAATACGCATCACCTGTGCCGCGGGGCAAGTTGCGAGCGATGAGGAGTCGGTGCAGTTGATGGTTCGTCACCCCCTCGCCCGCCGCGCCACTCTCTCTCAGGTACTCTGATTTCATCTACTCTCAGGATTGTACTTCTTATGTATGAGGTATATGTGTGATCTATGTATCATCATAGAAAGCATATGGCAAGGTGCTGCTACTGAGACTGAGGGGAGATACTGAATAACATGCTGAATCTCCTGTGCAGTTTTCATCACTGAAGCCAAAGCACTGAGCGCAAACAGTAACCAACAAGAGATTGTCTAATCTGATAAGTCATGACAACATAAACCGTGGCTACACAGATTCTATCTGAAGCTTAAATCATTTCCATACAAACCACTGTCTAAATGCACATCGGTCAGTCGAAGGGGGGGCTGGGGGGGCATCTGGGGACGATTTCATTCTCAGATGCCTCTTTATGCGGATAGGTATGACACCAGAGACAAGCTTGGATGTTGTACTGAGCTGGGGAGGGACTGAAAAATCGATGCATTCATTATTGTGTGTGTGTGGGAGAGGGGAGTGGGGGGGGTTGTGTGTGGGCGTTTGTCTGCGAAAGAGCGAGAGAGAGTGTTTGGTGTATAATGATACCTTTCTTTTCACCATGGGACACGCAATCCCTAAAACAGACTAACGCACTCACACGGCGTGTGAACACACACAACAGCGGACCAACCCTTTTCTGCGCCCTGGTTGCTATAGGTGGCTGCTTGGCTTCCTATGGGACTGTGTCGAAGCTTGCCTCGGTAGTGATTAAATGTCAGCCAGATTTCCCTCTGTTGTTGATAATTATCCCTGAAGCAAGGGCTGTCAATAACACTCGAGTCTTCGGAGAGATGCAAGTGTTGAGGAACTGCGATCCGTTGCTTACAATTACATCTGTTGCGCTCTCCCTGCTCCTCCACAGAGGAACGGTCATCTCCTGCCAGTGAATTGGCAGATGGGTTTTGGTCTGACGTCCACAGTGAAGTGCGTATGTCCAAACTAATGGGAGGACCACTGCCCTGAGTGATTCGTTGTTCAAAGGGAAGCGCCTTGGCAGACATTGTATCCCCCTTGATCTGAAAAAAACATGAATCACAAGGTTAAAACAGAGCTGTGGTTGCCTAGAGACGCTCCAAAGCCTCTTTCCCCACCGGTCTGTCTGTCTGTTTGTCTGTCTGTCTGTCTGTCTGTTTCCATTTTTTCAACAATTCAAGTTTAGAATGGTTCATAACATATGTTTGCCTGTAGATGAAGAAGGCCTTCAACTATTGGTGAACAGTAGCACTGGCATTATGATGTAGCTTTGACACTATAATGTAGCTCTGACACTACGATGTACTTCTGACATTACGATGTAGTTCGGACACTTTCATGTAGTTCGGACACTTTTATGTAGTTCTGACTTCAAGATGTTGCTCTGGCACTATGAGAGTCTGCTACTGTGATGCACATGTGCTACTACGGTATAAGACTGACGCTATGGTGCACAGAGCGTACGTGCTACTACGATGTAGGCCTGCTCCTCTGTAGATCTGATACAGATGTGTTCTCCTCTTTCCTCCACAGTCTCTGTCAGCAGCATGGGACAACATCTAGGAAAGCGGGAGGCCCATCCGGAGAGCAAGGTAACAGTCCTCAACTGGGTGTCAAACGTGCGCTCTTGCTACATTTGAAATAGGGTTAGCGTTTCGCTTTCGTTGTGTAGCGTGTCGGGGCCCAGAGAACGTGCAACGCGGACACTCGTTCCCAGGAATGAGGAAGGTGAGTTCCTAGAGCCGAAACTGTTGGCGTGAAACGCGGTGAGTTGTAAAGGTCAGCAGAGGGTTTATCAGTGCGCCGCTGCGGAGTGCCGAACTTTGGACTATGCTCTCGTTCCCTCGATGCCATCACCCTTCTGTAAGAGAGATATATGACCTTTAAAATGCCGTTTGTCTTGTTAAAAAGCCCAGGGGAGCTGGGGGGGGGGGGGGGGAGGGAAGAAAGGAGAGCTCTTAGACTTACTTTGGAACCACTGGAAAAGGATGTGGTAAATGATCCGTCTTTTTTTCGGCCCAAATGTCTCCTCAATAGACCTCTTAATACATCTTGGAAATAACAGAGAGCTACCTTATTATCCAATTCTCATTTCTCCCTCCACCTTCTCTTGCCTTTTCTTCCCGTTCTGTCTCTATCCCTGTATCTCAATGCCTTCGATTTTTGAGTTCTCTCCCCCCCCCACTCTTAATCTCTCTTCTATCTATCTCACTTTCTTTCTTTCCTTGACCTCTGTCTCTGTCTTGCTTTCTCTCCCTTCTGACATGTCAGTCACGTCAGTTTTTTGCAGCGCTCTGTTTTCAGCAGGGCTAAACCCTGAGAGAGTCAAGGTTTTGCAGGACTCAGTCTTTCAAACTCTGCTGATAGACTCACCTGGTCTTTAGAGTGGTAGTGTTGCTAGGCAGCAACGCATTAGCCTGGGTCAGAGGAAACAGGGGGGAGTGGAAAGGGAGCAACATTCTAGATGTGAATTACTTAAATGGGAACGGACTGTGTCGTGTCTACCGGCTTGTGTTGTTGCCAAATGCCTTGTAGGCATATGAACACCCTTAATGACATAGTTGCCTTGGCATTATTAGACGCATTATAACAAGGCATTCTGTAACGGTGGCCTGTTGTACCAAGTCATGTCAGTTCTCAGCTGCAACACCAACGACCACAGAACACTGATGACCCCAGTGCGCCCCATGCCTCTGTAAGCAGAAATGGCAGATTTGATTGTTCAGATGGGCCATTGACCTATACCCTGATTCTGAGATTGCTGGGACAATCATTGACAGCAACCCCTCCCCCCTTCCATACAGCAAATCCATCATGGCAGCCATGCCAGCTGATCTCTCCAATATTGCTGTCCTGGTAGCTCATCTCCCCAACATGGCTGCCCGGTAGCTTATCTCTCCAACATGGCTGCCCTGCTAGCTCATCTCACCACAGGCAACAATACCCTAGAAAGTTGTGCTGGTTCTGGGACCAGTCAGGGGAAGCACATGGCACATCATAATGGTAGCTGGGTTGAAGGTACAATTCCTGTATAATTCAGTGCTATTCATATATTGCGCTAGGAATGGTAGAAATTAATGTAGCATGGTACCCATGTAGGGCCATATAGCCATCCTAGTGTGGTGAGGTGGCACTGGGCTGGCTATCTGCCACTCTACTTAGACTTAAAATAGATAAATGTGATGGGCCATTAATTGAAAAGGATACGGGTGATTAAAATAAGATTGTATGCCAGCTGCATAGGTCTTTGCTCTTTGAATCCAGAAATTGCAGCCAACCTATTATCCTCTCTGGACCTATTGTAGGAGGAGAAGTTGGGGAGGGGAGGAGGGTTAAACAGGGAAGTAATGGGCTTTAATGACATCCGATGATTAACCTCTCTTACCTAAGTCCATTTGTTACAATGTCAAAAAAATACAGCAGATAATGCAGGAAGTCATCAAGATGCAAAGTCATCAAGATCCAGCTCTGGCTGGATCCCAGCTTCACCACTTCACAGCCTCACACCAACCCTACTGTGGAAATGGGATTTCAAAAGCCCTTGTTTTGACACCCGCCATCCCAGATCATTAGGAAATCCTTTTTTGGGGTTTGAAAAAATAAAGGCGAAGAGCGATGGAAAAAAACCCCAATACGATGATGATATGTGACTGGATCTAAATCAGTTCTTTTCATTGCACGCGAGTGACATAAAGATAGATAGAATTGTATCTACAGGGACTCAAACAAGCAACCATATTTGTTTCAATAGCACGTTTAAGTGTCAACCGAAGTGTGCTATAACAGGAATACAGCAAAAACAAGTCGAACTGGCACACCAGATAAGACAAAGTACACATTTTACCCGACAGGAAAAGGATGACTCTGCCTTGTAGAGACCCAAAGCCAAGGATCGCAGCTAGTTTAGAGGCAGGATAAACACATATCAAGGTTATGAGAAGATCAGACACACCCGGGAAGGCTACACGATAGCCCTGGGGCAGCAACAGAATCAGCCTTACACTTGAATCCAGAGCGTGGCATGTGGAAAGTCATCTTGACAACTTGTTTCAAACCCGTATCAGATAAATGGCAGTGAGATCAATATCTTGGAATGGAAAATATCGAACTGTATACAGTGTAGCATTTAATGTGCAGCATGATTGCAGAGGCCCACTGTGTTTCAGTAAATGTAATGGGCCGTTACCGGGCTGGGGTTCAGAAATCTTGGCCTTAGGCATCCTTGGAGAGCCAGCGTCTGATAGCTCCCCCTATCTCCCAGACCATGCTTTATTCATATAGGTCCTGTCTATCTTCTGCACAATCCCGCTGCTGACAACAACTTATTTGCAATGGATGTCAGAACATGTTTCTGAGTTATGAATAACATTTACACAATTTGCCGAATCTCTTCTCGGTGGGTTGGGACTTTGAAACACCAGACTGTGTTTCTGATGGAATGCATCCTCAGGCCTATGCGATAAGCATACCCAGCACGTCGACACGTCGCTGTCTCGGCCATCTGCCGAGCCCTGCGTCAGTCCAAATCCATTTCTGGACTGTGAAGTCTATCTCCAGCCACCCGGGTATCGGGTGTTTCACGATCTCACCGAGTTTATTGTTTGGAGATGTTTCCGTCCCGAGAAGAGAGTTCCGTTACTGGCTTGTGTTCAGTTGGAGCTGTTGACGCCACGCTTCCAGAGGAGGGAGCCTAAGGCTTTTGGATGCTGAACGCGGGGCGAAAGGCGCATTGCAGTCTTCTGTCCGACTAGATTGTCTGTCCAAGACAACAGGCTCTCTGTGTTGTCATTGTCTTGGCCAGGGCTCCTCTAACTGTCTTGCTTGTCACCCACCGCACGGTGGTGTGCCAATATGTGCCACGGAGAGAGAGGGGATGGGATTGCGAAGAGGGCGTTAGGGCCCAGCTTCTCTTTGCTATTTTGAAAGGGTGACAGAACTGGAAAAGTTTGTGCGCGTTTTGGACAGCTTATTCCGGGCTGCCTGTCTGTTCCCTCTCCACTTTTCTAGTTTGAAAGTAAAATGTTAGAAGAAAAAAAATGTTGTTCAAAATGACAGAGTAATCTAGTGTTGTGACTGTTATCAGTATTCCTCTGCTCTGTGAAGCTAGGCAGCAGCTCTCACTAGATGCCTGCGTGAGAGATAGCTTCTTCTGTAATAACAGAGGTGATAAATCGCTCCTCAGGCAACCTTTCCAAAGCAGATAGGGAGGCACTCCCATTTCTTGTCATTTTCTCCCTACGTTTCGCGACCTCCGTCTGACTTCTTCCACAGTGGCATTCTCACAGTGAAAAGTGATACCGGTGATGTACATGAATGACTCAGACAGGAAGTTACCGTCCAGACTAGCTCTGTGGTGACAGTCTACAGAGGATCGCAGCGTATCGCTGCGGGATAATTCTAGTCAGAAAAGTTGTCTTCCGTTGTAAACATTTTAGACTGCCCACTGAAAATTGTATATCACTGTCTTCTCAGAGGTACAGGATTGTCATCAATCTTGAAGACCCAACATGTCTTTAGTAATTGGGTTTGGGTTATTGAACAAAATTCAGCATAATTAAATCTGCGTGTATGGTGTGTATGCGTGTGTAGACATGGGGTATGTGTGTGTACGTGTGAGGGTATAGCTCAGGGAATATTTCATTGCAGATCAAGAGGTCCCAGATTTGGATAACAGCATCTGCCAAAACGAATCCATTATTGATCTTCTTCAACATCTTGACAGCGGCATCATTCTCGCAGCAGTATCGATCACAGTTACAACAGCAGCGCAGATCACAGAGGTTATAAATCAACAGTTGTCAGGTTAGACCACTGGGTCTGTCACATTTCCCAGTAATGAACAATGTATACTTTCCCTTCCTTCCCCTTTCATGCAAACCAGTTCGAACTGGATACAGAACGTCTCTTTTACAATCAATAGGGACCTGCCTTGCTGACAAAAAAAGGACCTAACTGACCTTATAATGACTATGCAAATGTAGGCTATACCACGGTTGACTGTTTGTCTCATCATTGTATAATTGAAAATATTTGGATAGTTGTATAGGTCTATATCACACTGCAGCAAAGATTGTTTTGTGTCTATGGAGGGCTGCTCTGCAGCTTGACTTAACGCCTCCCTTGAGAGGTGTTAAGTCGAGGAATTAGCATCAAAGTGAGTTGATGGCAAAAGTCTTTCTTTTTTCACGCATCTCTCTTAGGTCTCAGAAGTGGTTCTGGATAAGAGGAGAGTAGGCAGAGGCTAGCGGAGGGGAAATGAGAGGGAAGGAGAGGGGTGGAGAGGAGGAAAGGAAGAGCACAGGACAGGAGGTTGAGAGGGTCGAAGATTGGATGGGAATCGAGGAGAGTAGTAGGAGGGAGGGAGGGTTCGTTGGCACCGCCGCAGTTTGCAGTTTATTGCGAATGTTCATGTTACCAAAGAGGTGAGATTGGATAGGGATGAAGGTGATACGCTACAAAAGTCAAGACAACCATGTGACTGAGAAGACGACCAAATATAAGAAAGAAATAGACCAGGCTGGGGGGGCGGGGGGGGGGGGGGGGGGGCACAGGAAACTGCTCTCTTTGTAGAATCGAGGCAGAGGGCAAAAGGAAAAGAGAAGAATAGCTTATCGTTCTTAAGGTGACGAGAGACAATATGTCGATAATGGAATCCTCACTCTCCTTTATTCGCCTGCTCTCCGTGTGCAGTCCCTGCCAGGCTAGACCAGTTGTTCTGAAGAAGGCCAGCAGCAAAAAAAAAGACTGAAGGACCCTTCAAACCAATTCCCCTTTATTGATCCCTGGGTCGTGTGAGACCCATCCTGGGTCCTGCCTAGTCGCTGGCAAACGTGGTAATGACTCGCTGAGGGACACACAGGCTCACATATACGCACACATTGGTTTTGCTGTTTGCAGAAGTGGCGCGTGTGAGTGGGTGGTGGAAGCTGGAGGTTGGGACATGAGGGGATGGATGGGTATTGTCAGGATGTTTTATGCTAAAATAAAGAGCCAGAGTGGTTAATGTGCCAGGGGGGCTTTTGTGTGACTGTGCCTGATGCAGTGGGAGCTGCCAAACAACACAGCCCACCCTGCACAGGAAATGCAATGCTCCCCTTCTGTTGCCATAGCACCTCACCTGTGTGTTTGTGTGGTGTGTGTGTGTGTGTGTGTGTGTGTACACTCCCTCTCTAGGCTCCATCACCAGAGCCAGCCATGACGCAGCAGATCCATGCCGAACCCGATTCACAGGACGAGGTCTTTGGTAAGAAGATTCAGCTTCACGATCATCCTCATTGTCATCACACTGTTACCCCACCAACAAAGTCATGATGCAATGAACAGGATACTAGTATGATGTCACGGTTATTAGTCCTCACCGTGAGTCGGAGGTCTTTTAAGGTCAGCGTTTCCACACCAAGCACTTAGTCTTTCTAGAAACATCTGATTAGGGCGAGCTTGGCTGGGTCCTGCCAGCCTTGCTGCCTGGACCTTTACAAGGTGCTTTCTGTTTCAACAGGTGTTAATGTTTAACCCTTTATCTTACCGTGTCAGCATTTAATTCCGATAAGCACACAAGAAACACACCAATCTCTTATCGGACTTCAGCAAAGGGGAACAAAACCACTCAGAATTCGCTTAGAGACCCCTGACTTCCTGTTTGGCAAGCAGACAAGTTAAACCTAATCTGGCGCCAGCTAAAGGCGTGTACATAAATATGGAATATGTATAGGCCCAGTATACATCTCCACCATTAGGGCAGGCAGGTGGTTGTTATGATGTGAAATGTCCATCCAGGGTTTATAGGGAGGGGTTGGGTGCTGAGGTTTTTCACACCTCAATGGGAGAGGGTTGGATCTCAGATGCGTGTTCTTTTAAAAGGCTTTTAGGAGCTCATTACTGAGGCTCCTTCCTCAGACACTCCTCCTGGCCTGGGCCAGCCTGAGATCCACAATCCTGGCCTGGGCCAGCCTGAGATCCACAATCCTGGCCAGGGCCAGCCCCTGAGATCCACAATCCTGGCCTGGGCCAGCCCGGGCACCACCCTCTCTCCTGGCAGTGCCATCACCTTCCTTCCAGCTTCCTTCTCTACCACTGGCATCTCCAAAGCCTGCCTCTTCTCTCTCTCTCTCTCTCTCTCTCTCTCTCTCTCTCTCTCAAAGCAGGTGTGAATTGGTGTTGTGGGCCCCAGGAGAGAAAGCCCTCTCAGGTTCTCTGCCCTTTCTTTTTTGGAAGTAACAGCAGCAGAAGTCCAGCTAGGATGGGTTGGACTGCATGGGCTTTGTTTTGTTCTAATGACTTTTTCTAGGTTAGACTGTTTCCCACAATCAACAACACACACACACACGCTCACACATTTGAACACACTCAAGACACACAAGAAACACAAACCTTCCGCGCACACGCAAAACACGCAAAACACCCAGTTCGCAAAATGCATGCACACCCCCACGCACCGAACATCAAAAAGCACGTACGCCCACGTGCACTTACAAACACGCGAACGCCGATAAACAAGGGATGAGTCAGTCTTATCTAAGCCCCTAGCGGTTCATGTGTTCACCACTGGGGTATGAGGATATCCTGCAGGGCCTGCAGGCGTGTGCTTACAAACACCCTTCGAACTCTCTCAGCTCAACCCGCTTATCAGTTCAGCACGGAGCCGTTTGAAAAGACGGCACACGTCAAACAGGAAGTTCACCCCCTCCACCGCCACCATTATCTTTTCTAATGGTAGATGGTGTGCTTTTTCCCTAGCCTCTGAAACCACATTAGTCAGCAGAAATCAGACCTCATTATTTAAGACGAGGAGCGGGAGGAATGGAGTGCAGGTGTTTACTGGGGAAGAGACTGCTGAAGAGTTGAACATGGATGCCTTCCTCAAATACCGTCTTCCTGCTCGCTGTCGACAAGACTGAATAATTGCAGCCCAAGTCAATAGAAATGTAGACTGTACAAGCCGTATTTTAACCAAGTTTGCAGTCTGGCAACTAAAGTGAACTTTGGAAGGCACAGAATCAATTCGGCCAGGTACGATTATTGAGTTATAACAGGAGATGACAGGAGAGGAGAGGAGGGGTAGAAGAGAAGGGATGAAGGAGTGATGAGAGAGGTGGAGGGGGGGGGTCAATGAGAAAGAGGAGACAGGGAGTAGACAAGGAGAGAGGGGTGAGGAAGGAGAGGAGAGAGAGAGGGATGAGAAAGAGGAAGCACTTGTCTTACTCTTGCTCTAGTTCGTTACTAACTGGATTGCAAATTGACGGGCCAGGAAGACAATGAAAACAGAGCCGCAGCCATGTCCTGAGAATTGCCCGTCCTGCCCCAGGGAGGATCCCCCTGGCCAGCATGTGCTGCTGGATGTGCTGGAGAGGTACGCTGTACTGTTTACCCAGTCTGTGAGGACTCTCAACAGACCTGAACAAGACGAAAAACAGAAACTGCACTTCAATCGACTCATATAGTGTGTGGGTGTGCGTGCGTGCGTGTCTGTGCGTATGTGCTGTGGCTCAGTGTGTTTGGTTGGTGGGATATAAAGAGGGCGGATGGCTCAGGCGTTTGTCTCTGTATCTGGTGCTAACACTAGCTGGTACAGGACCTGGCACAGGGCCCCCAGCCCTCCAAAGCTCTGATTGTTGAAGGGACACATCCATCACTGGGCCAGTGTTCTCTGGTTTGACACCATTGTTCAGATTCCCTCCATTTGTTGCCTGTCTTTCTCCTCATCTCTCCTCCTCTCCTTCGTCCTCTTTACTTGCTCTTTCTCCTTCACTCTCTCTGTCGCTCTCTCTCTTTCTCTCTCTCTCTCTATCTCTCTCTATCTGAACATCAGAAATGCAATCCGATGTAAGAGGATGTCAGTGAACTTGTTCACCCTGTGTATCTTTTGTGTGTGTGGGTTTCGTGGTGCGTGTAAGTGTACAAGTGTTTGTGCATGAGTGTGTGTTTGCGTGTGTGTGTGTGCCTGCCAGCATGTGTGTGTGTGTGCACGTGTGTGCCTGCCAGTGTGTGTGTGCGTTGTGTGTGTGAATTGGTAGGTTTCTGAATCCCATGCACCACGTCATCCAGTCTTGACCATCTGGCTGGACAATCAGGGAGTGTGTAAGCAGCTGTGAGAGGAGGAGGGCCGGACCAGGGCACAGCCATCCCTCAGAGGGGGAGCGGAGAGAGAGCGAGGGAGAAGAGAGAGAGAGAGAGAGAGAGAGAGAGAGAGAGAGAGAGAGCGAACGCCCCACACACAATCCCCAGGACCCTGGTGTTCACATCCCAGTGCCGCCTAAGTAAAACATGGGCGAACCATTGCTTGGCTCAAAGTCCATGTTGAATTCCTTTTTTGCTTTATGAGAACTGCCCTCCTTTGGGATGGACGAGGATCAGGGATTTGTTGTCCGTAGGTTGACCTGGCAGTAAGCTGTATATAAGCCATGCTGCATTTCATCTGGACGCAGACTAGTATAGAGATGAGGCAGGAAGCTGTTAGAATAGGCATCAAGTCGGATGTACATAGATCAGGCCGTAAGATGTATAGACCAGGCATCAAGTCTGTTGTGTACACACCAGGCGTCAAACCTACTGTATACTCTATAGACCAGGTATCAAACCTGCAGTATATAGACTAGGAACTAAGCTGTGTATAGAACAGACAGTAAGCCTGCTGTATACACGCCAGACCGTTAGCTTCCTTCATTAACCAGGAAGTAAGCTTCCCATAAAAAAAATAAAATCAGGCAGCAAGCTGTAGATAAACCAGGCTGTGAGCTAAAGCTAAACCAGGCAGGAAGCTGTAGATAGGCCATGCAGGAAGTCTGCCATGGGCAAACCTGAACCACAGTATCTAGTATATGACAGAAGCAGGCAGGAAGATGAGTTCATGATGTCAGTGGTTGGACTAGGGAGTAATGTCCTAATCGCTGCTGCTCCCTCTCACTTCAGCCTCCAGCTGGCATCTCTCACATCCATCTCTCATGTGTGGAAGTGTCTGTCTATGTGTCAGTATAGCTCTGTGGATGATACAGTGTGAGTCTCTCTCTCTTTTTTACTCTCTCTTTCGCTCTCTCCCTCCTCTTTCTCCCTGTCTCAGTTTCCCTCTCTCTCTCTCTCTCTCTCTCTCTCTCTGTCTCTCTCTCTCCCATGTCGCTTTCATTCAGTAACTCAGGAAATGTCTGCAGGCGCTGAATGATGACATCATCCAACCCGAGATACGGTCACATCAGCAGCTTCAACACACACTCAGACAAAAACACACCAGGCAATACATAAAGGGCCTTGGGGAGATAGGAGAGATACAATGTTCACAATAAAATTGATCACGAAATCCAAGGAGATTGACGCCTGAAGGATTTATAGAGTGCGTATGATATATGTTCATATGTTCAGTTAAAGCCACATAATGCTGCATTGTACTGGCACAGAAAGCCATTGTCAGTGATTGGATTTTCTTCTTAGCTAGTGAAGTTTGCCATTGTTCCAGAACAGTGTAGTGGGAGAGAGAGGAGGCATGTGTGTATTCTCGCTCTCTCAAGACCGTGCCGATACCGTAGGCTGCAACAGCCTCACCCTGACCCTGAACCCCAACTGTACATGCTGAACCCCAACCACAAACTCAAAACTCTAACAGTGAACCCTGAACCTTGAGCACCAAAACAATCATTCCATCTTTAATTATATGAGAATAACGGTTTAAATGAGGCTGATGTAGCGCTTAACACTGGAATACAAACTAGGAAATCCACTTACCATGCCCTAAAGACGTGACTAGACCGTCTTCCATTCTCTCCTGACTTTGAGCAGCCTCTCAGGTGATCTGTCAGAAGGTGGTGTTCAGACACGTGTTCGACCCGCTGCAGGTCCGCAGTACTCGCCACCGGGTGTGACCTGAAAAGCTACCGTGACCTCCCGCCGTTCTCGTTTCCTCCCCTGTGGAATCTTCCGAGAAGGCTGGAGGGCCAGCATGCCAGAGTCAGGGTGGGACAGTGAGCCTCTTTTCTCCCTGGAATCTTGAGTGGGAAGCCTGGCCCAGGGCCACATGCCAGGACCCCATGCCTCTCATGCCTCAGGCCCACCACCATGTTATTGTTTCCGAACCTTCTCTTCTTTTACGCTAAGACTGTTCAAGGGGTGCTGGATATGTACTTGCTGTGGTGGATGCATGTTTCAGCAGTGTTACCTTAGTGTGTGCGAAGGCTTTGCTTGTGATGTCAGCTGTGCGCGTGAAGCCCATGTTGATGGGGTAAGATATGTGGTTGGTCTGTTCTCCTCCTGCTAGCTCTGCGCTAAGCCTTTTCCAGTGGTAATAGCCCTGGACGCTAAACCAGTTCCAGTGTTAATAGCTGTGTGTTCTGAGCCTAAGACAAGTGATCCAAAGAGTGTTACCCTCCGGGCCATGAAGCCACCAGCCAGCCCAGTGATAGACATGCAGGAGAGGCTCGTTAAATGAGCTCCTCCGCGTATGAATAAAACAGCATTCACGAGGGGACCACGAGATCAACCAGAGGGAATGAAGTGCGGCATAACCCCATCACAGGTGCAGCACTCGTCTGCAGCACTCGTCTGCAGCCTCTCCCTCCCGCCTTCGTTCCACCGCTCCCTCGCTCGCTCCTTCTCTCCTCCGTCCGTCTCTCCACCCCTCCCAGCGGCTCCTCTCCTGCCGTCTATTGTCTTCAGGCGTCCTCTCTTCTCCTCTTGTCTCCCCTCTGGTCATCTCTTCTCCTTTATTATTAGATCTCCTTCCCTCTCCTGCAGTGTTGTACTCTAGTTGGCTCTCCTCTCCTCCACCTCCTCCCACAGTGTGAAGCACTGTGTGGTGCTGGGTGATAACTCCGATAATTCCAGTTGACACGCCACCATGTTCTAACATTCTGCCTCATGTGGCACCTCTGCGGTGGTTCCTGGTTTGCCACAGTCTCACAGGCATAGCCCGCTGAAACCAACGTGTCAAAATGGCTTCTTCTTTACTTTCATCTCTCTTCGTCTCTCGATCTTTTTCTCTCTTTTCCACTTTATCCACAACTTTTCCCAGAGGTGTTCATACATGCAATGTAGATAAACGAGTCTTTTAAACAGACCAGAAAAGGAGAAAGCAAATTTAGTCGACTATTGTATACGTCTGGATGGACTAGAATGCAGCATTTATAGACTTGATTTTAACAGTAAGAATGAAGAGAATTGAATAGACTAGACTGGCTTGAAGACATACATAAATTAAGTACAGGTTTTTAAGTCAGTTAAGTCAGCCACATCTCTCTGTAAATAACTTGCTGAAAAGCAAGACAAGAAAAGAGGATGTTTCAATCATTTGTCGACCAGAGGCGGTAAAGTTTCAAGGATAAACCCTCCAGAGAGTTTGCCGAAGTGAACAATTGAAGCAAGATAAACTGTTTAGTTTGCACTTTTCATTCTGTCACCTAAGCTGAGATAAAGATGGAGACAGCGGAGCTTAAGAGCACAAAAGGTGGTCTTCCATGTGTTTGGTGCCAGAAACAAGTCACGGGCAGTGATGGAGAGGACAGAGGAGGTCAAATTGATATCCAGAGGAAATGATATGGATGAGTCATAAAGGTGACGGAAACACTTTATTTCCCCTCTATCCTTCCACTTTCTCTGTCTCTCCAGTTTATACCCCTCCCTTTGTCATCTCGCCCCCTATTTCCGTCTCCATCCTTGCCCAGGAGAGATAGGAACTGATTGCTTGCTAGTTTGGAAGGTTAGAAAGAGGAGCAAGTCTGTCACATTCTGCCTGGCCCCAGCATGCACGGCCTAGGGGAGCTGTCATGTTACCTAGAAGGTGACAGCTATCTCTGATACCAATTCCTTTGGAGGAGCTCGGAGGACCTGCAGTCATTATTACTGAAAACCCTGGGTTCCAATCATGCACATAGTGGAGAGAATCATTCAAGTTTCTGACTGACTGGCTTAATACCGAAGCTGGTTGTTCAAACTCGTAGATCTTTCATCCCTTATTATCAATTCGACATTGATTTGTTTTCGGATGACAAATCCGGTTAATAAGGAGGTCGCTAGCATCTATCCATCCGTCCGTCAGTCTGTCCGTCTGTCTATCCATCAGAAACGAGGCTAATTTGCTGTGTTGTACCTCCCAATAACTCTCATCGAATACTGTCTGCCTGTGCTGCGTTGATGTAGATAGTGTCCCAAATTCAACAGGCACTCTCCTGACATACCCTGGCTCTAGTTAGGATTGTTAGTTGGAAGTCATGCCTCCTGCAACATGTCAACGTCCCCCTTCTGAAGTCCTGTATTCTGGGCCCTGCACAGCTTCTAGCCTGCCTGCTCCCTGCTCAAGTCCCCCCGATCAGATAAGTGTCACTGTGCATCAGGCTGAAAATCCATACTTATAGGAGTTATTTTAGGGACATTGGTTCCATTGTTGTGCAGAAGTAACTATGCAGGGGCTGACAATGGCCCAGTGTTCCCACAGATTTAGCATTCAGATTGGCTGGTGTTCCTCTACACGGTTTCTGGACAGCCAGGGGACAGTAGGAGTATTGTTTATTGGCAGGTCTGTACTGGATGCCCTGTGCCTGCTAGACTTTGACAGTATGGAGGTTTGCAGGCATAACCATACTTCTGTGTCAGTACGACGGCCACAGCCCTGGCTTTGCTCGGAGTCAACGAACAAAAATATGATGCCGAGAAGCACAAGGCGTTCAGCGGTAAATCGCAAATCAATGAGTCCCTTTGACGGCGTACACAACATAATTCTTTGATTGCTATTGTTTCAAGAAAGCCTGTGAACGCAGCCTTAGGTGCTAGGTACATGATGCAGCACCCCCATAATGTACGTCCTGAAAATAGTACGGTTACAAACATTATACAACTTTTAGCAGTGTTGGATGGTGGCTGTAAAATACACCAAAACACCTTGCTAATAGACTTGAACCAGTCTTCCTGCAGGGATATCATCTCATAGGTGCATGCTACACTGCGGTACTGTGGGTCTAATGCGGGTCTCTTGCTGGTCTAGTGGCAGCAGGAACAAGCCCTGGGTAGGGCTCACTGAAAAGGACTCATTGTCCCCAGGCTGCTTGTTGATGCCCCATGCTGGTCCTACTCCATAGATAACCCTTGTTGTTTCTGCACAGGCCTGGCCGAGGCAGATGTCAACCAGAACAATGGCTGCGTCTCGGAGACGGCGGTGGCGGCCGACTCCACGGGCGCAGAGGGGCCAGGCCAGGCCTGGAGCGACGCCAACACAGCTGACGCTGACGCTGCCGTGCCCCGCCCCCACCTGGTCCGCCTCTTCTCCCGAGATGCCCCGGGACGCGAGGACAACACCTTCAAAGAGCGGCCCTCTGAATCGGATGAGCTGCAGACCATCCAGGAGCACAGTGGAGCCGGATCAGAGTGTGGATCAGAGAGCCCTGAGCAGGACCTAGACTAGAGTTGCGTCTCCTCTTTCTCTCTCAGCCTACCCCTAACTCTCTCGCTCTCCCTCGGGAAACAGAGCCCTGTGTTTGACCAGTATACTCTCGCTACCCAAACCAAACTACCACCTATCGCACCATGGCTTCTGCTAGTAGCTCTGCTCAGTCAGCCTTTGGACTGGGGCGCAGGAAGAAGGCTCCAGGTCTCCTGGATCAGATTGGGAAGTTCTTTGGAGGGGACAAGAAGAGGAAGAGCAAGGTGAGAACAGAAAAAGGTTTATTTGGGACTAATACACACAGCTCACGCTGCAGTCATACACGGTACACACCTGGTCTGGCCTCAGGGACGGATCGGAAATTACGATATCGATGTTGCCACGATGCAAGAATTTGAAAGAACGGAAATTATTTGGGGTTGCGTTTCAGTTTTTCTGTTTTTTTATGATTTCTCGAAACTGTATAGAAATGATATATTTGTTACTATAATAGACACTGGATATCTGCTTTGGGTGTGGTTGGAGATAAGGCTGTGAATTGGAGTAATTCAAATTTCCATTTTTGATGTGGTACTTTTGACAAAGATACATTTTTGTTTCATTTCAGCTCTAGTATCTGTGGTACATTACGGTCTTGATCTTAGTGCCAGTGAATGGTAGCATTGTTGACTGGTTTCTCTTAGTTGCCATCGTTTGCTCTCTTTTAGCAAGTAATTATATAAATTAATCATATGTTTATCCATTGTAAAACAGTGTAAAACTAAGTTGTTGCACGTTGTGTGTCAGGTACTGAAAAAGATTGACTGGTTCTCAGTAACATTGTTTATATCCTTATTTTGTTTATTGATTATGTCTTTATTTGGAAACCTCCTCTGAAAGGTAATTTGCTACTATTCCGACAGACTGACAGATACCATTTTTGACAGATTAAGACATTGACCAGTAACAGGGAGATTCACTTCTATTTTCTCGTTTGTTTTCTTGGAAACACTGTGAACAGAGTTGTGAATAGTTATGAGAGCATATCACCCTCTGTTCTTGCTCTTGAACGACACACAAGTATATGACGTACATTGTACAGAAAAGAATAGAAGATATGGATAACTATAAGCGTCGTTAAACAAACTGAGTTGGCGAGCCATGTTGCGTCTGCTGTGCCTGGTCAGTAGAGGACTAGGCGACAGACACGGGACAGAATTAGGTCGGCAAAGAGGGAAGCCAAAGTTCCAGGCAGTAAACTGGAGAAACTGTACCGCTGTTCCACTGGGTTGCTGTTTGGCCACCTAGTGAGCAAGGGTAGTTGACCTCAACTGGGTAAGAGTTAGAGTTGGGGGGTTTTTAAGAACATGGTCTTATACATGATCTCTTTCTGAAAGGTTTCAAAAATGTGAATTGTCCCAAGCCTTAATAGAAAAGGACAGTTTTACCTGTCGGATCGATAGTAAATTGCCAATTTGTACGTGTTTTCTTTTATTGCTTTGTTATTACTTGCTTGTGCCCTTCCCTCACCATCTCATATCAAATGGGTTTGATCTTAAAAGGAATACACTTCTAAAATGTACATCTGCTTGGTGAACAAGATCCGTTTGTGCTGAATTGACAAACAGTAACTGTTAGTGTTGACTTTACCAATATGTTGAAATTCTGTCTCTTTAATATCACGTCTGAGAACGAATTTTCATAGTTTTGCAGTTTACTGGTTGGTTGAAGCGATGGTATAAAAAGGTGTTTAAACCAAAGGTTTGCCTTCAAACTAATAGTTTTTAATAAGTATGGACATTTCTGGCCCACCTCTGTTGCCTAAAGCAGATGCAATCTGCTACTAAAAAAGTTGAAAATAACTTAACAGATGTATATTTTTACTTCAACTTTTGAATGAGATAGTCAACGACCAGATGTTTAACAGCTCAAATAGTTGGTTTCCAGGTATTTCCAGTGTTACTGGCACTGATCAAAGGCAGTCTTTGAGAAGAACCATGTGGAAAATGTTATCAAACGGTATTATTTCTAATATTATACTTAGCTCCTTTAAGTGGTTGTCATATTTGAAAACGGTTTCACATACGGGATATGTCAGAATGGAAATAATCGTGACCAACACTCCTTTGAGTTCTCCGAATGGCCATTGTCAAAATACCAATATTTAATCATGTAGAGTTACATAAACATATTTCTCAATTTAATGTCAATGCTTTGACACTTGGCTACCAGAGGGAAGTTTATGAAAACAGTACCTTTTTGGTCATATCTCAGGAAATGAATCCAAAATGAACTGCTGAATTGAACTGGACATGAGTGGGATTTCAAATGATTCCAAACAACTCCAAATGACAAAGTTTAGTTACACTGTAACCATGAGTTTCCATGAGTACTGCTGTTTTAGCTACGACCCCACTACAGATGGAGAACGGACAAGCCATTATGTATTAACGGTGTCATAATGTACTTCTTTGTACAGCTGTTGAAGCTAGCGTCAAAATAATGCAACCTTTTAGCATGTCTGTTTACTATTCAGATAAAAAAAACTCCAGTTTCTCAATGAATACTGCACTCCACCCCAGTGTCTTGGTCCCAGGCCTGACAGAGATGTACTTCTCTGGCTGGATCTAGCACACCTCAGGTTCACCTGTGTGGCTTTTACCTTTAACCTTTCAGTCTAAAGGTTCCAGAAGTGACAATTGCTGTTGAGGCAATTGCACTGTCACCAGATTAAACTCAGGTTGACGTTTCTTTCTCCAGTTTAGATCCAAGTAAAATGTTTTTTTTTCAACATAAAACTTAGCTTAACCCACCTTAACCCAGGTAAAACTGTTGTTCACCATAAAGCTAGGTTCACTTCTCTAGGCTAACTAGAGGAAAGCTGCTTTTTTGACATCTGTGTTAAAAGTTTAAACTGGAATTCCAAAAGATCTGCTGTTGAACTTGACCTTAAGGGCAGTGTAACTACTTTCCACCACTATTTTGGCTATTTATCACTATTCTCATGACTAAATGTAATTTGAAAATAATAATAATGAAATGACTTGTATTAATTTAATAATATTATTGCATTGGCAGATACAAATAAAATGCTGGGTAAAGGTGAGAGGTATCTCTTTAAGAGTCTGAAATGTAAAAAGATGACAACTTTTCACATGATTGAATTGCATTGGTAAGTTTGCCATCCCCTTGACTTGGGCGGACAGACCAATTACATTAAAGCCCATTTCTACAGGCTAAACCAATGCAATCTGTGGCTCTTTCGGTGACAGTGCAATTGCTGTTATGACTCAAGGTAGCAAAAATGGGTTCCAAGAGCGTGTAGGCCTCCTCTCAAATCCAGGTCGGATCCTAATTTGCTGATCCCTTTTGTAATGCTTTGAGAAGATCCAACCATTGCTTGTTGTTTGTACTTCCTGTGAATTGTAAAACGACCAATGACCTGTTCCTAACTCAATCCTGGTCTTTGGGCTTGTGGATTACGGCTTGATTAAACTCTTTAACAATCACCTTCAGCACTGTTTTCTTTGTTCTAATTCCCTTTATGTCTACAGTATGTCTCTTATCTTTTATAATCCACTCATGATACCAGGGCAAGAATGCAAGGACTCTTAACTCCAGGCTGTGAGGTTCACAGGCGTTCAGCTGCATTAGAACAGACTGTAATCCTTTCTTTGGAAGGATCATCTTTGATATTAAATAATACATGTATTGTCGACAGTTAAAGACAGTCTGAAGCAACTTACCCGGTGGGAGTGTATTCGAAAGTAACGGTGAAACTAAATATGCTAATGTTACAACGCTCAGCTGATGCAAGACGAAGGGTTATGTTCACCTCATTAGAGATATGCTTATCTTATATAAAGTAGCTAAAGTATCTTATCATAATTTAGAGTATGAGCTAAGGCCTTGGCATTTGTCTGTATCCAGTTTAAAGCTTATGGGAGAAAGAAATAGCACCAGCAGTGGATATATTTGCTGGGAATACGAACGTCGTTCTTTGACACAGTCAAGAGTGGAAACGTTGTGTATTTGTTAAGGCTAATCAACTATGCTGTCACTAATTAGCTTAGGAATGTCTGGTAGGCCAGTACCACATTACGTGTGAGTGCACTCACTTGGTAGAGTCATCGCCATCAGACACTTTGTTTTCCCTACAGAACAAATCAGCACTTTGCGCTCCTGTGAAAGTAGCTTGTACTGTTATCTGTTCCAATGTGTCTGTTTCAAATTTAACCCTTTTGGGAGGGAAATAAAGACCAACACACATGTATTATAAAAAGTACATATCATACTATACATCAGGGTACAGGAAATTCTGACCCTACCATACAGCTTTCCTTGTTTCCTGTTTCCTGTCTGATCAATATCCTGGTAAATGAATACCCTGTGGTGAAATATGATCGTGAACCTCAAGAAGACCATCAGAAGTTTAGATCTGTGGTGATTTCAATGTGTGAGTGCAGGGATAATATAGGTTAGCAGATAACGTAGCAGTTGTGCGAGAAGTTGTCAACAATGGAGTGTGGTAGTATTGAATAATGTCAGACTGTTCCATTGTTTGGATACTGTTGCTGACGATACTGTTGCTGACTCCGACCTTTCCCTCGTTTCTAACTTGTTGAGGGTCAGCATTGCTCGAGCACTTTATTCTGATAACTGCGACACGGTACGATATGTTTTTCGTTGATGGTGGTTCTGCTGCTTTGTTTCTGACTTTGATCCCAGTTATCTTTCCCCCTCAGTCGAATATCTGGACTTGTAGAGCTAATAATGCTTTCAGCATCCTCTATGCTACAAATGATGACTAACGTTACCAATTCCATTTCGTATTCATTTCTAATAAGGCTCTGTTAATTCATGGTTTATCTCCGCACCTCCCAGAACAGCTTGGGCTGTTTTACTGGGAGTGATGAGAGGGTCGGAGTAGAAGGGAACACAAGAGGCTGCCATACTCTCCTCTCTCTCTCTCTCTCTCTCTCTCTCTGTTCTTTCTCACTCTCTCTCAACAACACACACCAAAACACAGTTGGCGCGCATACAAGACATCTGCTATTTTCTAGTCGCCAGTGCACGCAACTATAAATATCTGCTTTGTTCCCCATTCGCCCCGCTCGCACCCACAACCATACACACATTCTACCCTCCTCTATACACACACACACATAAAAGGATGTCAGCCTTAATGTATACCCAATCATGCATGGGGATTGCAAATGAGAAGATATTTCTCAGTTTGATGTATAGTTGTTCTTCCTGTCTGGCTGAAATGAGAAACATTGATGTCTGAGCTGTAAGGCCAGGAGAATGCAGTTTTGCACAAGCACACGCACACACGCGCATTCATCTCCCGTTCTCTTCAAACATCAAACGAAAAGAACATTTCATCCCTGCCCAACACGCAATTATCCGTGGCTCTGTTCTTTGGTTCTGAAAGGACCCTTCTCCAGGGCTCCCGTAGTACTACAGGGCTACAGGCTGGCTCCCTTCAAAACACGACCATCTTCTGTTAGGAAAAGTAGAGCTCTCAGATCGGGCCAAGTGCAACCGGACACCGTACACTCCGCTGAGAGTCATGACTGAGCACATCCTAACCTGGAAAGACATCATCACTGACGCACGTTCCCAATCAAGCTGAGGTCTGGGCTCTTGTTCTCCGGTTCCCTCTTGTTTTGTATCTCGATGTCTTTCTTTCCTTTGTTGCCTCTTTGTTTCTTTCCCTTCTCCCACTCATCTGTCCCCCCCCCCCTCCTCCTCGCTCACCCTTCTTTTTGGGTATCACCTTTTCGCAGTTTGCAAATTGCAATTAATGAAGCCGTTTCTAACGAAGCGATCCCTAACCGAGCGATCCCTAACCGAGCCTCTCGTCTGCCGCACGAGGGAGACGCCGCACGGGGCACGCGGCGCTGCGTTGTGACATCTGGACGTGCGGCGCTGTGTCATCAACTCTTTCCCCCGCTGCTTTAAGAAGTGAGCCACCTGCGGACGTTCTGCTCTGCCTCCGACGTTGACGTGGCATAGAGCTGCCGAGTCACGCAGCCTCTCGAACGGAACCGCCGGTGGAAGCGTTGTGCAGGTGGTGTGAGCACAAAAGCCTGTCTACCTCAACGCCTGGGGGGCTTGGTTTACACCCACCATGCTGACAACTGGCATGGAAGCTCCACCCTGGCGGGAGGAGGCCACGTGTGGAGAGGAGCATGTTTGTGAGGATCTAAAGTGAGGATGTCGTGGTTTGAGCTTCATTTACCTGCGAAGAATAACAGCATCCTTTTCCTCCAGGCAGACTGTGTTTATGCAAGCGAGGGCATATGTGTGCAGAAGCATGTGAGCGGGCATTTTTGAAATGAATAAATGAATGTTTTTAGCTCGTACCTTGCTATGTTCTCTGAGCAGTCAATGCAGACAAAGCTAGCTTACGTCTAAAACGGCAGTTCTCACCAAAAAATATATATATTCAGCTACCAGGAGAAATGACCCACACTGGACCCAAACAGCCTGACAATCCGTTTTATTTCCACAGGCATTATCTGTCTGCCTGAGACGTGATGTTGTTGTTAATGGGGGGTCTTGAGAGCTTATCAGTGTGAGACGACTAGGAAACAAGTGAGGGAAAGAGGAAGGGATGGAGAGAGTTGAAGCACAGAGGAGCACAGGGGAAGGAGGTAGAGAGAAGAGATGAAGGAGAACGACAAGGACCACAAGGGGACTGCTGCTGAGGGTAAGTAAGGAGGGAGCAGATATGCAGGGAGAGAGTGAGTGAAGAAGAGGGAGGAGGGAGGGATTCAAATGGAAGGCCAGCGAAATGCAGTGTAAATGCCTCCTCAACCTCCCGCTGCGAGGCAATATGCCCCGGCTGGTTCCCGCGGGGACACCCGTGTGTGTCACCGTAGGGGGCTTTGAAATGAACCACGGGGCTTTTATAGAAATGTCCGTCCATCCTCTATAGGTTTGTACCTGGCGTGACATTCTAACGTGATCTACTGTACCTCACCTTTGCTCTTCTTTGACCCTTTCCCTCTTTCACCCCCGAATCCTCTGTTACTTTCTCCTCCTTTCTCTTGCCTTCTACCCCCCACCCCCCACCCCCACCCGCTCATCTCCTCGCAGGGGTCTTTCCGTGGAGCTCTGTCCTCCTCCCCTGCCAGGCCGACCGCGGCGTCCCCTCGCAAGCGCGGTGCCGAGAACGCAGTGGTGCACTTCTTCAGAGGCATCGTGAGTCTTTACCAACTCTTCCCATAGGAAACGTTGCAGAGACATTGGAAAGCTGTGCTTGTTTTTCAATCTGTGGTCTGGTTGATCTTTCCATGCGACCAACCAGTAGAGCTGTGGGTCTGTAAAGCTATGTGTTCCTGACTCTCTCCCTTTCTCATCAGGTGTCCCCTGCCCCTCCCAAGTCTAGGGTGAGTAACGTTCACCATCACGTCGCTCTGTCTCACGGTCACGCAGAGTTACAGATTATGCTGTTTTCTTAGAGGAGTATCATGTGTAAAGTGTCTTAGCACTTGTGCCAAAATGTGCGCTGGGTCTCTGAACCAGGCTTTTCCCTGCTGCCGTTATCTGTCTTCCCTGTCTCCTTTCTATCTGCCCCCCTTTCCCTCCCTCCCTCCCTCCCTCCCTCCCTCCCTCCCACTCACTCACTCATACACTCCCACTATCTGTGTGTCTGTCTTTCTGTATGTGTTGGTCCCTCTCTTTGTCTGTCTGCCCGTCTGCCTGTCTATATTTCTACCTCTCTTTTTTCCTATCTGTCTGTCTGTTGCCTTGCCAGTGGAGTGGACTCCAAGCCAAGCTGGGCCTGGTAGGTGTTCAACTACTGCTCCAAACCCAAGTGTCATGTCCGCCCGGCTACTGGTTGGGGGGTTGGGTGGGGGTGTCAGGGTCCTGTCTCTCATTAGCTGTCACCGACCAGATTCGTTTGTTTCTATTTCTGCCCCGCTATCTCTGCCCTGCTGTTTCTGCCCCGCTGTTTCTGCCCCTTAAACTACCCTCTAGTGCATGGCACTCTTGGCTAGAGATAGTGTACACCTTCACTTAAAAAATGTACAGACTAAAAACTGTAGTCACTATTGTATACCCCATAAACCGTTCACGGTAAATCTTTGAGCCATCTTCAAATCATACTATCTCTCTGAGGCTTTGGATCCCCAGTAATCCATGCATACATGCCCACCAGCTCCATCTCCTTCCTTTGTTTACTCTCCCACCGCCAGGAAACTCCCCCGCCAGGGGCAACAGCCAACATCCTGGGTCTTAAAGCCCCTCTCTGTTTGGTTACATGAATCCTCATCTATCGTCCTCCTCACTTTTTCCTGATATGTGGATGTTGTGGGTGTTATGAGTCATTTAACAGCTAACGGTGTGTGCGTGCGTGTGTACTGGAGTGTGTGTGCGTGTGTCAGTGACAGTGAGATGAAAGAGCACTCCTTTAATCTCTTCTCCCTGAGGGATTTCTAAAGAAAATACAAAAGGTCCAGATAGATGTTTAATCTAGGTTTCATCTCGACAGGTTCTCTTCTCAATCTCAAACATCAATGTGATGAGATTCAAATGTAGTGTATCGGAGGGCATTGACATGAAACCCTTGGTTGGAAAGTGACACACCACTGACCCCATAGCCTTACCCATCTTGTTTGGGTCGGAGTCATTCACGATCTGGGCTCAGTCCGGCCTCCCTTCCAGTCCGTCTCTAACTGGCTGGTTGGGACAGACACTAGGCCCTAGCCACTCCACAGCCGGTCCTGACAAGGGCTTGGTTGCCTCGTCCTTCTGTCTCCACCTCCTTGAGTTGCCTCTGATCCTACCCCCCTTGTTCTCTTGTCAAGGGATCTCAGAAGTCACAGTCTGCCAAGGCTAAGAAGGCAAGCCCCACTGACGGCCAGGGAACCCTGTCCAAGATCTTCAAAATGGTAAATCTGATTGGTTTTGTTTTTAACCCTGCAAATAAAACAGCTTCCATAGTGGCAAAATAACTTAAACTCTTTCACGAGGATTCTTCTTGGTCTCTATTGTTGATTTGGTGTATGATGAAATGTTTCACTCTAATCACGTTCTCAATCTCTTCTAAATCTCTTCTTCACCTCAGTGATGACACCACACATTCAGTGAGTAGCCTAACTGAAAAGTGACGAATAACATGCGCTTCAATTGCTATGAACGATGCACCTATCCATGCTGGTAGACAGTTAAAATTACTATCATCACAATATGAATGAATTTTGAAGGTAGGTTTATATCATCACTTCCATACTGCGCAGGATATGGGTCCAGAGCTTCTAATGTAAATGCTTGTTACGGGCAAGCAAACTTACTGCCCAGTTAGCACATTTGAAGAGACTGGCAAGGGCTATGCTAACAGCTAAAGGGCAATAACTACCATTCCATCCTCTGCTGGATGTTTCCTGGAACCTCTTACCTTCTGGTGTATTCCACGCCATAGCACCAACGGCGCTGTGCTGCCTCATAACCGCCGTCATGACTCACAACTCAGGTTGCGCAATCCCGGGGGCGCCACTTGTTTAGATATCGTTGGTTTGTTTACCTGAAAGAGAGGGAGGCTCACGGATTGGTGGGGGGCTCATTTGAGGGACACGCTCCAGCAAGTCACTATCTCCCCTGACCTGGGCTCTTTCCAACGGGGTTCCTGTTGCATAGCAAGAGATGGGCTCAGTCATAGTCAGTTAGCTCAGTGAGGAAGGATGGGGGTGAGGGAGGGGGAGGGGGAGGGGGGGTTGCAAGGATTAAAAAAAACATCTTGGCACTCCTTGGTATATGATAGGCAAACCTTGCCTGCTTATAATACACTGTAGCCAGATCTACTTATTGCTAGTTGGAGTATGATAATGGCGTTGCTTATGGTATTGGTGATGGTACAGGCTACATAATTATGTGTGAGTTCATAATGCTGCTTAAAGCTTCACAATTCCCTTATGGAGTAGTCTATTATCCATTATTCATACACACCAGCTAACTAATTTATGTCAAGTAAACTTCCCATCTGCTCACACTCTGCTGTGAAAGCGGAGGAGTTTATCTCGTTTGAAAAGATACAGCATTTCTCATTTTACACTCTCAGTTTTTTGGGTGAAGTTTTTTTCTTTAACGTGTTTAGCATTTTAATTAGTTTTCCTCTGACAATTATTTTCAGCTCAAAAGGCTCAAAGCAAATGCTGTCCTCCTTTATGTGCAAAGATTTAGCATCTCTGTACAATATGGATTATCTTTACTCTGATCAGTCTCCCCGTAGCTCGGTCTCATTTGTATAATCTGTGTAACGTTTAAATCCTTGGCCCCTCCTACTTCACCATCCATACACATAAAAATGCTAGTCTATTCTTGGAATAAGCTCCTGTTGAATTGAACGTCATATTTGCATTCTTGGCCAGCGAGCAAATTGATCGTTTTGCCTGAAAGGACATCCAGTGTCCAAGGGGATGCAAACAAGTTTGCCAGCTCCCCAAGAGGAGGAAACATTTTCTGCACTGTTTAGTAGCACGTATAATACTGCCAGGAAACACATAAGACGCACATCTTGAGAGTCTATTAAGGACTGATCCTCGGCGAATTGCAATAACGATCAATTCTGAAGGAATGTACTCATTTCTCTGTAGTCTTTTTGAACTAACGCATGCATTTCCTGTTGCTCCCCCAGGGAGGAAGTCGAAGTGCTTCTCCAGCCAAACGCTGAGGTCCCTCTCTGCACCTCTTTCAACAGCACCTGGGCAGACGGCATAACTAAGGGACTACAGTGGGAAAACAGAAGAAAAACCAACATCTCTCCCTGCTTTTATAACTCTCTAACCTAGACGATAACTCTGATGCCTCTCTCCCCTCCTTGGCTGGTAGTAGCAACACAATCTGTCCCCCTCAGCATTGTCTCATCTCGCGCGTGTCCCCCATGCAGCTTTCCTCTCCATCTGTCTTCTCCTCGTCCTCCACTATGTGAACTGCAGTTGCAGGCATCCCCCCCCCCCTCATTCCTCCATATTGAGTCTTTAGCTACCTGTCATTTGGATCTCTAGCTATTTGTTGTATAGTTGTCTAGCTATGTGTCATGTACTTCTCAAGCTACCTGTCAAATAGGTATCTAGCCACCATTCTTTAGCTTTTGTGTCTCTGCGTCTCAAATCTGTCTAACCTGGCTGGCTAGCTGAGTTGGACCTGGGGTACAGATGGTGGATGTTCCTTTGACCTGACCAATAGCATGTCAGCAGGCCCAGAATGACCAGGTCCAGTTCTGGCTCAGAAAAGAGTGGTTTTCCGTCCTGTCAAACTTGTCTCTTGTCATATAGGTCAAGCCAATCATTGTCATGTTTCATCGATGGACTAACTCACCCTCTCATTTATAATTGTAGCCCATTGGGCTTTGTGTTGGGGTTTTTTAAACACCTTCCGTCATATCTTGGCCAATCATGTCTCGTCTTAAATGTGCCGTCCTTCTATGTTTTACATTAGGATCCCTTATTGGCTGTGAACTTTGGTGGTTACAAAAATGTGTTAACCCTCTAAAACTCTATGCAATAAATTGTAACAAGGACTGAATGACGTTCTAGTTTCTAACACAGCTTCATTTTTATTTGATTTCCATTTCGATTATAGTGACTGAAGTAAACACTCTAACATTGTAAAATGGCTCTGGGATTGTCCCGACCATAGACCTAACCGATTCTTCTGAAGTGCACTGGTTTGATCCCTGCATGGCAGCGTCTTTGCTCTGAAAGAATGCTTCGGCTGGCACTGCCATCCTAAGTACTGAGCGCGCTCAGACACAAAGCCAAATCCCCCCCCCCATTGCTTGTAGTTGTAGTCTAGACACGTCGTTCCTTTCGTTTTAACGGTCTCCAGCTTTAAAGAACCCAACCAATAAAGAATACAAAACAGCTAGCTGAAGCAATGCCAAACAACTGACTTCCTGTTGCCTCTTTCATGTGGATTTTGAAACACAAAACACTTTCACGAAGGTGCTCAATACTGTAACTAAATATCGACGGATCCGAAAACGATGCGAACGATGATAGTTCAGGAAATTAATGAGGGAGAGTCGTCAATAAGGTTATGACAGATAAACATTGTACTACCAACACCACTATACTGTCCTTGTTTATAAAAGGAACCCTGTGTTTTACTGTACAATAGGCATGTGTCGTCTGTAGCGTTCTCTGCCTCTCCCCATTCCTCCCACACACACATCTCTGTGTGTGTCTGCATGTGTGTGCGAGTGTTTGTGCGTGTGCTTGTGCACGTGTGTTACCTGCGTGTGTGTATGTGTGCATTTCTGTATGGGTCCTGTGAATGAATGTAAATTAAACTCGAGACCCTTATTGTTGTACCTATAATAAATATATGTATGACCAGCCACTTAACTTGAAATAAAAATAAATCAAAAATCCAATAAATAGTGTGTTGCCCCCCTTCTGTTTGATCAGTTGTGAAACAAACAAACCACACAGCAGTGTGTGGGGTACTGTTTAATCGTATTTGCAAAATAATTAAATCTATTGTAGTTGTACTTTTTTCTTAAGAAAAAAGTACAATATATACATTATATCAGATTATATATACATACATACACACACACACACACCTTTATATTGTTTTTGTGTAAAACACACATGCACAATTTCTAGAAGATTCCAGTATGTTGCTCCATTTCTGGTTAGCCTTCTGCAATCTTAGATAGGGGAAGGTTGTTTTAGGTCCCAGATGTGACGTGGGCCCTCCCAGCCCACAGATGGTTCTAGTCCCCATGACTCTGACAGCTAGCAGCTTGAGGGTCCTCCCACACTCCTGGCACCTGAGGTTATTGGTTTTGTACCGTAATTACATCTTCATTAGGAAAATGTGATACTATCCTGGAGGTACTGTAGGGACAAGTCAGTCTACTTCAACAAATGCTTTTTGTTAGGGTACAGAGTACTACAAATACCAGAAAAGAAGTAGAAAATTTGTTTTATTAAACATTTTCTTAACATTAAAAAATACATTCTCGCCTGACTAAAACTCAATAGCTTATAGTCTTTGTACACTGGCTTAGCTGTACTAAGAGCTCGTTCACCCTTACAATCAGAAAATAGGCATCTATCGTACACTATTTACAAAATAAAATATTATATAAAAAAGGGCTGTGCATGAATTTCTGTCATGGTTCAGCTGAAGTTGTTACAAAGAAGACGTTCATAGTGGTTTCACAAGGGTCTACTCTCCACCATTGTGTCAAACATTGGATCTGGTTTGAGCCTGCGAAATGTTCAACAAAGTGATGGTTTTTTCCCCCTCAGAATTCTCATCCAGAGACGACGAGGAGCACCTTTTCTTCCTGCAGGGGAACATTGCAGCTCCCTTTATAAGCACTTAGACCCATTCAAGGCCACCTTCTACTTGATATGGCAAAAAGAACGTTCGACGAAACAAAACATATGGAAACGAAAAAACGGTCGATTTAGCTTGCCTTTTACGAAAACGGTCGAGTATAAACATACAAAAATATAATGCAATGAAAACGAGCGAGGAAAACATTGCGTTTCTCAGTGAACTGCACAGACGCGTGGCGTTTGGACAATGCCTGTGAGACTGGCACGGGACGAACATGAGGAGACAGCCGCACCTAAGGCTGAAAATATCTAACAGCTCAATTTCCACCGAGTTCTGTACTCTTTGATATCTCGGATGAGGGTTAGCTCACAACTAGAACGATGGAACTAATATAACAGTCCCGAAAGTTGAAAGCCTGAGGACGTAAACTAAGACGTTGCATATTCTTCCCAGGTTTTAGGCTGATATACGTTTAGCCTTTTAAAATTAAAATGAAACAAAACGGAAAGACACAAATAGTACAACTGTTTTGTCAGTTTCCTACGTGAAAACCTGGTGAGCTGGGAAGGACACGTTTAGAAAAGTGCAGTTTGTTCACAAAAGCATGCAACTAACAGGGGTAGTTGTGTGGACTACATGACCCATGATGCTTTGGGGGGAGGGGGGGTGGGGGGCTCTTTAGAAGGCGACTAGGGAAAGACGTTGGGCATGCTGCACTGCCAGTCTCCAGACGACTCCTGGACAACCTCTTCCAGGTCGAGCTCTGGGGTCACCTCCACCTCCTCCACCTCCTCCACCTCCTCCGGCTCCAGGGACACTTGGACCTGAGCTGGGGCTGGACGGGGTTGGGGATTTAGCATTAGCATTAGCTCCAAGTCAATACGATGGAGAATTGTTCCTAGATGTCTCCAACAGCACATCCCTATTGTGTGCATGTGTGTGTGTGTGTGTGTGTGTGTGTGTGTGTGTGTGTGTGTGTGTGTGTAGGCTTGTTCCTTACCGTAGTCGTGCAGCCTCTTCATGTGTAACTTCATGTTGCTCTTCTGAGTGAAGCCGATGCTGCAGACCTCACACTTGAAGGGCTTCTCTCCTGTGTGCTTCACCATGTGCACCTGCAGACAGCTCTTCTGGTTGAAGGCCTTGTCGCACTGCTCACACTTGAAAGGACGCTCTCCTGGAAGTGCCACACACACACACACACACACTCTCTGAATAATACCCCTGAATGATCCCAGTAACAAAATGTCAAAAAGTCATTAATTATGACCCAAGTATTCCATAGTGTGAGTGTGTGTTTCATCAGTATATTAGATGGGTGTGTTACCCGTTTGTGTGCATTTTAAAAGTGTACCCAAACAATCATTTATGAGTGTGTGTGTGTTACCTGTGTGTAGGTTGATACCAGTTTGTGTGCGAGTTACAAGTGTACCTTGTGTGTGTGTGTGTGTGTGTGTGAGGGGGGGTTAGGCTAAACCCTAACGTGTGTGTGTTTGTAGGGGGGTTACCTGAGTGTGTTATAGGCGTATGTGTGCATTACCTGTGTGTATGCGGTTGTGTCTCTCCAGCTGGCTGGGTTTGGTGAAGGCCTTGACGCAGACAGTGCAGTTGAAGTGGCGTGGCCTGCGGGAGCTGGGGGAGGGGCCTCGCTTGTGCACGCGCTCGTGTTCCTGCAGGGGCGACATCTTAGTTACCCTTACACAGCTCTCCCTCCCTCCCTCCATCCAGCCCTCCCGCCCTCCCTCCATCCAGCCCTCCCACCATCCCTCCAACCCTTTCTCTCACACGCTGTTTGTTCGTTCCTAAGGGAGCATCGCATCAATTCATCCAGCAAGGGCAGATACATGGACCTGCCAGGCAGAGAGAGCCCTCAAACGTGAGTAGCAAGCCTCCAGGAAAGGAGCCAAGATGAGAGGAGAAGAGAAAAGAGGGGAATGGGGGGGGGGGGAGAGAACGAGAGATGAGGAGGACGAGAGAAGAGGAGAGAGATGAGAAGGGAAGAGCTGCGACAGCTTCTATGGTGAAATGAGGGGCTGTTAGGTGGAGTGGCTCTTCTTCCCTGAGTGGACAACAGACGGGCCCTTCAGACAGCTGCTGTATATACATATGCTCTGTGTGTGTGTGTGTGTGTGTGTGTGTGTGTGTGTTTGGGGCGCATAGGTCCTCTCCAAAGAATGCCCTCCTTGACCTCAAACGTGTGGAAGAGGACATGTTTCGAAAAGTGGAAACTTTTTCTTGGCTTCCCTTGAAGCAATTACTGTGTTTTTAGGATCCGAAGAGAGAGGAGAGGGGCACACACAAGCACAAGCGCGTGCGCACGCACACACGCACACACGCACACACACACACACACACACGCACGCACACCTGAGACCAGCAAGCTTTAGAGAACACTGCCATTTGTAGACTCCAGCACAACTCTGGAGCCTAATCACATTCAGACTCAGAGAGGGAGGATCTAGGCTCAGCTGCCACCCTAAAACAAACGTGTGTGTGTGTGAGCCTGTGTGTGTGTGAGCCTGTGTGTGTGTGAGCCTGTGTGTGCGCGCTCCTTTGTGTGTGCGCCTTTGTGTGTGCGCGCCTTTGTGTGTGCGCGCCTTTGTGTGCGCCTGCATGTGTTTGTGTGCCTGCGTTTGCCTGGGTGTGTGCTTGCCTGTGTGTGTGTGCCTCCATATGTGAGTGTGCGAGCAGGCCCACCTTGAGGTGCGTGGCTCTCTTGAAGGCCTTGCCGCAGGCCCTGCAGACATGGCAGCGGTCCTTGCCGTGGGCCTGCCTGCAGTGCCGTCTCAGGGTGTTGGCACTCTGGCACACCTGGTCACAGTAGAAACACTGGTTCTGTTTGGGAGGCTCCGCCTCCGACGCCTTCACACACACCTGGGCCCCTTCAGTCAGCTAACACATGGACACGCAGGGTTAACACGTACACACAAACACACACCATGTGCACACTGTAAATCACCAAGATATATTGTGTACAACTGTATGCGACCAATGTAATCATATATTATCTGTACACACACACACACACACACAGACTAACTCTGAAGCCGTTGTCGGATGATCGATCAGGGCCATTGGGGGTGTGGCTTACAAGGATGACCTGCTGTGTGGAGCTTGCTGGTTGCCCCGAGAGACCAGATTCATTCAGCACTGCAGGAAACTGTTGACCCTGGAGAGACAGGACAGTCTTTCACCAATGTGTATGTGTGTATGCGTGTGTGTATATGCCTGTGTGTGAACAGACAAAATAGGATTGCAGTGTGTATGTGTGTGTGTGTACCTGTGCGTTCAAGTTCAGGGTGACAGCATCGAGCATGCCTTGCGTGTCGGCCAGGGTGAGGGTCACACTTCCATCCACCACGTTCCCTGATGACATCACCAGGCTCTGTGACACGGCGGTCTGTGATAGGGCGGTGCTGGACGGCAGACTGGTGACTGTCAGGAGAGAAGATGGGCAAGGACTTCACTGAGCAACTCGTTTCTGTATTCCTAATGCAGTAACTCATTCAATCACACACACACACACACACACACATACACACACACACACCCATACCAGTCATGCCAGTGTTGGAGGTACTATGAGGTAGGAGGTGGTCGTTGCTAAGGGTCAGAGTGGCGTTGGCCGTCTGGGTTACGAGGGGAGACGTCAGTCTGATGCCACCGTTCATCTCCCCTCCACCGGAGGCACTGGGCTGTGACAGCAGGTCCTGACCTGGGGGAACAGAGCCGGGGGAGGAATAAACAAGAGAGGTTAGCCCTGGGCTGGATGTTAACCATAGGAGAGAGTTGTCGCTTGCAGTCAGAAGAGAGGATGAAAACGAACCACCAAGTCTTACGTTTTCTGCTTCCTGTGGGGGTTTTTTAAAGGCGTTTTTATGGAGTATATGCAATAGCACTATCAGCTTAGTTTCAATTACAAGTGATCGCAGAGGTGTTTAAATAATGACCCTGACGTCGGCGGGACGCAAAATGTGATCGGTCCCCACGTGAAGTGGAACAGACCCTCCCCTTCCAAAAGCCAGAAATGAGTCCCCAAACCCCCAGCCCCTTCAGCCTCTCCCATCACCACTGGCAGCTAGTCCATGTAATGGTTAGTCACAGTCTGCATGGGTGAAACCAAACACCTGCAGGCTCCACCTGACAGCTGGCTGTAACGTGTGTAGCAGTGCTGAGCGCTCCCTTTACCTGAGATGGTGAGGGTGATTTCCTGAGGGTTCCCTGCTCCAGCACTGGCCCCGGCTGCCTGGGCTTGGGCCTGGGCCTGGGCCAGAGCCTGAGTCAGGGTGGAGTTGTTAATGGTCAGGGTGATCTCGTGGCCCCCGGCTCCACCCGGGACCAGCGCTGAGCTCATCACATGACCCAGCTCCTGGGAACCTGGAGGGAAAGAGGGAGAGGGGAGGGGTACAGCCTAGCTTAGACAGGGGGAACATCTTCCATTGCATTACACACTGAACTCCTGACTAGGGATAGGCAATATATTGAATATTATAGATAATATCGCAATACTTTTGACGATGTAAAATATGAAAATATTGTGAATAGTGAACATTTCTAATTCAAGAATAATTTCCCAAATCACATGAATCAATATCTAATATTACATCCCCCTTTCGTCTTGAGCGTAATACATTTGCACTTCACATTTTATACTCTGCAACAATAGCTCTTCTATCTCAATTGTTTTTGTTGCTTTCTAGCAGGGGCTACATAAAATCATGTTTTTTATTATTTAAAAGAAAATGCGAACATATCGATATATTCATCTAATATCATAAACATTTTGACAATATCGAGATATATTTTTTTATATATCACCCAGCCCTACTCTACTACAGGGTTAGTCTACTTTGGTCAGTCTAGTGTATTCCAGACCAGAACAGACCAGACCTCGATTGACCCCAAAACAGCTCCTGCTACAGGAGAAGAGGGCTGTGCTGTGTGGGGTCGTACCTGAGCCATCTGGCTCTCCGAGACCCCCCAGGGAGGTGCTGGAGGGGGCCATGCTAGAGGGCTGCAGCGCCAGGCTGGTGAGGGGCTGCAGCACCACGTTGGCAGGCATCCCCCCGGGGTCACCAGAAGCTAGGTGGGAGGTCAGGCCGGGGTCAGGGGTCAGAGAGTGAGAGAGGAGGCCGCCCTGCTGGAAGGTCTGCTGGAGGATGGCTGGATCGATCTAGGGATGGAGACGGAGACCAAGAGGTCACACGGGTTAAATGAGGGTGGAGGAAGCGAGTCACGCCGGGCAGAGAGCGCCAAATTAGGAAATGAATACAAATTGCCGGTGGCATTTACGCAAGATGTCGATATGGCAACATAAAATTCCTTCCTGATAGGCAAACGCAACTTTACACAGCGCTGGACGGGCATGTTACCTGCAGCGTGATGTTGTTGATGTTGCTGGTGTCGATCCCAGAGATCTGGACGTTGGGACACACCAGGTTAGCTGAGGTCAGCTGCAGGTGGATCCCCTCTAGGGTGGCAAGACCCTCTGAAAGAGACACGGTCAGGTCTCCACCTGCCACACACACAAGCACATGCTTTTATATATTGAAGAGACTTGGACTAGGAGGTATAGAAGCAGATTAAAAAGTGTACATCCTGTAGGGTGAGTGTCAACACTATTTCCAGTTGAATAGTACTTTATGTACAGTTAGAGCATGAATATGATATTGTGTAGTGTGAGAGTATGAACATTACTTCCTTTACAGTGAAAGTATGAATATTACTTCCTGTATCATGAGTATGAACATTACTTCCTGTATCGCGAGAGAATGAAAAGTACTTCCTGCAGTTTGAGTATATAAAGTACTTTCTGCAGTGAGTAAGTATGTATATTTCCAAGAGCCTGCTTTCAGAGATAAGGGACGCGAGCTTAGGCAGAATTATCGTGGGCTGCAGAGAGCGAGTAATGGGGTGTAGCAGAGCAAGGGATATTAATTTCACGGCTGGCGTCTAGGACAGGGAGTAGCGTTCCAACCAACCAGGGATTACAGCAGAAGTGAGCCAGAGTCGAGGCACAACACAACATTCCTATTGGATGCTTTTTTTGAACAGTGGCACATTCTCATTGGAGAGATTGATGGCAAAAAAACTCCAGACGAATCTACTTCCTCTCAGAGAGAGTCCTGATCTTTGAGTTTGGTTGAGGGAAAGATGGGTTTCAGACTACCTGACATGGAGGCTGGCAGGATAGCTTGTCCAACCAGCCCCTGCTGCAGGAGGCTCTGGTCGAACTGGCCAGTGAGGACCTGGTTGGCTGGGAGGTAGAGGTTGGGGTCAGACGAGCTGGTCTGGAGCAGGTGGAGTCCCTCAGTGCCCGTCTGGACCTGCTGGGCCGGAGCCTGCTCTCCGGCCTGCTGGTTCTGCTGGGCCCGGGCCGAGGCTGCCCGCTTGGCCTTGCGGCCCTCCGAGCTGGGCCTGGAGTGGCACTGGATGTGGGTCTTGCGGTGGCCTGACGTGCGGAAGCGCAGCTCGCAGTAGGGGCACTTGAAGGGCTTGGAGCCGGTGTGCAGGCGCATGTGAACCTTCAGGCTGCCCTTGGTGGAGAAGGAGGTGTTGCACATGTGGCAGTTGAAGAGCTTCTGGCCTGCAGGGACACATCTTGGTTGTTGGTGTTCACAGACAGCTTCACAACATACCTTAGACCTCTGATAACAGATGCATGGATGAATGAATATATAAATGAATGCATTCATGAATTAGAAATGGATTATGCATTAATGCATTATAAATGCATTAATGCATAATCAATCAATAACTGAATTAATAACCAGAGGAGAGCTAGAGGCAGCAGGGTGATAGTTATAGAAGAGAGATAGAGGTAGCAGGGTGATAGTTATAGAAGAGAGATAGAGGTTCGACAAGACAGCTCCACAAACAAATACCTTAGACCACTCTGATAACCAGATCACTGGATGATGAATAATAAAGACATGCATTCATGAATTAGAAATGGAGTTATGCATTAGACTGGGCATTATGAAATGCATTAATGCATAATCAATCACATAACTTAATTAATGAACTCAGAGGAAGCTAGAGGCAGCACGGTGATAGTTAGTTTATGAGAGAGAGATGGAGTAGCGAGCGATAGGTCATATAGAACAGAGAGGATAGCAGGTGCAGCAGTGATAGTTTATAGAGAGAGGAGATAGAGGTAAAGCAGGCGTGAGTAGTTATAGAAGAGAGCATAGAGGTAGCTCAGGGTGAATAGTTTATAGCAAGAGAGATAGAGCCGCAGGGTGATAGTTATGCCGAAAGAGAGATAAGAGGTAGCAGGTCGTGACAGTTATCAGAAGAGAGATTACGAGGCACGGCAGGTGATAGTCTATAGAAGCAGAGATAGAGGTAGCCAAGGTGATAGTCTTATAGAAGACGAGATAGAGTAGCAGGGTGCATAGTTTATAAGAAGAGAGATAGAGGCGCTAAGTGATAAGTGCTATAGAGAGGAGATAGAGGTGCGCAGCAGGGTGATAGTTATAAAGAAGAGCGAGATACGAGGCAGCGGGTGAGATTAGTGTTATAGAAGAGAAGACATAGAGGCGCAGGTGATGAAGTCTTAATATAAGATGGTAGAGGCACGCGGGTGATAAGGTTTATAGAAGAGAGATAGAGGCACCAAGGTTATCAAGTATTTGAGAGACCGTCTGTGATAGTGACTCAGTGGTTTTGAAGAGAAAGATGAGATGAAAGGAGATCTCTCTCTGTCTCCGCCCTCACCCCTCCTCTCTTTAGTCTCTCTAATGGCAATACTTCCACTTGTTCAAACTTCCTCTCCTCTCTCATAAATATAGCCAGAGATACCATTCAGGCTCATGAGCGATTTACATAATAATACGGTTATGAATGATTGCAGAGCTTGTTGACAATAACAGACCAGCTCCATCTGATAACCCTTTTCATCTAGCGCGGCAGCACAATGAAATAAGGGGAAGCGTCTTCTGTCCGTCCATCAACCCGCCCGTTCAACCGTCCGTCTATTTGTCCCTCTGTGAATCCATCCATCCATTGGTTGTGAGTCCAGGTTCATCTACCCCTTCAGATGGCCTTCTCCCCGCCCCCCGCACTAACCTGTATGAGTCTTCACGTGACAGTCCAGGGTGGACTTGACTGTGAAGGTCTTGCCACACTCCTCACACCTGAACGGCCTCTCTCCTGTGTGGATACGGATGTGCCTGGACAGGTGAGAGAGAAAGACAGACATAGAGAGAGAGAGAGAGAGAGAGAGAGAGAGAGAGAGAGAGAGAAAGAGAGAGAGAGAGAGAGAGAGAGAAAGAGAGAGAGAGTGAGAGAGAGAGTGAGAGAGAGAGAAAGAGAGAAAGAGAAAGAGAGAAAGAAAGAAAGAAAGAAAGAAAGACAGAGGTCAAACCTCCATAGTTAGGATGGTTAATACTTCACAGACAGACAAAGAAAGAGACAGAGAGAATTTCAGGAGACAAAAGTGTTAAGATTTAAACAGATTTTAATTGGAGATAAACTGAGTTATAGTACAGCACTAATCCCTGTGAGCCGTGATCACAGCTGAAAGCCTGCATAACCACAAACCCAATCCCAGGTTCTGCTCCCATAAAGGCGTCTTCAACAGAGCTCCAACATTTCAAACCGACAGACTCCAACTGTTGAATAATTAATGAGCTTTTTTCAAATCCCCCCAAACTTCTCTTGAAGAAGAAAGAAGTTTGAAGTGGATGAGGTAACTTCAGCATTGCAGAGGGCAGGTGAGGTTAGGGCTAGTAGGAGAGGTGGAGGAGGAGAGGTGACAAGAAGGGAGAGGAGAGGTGAGGTGAAGGGAGACGAGCGGAGAGAAGAGAGACATGGAATCGACCGTAATCGTGTCTTTGAGTTCCTAGTAGAGTGAGAAAGAGTCTTTGAAAGTCTCCACAAGGTGAGTCTGCACACGCCCAAGCGTGCGTTTGAGAGAGCGTGTGTTTGAGAGACCTTGTGTTTGCGAGAGCGTACGTTTGAGAGAGCGTGTGTTTGCGTGCGTGTCTCTCTCACCTGACAAGGTCACTGGGTTTCTTGAAGCTCTTGGGACAGAAGTTGCAGCAGTTGGCAAACTTGGGCTCTGTCTCCATCTCCACAGCTCTGTCCTTCAGCTCGCTGATGCGGTCTCTCTCTGCCGCAGACTGGGCCAGCACCTGACCCCACATTACCCAGAATGCCTTGGATCAGCGCTTTAACAAACTCAGAGCTAATGGGAGGGAGGGTATGTCCACACAAATGTTCCACGTGTAGTCCATTTACCACCCTGCGACCGAAAAGCTGTAATATCTGGGAAACATTTTGAAAAGCACATCTAATCAAAATAAACTATAATCTTTTTCAATCTAACTACTGGTATACTGTCTCCGTGCAATTCTCTAGCTGCTATAAAGGCTATCTTTTCCTTTTGACTCTATAAATGGCAGGGAACACGGATCTCTCTGTGGCAGGACTGTGATGGCGGTGGGGAGGGAGGGTCAGGGGGTTCAGAGGGTCCTCCAGGGCGGAGACCTGAGGACCAACCTTCTCCGAGACGGACGCCTCCTCTCCGGGGCTGGTCTTGGCCAGCTCGGCCGCCTGCTCCTCCGTGAAGGTGATGATGTCGGCGCGGTTCCTCTTGGTGGCCATCTGATCTCGCTCCTCCTCCTCCTCGCCATCCTCTTCCTCCAGGCCTGGAGAGGAGGAAAACAGGTGGCTTTTCTTGTGTTTCCTGGTGTGGGTGGGTGTGTGCGTTTAACTGCCTGTGTGTGTGTGTGTGTGTGTGTTTGGTCTGTAAGTGTGTGTGCATGTGTAAGTGGGTAGTGATGTGTGCTCATGGGAGCTCTGTCTGTGTGTGTCCAGACATACAGGGACGTGAGCATGCGTGTGTCCAGACATACAGGGACGTGAGCGTGCGTGTGTCCAGACGTACAGGGACGTGAGCGTGCGTGTGTGTGTCCAGACGTACAGGGACATGAGCGTGCGTGTGTGTGTCCAGACGTACAGAGACGTGAGCGTGCGTGTGTCCAGACGTACAGGGACGTGAGCGTGCGTGTGTGTGTGTGTCCAGACGTACAGGGACGTGAGCGTGTGTGTGTGTGTCCAGACGTACAGGGACGTGAGCGTGCGTGTGTGTGTGTGTCCAGACGTACAGAGACGTGAGCGTGTGTGTGTCCAGACGTACAGAGACGTGAGCGTGTGCGTATCCAGACGTACAGGGACGTGAGTGTGCGTGTGTGTGTGTCCAGACGTACAGAGACGTGAGCGTGTGTGTGTGCGTGTCCAGACGTACAGAGACGTGAGCGTGTGTGTGTGTCCAGACGTACAGGGACGTGAGCGTGTGTGTGTGTCCAGACATACAGGGACGTGAGCGTGCGTGCGTGTGTGTCCAGACGTACAGAGACGTGAGCGTGTGCGTATCCAGACGTACAGAGACGTGAGCGTGTGCGTATCCAGACGTACAGAGACGTGAGCGTGTGTGTGTGTGTGTCCAGACGTACAGAGACGTGAGCGTGTGCGTATCCAGACGTACAGAGACGTGAGCGTGTGTGTGTCCAGACGTACAGAGACGTGAGCGTGTGTGTGTCCAGACGTACAGAGACGTGTGTGTGTGTGTGTCCAGACGCACAGAGACGTGAGCGTGTGTGTGTGTGTGTGTCCAGACGTACAGAGACGTGAGCGTGCGTGTGTGTGTGTACCTCTGTCCTCTAGCTCGTGAGCTTTCTTCAGGTGCTTGCGACACAGCAGGCTGCTCCGGAAGCTTTCGTCACACATGGGACACTTGTAGGGCTTCATGTGGATGATCATGTGACGATTCAGGCTGCCGTTGGTGGTGAACGAGGCGCTGCACACGTTGCACCGGAAGGCCTTCACCCCTGAGGGGGGGGGGGGGGCGTGTCAATAGGTGTGGGAGGGGCGTGTCAGGGTGCGGACTGGTGCATGTGTGTGCGTGTGCGTGGTGCCGCCTCACCCGTGTGCGTGTTGAGGTGGGACTTGAGCACCCCCGCGGACACGAAGGCCCGGCCACACAGGTTGCATCTGAAGGGCTTCTCTCCCGTGTGCGAGCGGATGTGCTGCTTCAGGTGGCTCGACTTCTTGAAGGCTTTGCTGCACCAGCTGCACCTGGGGGTGAGCAAGGGATGTGTAGAGAGAGAGAAAGAGAGAGGGACAGAGAGAGACACACAGAAAGAGAGAGGGGAGGGGGGTCAAGAAAGAAATGGAAGGGAGTGGCACGACAAATGGGTGAGAGAGAGGGAGAGTGAGAAAATGGGGGACAGAGGGAGAGAGTGAAAGAAAAAACAGACAAGGAAAAAAGAGAGGATAAAGAAAGAAAGTGGGGATAAAAAAAATGTTCTCCTTAGCAGTGAGTTTACTGAGGGAGAGAGCTGCTATGGACAGCACCATCAATCACAAAAGTAACCGTCTAGAACCAATGTGAAGAGCAACTGTGTGCGCGAGCGTGCTTGACAGAGGGCAAGGGGGAGGGAGGGAGAAGACAGCTGAGGGGAACAGAAAGCCATCAAATGCCTGTCGGCATGTGTGAAGTGTAATAGAGGAGTGCCCAGACAAGAGAGCCGAGCGAGTCTTCAGTCAGCGAGCAGCAACCCCGACCCCGGTGTCACCCTCTCCATGACAAACCAAATGGACCCAATGCTGAATATGTGCGTCAGAGACGGACGCTGCGCTATCGAACCCCCCCACCCCTCTCACTTTCCTTTTCTCCATCTCTCCATCTTTGCTCCGCTATGGAAATCCCCCCCCTTCACTCCCCCCTTCCCCGTTTCATCTCCACCCCAAGTCCCATAATGCACCTGGTTGAAAGCCGCTGAGTGCATCCGGCGACACAAGAGCAGATAGAAGGAACAAAAGATTCATAAATACCCCCCCCCCCCCCCACACCTGCCCTTTCCCCCTCTGCTTTCTCTCCTTCATTCGTCCTTCCCTCCCCTTCAGGGGGGTCTCAAGTGAGAGGGGCCCTTGGGGGGCCTGCAGCTCGAATCAGGCGCATGCTCGTTCCAACGAGAAATGCGAGCCAAACGGCTCGTTGAGAGGAGAGCACGTCAGAAGTGAACAGGAGGGCCCTTCAGGAGGCGACGCTACATTCCCAATCAGAAAGGGGGATGGGGGGCTTCTCGCAAACAGGCCAACCCTGGGCAGCGGACACGGACGGGTCATCAGTGCCATGTGATCCACCAGCCTGGCGGGGGCTCTGACGTCGACGGGATGCTGTCGGCGAATGACGGAGGTGTGGGGAGGGAGGGGCCGGCCCTTACTGTTGAGTGGCCTGCAAGGCTCTCCCTCGGCAGGGCTCTCTCTCAGCCGGGCTCTCTCTCGGCAGGGCTCTCTCTCGCCCGGGCTCTCTCTCGCCCAGGCTCTCTCTCTCGCCCAGGCTCTCTCTCTCGCCCAGGCTCTCTCTCGCCCAGGCTCTCTCTCAGCAGGGCTCTCTCTCTCGCTCAGGCTCTCTCTCGCCCAGGCTCTCTCTCAGCAGGGCTCTCTCTCTCGGCTAGGCTCTCTCAGTAAGTGCACACGCTCATTAACGCTCACATACCTGTAGGCCCGTTTGCCGTTCTCCTCGCTGTCGTCTTGGTAGTCCTGAATCTGGCTGCTGAGCTGCACGTCAGCTTCAGGGGCATCCTGGAGGAGGCCTCTGGCCTGCGCGCACGCACACACACGCACACATGCTGTCACTCTACAGCAATAATCCACACATCTCTGTCCATGATCTGGTCTTCTACCAAGGACTTCTCAGTATTGCGGGGAAATGCTGCGAGTGAATGCACTGCATCCATTGTGCATGAGCGTTTGATCCAGTTCTGGTCTGGAGGAGTGGAAGAGAGGCTGGAGAGGCTGGAGCAGGGCCCAGGACTCACCACTTCAGAGCTGGGGACGTGGAGCAGGTTCTGGGGGGGGTAGCTGGAGGACAGGGCCTGGGACTCCAGAGTGCTGGAGTCCTGAAGCTGTTGGACCGTAGTGAACTGGGGCTGAGCATAACTCTCTGTAATGGGGAAACCTATGGAGGTATCAGAATCAGAATCGGTTTTATTCGCCATGCAAGACATACAAGCACAGAATTTACTGTGGCAGGGAAGTGCAAACATAGACATATATGAAACATAATGAAAGTAGATCTATAGGTAGGTATATACACATACAGACAGAGAGAGACACACACACGACTGGTCAGGGGGGCATGTTGTACAAAGATACAAACAAAAGAGGTAGTAGCTTTCAGCAATTTGTCTCTCATCTTGTCTTTCTCAGACACACACACACACACACACACATGCGCGCACGCACGCACGCACGCACACACACGCACACACACACACACACACACACACACACACACCCAGTCTCTCTCTGAGTTGAGGGTAGATGTCAGTGCATTGCAGTGCTGTGTCTTAGTGCCCCTTGGTGCTGGTTGGTGTTTGAGGAGTCTCACCCTCTCTGTCAACCCCACAGCCAATAATGACCCCCCTCCAAACAAACAGCACAGGTAACACTGCTGCTAACAGGGTCAGCAGACAGATATACCCAGCCCGCGTGTGCGTGCGTGCGTGCAAGAGCGATGGCGAGGGGGAGGTGAGAGAGGGATGAAGAAGAGGGGTGGGGTGGGGAGAGGGCAGACAGCAGACTAGAAGTGGCCAATTGCGGTGGAGCGAAATGCGTGCGTTTCAGCTGAGATTCTTTCCGGCTGCGACCGGTTCGCGGCAGGTTCCCTCCGCCAAGTCTCTTACGCTGGAGACCAGAGGCAGGCACCGCAGCCAAGCACAACACGGAGAGGAGGACATTAGAGCTGAGGGACTGAACATTCCTCAAGTCAAGCACATTATTCACCGCAGATACACACCCAATGTGTGTGTGTGTGTGTTACCTTGCGTTAGAGCTTGCTGGTCAAAGGCAGGCTGAGGTAGCGACTGCGTCTCAAACTGGCTGATGGTCTGAGGCATCACATGCTGAGTGGTAACAAAGGTGTCTAGAGAGGGAGAGAGAAACAGAGATATCAACAGAAAGAAGGAAATAGATAGAAAGGCAGAGGGGGGAGAGGAAAAAGGATAGACTGACAGGAAGAAAGAAAAAGAGAGACGGGGGGAGAGGAAGATGGAGGGAGAGGAAGATGGAGGGAGAGCAAGAGCGAGAAAGGGGGAGACAGAAAGCCAAAGTGAGCGTTTGCAGGCCGGCACACAAGACGCCAACGGGCCTCTAACGTTGGCCAGCTAGGCCTCATCATCCCACAGCTGTTCTGTGGAGCTTCATAACTCCAGGCCTGCCAAGCCACAGACAGCTTCCAAGGGGTCGTCTGCCTGAGGTAGAGATGGATTCATCCACTGAGGAAAGGGCAGGGGTGGCTGCAGCCAATTCACCCCTCGCCTTTTTCACTTCAAAGTCTCAAACTGGAGACGAAGACTTGAAAACTGGCTGACAGAAAAAGGATTTCCTGACAGGGCGATAAACATCTTCCCCCTTCCTTTACGCCGTCACGACGACCTGGAGGTGGCAGAGGTCACAGGGTGGCCACCGAGAAAGGGGGAGAGCGGTTTTAAAATATTAAATGTTCGGAAACTTAATCTTAAATAAGATAGTGGGGTCGGGTAAGGTTGACTGTGACGCATGTGTACTGATGAGACGGAGAGAGAGTGAGAGAGAGAGAAAGAGACTGAGACAGAAGAAGAGAGAGCCAGAGAGAGAGCAAGAGAGAGAGCGAGCGAGAAAGATCAAGCCTCCATAGTCAGGATAGTTAGGACTTCACAGCTGCAGAAATCTCTGAAAGTCAAGTGAGGTTAGCACAGCTGAGCCACTCTAGACAATCGTTTGCGACTTCCTGACCATAACGGATGACGGAACACAAGTCATTATCCAATATCTATTTTTTCCCCCTTCCAAAGACTGTGACTCTGAGACATAACATCAAACAGCAACTGTCTCTTCCAGCTCAGCCTCCTTTTATCAGCCTTTGGTAGAAAACTCTAAACTCCATTCAAAAGCACAGCTAGCTGTTTAAAAACCCTACAGTGTGCCTAGCAGGAGATAAAAACAGGGAGGGTAAACGACTGTTTGCAGATAAGGGAGTCTTGGTAAGAGAAAGCGAGTGGATTTTTCCAAAAGATATTCTTGAACCTCGTGTTTTTATGCGAGCCGCGGTGTGTCGAACACTGGACCCGTGCCTGGACACCTGGCGACCGCTGTCCAAAGCATTCTGGGGGTTTTGTTGTGAGACGGTGATGAGATAGCGTGGCCTCGCTACGTCTTACCCTCTCCCTGGTCGCTCAGCTGGGTCTCCAGCGCCACCTGCTGCCCGCCGCCCACCCCCGCCCCCTGGCCCAGGCCCAGCATGCTCCCCTGCTCGCCGCCCACGGCTGGAGGGGCCTGGGGCTGGAGGGCGTCGGCCTCGATCTCCACCTGCATGTCGTGGGACACGGTGGTCCCGCCCATGGGGTCGTCTGTGGGCTGCTGCTGGAGCTGTTGGACCAGCTCGTACCTGGGAGGGCAGAGGGGCATGGGATGATGTCATTACTAAAAGGTATGTAAGGGGGAAGGGAGGGTCTACAGTATGTTATTAAAGAAAATCTGGGAGGAGGGTCAACATGTCATTAATCATGTAATATGAGGGGGGGGGGGATGTGGTATTAGATCATTACTGTGTGAGGTGGGGTTCAATGAGTTACCATTATTAAGACTAGGGAGGGAGGATATGTGGTCATTATCACACAACTGATATTAGGTGTCTTTTATCGTCTTATTGTAGCAAGGTCATGAGCGGCTCCCGAAGGTCAAACCTGTGCGTCTTCATGTGTTTGCGGCAGTTGGGCGACGACTTGAAGGTCTTCTGGCAGTAGGGGCACATGTACGGGCGCAGGTCGCTGTGCGTGGTCATGTGACGCCGCAGGCTGCCGCTGGTGGTGAAGGTGGTGTCGCACATCAGACACTTGTAGGCCTTGAGGCCCGAGTGCGTGCGGATGTGGGCCTTGAGGACGCCGGATGAGGCGAAGCCCTTGCTGCACTGCAGGCACTTGTACGGCCGCTCGCCCGTGTGGGACCTGAGAGAGAGGCCGAGAGAAACACCCAGGTCGGCGCGGCACGGCGGGGAGAACGGCGCTGGCCCGACACAGCGCTGGCCCGACGCAGCGCTGACCCGACGCAGCGCTGACCCGACGCAGCGCTGACAGGAGTGTGGAGGACGATAGATTGGGGAAACATATTTCCCCTCACGAAAGAGTTAACCTTTTACTTAGAGACTAAGTCTACATCTTCGGAAGGGCACCAGGTGTGCTGTTTGGGAACACGGTAAATAACGGGAAAAGCTGTATGATTGGGCACAGCTAATGGTTTGTTTCCATGTCATGGCTTACAGGTTACTGTACCATCGCAGTCCTTGAAGTCCCCCTACAGGTCGCTACACGCTCTGCCTCTGCATTGAGCACAGTACAGCTCCAAATTCAGGCCTGGAGTTTGATTTGGCGACAGGAGAGAAGAGGACTCAGCCATGCAAGCACAGCACTCAGGTAGAATGATTCGTCTCAATCTGTTTAGCCTGTAAAGGTCGTGACCTTTGAGACCCGTCTTGGCCCCCTGCGGCTAGCCTGGAGAAATGAGAGCGGCTGGGAAAGTTGATGGGAAACCCAAAAGGTCAAAAAGACATCAAACACTAATGGATAAAAGGCAACGCAATTACTCCTTTGTTCCCCAATTTGATCTCCCATCAAACTAATATTCCCCCGTCTCTCTGTGAGCCTCGCTCCTCTTGAGAAGAAGGGACTGGAGGAAGATCAAATCAGGTCGGCTTTCTGCTCAGGATCCAGAGAGCCACGCAAGACGCTGTCTGACTGAGAGATTCGCTTTGGTAAAAACCCGGAATTGCCTTTACTGTCACGTCATATTGTCGTTACATTTCAAACAGGAACATATGGAAAAGTGGGCGTTTGCGGTGCACCTGAGCAAGCTTCTGTATTTTCTCCTCCCCTCCGGAGCCACCAGGGGGCACAGGGTACACCTACACAAACAGGCCTGTGGCGGTTCTATACCTCCACTCGCCTCTCCATAACTTGACCCTCTTATCTCACCCTGTTTGGACAGTGGGAAGTGTTTATTGACTGGTACTTTGAGTTCAGCGAGTGGGTATCCCTGGCCCTTGGCCTGTTCCCCCAGCCTACCTGACGTGCTGTTTCAGGTGGCTGGACTTCTTGTAAGCCTTGCTGCAGTAGAGGCACTTGTAGGGCCGGTCGCTGTCCACCATATCCAGGTAGTGCTGCAGCGACAGACGAGGGTTCTGGGACTGGATCAGACCTGGGGAGGGAGGGAGGGAGGGAGGAGGGGAGGGGAGGGAGGGAGGGGTGTCGAACAAATAAGATTTGTGCACGGTGGGGGCGGGGGGAAGGAATGATTAATGACAATCGAGTCCGAAACCAAAATCGCAGTACTGTGCGTGGGTCTGTCTAATTGTGTGTGTGTGTGGAAGCACGTGTGTGTGTGTGTGGGCACGTGTGTGTGTGTACATGCGTGTGTGTGTGTGTGTGTGGGCACGTGTGTGCGTGTGTGTGGACACGCGTGTGCCTGCTGTAGGCTGGCTCTCACCGAGATCAGTGATGAGAATGGGCTCCTGCAGCGGGATGTCAGGCAGGGGCAGGCTGCTCTTGGACACCTTGGTCTTGTGAGTCTTGCGAGGGAACTTGTGCTTCCTCTGCTGCAGGCTCTTGAAGTGCGAGGCGATGTGCGTCTTCCTGTGGCCCGACGTCCGGAAGATCTTCTCACAGTGCGGGCAGGGGAAGGGCCGCACCCCTGCAGGAGGACATGAGACGGGACAGACGTGGAAAGATGAGAACAAAAACTCTTCTGTTACGAAGTAATCCATAGCTGGAGGGAGAAAAAACACCGAAGCCCATTTGTATGGACAAGGTGTGTGAACAACAACAATGTTTTGATGGGTTCTAATAGGTGGTTTGTCTCTCAGGGATGATTGATGTAAGCCTCTTCGACGCCAAACCGAGAAGCTAGTAAAGTTGAACTTACCTTTTAAAACCAGGAGGAAAAGGGGAGGGGGGTGAAAATAAACAATGGACCTGATGCAACACTTTCATCTGAGAAGATTCTAAAAGCTAAAGAAAAATGGCCAGACAGCTATTTTACATAATCATAATTACATAAATGTCTGACCTGAATACACAGAGGGAGTCTCCATTAACTAACACCGGGTGCACTTAATGCGGAAAGACTCACAGACAATTAATGCCTTTTCATCTCACAAAAAGCATTTAAAAGCCTTTTTCTTAAAGCATGGTTCTAGCGCATGGAAGAACAGACGCTGGCTAAGCAATGAGCTGGGCTGCAGAGGCATCATCCCTTCATCAATGCCTACACTTCAATCATCAACTGTGATTGGACCACTGAAAACAGCCTACTTTAGCATTGATCTCCCCCACCTGATCTTAGCTAATTCATCTCCACTATGTTGATTATGCTGATCCATCTTTAGTTGGCCCAGATGGTTTTGGGACTTCATATTGGGTTGAACTTTTGTCTTGAGTAATCGCTAATGTCAACAAACCCTGAACTCCTGGGTGATTGGCTGCTGGTGTGGTGTAAGGATTTCACATGTGAATCCAGCTGGCGCCTTAATGAGCAATGTTGGATTCTGTGCTGCTTTAAACGGTAAATAACAATGACACTGACCTGTAGTCAGTCAGGGCCTGACCGTAATCAGTCGGGGTCTGACTGTAGTCAGTCGGGGTCTGACCTATAGTCAGTCGGGGTCTGACTGTAGTCAGTCGGGGTCTGACCTATAGTCAGTCGGGGTCTGACTGTAGTCAGTCGGGGTCTGACTGTAGTCAGTCGGGGTCTGACTGTAGTCAGTCGGGGTCTGACTGTAGTCAGTCGGGGTCTGACTAGTAAGAGTAGTTGTACTTCCACTTAGTCTGTGGTCTCACCTGTATGCAGTCTCATGTGGACCTTCATGCTACCCGAGGTGGAGAAGCACTTGAGGCAGAAGTGGCACTTGAAGGCCTTGATGCCCAGGTGGGTCTTCATGTGGGCTGTCAGGGTGCTCTTCACCGCAAACGCCCTGAAGCACTGCTTGCACTTGAAGGGCTTCTCGTGGGTGTGGATGCGGATGTGGCGCACGAGGTCGCTGGGCTTGCGGAACTCCTTGGAGCAGTAGGGGCAACAGTGCCAGCGCACGCCGTTCTCCTCTCTGATGGAGCCTGGAGGCGAGGGTCAGAGGGCAGGTCAAACACGGAGGGGGACAGATAAGAGAGAGACTGAAAGAGATGAGGAAAGGGAATAGAACAGGATGACAGGTGTGTCTGTACCTGGCATCTGAACAGGCTTCTTGAAGATGTTCCTCTTTTCCTTCTTGGCAGATTTCTCCTGGCCGGGCAGCTTCTTGCTGTCGGAGACAGCGCCCCCGGTGGCGTGGCTCTGGCCGCTCTGAGACTGGACCACGCTGAGTCCGCTGTTCTCCAGGGCTTGCTGCGGACACGGACAAAGTACAAATATCGAAACGGGACACGTGTGTGGGGACATGCTGTCGTTGTCACAAAATCGTGTACCTCATGGGGGTTCTGAAAGTACAGACTGATCGGTAACGTCAATTGTTAGCGAATGTTGACAGTACATCGAACAGGCCTCGGCTTGGTAGAGTAATGTAGGCAACTGGACTGATGTTGGTTGGATGTGTGAATGAATAGATCAGGCATGTGGGGGGTGGGGGGGGAAAAGGTGTCTCAACTCACTGATAAAAGTACCAATGCGGACGGGGAAAACTTTTAAATGGAAACACACAATAACGGGGGGGAAAAAAGGTTGTCCAGGATGTAAGTGGTGAATTAAAGCCTATTGTGTGTGTGAATGAAGCAGCGGTCTCTATCTGAGAAACCCATCATCTGAGGTGACCTTTCAGGGGGGGGTCAGGCCTTCACCCTGCGACCCTCTCTTCCTGTCTGTCAGGCTCTCTGTCCATCTCTGGGGGATTTGAGCCGGGAACTGGGAGGAACTTCATAGACGATTTGCGATTTAATGAAGACAAAAGACATTTAGGGCTCTTTTGTGCTGAACCTCGTCCCTCCTACTTAACAGTTTGGAAATGAGCAAACCTATTCACACCATGGAGACACCACAAATGTATTTCAATTATATCCCACCACCATTTCTCCTTCCTGTTTGTGGACCTAAACGGTTCGTTAGATGTGTGCGCGCGTCTGTGTATTGTTAGGCAACGCTCGCCTGCAAGATGTCTTGGTTGATGGCAGTCTCCATAGCGATGGCCTGTTCCTGGGGCTGCGGTTGGGAGCTCTCCCCGGCCACCTGCTCGGAGAGTTCCAGAAGCTGCTGGATCACGTCGGTTACCACCTCGCTGCCCTCTGACCCTGCGCCCCCCCCGCACGTATCCACCACGTCCTGTAGGGGGGGGACACAGGGGTGAGGAGAAGAAGGGACGCGAGTGTGGAACAGAGACGTGAGACTCTGAATCCTGGCAGAGCTGAGGCGGCTGCTTGTTGATTGGTTGAAGGGGCGATGAGTGCTGCTGACCTGTGTGTTGGAGGGATCCTCTATGATGGAGATGTGCATTTTGCTGATGTGGGCGTTGAGACTGCCAAGCTTCTTGAACACACAGCTGCAGTCCATGCAAGGGAAAAGAGGTACCCCCTTAGCCTGCGCAGAGAGAGAGAGAGAGAGAGAGAGAGAGAGAGAGAGAGAGAGAGAGAGCGAGAGAGCAAGAGAGCAAGAGAGAGAGAGAGAGAAAGGGAGAGAGAGAGAGAGAGAGAGAGAGAGAGAAGAGCAATTAACTTAAGATTAAGCATTTATCAGTTTGATTCGATAATCATTCTTAATGAAAACCTATCATGCAATTTTGGACTAACTTACAGTATTTAGAGATACAGTGTGCTGAGCATGCATTTAAAAAATGAAATGTATTCTTCCTATCTGGGCAAAAAATACATTATAAAGACAGTTCAAGATGTCTGGGCCATTCAGGAGAGTGTGCTGCAAATATTTGAGTGCACTGCAATATTCTAATGTCCCTAGGCCACAGCACTTGGACAGCTAATTCAATAAACTCCCCATCATCTGCATTTCGTACTGACTCACGTACAAAAAACCACATTCAATCTTTTTCCCCCCCGTTTCCCACTTTTCTGAAAGCCTTGCTAATAGGACAGGCTTTCGTTCCAAATACAAGAGACGGCGTGTGCATTTGAGTGAAGGCTAAACTGACCAAATTGGATTGGCCACTCGACAAGAGCCAATGTAGCCGACGTTTATTTACATGTTCCATTAGCTGAGTGTAAATGAATATCAGCTAGTGGACGCCATCACAATGGACAAGATGGGAACGAGCATTCAGATGGGAACGCGTAACAACAACCCCCTTGACCACTATTATGTGTTGAATTAGAGGCAAATTAAACTAAGTGGCGATACGGAGGCTGTGGTAGGGCTGTGATTTCCACAGGCCACACAAAGACACACTGCCCACAGGCTGGAACAATAGTTAGTAATGCAAAGCAATGTGTCTATTTCCAGGGGGCAGTCCGTGGTAGTCCTAACACTGATATTAGGCGGATAGGAATAATATATTTACTAGAAACATGCTTTTCAATATTGACACACAACTGTTGGTGGGTCACAGGGGGCTTGTTTACCCCGAATGCTAAAATGCGGAAGATTCTGGAAAAAAAGAGCCATTACTATAGGCCCTCTTCCTGCCACACCGTCTCTTCTCGTGTGATTGGAGGGTGGGTGGGGTCATCCTTTTATGTTGTTCCTCTTATCATGATGGTCAAGGCACTAGGAACTGACCTGTCTCACACACTACACACTACACACACTCTACACACACACCTCTCTGAGAGACGCTGAGTTCTATTCGGTTAGCTAACCCTGACTATCATGGCTCGTTTGGTTTGAAAAAGTGTTATTAAATTAGCACTTATGTTATTTATCTGGATCCTAACAATGAGGTTCTGCTGTGGTTAGATTCAGAGAGACTAGCTCATTAGCTTTCATTCACTGGCTGCATTGTGAAAAAAGGTCTGAGACCGGCAGAGGAGAAGGAGGGCTGGGGTGAAGTGAGGAGAGGAGGAGGCAGGCTGGGGTGATGTGAGGTGTGGTGAAGAGGAGCAGGGCTGGGGTGGGGTGGGGAGAGGAGGGTAAGAGGAGCAGAGCTGGGGTGACAAGGGTGGGAGGAGGGCTGGGGTGAGGAGGAAGGATAGGGTGAGGAGGAGGGCTGTGGTGAAGTGAAGAGAGGAGGAGGCAGGCTGGGGTGATGTGAGGTGTTTGCGAAGAGGAGCAGGGCTGGGGTGGGGTGGGGAGAGGAGGGTAAGAGGAGCAGAGCTGGGGTGAAGAGGGTGAGGAGGAGGGTTGGGGTTAGGGGGAGGAGGGCAAGGAGGAAGAGCAGGGCTGGTCGAGGAGCAGAGCTGGGGTGAGGAGAAGTAAACACAATATGCTGCACTGCAGGGGAGACAAAGTTCTATAATAAACAGCAATTCATCTCATTCCAATTGAAGATTAAATAAAATTGTTATTATTTCAGTTAAGCTAAACTAATCAATCCAGTGAGCCGTGAAGAGGCCAAATTAAACTGCAATGTGTGTGTGTGTGTGTGTGTGTGTGTGTGTGTGTGTGTGTGTGTGTGTGTGTGTACGTTTGAGAGAAAAAGTGAGTGTGAGTGAAGACTGTCCTGTAAGAAGATCTTAAAGAGAGAGGGAAGCAGTCTGTGTGTTTAACCAGGTATTGTCAGTGGAGGTCAGTGTTTGACAGTGTGCGTGCGTGCGTGTGCGTGTGTACCCGCTGTTTACCTCAGAGTGGACTCTCTGCACATGGGAGTGCAGGTTGCCCTTCTGGGAGAAGGAGGCGGGGCAAAACATGCAGAGGTGTGGCTTCTCCCCTGTGTGCCTGACCATGTGGGTCTGCAGAACCACCTTCTGGTTGAAGGACTTCCCACAGTTAGGACAAACGTACGGTCTCTCGCCTGCAGGGAGGAGACAGACGCACAAACAAACACAGTAAGAGAAAAACAATCATCTTGAAGAATTGTGAAAAAAAATCTATATATAAAACAATCCAAATTTAACAATAATCATTAGGAGCACACAGGTGTTTAAAGTCTTTTGACTGTCTGAAAGGGTGATACGATGATTGAACCCAGCGTGCGGCAATGTACCATGATCCAAACCAGGTATGGCTTCCTGTGCGTTTCTGCTCACCAGTGTGGATGCGAATGTGGCGGACGAGTTGGCTGGGCTTTTTGAAGGTCTTCCCACAGTGCTGACAACGATTAGTGAACCCACTGCGATCAATGTTCTTCTTGTAGTTTCTGGAGTTTGACGTGAATGCCCTGGAGGGTAGTGAGGGGGAGTGGGTGGGGGGGGGGGGGGGGGGGGGGGGGGGGTAACAAATAAGCAAACAATAAATAAACAAACCAACAGGAGATGAACACAAACGCGTTCGTGAACATGCCACTTGGGGCGCGGCACGGACTCTGACCTCATCTTGACGTGGATCTTCATGTGCTCCTTCAGCTGAGCGGCCATCTTAAAGTCCTTGCCGCACGTCTTGCAGGAGTAGACCTTGATGCCGGCCAGCTCCTTGCGGTGCTCCTCAAGGTGGAGAGACAGCTGGCTGTGCAGGATGAACTCATCCCCACACTCGGTGCAGATCAGGTTCTGGAGGTGCGGACACAAGGGAGGGATGAGGGACGAGGGTTGGAAGGGAAGAAAGAGAGAACCAAGTGTGTGTGTGAGGGTGAGGCCGTGTGTGTCAACAGGTCAGGGTGGACGACTGGCATGAGAACTGAACCACTGTGCCGTTCGCTTTGCTATGTCGACAAACAAGAGCGGGCGGTTTCGTGGAGTGCGGGACGACCGAGCTGACTGCTTGAGACAGGTGCCCCACCTCCTCTTTCTCGTGCAGCATGATGTGGGACTTGAGGCTGGCCACGCGTGAGAACCTCTTCTGGCACACGGGGCAGGTGGGGTTGGAGGTGGTGTGCGTCGACTTGTGGAGGGTGAGGTTGAACTCCACGTTGAACGTCTGAGGACACTGGTCACAGCGGTGAGGCTGAAGGACAGGGAGAGTGAAGAGGGTGAACAAGGCACTTGAAACCCACAGCCTGCCCCCCCCCCTCCCGCCCGGGCCCCCAGCTCCAGGGATGCATGGTCTGACCTTATCGTTGGCCTGGTGTTCTCTGTGGTGCCGTTGTAGCTGGCTGTCAGTGCTGAAGCTCTGGGAGCACACGGAGCACCTGATGTCCCTGGTGTCTCCATGACTGGAGCTCTCAGGCTTCTGCTCAGAGAGGTCTGCTGACACCACAGGGGAGAATCAACTACTTACAAAGATGACTAAACATGCGTGCTGGCGTGTATTTTCAGGTTTTTGTGATTTTTCTGGAAAACTGTTTTCAATCTAAGATGTACGGCAAAGATAAATACATTTTTGAATAGTTAACGCTAGATTCATGCAAATTAATCTATTATTATTATTATACTATAGATTAAGATCAATGCTCGATTACTTGTATGCTTTTAACATCTCGTTGCTAGTCATGCCCAATTGCACTTACGTAAACAACTTTTTCCTTATTCTGTTCAATAATTAAGTAGCTCACTTCAATAAATAATTAATATCTACCTAAAGAGCTTTAACCATGTGCTATAATAGTGTATTGTAACATAATATCTTTAATATTTAACCTAATACGAGTAATCGTGATGGTGCAAAATGGTCTTGTGATATGTTTACAGTAGCCATGATGTGATATGACCATAACAATGAGTACACGCTAGGATTTTTTATTTGTGTACATATCCTGGGCCATAGCTAGCTAAAATACTAGAGCTAGCCAAAGAAGGTTTGTTGGCTAATTAGCTCATTAGCTGGCTAGTTAGTAAGCATAGATGGAGGGTGGCAATGATTCCCATTCAGCCTTGACAGTTAGCCAAGCTAGCTACGTAAACAACACAGCCAGCTCGCAAGACTTGCAAGTATATAAATAGCTAGGCTAACTAACAAAGAAACCGAAGCCGGCAATACAAGTCAATTGTTGCTATCATTAGCTTAGCTTGCGCCGTCAAGCCTAAACACGACGCAGAAAAGCACGTTAAAATAGTCTAAATACTTTAAATTTGTTTGCGCTTGAAGGGACACGTTACTTCCACAACGTTTAGAAATGGACTGAAACTGAATAAGTAGAGCCACCAGAATGTTATTAATATCATTCCGCCTCAATCACTCCTTTCTAACACAACGCCATGGACGCCCGCAGTACTATATCCGGGGACTATATCCACTATGTTCAAGTCAGTTTATATCACGTACGCAGAAGCTTGTCAGTACAATACAAGCCTGTTCATATAGCCTGGACTCTGTATTTTTATTCGTGACATTTTGGTACTGATTACCTGCTCCGTTGGTGGTTTTATCCCTCAGTTTTCGAGGCCGGCCCCGCGGCATAGTTCCAGGTTTCAGGGCGGGTGTACTGTGAACGATTTGTTTTTCAAAATGGCTTCTGCTTCATGATCAGCACCTCGCGGACAGGGAGAAAGCCGCGGACCCATGAACTCAACATAGACGGACCTGACAAAACTCCGTTCGTTTATAGTGATGCTCGCTTACTTTGGAGGAGGGAGACATCTAGCGCCAACTGATGTGTATTGTTTATAATATTGCAAATTATTTCGTTGTTCGCAATCAAAATGTATTTGCCATGGAAAATGTACTAAACCGGAAATAATCCAAAGTAGTTGATGCCCATTTTCGGAAACTTCTGACACTATTTGCGCGATGCAATATTCAAACAAGAATGATTAGGTCAGAGTACTTAAGCAGAACGATGTGCTCAACTGATCACGTAAACAAGCCTGGAAACAACTCCATTACACAGCACGTATAAGAAGTGTCAGTGTTAATAGACATACACATAGTAAATTTCAAGTATCAGTAGTAAATTGTATTTTAGGAATCAGTTTCGTGAGAGACAAAAATAAAATGGATGTAATGCATTAAAGGAATCAAAAGGTTTATAGTGAAATACAGAGTCATTATATTAAAGTGTTTGACAGACCAACATACCATTATCATTTTGAACTAATAAGAAATCCTTCAACACAATACCAATCATTTGACTGCAACACAACCTGCATAGTGAAGGTGAAAATGCTAGTTTAGAAATTCTGCAGGGATTAGGTCAATATATGTGCATACTATAATCATTGTGTAACTTGCTGCTAGAAGTGCCACTATAAATGGTGCAATGAGCTGCACCATGTAGAGAAGCAGTAGACATGTGCCTCAGGGATGGTATGCTGGAGGTGCAGGGGCAGTGTCATCATTCAGTAGGGCAACGTCACTGTCAGAAGCAGCTCCGGTCACCACCTGAGGTAGGGGGGGAAATGCAGGACATATCCATGGGGGGCAGTGATTTCCTGACGTGATTTCCTGACACACATTCTCTCTCTCTCTCTCTCTCTCTCTCTACAGGAGTAGAGAGAGTAGAGTAGTATTAAAGGAGTATACTTTCTACTTGTGTGGCTTGCGTAATCGAAGACAGAATACTTTTGGCACACTTAACGATCCAGGAAAACCTCTTTGCAACCATCTATTGGTCATGACAATCAAGAAACACCTTGGAATCCAAAGGATTCAGGCTGCAACAAGTGTGTCTGTGTCATAGTCCCCAATAAACCATTTAAAATGTCTCCTTTTGCATCACTGCACTTGACTAGCAGCTGCATGTCACCAGATTATCAGAGAATTGACAGACAGGCCTCAAACTTACAGTGCTATGCATCCCACGGCGATAAATGGCTTTTCCAGAGAAGACAGCGCCAGAGATGGAAACACAGACTTCCAGTACTGAGAGGACCATCAGTATGCCCCAGATTCCATATAGCAGGCTCTGAGAACACACACATACACAGACAGGGAGAGAGAGGAGTGAAATACATGCCCAGCATTCAAGCCTCAATATTGATGTGTGTGTAGATACCCTGGTATCATGTAGGTTAGCCAATACTCACCTTCAGTTTGAAGGCCATCCACATGCATTTCTCTCCCCATCCTGAATTGCTTTGGTCTTGTGCGGCAAATTCGTTTGACAAATCACAGATACTGTTATGGGAGGTTGTAACCAACAGAAAACTGAGATACACAATTCCAGCCAGGCTAACAATGGTGCTGATGATGTTCAGAGCCATAGTTCCTCTAATCTGAAATTAGAAATATTCATATTTAGGAAGACTTGTTGGTTTCCTCACTGCACATCATGTGTAATAAATCAATGCAAGCAGAAGAAGAATATAGCCTAGTTGACACAGGTTGACAGTTAGCTGTCTGTTGAGCCAAACCAATGTGAGACTTAATGACCCCTCAGATTTGAGGCTGTTTGCGTTGGACAGTCTGCATTACATTGAAATGCTCAAATTCTACAGACACTTAGTGCACAAGTCATTCATTCGAAATGAATATACCATAGAGCGATGAACGATTCACACTCATAGCACTCTGAACACAAAGAATCAACAGCACTTTTCCTGGATTAACCCATACGCCTGTTACTCTCATCCCAAAACAGACACAGCCTGCTTCGTAGGACACGGTGCCTTACCATCCCCAGACTCTTCCCTTCGCGAGAAGCCACAGATAACGATCCAGAAATGACGAACTGATGAGTAAAAGAAAGGATTATCTGGAAGCGCCCACAGGTGGAAGATATGCAGTGATGATTTCTAGATAAGGTTGACGTTCATTTGGAATCCTATCTGCCTCATGTTATGTATTGTCCCCTCTAGATATGTCAACCATGGGATTTTGAACTAAATGTCATAGTATCACTTTTTAATGTAACTAAGCAACTGATGTAATATGCCTTGGAGTGTGGGGTGGATTTTGCCTTATCACCTGTAAGCCTATCAGTGCTCACCTAATTTCTAAAATTGAGATCATTTGTGAGCTACCTAGTGAAAATGTAATGTTTTCCGTTTTAAAATGTCAAAATATTCAATATCAGTTGATAAATACTTACTACCACTCCTAGGAAGAGAGGTGCCTGGATATGCTGGGTGGGAGAGATGACCGCGGTCAAACTCACCAACACGAACAACATTCCAATAAAAATCTGTACAATCTGAAAAACAGACGTCCACAACAACAGCATTGTGATTTTGTGGAAGAGTGGAATACTTGAATCTTTTCCACACAAGCAAGGTAGCATGTCTCACCCCCAGGGATTGCGGCTCACCGCGCAGGTACATCCGTGTCATTTCAGAAACTTTACTTGGCTCAGCAGGTGCTGAATATGGGACTCCGTGTTTAACTTGTGCAGGGACCGTGATTTGGCCATTTTCGTTTTGAGGAAAGAGATGTGTTACTATCACGAATCCATCTGCTTTGGTGACGGTGGTTGACATGTCGATTGAGCAAATAGTTCAACTCTAATGTGGAGCAACAGGGTATGGAAAGGAAAAATAGACGTTATTTATGCTTTTCTTTAAAAGACGTTTAGTTTATGCAACTTGAAAAAAATGCATCTTAGGTTTCTTAACGTTGTATTGGTAACACAAACTTCCCTGAAAAAGTAGCCAGCATTGTATCCAACAGCAAACAACGCGATAAGATTATTTAACTGCATATAGGCTAGCACAATCACTATAACTGACAAATTTAACAATATGCGATTAACAAATAAGACCGAAAGTATGTTAAAATCGATCGTACCTGTTGGTAAACTGTCCCTCTTTCCAAGGTGACGTCGTAGTTTATTAAACACGGAAATATACTGCTTCCTTTCGTCGTTGGTTTGTTTGTCCTGCTGACGATCACCCATATTTTTATGAGCTTTCACGGGATTGAATTTCCAAACGAACTTCCTCTTTGGCATTCAGCGATACACAAAGAATAATGCTGTACACTGTTGTTTTAACGAAAAATATATGTTGTTTACGGCAATCCGGTTGGTCAAATGTCCACAATTGCAACACTAATGTCAGTTAATAATGATTACAAGTCAATCATTTGGCATTTCGCACTCATTTTATTACGTTGAAGCAAGCTACTGTACATCATTTTGCATGGCATAGCTTACTATAGTCCTCAAGTGTACACATTTAATGATTTAACCGTAGGCGGAAAGCAGACCTGGCGTAAACACACACTTGAAAAGATCGCAAAAGAAAACCAATTGTTGTTTACAACACTTTTATAGTGTTTGCATATTTACAACATGACACACAATTCAGATTAAAACAATATATAATCAAATTATAATATCAGATACGTATTTTATTCAGTTGTAATTGAATGTACTGTTTATAGTATTTACATATTTTCTCAATATATTACTATGTATTATTATTTAATGAATAAAAACTATTGTGCCAACATCTGCTCAGCATCTTTTTCACTGTTGCTTGCATCAAATTGATCCATTGTCTGTTCGACGCCTAAGACCTTGAAACTAAGATTCTCTCCCTCAGATTTGACCTGGTCACCCAATTTAAATGTTCTCTGCTGGCGCCACGTATAGAGCCCTGCCAGTACAAACACGCAGACACAAACGGCCAGCAGGAAGGAAACAGCAATTAGCTCGCTATGATAACTCTTGGCCATTTGGGGTTCATTATAACTTTCGATGCTGCTGCTTCTGTGTGTCCGTGTGTCTGGGGCCTTGCTGGGGGTAGTTGATTGTGTCATTGTGTATGGTAAATGTTTTGGCACAGTAGAAGAGGGGTTCAACACGTGTTCCCAGTTAATGGTTCCAACAACCTCATCATCATCCTTCATGGGGTTCACGTGTTCTTGATGCACGGAGTTCTCTTGATCTGATGAGGTCTTCATTTGAATGTCGCCACGTGAGGTGGTTCGTGTTTGCACAGGCCCTGGGGCAATGCCACGTGGAGAAGCACTCAGGCTAACAATGTAGTTTGCTATTGTCTCCTGGAAGCCCCTCTCCACAGACACACAGTAGTAGGTTCCCTCAGTGTCATAGGTAGCAAAGAAGACAAGAGTACCTTCCCCTGACTGGAAGAAGAGATCTTTGGGTAGAGTGTTCCATTTAGGGGATTTCCAAATTAGGGTTGCCAGGTTGTTGGGTTTGGAACAGTCCAGCCGTACAATCGCATTCATTGGTGGGTACTTTTTCTCTAGTGGTGTTGGGGGGCAGAAAATAAGACAACAATGCAAAAAACTACCAACAAAAATGCATGAAAGGATGATGCGTTCCGTATCTAGATACTATCTTTTTTTATACATGCGTGTGGTTTTCTGTGAAATAAGATTGCAAATGGGAATTTACCAGGATCCAGCATTGTTCTCTTGTAGCTTCCACATTCGTTGTTCATATTGCCATTCTCTACATCCTGAGCACTGCAAACAAACACAGTCCAGGCTTTTTCATTGCAACAATTGCATTTAGCAGTGTGTTGAAACTCTGTTTATATATCTCTGGGCAGTGAATTTAGGTTTAATGATGCTTTTGAATGCACAAATTAATTCAAAAACAAATCTCTTAAATGAAGTGGCAGTGGCCTGTGAAAGATGTAGGATGGGTCCAAAATGGGCACTCACACATGAGGACTAGTGGACACCCTGGCACAGACTCCACTGGCGTGGTCCCAGCCACAGAAGGGATCACGGGCCAGCACACACTGGGCACAACTCGTATATGATGGACACTGGGCTACGGACACCTTAGTTACCCTCTCCGATGTGCCCACAAACAAGACACCCTGTGGTGGGGAGAAACGATTGACTCCATAAGACTTGGTATGTAAAATACAGCCTATTAACCACGCAACTTAATTAAGAATGGATGAGATAAGAATCCAAACTAATTAGGGCACCTTGGCGGTAGAAAGCAGGATGTTTGCCATTGGCTGGGGTTCTCGGAATACTTGGATCTCCTCTATGATATGGTGACCCCGATCCAGGAGAACGGTTTTGTGGAGCCATCCGGATTCTGCTCAAGAAAAACAACAAGTACAAAAAAATCCTATATTATTGAATGCAGCCATTACATTACAGTACATGATGATGACCTGCTGATGCTTGTTTTCTTGCAAATGTGCTGTACAAGAGGGATGAAAATAAATCCGTTCTGTGGCCATTGGTTAAGCCTTGGGCCAACCTGAAGTCTGTGAAGTGAGACCTTCCTCTAACAAGCTTTTCCAGTATAAAACCGAGAAAAACAAATTGCCTGGCTTGCAGTGCAGAACAGAATCATACCACTGAGTAGGAAGAGGACTGTGTAGTATTTGCCATTAGCCGCCTGTGTCCTCAGGACCGTGACCCTGCTGTAGAACTCGTCTGGGGACACGAGGACTGGAGCGCCACCTACAGGTGTCACAGCGTCATTGGCCAGGAAACTTAACCTGACCATTGCCAGAAAAGAGTCGGACGCATTCCTCAAACCGCACTGTAAACACAAAAAGCAGACTCTGATTAGCTCTGGTGACCTAAATACAGGTTTTGGATATTATTATAGAAGTGTCACAACTGAACACAGATTTTGTCACTGCGACACTTTTGGTACTGTGACACGGTGTCAAACTACCTCTTTATGGAGAAGTTACAACTCTAAGACATCTCGCTCAAAACCGAAAAATGGATCAGTTAAAGTTGTCAACTGAGAGATACAGACGCACCTTGCCCAGGTTATGTTTTTGCCCAGAAGGATTCCATTGATGAGATTCCTTGTTGAATTCTTTATAATTCCCATTGAAGACAGCCTTCATTTTCTTAATCCCAAAGACACACACTGCAGACTTGTTGGGTGACCTTAGAGAGAGTGGGTCAGCGAACAAGACACATCAGGAATGTTGTTTTTGTTCAATTCCTCGAAAGCCTATGAAGCATTTACATTCTTCAAGTGTTTCAAGACAGACGTTTCCAATGATGATCTTACCACTGGGATGTGAAGAGGCCATAGAACAGCCTTTCTTGGGTTGCAGTGCCCTCTGCTGGGTGGAGACGGGCCACGTCCTGTATTAGGCCGAAGGGGAGCTCGTTGGGAGGTTGGCAAAGCAGTTGGGCTTTTGCAAACGAAGTCCAGCTTTTTTGCAGGGTTCTAACGCCACCAATGTCATCCTTGAATGCAAAAAAAATCATGTTAATTACAAGATAAAGATGCAGGATACATACTGCATTTGCAAATGCCTTTGGAGTTGCATCACAATCAGTGCAACACATCCAAATCTAGTTAGTGGAAGCATGTTAAAACAGAGGCAAAGACAAAAGACAACTAAACCCTTTTCTCACCTCAGGGAAGTTATCAGGAGTAGAGGTCTCCTCTACTATAGAGGGCAAACTCTTCTAATTTACAGTCTTCTGGGTCGTGGACAGTAAATAGTCAAATAATTTAGCAAATGGGGAACTCCAGTTTCTCACCTTGCAAACTTGGGCCACACGTGAGACTCTGAGCTCATGTGGGAAACTGTACTCCTTTCCCACTTCGCTGAAGAAAAAGTAAACCTTTCTGTCTGCGGTATCTATTGAGGTGCTGACAAAAGTCGGTTCTGAAATTGAAGAACCAACACTGACATTTTAGAAACTGGGGTGAATGTTGATGTGTTGTTTTTACATAAATTGATGAAGGAAGAATTGTTCTGCTTTGTTATGACGTCTCCCTGATAAGGGTACGACCAAGAGGAAAAATATGAGATGATGTGTTGAAATTTCACAGCGGAAAATTGTTTAACTGAATGTGCCAAGAGGATATTAGTTCAAGGCTCCTCATTGATACAGTATCTGCAGAGCTGTACTCTCTGGCCAATGAGGTAGATGCTTTCAGACATTCAACAAAGTGATAATTGGTGGGTTTATCAAAGGCACTGAGCCAGGCGCTGAGTTCCCAGACTGAGGAACACTCACCCTCCAACAAATTTATCGAGGTATCTTTATCCAGGTTAACATCAGGACGCCCGTCTTTACTGAGATGGCGTGAAATGACTGCCTTTTTACCCCAGAAATCCGAGGTGGTCGCAGTAAAAAGCTCGCCATCTGTCCATAAAACCGTTATGATGCGAAAAAGGAGATGATGCATACGAGTTCTAGAGGTGAAACTCTGGATTTGAATGTCACAATGGAATGTGGTAAAAACTTCTGAACATGTGCACTTTGTATTTCATCATATTCGTCATAAGTTTCCTCACCAACTGTAATGGCTGTGCTTCTTTGGAATGGGTTGAAAGGGCATCGTCCTTTTGCCTCCCCATTTGAGTAGCTTGGGCCTTTGACCATAGTGAGACTGTCTTTAACCTGACGAAGACAGAGTTAAAGATAGATAGATTTTTTTTAAATGAGTGAGAAAAATAGACAGGAAGGAAGAGATCAATGGATGTAGGAAAACTGAATATAAACATGGATGGACCTAGTAAGGGGGATCTGAGATGACCCAAACAAGTGTTTAGCATTAGAGGGCGGAGTGGGAAATGTAATCTTACAATGTATGTGTCATGAGGATTGTAGGCATAGCTTCCACAAGCGTACAAGTGGGTGGTGTTGATGTGCTGCAACACCCGGACCAGGTTCTGACAGTCTTGCTAAAAGGTACACAAAGCAAGTAGATACTCAGCACTTCACTTGTCATGGCTTTAAAACCGACACTTGAAAAAACAGCAGTTTTTTTCAATTTTAGTATGTGTTGCTCTTCACTTCTGGTAGTTGACTTAAAAAATGGCAAGAACCTCACTCCTGGCTTTCTGATGGCACGTTGTAAGATCTTCAGGAGTTGGCCTCCATTCCATCTACAAGGGAGAAGTGTGCTTGCCTTAAGTATGGAATACTAAGTCAAGTGAACGACCTGGTTCAGTCATAGTATTGGTATTTGATGTGTTTTTGGTGTGCGTGTTTCTGTAGTTACTGTCCACCTTGGTTTTCATGGTCAAGACAGCAGGCTGACTGACATCCAGTGACATCACAGCATCTCTTGCTCCCACAAAGAGAGTGGCCTCATCTTTGCTAAGCAATAAAGTTACGGTGTTAGTGACGTCCTCCATTTGGAAGTGCTGGAGGGGTCGGCGTGGACTTCCTGCCCAAGAAAAAGTGTCAATTTAACTCAAAGAAACGTTGAAATCATGGCTGTCAGTGTTTGTTTTCAAATATTCAGTGAAGACACATGGACAATGTGATGGTGACAGACAGCTCACCCACCACCAAAGGTCCTGGAAATGCAATGCTAGTCAGATGCCTGAACACTGTTGGGTTATAAATAGCCCAGGTACTCTTATACCTGGAATAGACTTTGAAGTCTAATCTTGCAGCAGTATGGCAGGCCTTCATGTTCAGCACATGGTTACAAGAACACCTGCAGTTGCATGTGGCTCATTGAGCCAGTTCACTATGGTGCCTTACAGTGTCATACTTCTACCTTTGCAGTGTTTGACATTAACAGGAAGAAATATGCTGTGAAACTGGTTACAACAGTGTTGAGAAAAGGTTTCTCAATATTGGTTCACAGTACATGACATATTTAAAGTGTAAAAACAATATTATCGTGTAGATTTTGATAATAAAAGTGTTACTTAAATCTATGATTCATTCATGTGTCATTAACATAAGTGCAAGTAATGCTTTCATGAAAGTGTTCTTAATGCTTATAAAGATGTTAGGGTTAAGATGTTTAAACAGTATTTCTTCCCACCTACATTGTAGAGGATTGGGTTGTTGAACAGTCAAATGTATTACTATTATTATTATACTATTATTATTATTATGCATTTTAAATGCTGACATTAGGTCCCGATTTATTTTAAAAATGAATTGTTTTCTTTCTCAACATGCTTCAACTGCAGGTTTGAGCAATAAGATGTCAACATTTATGGTCTTTCTCCAAAATAAGGAATTAAGAGATTGATGCACACCCTAAAATGCACATCCAATGATTTTTATCAGCTTAAACCTTTTACATGTGACAAGTATACCTACTCACCAAGAGGGAAGGAGATCCGCGGGGATGCCAGACCTTCAGACAAACCCAGCAGATGCCCCAGTAGAGTGAAGAAAACCCAGATCTGGCAACCACATGCCATGCCAAGGATGGAGAGATTCTTCATGAGCAGGAGTGAGTCTAGGATAACGAACGAAGACTGTGCTACTTTCAATTGTTTGCTCGCACTTATGAAAAGATATTTGAGACAACATGAGCCTCCTCAAACACAGTTCAACGAGAGATAGACGTACATGAAAGATGGAAACTTCCCCTCACTTGCTTTTGCTTGGTTATCTTGAACTTAAAAAGGAAGTGGGGGGGAAGGGTAGATGTGAGTAAGATCAGGAACTCCTAACTCGTATTGCAAGTAGTACACTGCATTAAAATAACTAGCGAATAATAAATGTGTACATTAATTATTTGTGGTGATTATTTCATAGCGACGATGAATGCAGCACAACTTTGAGGAGGACATAACTGTTCAGGCCTCACTTATACATTACATTTTGCTTTCCTTCAGTGTCAGATATGATATATTTCTTGATAATAAATGCTAAACATACTTATACAAGGGCATTGCAATATTGGATTTTTGTCAGCTAATCATTTAAGCCAATAAAAAAAAATATATAGGTCAACCGATGTCAGTCCATTTTATTTCCCCCAGCAGCAAAAATCTCAAAGATTGAGAAAGTGGGAAAATTACAGACAGTGGTCACAACAGAAGTGTCTTTTCAGAAAACAACAACATTAATGATCTGACCAATAGAGTTTTTGCAGAGTCATTTCTTGACAGTCAGATATGATCAGACAGATTACAGTCAGGTCATAGCGCTGTAGATCACATGTATCACAATGAGAAACATGTGGGTACATAGCTAAACAACTAAGTGTGCTTTTAAGCTTTTGCAGGTTTCTTAATTGAACAAGTGCCTGGTTTAACCGTAACAAGAGTTAATATGACCTTGTTTAAGGATACTAGCAATTGTATCAAGGGTCAAATTATGTATTGTAATGTAACTATATTTGTTTATGCATTTCTCATCATCTTCAACTTCATCATAGTTAATGTCTTACATCTTAAATATACATTTTCAAATTTGACAGAATCCCATTTGATAGAGGGAAATAACTAATTTAAAAAAACTGCTCAACAGAATTACACCGAGGACATCTAGAGTCTCTTTCTTTTATATCAAATGGAAGCATGAAGGTTTGCTATCATATTAAAGGCTCATATTAAACAATCATAACAGTCTTAACACAATCCCAACAAGTTTTCCCCAAATGTCAGACAATCCTTCACTTGAAATCACCCCACATAATTCAGTCTGATTTAGACATAATAATTTAGCTTTTTAGGACCAATATTTCAGAAAAGCTAGTGACTTCAATGTCCTTAACAGACCATGAACACCTAACGGAAGCTTCTCTTTTTGCACAGCATTTTTATATAAAAATATATTTTAGGAAATGCATTGTAGGACATAGCACAGAAGAAAGGCAATCTGTTGCTATTTAAATCAAATTGAGGCCGGCAAAGAATAACATATGACATCAGATACTAAGTACAGTAAAATGCTCAATCTTTTATCATACAATCAGTTGTGTGTTTGGTGCTGATAGGGTGTGGGTAAAGATGATCTGCTCAGCTACAAGGTTAACACTTGTACCTTGCAACACGACTGTGAATTTATCCATTCATCTGAAGAAAGAGTCCTCAATTTAACAGTGCACTTAGCTTAAAGGGGACAGTATTAGTGCAGCACACAGTGCACCAAATGGTACAAAAAAGGCAATGAATCCACAGTTGATGAATTGGTCCATTTGATCCAGGAAGATATATATTAAAAGTCGAGACATTTCAATGACCAGTTCACCATCTCCACCTCTCCTAACCCTTCTTTGGCATTTTTTTCTCATGTGCTTTACTATTAAAAATAGACAATTGCTTTGCTTTTGAGAAAATGGCTCATCTCATTTCATCTCATCTTCCAACATATGAAAGCCCTTCAAGACAGATGCCAACTGAGTCATTTTCAGGCAAATCCAACCAAAGTGAGTCACAACTTCTGATAAGGCTTTTTTTGTGCAAATATGGAAGTTAGGCTCCAAAAAGAGTCCAAACATACTGCAAAGAGTCAAGTCAGTGCTTGAGGAAGATAACAAACAGGGGCGGGCAGGACTTGCTTCCTTTGCAGTTCACATAAACCAAGTCCTTTAAGCAGAGTGCAAATTATGTCCTAAAGTTTGCACTCAACAAAATGTGACAGTTGCGAACACAGGCATTGGAAAGAATCTACTAAAGGTATTCTAGTGTAGGCTAGGGTGAAGCTTTGGGGAGGCGTGAATGAAATAGAATTTTTAAAATGTGCTCGGCTCAGATCCTTCTCACATACTAACATCTTAACACTGTACTGGCCTGGGATCTCATTAGAGTTTGGATGATTTGCAAGGTCACTCTAGTACTTCTTCAAAGATCCCCAGAGATGCTGAGATCCTTCTTATTTTCACTTTGCTCATCCATCGGGACCAAGTACCTCGTAACCATCCATAACGCCTCTGGTTTCTTGAAGGTCACTTTTGCAATGACCAGTCCCGACTGGGCTCGGAAACACTCCCACAACTCCTCCAGCCGTCTGACTCACTTCCCAGCATGGACAGGAAGTTGTTGAAGGGAGAAAGATCTTGATTCCAAATCCTATTGGAGAGCCTCTCTACCTCTCAGGTGGATCATTGGGACTCCTATGTAGGGACGGGGTTCTGGGGAATCCTAGAGTTTGGGTGGTTTGGCTGATGTCCAAACGTCAAACTAGCGGTGTTGAGTTGAGAGTTCGACCTTGGGATGTCCGTATTGGAGGTAACGGGGCACGTCTGAGTGTGAAAGGGAAGACAGATGCAAAAGAGACAAATTAGACAACTCTGATACTTTAAAAAAATGATTATGGGAAGAATATAGCTGGAATTATGGCAAATTTATTATGTAGGAACACTAGGAATTAATTCAACTTTATAATTGGTTCTTGGCACTTACTAGAACTGTAGCAAGACAGGTTTTTTTTTTTACAATGGCACTACCTGGATGGGAGGACTGTCACTGCAGGGCCTTTGGGGGGACCTGGAGTCAGAGCTGCACCGTGCTGCAGCTGGACACCTGATGCTGCATACCCAGAGTGGCTGGGCTGACAGGTGGGGTCCACAGGTAGAGGTTTTCTGGGGACTGGTGGTTTAGGTGGTGCAAGGGTCTGTAAAGAATGACATGGCAAAGGAAAAGATCAAACTATTTTCAAATTGTGTTAAATACTGCCTGATTTTCATGTTTCCCAAAGATGCAAGATAGACACGACAGGCACGGTTAAAGCAGAACAGCCAAAGATCAACTCTGTAAATGACAAGGCAGGTTTCAGTTATGACTAATTCCAGTATTTTGTGCTTTACCTAGATCTCTATACAAAAGACTACGTGCTGAATGAGTGGACACAAACACTGAGAGTATGTTATGCAAATACAACAGTAAACATCCTATATTGTGTTAACATCTAATTACAAAAATAGCAAAAATGTATAAAAAAAATAATATATCCTTAAATAACAACCAAATTTAGAGCTTTTGTTGTATTTAAAATGAAAGCTTCTATTATACCTTCACTACAAAATGTTGAAAAAGATATTCCTTTTATCACCATTCTGTATTTGCATAATGTTAGGATTTCAGCAGATTAATCATATTAAAATAAAAGTTATAAATGAAGACGTGATTCGTTTGATTGAAACAGCCAGTGCAACCACAACCATTCACATCACACCAGCACATCCAAAACAAGCAATCAATGACACCTACCAACAATTTAGTACAGACAAAACAAAAAGACAACAAAGACACCACTGATCAACCTATCATGAATATCATTAGGTAAGAAGCCACCGTGGAATCACTGATCAAGGCACATCCACAGCAATTACACGTCACCGCACATGTGGTGATGCAGGCGGCTCTACAGCGCATGCTACTCTGGTACCTGGCTGCCTGTCAGAACAGGGTCAGGGGGCAGAGGCTTGTTTGGAGGGTCCGGACGATTAGACGATGGCTAGTGTGGTGAGCGTCAGAGAAACGATGGAAAAATAGACAGCAAGAACAGCGTGAGGGTTTCAATTTGTATCAGGAAACCAAGTTGAGACCAACGGAAATCCTGTTTAACGTGCATCTCATTCAAACCTTTTAAAACACAGTTGGATACAAAATTGAAATTATTTTACAGTTGGGTAGTCATGCAGAATCTTATTTTATGACTCCAGAATCACGAACACACTTTATTTGGATAATCCTTCACGGATAATCTTGTGATTTGTTTACTAGTGAATAGCTACAGACATAAATAGGAGTGATTTTGCAGATTGGGGACTTTATATGGAAAACCCATTCTAATTAGGCTCATTATGAAGTATTATCCAGATGAAATGTAACCCAAAACACATCACATCTATTCCCAAAACAAGAACATAATTATAGTCCATTACACAGCTCCACAAATTACTTGGAAAAAAAACCCTAAGTAGCACATGCAAAAAGATTTTTTTTTTTAGTTTGGAACAGTACGTTTCATTTGGTATGGATACTATCAGGTTTCAGACAATTAGTCCATTTAGTGACTGATCATAGGTGACTATCAGAACAAAATAGCATCACTACTGACAGAACGGATTGAAAACAGGTTCACTATTCTCATGTGGATCACCTTGGTCCTCAAGTGCCACGTCAATTTATACGTACAGACATGCATTGTGATAGGGTTCTAGAAGAATCCATACGCTGATTATTTTGTGGTATACTTGTGGTAGATTCCATTGCACCTGGAGTGCACAACTTAGAGTTTCGACTGTGTACGGCTGAATATCATTCATGACAGGCTAAAGAGGGTTTATCGACTGCACATTCAAAAATGCAGAGTTGTACATATTAGCTTAAGGAAATCATCCAATCTATTTCCTAAAAAAGGAACATTCAGACGGCTAGTCTGTGCTGAGCAGACATGGTGGAGACCAGTCTCGCATGAAAGAGGAACCAGTTATTTAGAGTGGTTTCAAACCATGATTCTCATCTCATGAAAGCTGGTTCACTCAGCTCATGCTTTCTCTCGGAAACCAAGTGCCAGATTTAGAAGACGTTGATATAAAACCCCAAGCAAATGCATCCTTCCTGTCTCTAAACGTGAAAGCTTGTGTCGTTTGGTGAGAGGTGAGCTCTGTGCTGAGTTGGTTTACAAAAACATGCTGCATTGTAGACAAAGCCACCATCAAACCTTTCCTCTGGCAATTTCATTTCAATCAATTCATTGGAACCATTTTGGATATATTAAGTTTTACACACTACTGGTGATTATTTCAACAGATGGATTCATTTAGATGAGAGAAAAAGCGTAATGTTCTATATTATAGACAAGGAGACAGAGGATCATTGTTGAAACCACTGCTATGGAATGTAGCTACGGACAGACAAGGCCTCCATCACCAACTGCAACAACTGACTGTACCTGATTGGTTGGGAGCTTGGGGTCAGGGGGTAGAGGCTTGTTGGGCGGGGCTGGCCGTTTAGTCAGCTGAGACAGCAGAAATTGCACATATGAAGTAGGAACTTCAGTTGAATTGAGGACCATTTTTTAAGTACCCTCATAAGTCTCTGAGCTCAAATCATTCAAACTTGAATAATTGATTTATCAGTGTACATTACCATAAAAGGTCACATGACAATAAACATCGTTTTCATTATCTTAAAAAAGCATTTAATGCGTAGTTGAAAACCAGGCAAATGATGACAACTATGATAAATGACCAGGGTATACACAGACACATCTAGAGTGGCCTCAGAATATTTCAATGTGTGCCCGAAAGAGTAACAATGATCAGCCACTTTGTACTCAAGTTTCCCATCGCCTTACACTGACAGGTGCAGTTACCTGGAAGTGCTTTAGCACAGGATCAGGGGGAAGTGGCTTATTAGGAGGAGCAGGCCTGTCATTGACCTGATAAGAGGAACATAGGAAGCAAAGCATATATCGACAGCCGTTAAATGACATGCACAGGAAGCAGGCAAGTCAGCATTTCAGGGGTGAGGTCGTGAGTGTTAGTGTCAGTCAGGGGTCAAACATGTTAATGGGAAAGGTTATATATGTAAATGTTATTAAGGCAAACAATGTGGGAGATGATAATATCCTTTGGTCAATCTAAAACAGCCTTCAAGTGAACCCATTCCTTGCAAATAACTCAACTCACAAAGTCCATTTACCAAAGGAACCTGTGGGATCAGACCCAAAGGGAGGTGTGAAAAAAAAATCGAACACAATCTATATGTTGGCCAGTAGGCAACAAAAAAAAAAAACAGAACAGAAGGCAAACCAAAAAATCCCATGTCAGGCCTGAAGTGTGCCCAGTTCCTTAAACCACGTCAGTACAGAAGTAGGTAGAGTGGTACAGTACCTTGCTAGAGGGTGGCGTTAGCGGCATGTCGCTCTGGCGGCTCCAGTGGTACCTCAGGGGTTGGACCTGGTCTCCGTTACGGGAATCCACAAGCTCTGTGGCAGGGGTTCTAAACAAAGAACACATTCATTTTCACAAAACATCCCACACAAATATAGAGAGGTTCAAAAGAGGTAGTGGTACTTAAAGAATTTCATAATAATATGCTAACATGTATTTCGGTTCCTATTCTGTGTTTCATTCTAGATTTTATATTTCTCTTTTTGGAATTGTGACTTCGAACTGTGACGCCACACTGTGATTGCCAAGTATGTGAAATAAGTTATGTAAAGCCGTTATTAATAATTCAAGATGAGATATAAATAATGAATGAGTCCAGAGTCCAAATTACATGAATGAAACACAGTCCTGGACATCACTAGAAGGAAAATGCCCATAAGGAAATGACAATCAAAGCATGGTACATTGTGTTGTCTATACTAAAACACCAGACAAGTCAACGCTTGTCATTTGTACTGCATGTAATTAGTCATTCTGTTGCAAACTATCAACGAAATAGAGCAGCAACTAATTCCACAAGCTTCTTAATCATCTTGATCCTTAACCAGTACCTTGAAGCTTGCTGGCAAGCTAATGCCAAGCCCCAATTCTCATAATAGGCCACACTGACCACACTGCATCATGGATGGGAAAAACACTGTTACTTGAACATACTTTCATTACACATGACATTCGTTTTGCAAGATTAGTACAAAAAATGCTAAACCAACTAAACAATCTGTGGTCAAGTCAGCATAAGATTTTTTAAGTAAGAAGGCTGAAAGAGCACTCCGATGTATGACTTGTAAACAGAATATGCAGAGTATGTTTATCAAAACATTGGATGAAAGAACAAAATCACTAACAGCAAACTACATGCTCTCGCACCGGCAGGAATTGAAGGTGGGGATTGTGAATAAACAGCACTCTCTCTGCCTTCGATACCATGACTGAGGTGCCCTTGAGCAAGGCACCGAACCCCCAATTGCTCCCCGGGCGCTGGAGCAATAGCTGCCCACTGCTCCGGGTGTATGTTCACTGTGTGTGTGCGGTTGGCCACTACTCACTGCTGTGTGTGCACTTGGATGGGTTAAATGCAGAGGTAAAATTTCGAGTATGGGTAACCACACTTGACAATACGTCACTTCACTTCACTTACTACAGTAGCGGGCGACCATTGGTCCTTACCGACTCTGTTGGCGTCCTCCGGCCTTGTGAAAGGGGCTATTGCTCCCGAGGCAGAGGAGGCCACGGCGACAGCGAGGGAAGCGCAAGGTGAGGAAGAGGAGCACCACCGGGAGGACAAAGAGGAAAATGACCAGCAGGGCCACGCGGGCTGGGTCCGAGTCTGGAGATAAAGAGAGTGGGTCATCCATCAAACAAAGTGATGGGTTCCAATGGGCTTGTCACGCTAAAGAAAGGAGGTATATGAGTTTTGCAGGGGTTTTGTTAACTGTAAAGGTCTTACCTTTGGGGGCCCTGGCAGGGCCACTGTCTACACTGCCACCGTGGCCTGTATACAGACAGTCAGGCGGTGCCCAGCCTACGTCACAGTGACAGTTTTTGTTGCTGTTGCAAACCTGGGAACAGAATATAGGTGCTGTTGAGGACCTTTGAGGGTTCACTCACATCTTGATGAAATACTGAATAACTTCTCCATTGGTTTTCTTGTCCTAGTAACTCATCTCCCTCAAGCATTTCTAGTGTATAAAGAATTTGATTAAATTAGATTGGCATTAGATTTCGATAGACAACAACCGTCAACATCCTACCCATTAAAGAATAGACCCAGAGAATTCTGTCACGTGGACTCGCTCACCCCATGTCCGTTACACTTGCTCTGACACTCCTCCACCCCAAACACAGACACATCTTGACACTTCTGGTTCCAGCAGGCCTAGAACGCAGTCAGAAGAACTTCAACTTCTAAAAGCTATCGCAATAAAAATGTAAGAAACAGACGTCATTTTACTGTCATGCTGGAGTGTTTTTTTTTTTATTATTTAGGTGATGCCCCACCTTGCCAGTCCCACAGGCGGTGCCCTGCGCCACCATGGCAGGGTCAGAAACATCATCACCCAGATCGAAGTAGGTTCCCCGGCAGACAAAGTCGCTGTAGTTGAGGCGGACTTTGGTGGTCAGGATCTCAGCGTTGGTGCCCAGCAGTGGACGGTCATTTCCTCCCTGGCACTGAATCCTCCCGCAATACACATCCCTGTGGAGAAGAGACCTGGGTTGAAACTGCGGTGGGAATTTCCTCAACAAAAGCTGCGTTACAATCTAACAGGGGGAAAAAAAACATGAAACGCAGGGCGGTGTGCGCACCATCGTGCTAGTTTTGTGATATCTGGCCGTGTCTTGCTTGGCTGGGTAACCTGGCACTTACGAGCTAGCGCATGGGATGTAGGATCCGTTAGCCAGCTGACCACAGTTGCCATATTTGTTGCCCTGTTTGTTGACTGAGGAGAAGCAGACGGCTGGAGCTTGGGTGGCATCTGAGAGTCAAGAGAACATAGCAGCCATGAAGGACTTGTCCAAACAACGCTTAACCTGTCTGGGTAAGGCCTCCTGAATTTATAAAGCAACTGATCCTGCCACACTGCAGCCGAATAACATTACATGACATTACATACAAACTCTCTTCTATATTGCTGTCTAAGTAGTCTTTCAATTCACATGTCAAAGGACAGGATTCAGTGCTCCCACATTGATAGCAATATTTGTCACTGTGTCCTAAGACAACCTAACACTCATGACCTCACATTGACACCAATACCAGTTACTGTGTCATAAGAAATACCTAACACTCATGTCCTCACATTGACACCAATACCAGTTACTCTGTCATAAGAAATACCTAACACTCATGTCCTCACATTGACAGCAATACCAGTTACTGTGTCCTAACAAACACTATTACTTGTGTACCTACAATTATATGATACCAGTTACAGTGTTATGAGATGTGAACTTACTCGGTCCCCACAGCATCTGGCACTGGCCTTTGAGACTGGCACACACGCCACTGTAGCAGTAGGAGGAGCCTTCCTCGCAGGGCTCCCCGTTCTGCAGGAAGACGTTGGGTGGGCAATAGGGGGAGCTGCCAGTGCAGTGCTCAGGGAGGTCACACTCTCCAAGGGGCTCCCGACACACCCAGCCACCCGTACGCAGCTGGAAGACCCACAACCAGGGTAAGAAACAGGGAAATCATGAACCGTGACTGTACAGAACTGATGCGAGGTGCTGTTTTGGCCCGATTCATTTACACGGTCTACTGGAAACCATCATGTGTTTATGTGTTTGCGTGTGTATTCTGTCTGTAAGGACTAACCTTGCAGTTATCACAACAGATGCCATCTGAGGAGCACTGTGCCCCCGGAACCAGTTGACACGTGCTGGCGTTGCAGCAGGGGTCGTCACACTCCTACCCAGAAAAACAAAGGACAACTTTTTTACACAAAACACACCTGACCTCTGAGACGTCCAACGGGGACGGAGATCCTTCACTATGCTATTACCCGACAGTTCACAGGGGGGGTCTGACCACTCCAAATGCATCTCATTCAAACAAGAAGATTAAGCCGGAGAGCTTCACGTACATCCAACAGGCCGCAGTCACACTGCTCCCCCTTCTCCACGTAGAGGTTCCCGCATCGTGGCCCGCCCAGGAGCTCGTCTGGCTGGGGGACATTGAAGAGGCACATGCCCCCTCCGTGGAGCAAGCTGAGGGAGAGGTCCCGGGCACTGCAGCTGCTGAACAGCTGGCCTGGCATGACCCTGGGTGAATAAAGGGTCAACAGCTCACTTTTTGGACTTTCAGTTCAACCAGTGATGCGTTGGTGTGTACAGTAGGTGTTAACTAGTTCTGAAACAATAGTTGGGAGATATGTTCGGACTGCATTTCCAATATACACATGTGGTACCAAACCTAATTCCAGCACAAGGTGCTATTCAATTCATAACCCATTTTAGAGCTTTCGTTTGCCTTTTTCCTTACAGATATACTGTGTAGGTAAAACATTTCTTTACATAAAGACTTGAAGACGATACTAGAACGACAAAACCATAACTGAGGGAAAGTTGACCAATGGTCGCCAAACGTTTTCAACTGGCTCCCATTGGACACAACAACACCTCCCACCCACCTGGTCTCTATCAAAAACACTGCACTTTGCTCAGCAGTCCCATGGCCTGGGCGTTGCGCCCCCCCCCCCCCCCCCAGTTGGAGCCAGCTGAGGCAGACTCTTCTCAGGTGCTTACCCAGTGGAGGGCTCCATGATGCAGCCTCCCAGACGGGCCTCATTCTGGCACTGGCAGCTCCGCTCGGCCGTGTCATGGCTCATACCCAGGTTGTGACCCAGCTCGTGGGCAACAGTGGACGCCACCCCCAGGACGCTGACCAGGTGATCCTGCCCGTTCAGGGAGAAGAGGTTGGAGTGAAAGACTGAAAGCGAAAATGGAATCGTCCGAGAATCCATTCCAAATGGAAAAGCCCCCACTTTTCAGAATGTTACCATTGGTTCTGTATTAGCCGTGCGTGAACTAACTGGGCATAAACGGTCAGTAGGTATTAGCATGTTTGAAAGATGACTCAAACTAATGGCTGATCGGTCCTACCACATTGACTCCTCCCGATCGATCCTTGGAGCACATGGAGGACTGGGATGCCATTCCGACGGTGGTCCCATCGAACGATTCCCCCCTTGAAGGAAGAAGAACGCGTCAACGTGCTGTACAGTCTGCTGATGGAGATTCAAATAACATGAAAAAAGGCTCCTTTTCCCTTTACTCACATAACCAGTTGAGCGTTGTCATGGCGTAGCCGGGGAAGCAACTCCCGGGTTCGCCACTCCAGGAAGCGATTCAGGGTGTCGGTGGGACTCTTGTCCACCTGGATCTTGTCCTGGTCGCTCCAGATCTCTAGCCCTGTCAGAGCCACGCGTACGTTCAGGGGTCTGTAGAACTGTAGGTGGAAGGACCAAGCAAAGGAATTTAACAAACTTTAAAAACTGTATTCAAGGCTATGGTTGATATCAATGAAAAATGTATGTCAATCAAGGAAGGCAAGATAACTTATATTCCATCTAAAACATTTTCAATAATTGAATGGCAATCTTACCCAATCTACTTGGTTGGCGATGTCTAGCAGCCTATAAATTATTGTTTTGTTATTCTTTTGATAATTCTGGTACTGCAAAAGTATAGAAAAGGGCAAACATTAGAAAAGAGTATTAGAAAATCATAATAATGGCACGATAATTCACAGACCTTAAGACACTAGGGGGCATAGTGGTTCAACGGATTGCAGGTGAACAGGTAAGGTTTTAGGTAGTCTGTGAGGTGCCAGTCTAAATATAGTGTACAGTCTGTATCAAATGCTGTACTTTTTTCAGTACTATTTATCACATGTATTACCTCTTTGTGGTCAGCAACAAGCACTAGCTCAATGTACTTGGTCTCAGAAAGAATGTCTCTCTTACTCTGTGCAGAAACAAAAACGAACCAGCATCATCCATTAATATTTTAGAGAAGACACTACTGCTAATATATTTACAACCACCAAGGAGATAAGACAATGGTCAAAAGATCATTCTTGACCAGGGGCAGTCGTTCGTCCCCCTCTCTCACCCTGTGTACGTGTGGTACGATGTGTATGGGGGGTACAGGGGTGTGGGAAACCCCACAGCCGCCCAGACCGGATCCCTCCAGAGGAGGGGTGGGGAAGAGCAGCAGTCTGCCCTCCTCCGGTCCCCCTCCGCTCTGCTCCCCGCCCTCCTCAGCCTGCTGGTCCTCCTCTGGGTGGAGCTCGAAGCTCAGGGTGGAGTTGATGGCCACCACGCCTCTGGAAGACCGAGAAAAGGCGCAGAAACGCAAAATAAGCAGGTAGGCATGTGAGGACACCAGCGGTGATCGTAAACATAATCTTTCTCTGCTCAGTCTGTGTGGTCTTTTCCTCGGTGGTTGTCCATGGTTTTTCAGTTATTAATTGTTTTTGTGTATCTGCACACCTGGGCATGTTTTAATAAGGCATAATATCACCTGAGATCACAGGGAGCCCTCCCACGTAAGGGAATTGTGAAATAATCCTCTACTTCATGTACAAACAACACCGAACAAAGATTTGGTGTCAACACCCAAATGCTTTTTATTTTCCCCCAAGGTCTTTAACTTATCCCCATGGTGGCCCAATAAAAAGGACACATCATTAAAACACTGGCGGACTCTTAAAAACAGCAAGATTAAGAAGGGATTCATTATTCAGGAATGGGTCAAGGAGCAATGAAAAGCTGCTGAACAGATTCTGGACCCTCACACACACACACACACACACACACTCACACACACACACTCGCATGCACACACACACAGAAAAGAAATGCAACTATTAAGTGGCCTTCGGAGAAAACGAGTTCCTTTAAATAACACTCATCAGCAAAGTGTATGAAAGCGATTTACCCCCTGATGGAGTGATTAAGAAGGATAAGCTTGCATCTGTAGTAAGTATGTCCACGTTGCATTAACTGTTACATCACGGGGAATTAAAAACATATGCAGAGTTCTTTGTGGTGACCTTACAGGTCAGTAAGGTTCTTCCGACCGCCATAACTTATGGATTAAACTGCATGAGGTCCGTCTATTTACAATGTGAGTTGAATAGCCAAGGAGCTTTACTTCGCAACCATCTTGGAAAGCACTATCTACGTGTCTTACCTGAGGCCAGAGCAGGTGCTGACAGCCACTCTGGACTGAGAGAACCCTCTCACTGTGCCATGGTAGTAGCAGTGGGTCTATAAGACAGAAAACAGTGTCCAGAGTAGAGACAGGGCACAATTTCACTTTAGCCCTCAGGGCAACATTTTTCCACAACGTATCACAATATTATCTGTAATTCAATCGTTGTAAAAGGGACTCAATGACGGTACGGTAATCGGGCCTGTAGAACTAGGGTTCCCTGTACTCACCACGCGGTCGGCTTCCATGGAGACCCCGGTGCCGTTGGGAAGATAGTAGAAGACGATGGGAGGCTTGGGAAGGAGATCACTACAGGAAGAATACAAAGGTTCATTTAGTTCACTTCCTGCAGTCTGAAGGTTTTATTGCTCAGTCTAAACATGATGAGTGGGTTTTTTAGCATTGACCTCCACTCAGTCCCTCTTACTTCAAGCAGAAAAGCGGAAATAATGCATGGTATTTCCTTTGGTTGGGTTTCGGACAGACTAGAATATGTATGTAGCTGCAAGTTTCCAGATCAAACTCACTGGTTCTTTTGCAGGTCCATAACGTAGAGGATGTCCCCGATATGAAAGCCAAACTGCAGTTTTTCTGGGTGACCATTCTGTAATTCAGAACACGCAAACCAGTGGTGAAACATGCATCCTCAGAGATTCTCTTAATAACAGAATTTGGCTACCATGGAGGGTTACACCACCATAGTGTCAATGGTGTTACCATTGACACATCATTGACAATGGTAACACCATTGTCACTGAGTTGTGCCAAGGAACGAGGAAAGATGGAATAAAAAAAACCCAAGTGTTCATTTATTTTCATCTTGACCTAGTTTAACAAATGTTTTTTAAGGATTTGTACTGTGTGCTGAAAAGGCTTACTAAACACAGCCAAAAGCAGATCTTAGGTAGCGAAGGGGACCTTGGATATTTTCCACTGAAACAGCAGTAATGCACTGTAGCACAACAGCAGCTAAGAACCACAAAAACAACAGCTCATGAACCATGACTGTGAACACGATTAGAAAAGTACTCAGTACTTTTACAATATTGAACACACCGTCAACAACAAATGGTCTAGCTTAAAAGTGACACTCCAAACTCGGAATAAATAAACAGACAAGAACGTGACTAACTCTGTATCAAAACCAATGCAACAGTATGTGAATCCAGTTGGAGTATTAATAAAACCAAATCAAGTGAAAGTTGGGAATACAGCCAGATTCAAGCGATCAGCACGTCACCTTTCGATATGTGCTTTTGACTGCTTTGAAGAAGCCATGCAGTAGATGGCTGAACCGTCCCAAGACAAGCGATGAGGTGACAGAGGATAAGCTGCTGTCTACCTCTAAACGATTTGGCCCTGAAGGCCCCTTGTTACGCAACACCTAACTGGATCTGCTATAAACCTCTTCATAGATCAATCCTCATCTTTTAAACACTCAACAGGCACCACTTGAGAGGAGGCAACCAATCATATATCGGACCCTATCTGTTTTATTACTGCTCCTCCCAAGGTTTCTTCCTTTCTTCTTTTGTAGTGTAGTTTTGTCTTGTGTTCCTTGAGGGTTTAGGTTGGTTGAGGGGCAGTTCTATGGACATATGTGAATATCTCTGTGACATTGCTAGTAAAAAAAGGGATTGATTTGATTACTCTGTGATAACAGGCCTTTTACAAATAAAAAGCACTTTAGGAGGAAAAATCGAAAATATGCCACACCAGGGTTAGCCAAAAAAAAATGGTATCAGTCACAGAGCAGGTTAGTCCATAACGGGCCTTGCTACGTGTCCAGTAACAGCAGTGGATTCAGGATTGTATCGACAGAAGTGTCCAATACTTAATCATCAGTCTACAAACTTCACACCTCACAGTTTAACTGCTGAATGCATACTGCAACCTAGAGACCCCAGGCATGCCACTACGTCTCCTTTTCGCTGAATCGGCTGGTGCAAACGCTTACACGCGCACGCTGTCCACTAATTCTACTGTCTGTTAATGCGTACAGTACTGTTAAGCACATTACTGGTCACGAATATGGCTGGGGAGCTGATTGTGGTTGCTGACTACTGGTCCTCCCCACACAGACACACAACGACACCCTCCCCTTCCCTGTCCTTGGGTAAGGAGGGAGCAGGTTCTAAATGGACTTTTATTTCCCTTCCCTTCCCCCCCCACTCATGCATCCTCTCCTGTCTCTCTCTGGAGCGGCAGAGCCTCATAATGCTGCTTTCCTTTTCCCAATGCTGGGGTGGACGCCTGCTTCCACCCCCCCAGTCCTCCCCACCCCCCCCACCCCCCACACATACAAAGGTTTAATGACAACTCCCCCCCCCATCCACTTCCATCTAATTGCACCCTCTCCGTTCTCTAACCTGCTCCCCACCACCACCACCACCCTCCCCCCCACCCCCCCCACCCCCCGCTCTCTCAACACCTCTTCCTGCCATTTTGCCGCGGCTCGGTTCAGCCACTCCACCTTTGAAGAGGGGCGCGAGCGAAGCGCTTCCTGCTGAGAGCGCCAGACCACGGCTGCTTCCTCGCTTTCTCCGAGCGGCCGGCCGGGGCGCAGGAACCACGGAGGGAGCGGGGCCGGGAGCCCAGGCGGAAGCGGGGGGACAGGGGACGGGATGGGAGGCGGTCTGCCAGGGAGCTCTATTAAATCTCTCGTTAGAGATAACGAACACTAAATGGGAAATAAGAGCTTAGCCTCATTGAGAACTGACTAGCAGTATTGTGTGCTGGTGCCTGGTCATAGCTAATTAAATGTGGATTACGCGAATCAATGTAAGCTGTATAATGAGTGTGCGTTAGCATTCTAGAGCAACTGCCACGCAGAACATCCTGTAGTCTCTGTTCACCCATGCCGTTTTCTTTACAGTATTCACAGTGTCAACTGTGGATTCTGTTGTACAGATTGGTAACATTGGGTTCTATGAGAATAAAGGACATTTATAACGCGGAAATAGTTTTCCTCTGTTCTCATTTGACAGCATATTTGCCGGACAATTTTCGACCTAGTTTGGGAACCGTTCTCCACACGAGAATCCACGGCGTTGTTAAGTTTTCACGAGGTGGAACAAAACACGGCAGGTCTATTTCCAGCTACTATAGTGTTTATAATAAACAGAGGTCTGGGTGAGGTCATTCCCCATATGTAAAAAAGGAGTGAGATTAAGCTGTGTTGGGTGGGTCTGTGTTCTTTGTGCTGCCAGGGCAAAAGTCCAGCGGGTAGCCAACAAAGACTTCAGGCTCGTCGGGAGGAGTTTTGGCCCCGTGGCAAGTATAAAAACAAAACCGTGCATTCAAGGCACACATAGAAGTGAGAGGATGAAGAGCGTGGAGGAGTGTGGGTACAGCATGGGTGGGAAAGAAAGAATGAAAGAAATACAGGCAGAAAGAAGGAAGTGCAGAAAGAACGAACAAGAAAATACAGAAAGAACGAAAGAAAGAATGAAAGACAGAAAGAAAGAACTCTGTCTCCCTGTCAAATCAAAAAGGAGACAGGGAGAGGAGGGAAGCCCAAACTATTGAGACCAAGGCCAAGGGAAGCCATTAGTCAACAGCTTCTGATTGCAGGGGGTCAGAGGTCGCGGTAGTAACATGGCTCGCTTCCATGGCCACATCTGGCAGAGGCTTTAATGGGGGCTCACGCCCAGACATCTGGAACTTTGCCAGTAAAGACCCCACCCCTTTTCGGCGCTCTGTTTCACGCTGTCTCTCCCTCCTTTTTCTACACCTCTTTCATGTCCCAGGTTCATTACCATCACTTTAGCATCATTATCTCCTCTCCATCCCATCCTCCCTTACACTTTCTCTCTCTCTCTTCTCTCTCTCTCTCTCCTCTCTCTCTCTCCTCTCTCTCTCTCTCCTCTCTCTCTCTCCTCTCTGTGTTCAGTCTCCCGGTGTCTCATTACAAGCTTCCCATCTAACTCCACCCTCCTCTGACAGGGTGGACCACTTTTCTCTTCTCATTTTCCCCCTCGTTCTCTCTCTCTTACTCGCTCTCCCTTCCTGTCCTCCGTCAAACCTCAAAGCTCCTCCGTTCTCCCCCCTCTTTCGTTTCTTCCTCCCGTTCTCTCTGGGCCTCTACATTTTCAGTCTCTCTCTCTCTCCCTCCATCTGTCCTCCACTCCGTGAGTGAGGTAACGTCGCAGGCCGTGATCTTTAGCCAGTAATGAGATGAGCTCACCACAAGAACGCTAGGCGGGGTTCATTCAGGGGGAGCTGCCCGCGACCATGACTCAAGAAGAAAGAAACGAGGGAGGAGGGAGGGGCGAGGAGGGGCATAACGGAGGAAGGGACAAAGGAAGGGAAAGGGCGAGTCGCGATCCCATTCCAGCTCCAAAAAAAAAAAGACAAAACAGACAGAGACGGAAAGACAATCAAGACCGGAACTGGGAAGTCCTTCTACTGTTACTTCTCTGTGTCCCTTACAGGGGCTCGCTGGCTTTATTTGGTCTAGGAGACTTTTCCAGAAATCTGTTTATGGATCAAGTGAGAACTGAGACAAACATCAACAGGCTGTTCGCCTGTTTGATCCTCTGATCAAAAAGCTCAAGTAGAAATGAGTGACTCCTCGGTCAAGCTGAATGAGAGCGATCGTGTGTCGTCCTGCCCTTCCCCCTGAAACACAGGAATTAGAGGCCTTGTTGGTTTGCTGGCTACTACCATCCTATCTCTGCAGGGAAGCGTGTTGATGAATGGTGTTGACAGGCTGGAATGGACACCCCAGGGTTTTCAGATGGGAAACAGGTGCTGGTGTGAAGGCAGGGGACGCAAACTAGGTGGCAGTGCCACTGAACGTAGCTACGAATGACATCAGGTGTAAATGACCCCTGTCAAACACTAAGGTCAATGAACCTGAGACTAATCCATTTAGGGAGATCGGTTTGTCTTGTGCTAGTCTGGGTACAAGTCTATGGTTTCGCTTGTGGAAGGATGATGGAATTTGATGTTTAATAATAACAATCCATTCCAACTACAACAGCGATAACAGATTCCGTATCTAGCAGTCTGACTTCTTTTGTTCGCCAAATTGTTAATGCAAAAACTCGAATAAAACTCCAACCATTCAACCCCACCAAATATCCAGGGAAATTATGTAAGTGAAATAAAGTTCTGCTCTGAATTAGAAGTTTCACGTTCACTCAAACTGTGACACGTGCAAGTGAGTCGGCACGCTAAAACATCGACATCAAATTTCACTCGCAACATGAAGTCTTGAAACACAATTACTGAGGGAGCACACTGAAGCTGTCAGGCGGAGAGGAATAATGTGACATGGAGTCGGAGTCGCATTTGCCCGGTAAATAACCCACAGAATCAGCGTGATCTGGTTATCTCATCAGACCCCCTGGGGTGGGCTTAGAACCACACTACACTTAACCCAGCTCAACGCGCCATGTCACACACACACACACACACTTTCCCTTCATACTTAAGATAAGAGAGACACCCCCTGTAAAGCCTACCCCTCACACACACGCCATCACCCCAGACAATGAACATACCTAGATTTAGCCCTGTCATGGTGTGTGTGTGTGTGTGTGTGTGTGTGTGTATGTGTGTGTGTGTGTGAAGGAAATCTGCTATCAGGCTTCCCTGTTTAACCCCTCACCCCCTCCCGCACCCGTTCACACACATGGCTGTTCCTGTGGCGTGGTGTAGAGCAGGGGGGGGGGGGGGGGGGGGGGGGGGTAGATATGCTTATGTTCAACAGAGCGATCAGTCCCTGAATTAGAAGAGATAACCTTCCTAATCCATATTACAAGGAAGCTTCCTGCAGCTCCCTACACACCACCGGTGAACCTGCTGAGAGTGGAAGTGCACGTGTGTGTGTGTGTGTGTGTGTGTGTGTGTGTAGCCAAAGCAATAGCAGTTGAAATCGGAGTATGTTTAGTCTATTATCGTGCATGGTTGTTGCTACTAAAGTGTGTATTTTGGCTATTTGGAGACACTTACACACCCACGTGTTTGTGTGTGGAAGTTTGTGCAAGTATGTGTCTGTGCGGAGCCAGAGCAAGGCTTAGGCTTGTAGGCAAACTACCCCCCCAACGTGGGCTCTATTCATAGTATTGTGAGGAGGTGAACACTGAGTCTCAACCCAAAAGACTTACTCTAAATACAGGCTCAAAACTAAACTGCATGGGTTAATATGCTTTTTGAAACACTTCCACTAAAACTGGCTATGCATGTTATCTGCCTCGTGTTATTTATATTTAAAGCTGTCATTGCGTATTTAAAATATCAAATTTGCTGATACCCTACCCCCCCCCAAAAAAACACACACAAATAACTGAACCAAAAGTTTCCTTTTTAATGGCTAGACTCTGTACCCCAAAACTGCTTGCCAGACATTGTTTTATGAACGATGCACTTAATTTGGGTCTTGTTGTAAGAGGTCATTTGTCCTTCCCGGAGGCACAGCACCGTTCACTAGAGCGCATTTTCTTATCTCTAATATCCAGACTCCCCAAATAAACGTTGCTCCCCATTGACATGGGAATTCAGTGCGGTAGCCTTGCGTTTGGATCAAAGAGAACCGATGCAAACATGATGTGTGTCTCTGTGGACCTTCTGGAACTTTCTGGTGAGCCATTTGAAGCATTACAGTGATATAGAACTAACATTTGATTCCCAACCGATTCCCCTAGTTTCCGCCGCACGAATAATGAGTCCACAGCGCTTATCGGTATGTGCTTGCTAACTTTCTGATGGCTTTCAAGTAAATGGGCTAAATCGTGAATGATGACTTTAAACGTTTCATTTCCAGAAGTGCTTTCAGAGGTCATGGGAGGTCACGGTGGGCCAGGTTTGGCGTGATTCTTATCAGTTGAATAGTTGGACTGTGTAATCCAAAGGACAGACATTGTTCTGTGGATGGGTGTTGATATCGGTAAATGGACGCATTTGTGAGCGCACACAGCTCCACACCCACCCCACCCATGAGACACTGATCCCCACCTTTTCCTCTCACATTTGGAAAAACAATCTATAAACGGGTCCTTGTTGCCATGGTTTCTCTCTCCATTCCAAGTGATTTGCACCCCCAGCTTTACTGGGACTGGAAGATTTAACTGCGAACGCGGTGACTACATTACGAATAGGACTTGCTGTATTTACCAACAACTGGTGGGAAGTCACCCTGAGTATCACTCGAAAAATCACCCTAGTCAAGTAAGCGCAGCGCACAGTGACTCGCAAACTAGTTACAAACCATGTCTGTTTCTGCTCAGTAACAGTGGGGAACTTGGTTTTGATTAAACCCATGAACAAGCATCTGTGAACATTGATGGGATTGAAAATAAGGATGAATTACAATCATGAGAATGTTTATATAATTCAGAATTACAACTAATTATAAGTGATTCTGTATAGAGAATTCTAAATTGTGATTTTTTTCAGTGAACATGATTTACATCTATCATGAACTTAATCTTACTTTTCTGTGTGTGTGTGTTTGTGTGTGTGTGTGTGTATAGCATGTGAGTGCGTGTATATAGTATGTGTGTGTATACTATGTGTGTGTGTGTATATATAGTATGTGTGTGTGTGTGTATATTGTATGTGTGTATATTGTATGTGTGTGTGTGTATATGTAGTATGTGTGTGTGTGTGTGTGTGTGCGTGTGTGTATATATATAGTATGTGTGTGTGTGTGTGTGTTTGGAGGGAAAAGAAGGCGAAGGAAATCTGTTCTCTGGCTTCCCTTGTTGCGCTAATATAACAGAGGAAGGAAGCAGGCAAGTTGACATATTTTACAGGGAGCTTCCTGCATGAACACTGTGATCTAAAGAGGTGTGTTTAGGGGGAGAGAGAGGGTGGAGGGGGGACTTTAAGAGGACGGACACTTCCCATGCAGCTGACAAGAGGTCTGAAGTCATATCCTGAAGAATTCCCCTTTTTTGCCCACAGAGAAGCTAAACATCAAGTGACCTCAGAATGGAAAACAGCATGAGATCAACATTGGTACAGGGGAGTAGGTGGAGACCATTTAAGACATCACCCTGTTGTTTGACATCTGAGTTTCTATGGTACCCATCAAAAGAGAAAGGAAATGAACCTCTGACTCCAAAAGCAACAGGCCACCTACAGAGTTACCAGCACAGTCAGTTTTCCATCATGAAAACTCAAGAGTGTGCATCACCTAAGACTTTCCACTGCACGGCAAAGACAAATAGGTGGGGTTGAAGTCTGTCAACTCGACGTCCTTAAAACGAGGGCATGCCAGACTCAGTGGTGACACTGGAGAGCCTGCAGGCTAAGTAAATGCAAACCATCATTCAGTACCCGGCCACAATAACCACCTGCAACATCACATGGAAATTCCATAGTCTGTCCAGTTAATTGAGTTACTTTGATTAGCGCACCATTGTACCAAGATTAGACTTAGGTCAAAGATATTAGTCGCTAGCTAGCCAACACGGCACAATATCACCTGGCTTGACTTTGGGAACTCATATGAGTGTGTATATAAATTGCTGTGTGTACAATATAACTACTGGTATCTCTGCGACAGTCTCACCTTCAAGGCTTCATTCAGGGTCTTCTGGTGACCGTCCACCACCACGAAGGGCCGGGTCCTTTCCAGCGGCGGCCCCTGTCTAATGTGCTGATGCTCCGGGCCTGTGGACAGGAAGGCAGACAAGGTCCACACAGAGTTCAGTCCCAGGTGTTCGCATGCTTCACGGTCAATGGTCCCACTGTACAGAAATACAAGCTTTCTTGCTCAACGCTTTGGATCACACGAAAAGGTGATAAGAACGTTTGCCAGGGTGAAAGCACCTTTCAAATGACTAGTAGGCAATACTGATCTACGCAGAGGATTATTCATGTACCCATAATTGTAATTGGATATCAGTGTTAACTGAAGAAATACAGGCTTGGTCAAATACATTTTGTACCAGGTAACAATGAAAGTAGGCTACATCACATCATTATGTGTGTTGTGTATATTATAGCACTACAGTGGCCATATTGTTTTCTAAAATGCTGAGCCAAGAGTCCTTTAGACCTGGGAAGAGTGCAGTAGGCTGCGTTCTGGTGCATTGTCATGAAGATCAGTCAGAGATTCTGACGTCAGAGGCATCCAGAAACACTTGCTCTATTGTTACAAGGCAAGGGATGATAATGCTAAAAGCCTGACTCGCAACAAGCCATTACCCAGTTTTTAGCTAACCTCCCCATGGGACTGTGCTAATGCTAGGATCAAGTAAACCATATCTGCAAAAGGATATCTTTCAAGTTTTTATAGTGATGGGAAACACTGTCTAGGAAAAGGCAGGAAGCATCGAATATTCAAGTAATAGCTTCAGAGTTGTTCAGTGTTCAGGTCTTAGTCTAAACGGAGCTTTGACTAATTATTGACATCAAAACTGTGTTGTGCGTTATTTTGACAGCCGTTTTGTTTTTCTCTTTTCGTCTCTCTCTCCTCTCTCTCTCCTCCTGTCTCTCTCTCCTCTTGTCTCTACTCTCTCTGTCTCTCTCTCTCTTTCTCTACACACACACACACACACACACACACACACACACACACACACACACACCTGACAACTAATGTAATACAAACACCCTGAGTGTGTGGGTCTCTAGCAGAAGAGCACTTTGCTCCTCAGCAGGCAGCTGTTGAGCTTGGATCACCCGAGCATTACACCCAGCGCCAGTCAGGCACAGAAGACCCACACGCAGCACTGCTTCCAATAAATGCACCCACTTTTGTATAGTCGGGGGGTTTCTGCGGACCTATAATGAATGTAAGAGCATATTGTTTCATACTGCATCCAGTGGTGAATGTTATTGTCATTCATCATGTAGCAAATGCCAAGTCGGGACAATTTAGAATAACACCTCAAATTTGACAGGGCAACAATGGCAACGTTTGCCAAAGCTACAAGTATGTGCCAGGCCTTGTGCATGCTCGTGTCACTGGCAGGGCTATGGGTTTTATCACCCTGTGCTGGACAGAACCATGTAATGCAGAGGAGGCTACACATGATACGTTGATGAGATAATCCCAGTCCTCTCCAACAATTCCAAAATGCAGTTCTAATCTTCCACTCTCCGAAACTGTCAAAATCTACTGTTTTAAAGTCATATAGACTTGGGCCATTTGAATTTGAAACAAATGATTGGTTAGTTTCCTTTCATCATACTTACTTAAATGCGAAGGATGAGGTGATTCTGTAGGTGTGCTCCTGCTGGATACGTCTTCTCTTGGAATCTCCATTCCCGTTTTACTGGACTTGGAATAACTTTCTTCCAGGATCAAATCCTGTGAGTCAATGTTGTCCAATATTCCAGTATCGCCGTTACTTGGTAACGTCAATGTTTTAGAAAACGATACACAAAATACTACGGTTTGAAGGAACAACAATTTTTCCAGCACCCGACAAACAAACATCATTCCGGATTGACAGCGACAGCAGTTGGTCAGCTCTTCACAGTATCTGTAAGGGTTATCAAAAACAGCCTTGTAATGGATTCAGATGGACCCAAAATAAGGCAACAGGTTGTATCAGAAGGTTTACTGTGGCTACCTCACTGGGTCAACTGCACTGGTAAATTTCAAGGGAAAATCCATCATAGATCCAGTGTATTCAGACACGCGCAGAAATATCTACTGGAATAGGAAAACAAATGTTTATAGGACAGGTATCAGATACGATCATGTATCTTATATTTCACCTGTCCCACTACAACGTCCCGCGACAGGAATGGTACGACGTACGTTGTTCAGGTTACCGCAGTTCTTGCATCGTCCGAAATTACCGCACCGTTAACTTGACGAGGTTGTACGCCGTGCTATGTGCACAGGCTTCCCAACAGTAATCGTTATTATTTCGCAGTCATTACAGAAACTACTACCTCGAAGGGAAGAAGGGCTTGTACGTTTGAACCATGCAGGCACCAGCCGCTCACTGAATGTTTACAGCGATGTTGTAATCGCATTTCACCCAGTACAGTCACACAGGCGGGATTTCCTCTCGGGTTCTTAACTCTTTACTGCCTGCCCATGCTGTCTGACGCCCATCTACATAAACTAAATTATTTATAGAAAAACGCATGACTTACAATATCAGCCATTGTTTAACGGTTCCCAATAACTTAGAATAGGATATGATTGTTTAAAAGATGATCAAGTTCTTTTCCTTAGTTGCGTCACATTGACATCAGTTATGGTTTAGAAATCTGAAAGACATCTGGCCAGACAGATGCATCTTGTGTGGATATGAATGAGCTGCCTGGCTAACCACAGGATACAAAACTTTGGGCTGGAACTAGCTGACGTAAGGAAAGTAAGCTTTTTGCCAGTAAGGCTTGCTGTCTTGTCTTTACAATGAGAGGATGCAAAGGCATTGTGATTGGACATATATTTAAAACCAGAACTCACAAAAAAACAATATGCTTTATCTACCTACAGCACACGGTCACGTAGATGCATTTCAGGAGCATCAAAGTTTTCAACTATTTTATTTTGTATGTGCGCGTAAATGCCCGGTCACCTAGCCGAAATAGCAAACGTCGGTGTCCGAGCAGCTCTCCTCCGGTTGCACGTGGGTGACGGGGGTGCACACGTAACAGAGCATGTCCATGTCACTCCAGCACCCCGGGCAATAGAGGGCCAGGCAGCCAGGTGAGGGGCACTCCACGGCCCTGCCGGTCCTCTGGCTCTCCTGACACACCCAGCACCTCCGCATCCGGAGGCCAAGCCTTTCCAGCCAGGAGAGTAGACCAGGAAACATCTGAATAGGGAGGGGTGGAGAGGAGGGGGGGGGGGTAGAAGGAGGGAGGGACATGTCAAATCATTACCATTCCAGATGTCACCTTTCTGCAGTACGAGTGTTGTGACATTTAGACGCAGTTTAGCGTGCCAGTATTGCTGAGACAGGGGGCGGAAGAGAGACCGAGGGAGGAAGGGACATAGAAAGAGAGAGGAGCGGGTACTATTGGGTTACATTTCATTGCTATTCCGTGAAAGTTTCCTCCATGGGTCACAGGACATGGAGTGAAACGGGCTTTCGTTCGAGCAGAAGAGAAAAGAATCCTCCAGTCAGTAAACACAGCAGGAAGGGCTGGACAGTGGGAGGGAGGGAAAGCTGTTTGTTTTGGTTGGGCTTGGTGTTCACCCCAAGAGAGTGTCAGCCAGTTAGACGCGCAATAAGAGCCTGTTATTGTTCATGAGACTGAGTTCATCCAAAAGTCCCCTTCGTCAACAATCGTGTTGAGAGATTTCAAAGATCAATACTCTTGGAATGAGAAGATTTCAAATGTTCCATGTCCCTGCTTTGGATCAAAGCGTCTGCTAAATGAGGAAATGAATGCGAAACCCAAAACTGTCACTAATGCATTCAACTAAGTGCCAGTCAGATGGTTTAGCTGATGGTAACAAGATGGTGTGCAGGGAAGTGAACCATAGAATGATGCTTTGTTACATACTGATTTCTGTGACTGTCCCAGCTTCATGAGTCGCCTGCGCTGCCGGTCTGTGTATGACATGCGCCTTTGGATCTGTAGGTTGTAGAGGAACAGAGCACGCCTCTTCTCCCGCTGTGAGAGAGAGAGAGAGATGAGAGAGAGGGGGTTGGGGGGGCCAAAGAGAAGGGATGGTTAGACTCACTTAAAGAGCTTGATGACCTGACTTACAATATTGTTAATAATATTTCATACCGATTTTTCAGGTTGCATATAAACAATATTTGACTATATCTGTTTGGCCAGCTTCCCATTGTACATTACTGTGCTACCCATGGATGAGTAAGACGATGATTGTGCACAGTAAGAACCCTGTTCTGGCAAAAGGAAAATAGGCTTGAAACAATCCAGATTGAGTGACCCAGGATCACTCAGACCACCAGTCATCTAGCTTGAAAACAGGCTGGATTGGCTGGATTCGTGACAGTTTGGAACCACGGGCTGCATTTTGCTGGATTTGATGTTTGGCGGTTGACCGTGAAGCCAAACTGCTGCTCCACTTTGACGACGATCGCTGTTCTCTCTCGCACGCTGAATTAGCAGCGGCAGCTTCGTTTTGCTCTATCTGCAAAACGAATCCCCCCCAGACACCGTTGGAGGAGGGAGGGGTCTCAAAACTGCAATGACGCTTTGGCTGATTCCGGCGGAGCAGGAATAAAGAGAGTCATCCATCATGTTCTCTCTCTTTCCCTCCCTCCCAATGTTCTCTTTACCTCATCGCTGTTATCACCCCACTCTCCCTTTTCCCCTTTACGGCTCTTTCCCGCTCTCAAACCTTTGCCGAATTGATTCCCATATCTGCTCTCTCTCGGCTCCTAATTGTCCTTTCCCCCCACAGAGTATATAGTTGGATTCTCTTTCTCAATTTCCTTATCCTTCTATCGATCCCCTATTTTTAGTCGGTTTGTCCAGCCCTTAACTCCACCTTAACCCCACCATCATCCTCTCTCCTCCTCTCTCCACTCCATCAAGAATAATGAGGCAGCACACATGCTTGGTTCTTAGGATGCATTGTGAGTTAAGGCCCCCCCACACACACACCCCCCCCCTGACCCACCACACACCTTAGGGAGCCCCCTAAGTCCTGACACAATTCAAACCCTGACAAAGACCCTTCTGATCTGCACACTCTCCTCAATGCAGTACAGTGCGTAGGCTGTCAGCCTCTATGCCCCTAGAATACAGTGTCTAATGCTATTAGATTAATCCCCTTTTAGCTCTGCCCTGCAATACCCGGCACGAGAGCCAGTGGGTTTCTTCTGAGAAATAGAGGGAGGTAGGAGTTACCTTCCCTTTGTGTACGCAGTCTACAAAGCCTTCCCAACACAGTGAAATATATCTGACATTACGTTGGACCAAACTCTGACACGTGCTTCAGTCTGTGGATTTACATGATTCGCTAGGGGGGGGGGGGGGGGGGCACACCCCACATTTATAAAAATGAAATGACCCAGGAAACAGGAAAATTCTGACACCGATGGTGGTATTTCATTTAACCTCTGTTGCTTAATTTGGGGCCTATTAAGTGAAATAACGGCCCAATAAGTGCTCGCAAACAACACATCTATATGCCACAACAGGCTCAGGTGTCAAATTCCATACAGTACAGCAAATGCAGTGGCAGAGAAACATTCTGGCAAACAACTATTCCTTTTCTTTTGTTCTTTCTAGTTAGCTGTCCAAATTCCCCTCCACATATCAATTAAACATCTGTGAGAACCACAGGGAAAATCCAGCATTTGTTTGTGATTTCCAGACCTAAATATCAGAAATAGAGCCCAGATATTTTTTTTGCCGCCACATTGTATGCTATGTTTATTTGGACGGGGGGACGGGGGACGGGGGGACGGGGGACGGGGGGGGTCGACAGACAGGACCGCGGTGATGTTTGCTCAAACCTTCCTGCGCCAATTCCATGGAGACTAGAAAGGTTTAAGAAAAATAACCAAGCTATGTTTGGAGGCCGGCTATTTAAATGAGGCTAACCGGGACCGGCCCCAACATGTCCGTCTGCACGCTGGTTACATGCAACAGGAGTTCTAATGAGGCTGTATTGTGCATGAATCACAATGGGTCTCCTAAACCAATGTTGTGTTTAAATCAAATGTGATGCTGTGTAAATGTTTCGTTTTTTGAGTAACATACTCTGACCTTGTGAAATCTGTTCATACTGTTTCACTGGGGGATTCAGTTCTATGTTCAACGCATCAGTATGAACACCTTTCTGAATCAAAATTCCACTATTTTGTCAAATCTAATCAAAAAATCTAAATGTTGAAAGCTCGAAGGGAGAAGAAACTTGAGTTGTGTTTCGAGTAAAAACTGAACAAAGTTCCCAGTGGAGTTCATACTGGATTAGTGCCTTAGCACGGAAACACGTTTCTGCAATTAACGCCTTTAATTCTGGAGAGGAATATTGCAGCACACGTTTTTGTATGCAGCAAAATCCTACCAAACACTGTTGATCTGAAGTTAGATGTAACATCATTGATTACACGATTAGTTACAGTATAGGTATGTGACAAGTCTTAAGACCTACAGTAGATCACCACAGAACACAGAGAATGTGTTCCACCTGCGATGCTCGTATGCATACAACTAAAATACTTCATCATTTATATTTACCCTACTTTGAGTGTACAAAGGTAATGAGCATATTGGCTCCTCCTGCCAGTCATTGGTTGACAGTGTGAGGGGTGTGTGCTCTCACCTTGGGGAAGTAGAAGGCGGCGATGACCCTGCGCAGGCGGTTGGTGTACACCTGCAGGCAGCACATGAGTGCCATCATCAGGAGAGGCACGGTACTCCACAGGTAGTCCTTTGCCGTCAGGGCCCTGGGCTGAGGCAGGCAGTCTGGTGGCATGGAGAGGGATTACTACACACCTCACATCATAACGTGACAATGACGTGTCTATAGAATCAGTTGAATCTGATTGGTCGCTTCGCCAACTAAATGTTTAGGAAAAGGGAGAGAGGTCACATAAGTGTGGATGGGATTGTCAATGGCAAAGTTCTGGACCACTTTAATACTGTACAGTTAAGTTCGGCGTCTTTTTAAGTTCTTACATCCTCTGCCACATATTCAAATACTGTGTTTAGAATGAGCAAGAAAAGTCTAAAGATTTTTTATTTAAATTATACTACATTTACCCTGTAATCATTTACTACATTAGTGAAAAGCCTTTTATGAAATTCCTATTTATGTTATTGATATGACTGCTGTGGTAATGATGAGGCGAGTTATACTGTAGTCTACTTGTGCGGTGAGGCTCAGGCATGTGAGACTGTGTGTGTGTGCGTGCATGTGTGCTGTCTGGAAAAAGTGAGACCTATCTGGACGTGGTCCAGGCCAGGCTGTCCACTAGGCCTTAATAGGCAGATCAGAGAGCCCTGATCAGATTAGCCACACAGCCAGACAACGCAGGCCATGAACTGGACAGAGTTGGCTGGCCACTGTGTGCATTAGGGAGACACGAACACGCGTCACAAAACAGACTACCTTGCGCACGCACACACACACTCACAGACACACAGACAGACTGATAAACACACACAATCAAACACATGCTTAAATCCCTGAGATGACAATAGGTCTGGACAGAAGATTCTGTAAATCTGTCCTTCTGGCAAGATTCCTCTACCTACATGTGGACACTGGACTGCTGGGATGCCACTCACGTTCATTAGTCGACTGCATGTTCACGTTGGAGGAGGTGTTAAAGGCTCCTATAGACTTCCTCAGGAGCTTAGCCATCATGGAATGGCCATCCACCTTGATGTCTACATGGTGACTGCCTAAGGAAGTAGCATTATGAAAGTGTATATTGGAAATTCAGAGCTGGTTACTTAGACAATGGGAGGGAATATTACGACAGAGTACCGGCCCATTTCTGCGTCTGAAATAGAGTCTTTAGAGAGGCCATACATGTGGGGCTCTCTCTGGCCAACTCACTGGTGAGGGAGAACTCTGTGAAGGTGTGTCTGCGGATGATGTCGAAGATGTTGTAGAGCATCAGGTCCACGGCAAGCAGCACAACCACAAACACAGCCAAGGACAGAACCTGCAGCAGGCCCACCACCTGGACAACACAGGGAGTGGGACCAAGGAAACGAATATGTTCTCCAGCTCGCGCCAGATTCCTCATAGGGCCATTTTCCAAGGTTATAATCTGGGTGAAATGAGGTTCAACTCCACCCTGGAGGGAGAGGAGGGGAGGGGGAAAACGCACCAATTGTTTCAGTTCGCTGGAGTGTATGGCCGGGCTCAGGGGGTTGATGAAATCCACTCGCTCAGCTCTCTTCAAAGGCAAAAGGTAGCGTTTGCCCTAAAATCAAGTACATTTCAAACGATGAATTTCAAGGTTGAATGTTCAGACTTTTTACCGGTCGTCATGGGCTGTGAAAAGTTAAAAGCCCTAGACCTATATTCTGTTCAGAGAAATGGGACCTTTCAGAGTGGCTTAAATGTACTTTTAATGTGACCTACTGCTGTCTTCCTGCGGGCATCGATCTGCCTGAAGTAGGTGGTGATATAAATGTTGTCAAAGCGAATGTCCTGGGTGTACTGGCAGGCATATCTAAACGCCCTGTAGAGACAATGAGACAATGACAATGAACACACAGCACAATAAAAGCCATCACGTATATGCTGAATATGAGATGCAGAAGTATCCTATTGTACACATTACGTGTGTGTGAGAGTGTATGTCTGTCTATCCATATGTGTATGTCTGTGTCTGTGTGTGTGACTGAGTGTAACTGTGTGTGTACTTGTGTGTGTCTGTGCAGGCGTGTGTGTCAATGCGTGTGTGTTTGTCTCACGAGGTGAAGACAGTGAGAAAGGTGAATGAGAGGAGAAGCTGGACGATCCTGAGCAGTTGATCCAGGACCGCCCTGGTCTCCTCAAATGACTGACTCAGACTCTCTGTGAAGTTCTCCTGTAAGACAGAAACTCCAAACACAGCCCCCTGAACTGTGTTCTGCAACACACATGGCAAACATGCGCATACACAAACACACACATACACACATACACAGCATTAGTTGGAGAGTTCAAGCTTTGGACCAAGTATATTTGACATGGGGCTGAAGACATGGTGCCGTGTTTACCTTAAGGACAACTTTGGTGCTGAACTCTCTAGACAGCGCATCAATGGAGAAGTTCAGCGTGTCAAACATAGGCCCAAAGTTCTTCTCAACAGGAATCTGATCTCGACACCAAGGAGTCATGACTGACAGGAACAAAGCAACAGCTCACAGAAACCTGCAACTTTGACTCACTTTCCCAATTTGATTGTCATCCGATGTGTTTCACTTCCAACTTCCTACCTCTCATGGCATCACACAGGAAGTGGAACTTCATCGACACACACAGGATCTGGTTGATGACTGGGGCCTTGATGGCATCCATGCACTCCTGCCACTTGACGTCAAACCACTTTTGACAGCGATCAATCCCTTCCTCCACCACATCTGGGTCATGAAGGCATTTCTAAAAAGTTATCATCTCCTCGATGGAATTTTTTTTTATATATGCAAAGGACATTGACGTGGATTGACCACAACACAACACTCACAGTCACATCGCATCATCGTTTTGGCCGCGTACATGTCTTGGGAGCTGTTGCCTGCAGCGACTGGCTCTGGTTTGGTGTTGTCATAGCCGTACTGGCCTACAACCTCGTCCCGGATGTTCTGGAATCTCTGGCTCACGTTCTTGGCTTCCTCCAGGAACTCCTTGTTGTCATCCTAAACCAAATGGAGCAACGTCAGAAATCTAAGAACAGTGTACCGTTCCAAAAAGTTGTCCATCTAAATGGCTGCAATGTTCCCATGAAGCATTGTTTGTGCCAGTGCAGTAACTATCCTGCCTGTGGCCTCCCTGGATCACCTACCATAATGTCTTCCATCACCTGCATGAAGGGGTCCATCACCACCTTCCACATCACCTTGCTGTGCTTGATCTGCAGCTCGATATTGCAGCCCATAGAGAAGGCCACATCCTGGATGTTGCGGTGGATGTTGGTGATGGGGCCTGGGAGATAACGGCGCACAAACACAGCAGGGCACAGCAGATACTCAGGGTTACCTCTTCAGATGCGAAGGCTCGGTAAGTGAAAAGGCCTATGGGCACACCGCTGGCACACTAAGTGCATATATAAAGCGCCTTATCGGAGCGGGCAACAATGGACCGAGGCTATTCCAGCAACTGTAATACCATGATAAGGTTTCTGTGTAATATTTCTGTGAATGGTCCCAGCAACACGACATGGATATTGGCACTATTCTTTACCATTGTACAGGCCAAAGAGAATGAACAGCATGAGGTAGGCCCTCCCCCGGGAGCCCAGGATGCTGGGAAACATCAGAAGGGCCGAGCAGCGGAAGAAGGAGGAGAACGCTCCTCCCACAATGCACACAGCTGCCAAGGACACATACACAGAGGGCCCTCCAAGAGTTTCTGTGTCACTTTCATACTTTCAAGTATTTTGAACGGATCAATAAGTAGATATTATACATTCAGCTATATCATACACATATATGTATATAAATGTTAATGTATATATATATATATATATGTTTATATATATATTAGGATCGCTATCTCTGCTCACCGACAAAAGCATATCCTGCCACAACCATTTGTAAATTGGTCATTGGGAGGTTGTGAAAAAGACCTAGAAATAACCCTGGAAAAAAATAAGAAGGCACATTTTTATTTTTTCCATTTAATAGGCTTGAGTGAAAAAAGGGCCAAAATAGGATCTTCACGTATAATGATGAAACTTTACCTGCACCGCTCACAGCACCGAAAAGTGCTCCAAGAAAGAAACGAGCTGTAGGAAATTCATTGGGCTGACTGAAGAGAAACAGGTGCGCAAACGCAGGCAGGATCTTTTTACTGATCCTTTCCAAGACTGTGGGGCATGGATATAAGTTACTTCCTCTGAAATGAAACATCAAATGTACTTTCTTTTTTCAACCTACAACTGTTCCCTACTAACCTGAATGTGGTGGTTTGAGTCTTTTAAGGTTTTGTAGTTGAATCCCTCTTGCTGCCATTGCCACCAGCTCTTCTATTTATTTCATTTTTTTACTTTTTGGTGTTTATTGTTGTGAAGAATTTCCAAACGTTTAAATATTTAATTTAGAATTCAGTTGGTTCTATAATCCATCCTATCCATTCAAATGTGTGACTTCATAATCAAACCTTTCACGGTGCAGATTCCTATCCACATACATCCTAGATTGCTACGTTTGTAAACAATTGGATTTGGATTCGTAAATATACAATGTCTAAACAAACAAAACCCCTAATACTTTATTAGAAGAAGATATGTACATTTTGTGATGACAAAATGTAGCTACACAGAAGATGATCGTGTGGAGCGACGGAGTCAAGGAAAAACATGCTGAGAAGGTAAAAAAAAAAAGTGAAATTAGTAGGCTAATGTCCAACATAGCGTATACTCTTTATTTCGCCAATTTATTGAAGCATCTAGTAGTACAGAGAGGTTTTCTTTGAAAGTAGGCAAACATTTAAAATGGCATCTTCCTGTTAAACAGGGTCTCAACAAGTCTTGGACGGGGGCGTCAACGAAAAATCGGACTGCGACGCAAGCCATGGTTTCAAGATGTTGTGAGAAGTTTTTATGGATTCATCTTCGGAATGTTCCTAGCCTCTGCGTATGGCGTTACTGTGCTCTTCGTTCAACATCAGGACCTCTGGTTCTGCGTCTACACTACTGTTGCCATCGCATTCATGGCTGCATTTGGCATGGGCCTCTCTGTTCGAGTGCGCGCAAATGTTATGCTCATGATGCCGATGCTCTGTTCGGGTTAGTAGTCCCAGGATTTCACGTTTTAGGGCATCTTAAAAGATTAAACACACTACGAAATCTCCCCAATTACAGTAATTTTGCAACATCAATACCTACTATTTCGTTTTAGAAATACTTATGACCTCAAATGGGATGTTACACCTTTTTGCACTTTCTCTCAGATAACGGCAAAAACCTCCTCCTCTTCCTCATCTTCTCCATGGTGATCCAGGGTCCAATGACCAACACCCTGGAGAACTTTGGCCGAGCGGCGGACAGCGTGGTGTGCGGTGCAGAGCTGACCATGAATCAGACACAGGAACTGATGCAGAGAGCGGCCACGCCACTCCTCCGTGAGTTGTGACTATTGTCATCCAGCTGTGATTCAGCTCTCTCCTCTCGTTCTGTTTACAACCCCTGTAGTTTATTGCAAATATCTCCCTTATCACTTAACACTGGCTCAATGCGTCTGACAAGGGCTTAATACTATTGGAAAATGCTTGAAACAGACACGCTCAGATGTGACGTTTCCCTTTCAGCATGAGGGAACGCGTGTTTGTCAGTTTTCTCATTGATGTGCTGATGTCTTTGTTGCCCTCCGACAGCTGTGCTGGACAAGATTAAAGATATCACAAGGAATGCCTATTCAGTGGCTGGCAGGGTTCAGAACTTCATCCAGGCTTTGACTGACTCAATCCAGCATGTTGGTGAGTTGGAGATTAGTTTCAAGAGCTCCTTTGTTAAGCAGGACAATGTGAATGAGTGAATGAGTGAGTGAGTGAGTGAGTGAGCGTGTGTGTATCCATGTGTGACTGAATGTGTAACACTAAAGTTGGGAAAAAATATGTTATTTGTTTACCCTTTGACTTCCCTCAGCTCGCACTCTCAGAAACGTGCTTCACTTCCTGGTTGGCATCGGTGACGTGTGCAACGCCAAGATGGGCACACCGTACAAGAAGTGCAACACGTTGTTTGATGATGCCCGGGAAGACTGCATGAACCTTCTGTCTGTATTCAACTTCCTGTGTGACATTGTGGATGGGTTCCGCCCCCTGTGTGGAGTCTCTCGTGGTTGGTTGTCATGGTTGTTACACATAGGTCATTATTTCAAAACGATTCCAGTAAAATCACCTGACATGTCTGTGCATGTTGTGGTTGGCATTGCACTGCACCAAACATTTCTCTCAACAGCAGCACAAAAGCTCTGATACGGAAGCAGGGCCGTACGTGTAAAAGACAGGCACTCTGATTCTCAGCTGTTAGGAGCACAGTTTGCATAGCTGTTTGGCTTAGTGAAGGTAGAAAATGATGTTGGTGACTTAACGTTCAAATCTCGAGTTGCCTTGACTGTAGTAGCGCCTGCAAGGAAGACCTTGAGCCTGGGCCCCTGATGCACACATGCAGCTGTGTCAATAGAAGCAGGAGAGGAAAGGGTCGGGGAAGCCCAGATAGGTTACCAACACACCCTAGACAGTAGGGTCTGCGCACACAAGTGTGTACAGGGCAGACAAGCATTCCAACCGTTGACACACCGCATATGCTGCAATAGAAACCTGACCTTACACTTTCTTTTGAATTCCAGTGATTTCAGGGTATGCTAAGGGGCCAAAGGGCCGGGGGCCGCCTCACATCCCGCTCTCCGGTTTCCTCTCCCAATCCCCCAGGAGAGGTGCAGCTATGAGTCAGCGTTTGCTTCTCTGTCCTCCCCTCCTTCCCCCTCCCCCTCTCCGTCCTCCTCACATTCTCTATTCAAATGAATTATTGTTTCATATCCTCCTGGCCAGCCAGCCGGCCAGCCAGCCAGGCAGCCAGCCGGGCACTGCTGACTTTCTAATCCAAACATGACCCCAGGGCAGGGCTGGAGATAGGAGAATGAAGGGAGGAGGGGAAGTTAGAGAAAGCAAAGATAAAAACCCATTTCCTCACCCTTTTGGGCCAAAGCAGAACACTGCTGTAAGCAGACACTAGGCTGGTAAATCCACCCGTTTGAACTGTAGCTCGATAAATCAGACATTAGTCTTTCTTTTGGCTGACTTGACACTTGGCTCCTACCTTACCTGTCGTAATGGTTTTCATGTCAATTGTTAAGCCAACCCGCTGCCCTCTTGGCAGTGGGTTCACCAAGCATGCTTGGCGTGGTTGTGATCTCAACCCACCCATCCTTCTAGTCATCCCTCTATCTTCCTGAGCAGGCTGGAAAATGATCTGACACGCCTGCAGAGAATGTCGCAGAGCTACCGCAGTCTCTCAGTCATTAAAAGCATGGCAGGAATGACGATTTGTTCATGCGGTTTGATTCTTCAGTTTGAGGATGAGGATTGTGTTTGCATCCCTTCTGCTTCAGTGGGGCAGTTGTTCTGCATCATCCCCTCCTACATCGCCGGCCACCTAAAGGAGAGACTGCAGGCTCGTAAGTTTCATAGCTGCACGCTGTCTGGACATCACTCTGATCTTGCCGACAGAATTGTCTCACGACGCAGATCTGCAAAAAGAAGGCATTTGTTTAATGGATCGTTATAGTACCTTGAAGCATGATGCATTCTGGAGGCATCGCTTTTATTACTGCCTCACCCGCCTCAATTCCCTGCAGATAAAGACTCGGCATACTTTTTATATTCACTCCATGTTTTTAGGAAAACTCATGTGGTTAGAGGGAGCAATTTCATATCTGTTTAGAAGTAGTGAATGTGTCGTGTTGTTTGTGCAGGTTAGCACAGGAGGCCATTTTAAACATCTCTAACTTCCGCTGTTGTCCACTCCAGCGACAGTTGCTGCCCTCGATAGGATCAAGCAGGAGTTTGAGTTCAACATCTCGGCCTCCGTTCACTTTGACATGAGCATGAACAGCAGCCAATCCATGCAGCAGGTGTCCCAGAATATCCTGAAGGAAGTGTCGTCGGGGCTAGGCCACTTCCAGGAAGCTGTTGGACTGCTGTCGTACGTGGGCCTTCTCTTCATGGCTCTCACGTACCTCTGGTGAGTGTGTGCCCCCCCCCCCCCCCCCTTACGGTGTCAGATAAGTGCATGTCGGTGGGGAGGGGGGAGGGGGGGGGCTTTTGCAACAGATGATACAAAGTGTGAGAGCTTGTGTGTGGACACTCCTTTAAGGTGTGTGTGTGTGTGTTTGTCCGTAGGGCTGTGCTCTACAAACACAAGTACCTGCACCAGGATAACTTTGACAACCATTACATCTCCAAGCAGTTTGAAGAGCTGGACCTTAAGATGGGCCGGGAGGGCAAGCAGATGGTCCTCCCACTGACTAAGAGAGAGGCCCGCATCTACATCAAAACTGGTGCGTGTGCGTGTGCGTGTGCGTGTGTGTGTGTGTGTGTGTGTGTGTGTGTGTGTGTGTGTGTGTGTGTGTGTGTGTGGAGAGGGGGAGGTGGTTAGGAACAGGTTCTATTGAATGATTGTTTCTACTCCTACTCACAATATCTATCAGAGAACCTGATGTTCCCTCATGATTCCTTCCCTCAAGATCTAGTCTCCATAACATACAGGACAGTAATGGGATGACAAATACCAGGGCAGACAGTACAGAGGCTGAACATCTACGTTTTGGTGTCCTTCTCTCAGGTGCCATGTACCTGACATCCAGGGAGAAACGAATGGCGGCCATTGGCACCATCTCCGTCCTCCGCCATCTGGTCCTGGGCTTCATGGTGGTGGCACTAGACCTGTTGGTCTACTGGATGTTCGACCTGGTGCACCACCAAGCCCAGGGAGACATCGTCACCAGAGGTACCTGGAGAGGAATGGAAGTCTCCTGCGAACGCCTCGGGGTCCCCAGGAAACGTTCACCCTCTCAGCGATTTCAGACCAGTTTCCTATAGAACTCGTTCGTGTTTGTTTTCTTTTCCAGCGCCTGTCCTAGTCGCGGTCCAAATCGACGGGACAGGGTACGCCTCCGACATCTTAAAGGACATTGTGTCTTCCTTTGACGTCCTGCAGAAGGGGAACATCACGGTGTTGAGCAAAAAGTGCATCATGCGACCTTTGGAACCGAACTATTCTAAATACATTCTCATAGGTAAACGCTCCATGTCACGTTGCTGCTGTTTATTTGACGGTCCACAGCTGTTTTTAATGACAAATATCCAGGTCCACGATAAGGTTTAAGACCAATGAGCCAAACAGCTTGTTGCATGTGTCGCTATCATAAGAAAACACATTTGGCTTAATCAGAGAAATGAAAATGAACTGGTTACATTAATGAGTTTCAGCGATTATTGACATTTGTGGGGAAACACTGACCTCTAGGGGTTGAGACTATCAAGAGCATATTCATTGTCAATGAACCATGGTTGAATCGACTGTCAACTGAGGACACATGTTCATTCTGTTGTAATCCGTGTGCCTTATATTTTTGGTACAAGAAAATAACCAGTATAAATCTGAAAATTGACGCCCGCCGTCTTAATCGGCGCGGTTTAAACATGTGTCAGCAATGTGAAAGGTCAGTGTTTGTCCTGATTCTTCCTTATCTTAGGATTCCTTTACGGCCTCACCCTGTTCAGTGTTTTGGCTGGCAGCTATGTGAAGCGTCTTAGGAGCCTGGTGTGTGCCAGATACCACCCCAGACGAGAGCGGGTAAGATGCCAGCAGCCAATCAGCAAACCCCATGCATCTGCTGTTGGGGACAGATACAAACTCCTGTGCTCCTTATTAAACAGGGTTCTGAATTCTCTGGGTAGCCTTAAGTTAACTGGATGTTCCATCCTTACGTAAATGCGTATTGTTGAAGTTGTAGAGAAACTGGCTTTGCATGGGTGGGTGGATTTAACCCACAGCAACTTGTTCAAGGTAACGCAGTGTAGAGACTAGTTTTAGTTCCTGGACAAGTTGATTAGATGGCGAAAATATGTTTGAGTGCAAAATCAACTGGCTGCTAGAGAATGGAAAACATGAATTGGTTCTTATGTGACTTTCCCATATCTCATAAGACTCTATCACATTCAAACTACCACAGGAATACTACGATGCACAGGTACCCTCGTGTAATGTGCCTAAGTACACATTACACAATGGCTCTTCCACAATGCACAAAAGAACATGTTCTGCCTCAGGTTGCCAGTGGAAGCTTTGTGTGCTCTGATGAAGGAGACGGAATTCCAACCATGTCTAGAATGGAATCTGTTCCAGGATTTTGTAAGGAAGTAGACAAGTCTGCACTTCTCTGCTGTCCAGATGTGCATGTGTCGTTGGACGTGTTTACGGCTAGAGGACGGCATCCTGGAACACAAACGCTGACAGGGGAATGTGGGTTCTTTAACAGGGGCTGTTTTAGACAAACTAGTTTTGTCTACTTGGTTTATTTAGCTGGAAAAAGTTTGAGCAGAGAACACGAGTATTTTAGCGTGTCCCTGTGGAAGAAGGGAACGTTCAGTGAAATACTTCCATATACTGAACCACTAGGGGAACACGGTTTTGATTAAATCAAAATGGTTCCGGTTTATACTTCTATTTTTTTTTTACGTGAAGTGGACATGAAAGCCTCTTCGTTTGGAAATCATTCGACTGCATGTGGAGGCATGGTTTGCTTAGTGTCATAGTATGTGTCATTTTGGTGTCAATGGGAATATCTGTACCCACATTCCAAGCTCCGAGTTGCAAAATCCTACTCAAAACAACAATACCCACAAACTATCTGCGGAATGTAAAGTTACATCGAAACCTCATTGGCAAAAATGTGCGTCGCTTTTCCGTTTGGCTTCCTCCGCTTGCTCTGAGGAAATCCAATTTTTGCCTGTAGCGTTTTGACGCGTGGATAAAAACCAAAGATATTCAAACTTTTTGTTTGGTTTGTTTGCTGTAAGCTTCGTGGAAATGACATATAAACCTGTTTGCAGCCGAGAGCCCTCTGGTTAAATGCACTGCATGGTATGTTCATCAACCCGCATTGATCTCTGTCAGTGTGCCAATGATCATTTCTTCTCCGATGTATAAAGATGATCTTAATCTCATGCAAGTAAAACACTCCCCCTTTTTTAACAAACAATGTAAACAAGGCCACGCTACTTAACCTCCATTCTTCCCCTTTGGCCTAAACGCTGCCCCTGCCCTCTGTGTGTTTCCAGGAAAGACTCCGGCTCCTCCACAGTCGTATCTTGAGTCAGCGTTCGTCCCTGTGTAAAGCTCTCCTGAGCTCTGTGGCCCGGAGCAAAGCAGACGGGGCCAGGGCCGGTCTCCTGCACACGCTCATGCTACGGTACACAGGGCATGTGTGGGGTGGAGTTGCTTTCACACCAAGCGTTCACAGTCCAGGATCCTCACTCAGTCATAATGAAGGCTAGCAGTTTTACCACGGTGCTCCATTTCACTACGTAACCAAGTTACGTAGAGAGCTACGTAGCATGTTTGGTAGAATCCATCCCTGCCATACCGTGTATGGATATTTGTGTAGTATAAAAGGACCTGGATCAGCCCAGCCCCAGTGATGTAAGCTGTGTGGGGGTGGCTGTCTAATCCAGGCTTCCTGGAGGATCCTTCCTGGCTGAACTCCTGGGTGTGTCGTCTGTCTCCTGCATGGCATGTGGCAGGGGAGGGGAGGCCCGGGATGACTCCCACATGGTCACCTGTTCCACCCCACAGTGCAAAGGTAGGTCACATGGTTGACATGACTCACGTCAAATTGGAGAGGACAGGAGCCAGCCAGATAATGGCACCCCTTCTATCAGGACTTTGTTTTGAAATGCACAACTGGAAGACTTGCTACCCAGGTCTTGGGTAGCTCTCATTTCAAAGAACATTGCCTAAACACAGAGCTCAGCTGCATGTGTAAATGTGCCAATTCCTATGTAAGCATGGCTGTTCATCTACATCGGGGACTGGAGTGACAGGTTCGAGACTAGACCAGTCTAGTCATCACCTTTCCCCCACAGGAGGTGACTCATTTAAAAGTTGAGATGTATATGTGTCTTGAAAACAGGTGGAGAAGTTGGCAATGTAGAATGTATATGGAAATGCCCCACTTGCCAATGTTTTAGACATCGCAGAACAAGCTTTAACCGTTTGTCCCATGAACTTGTGCAAATGTGTTTGAGGGGCAGGTTGAGACTGTGTGCTTTTGGGGAGTTTCCACCTGATAAATGTTGACTCAGCAGGTAGATAGCAGTCTGACCTGAAAGAGAGCTTTTTATGTTTTTCAGTCTCACTTTAGGGTTAATGACTACACCATTCCTACATGTTTCATTCTACGTTTGTCTGTTGTTTTCACTTGTCTCTCGGAGGTTTTACACCATATTTGTCAATGAATGCCAAATACTGCTGATACTAAGCCATTTTCTAGTGCCAAATGCAACAGCATATGGAAAGAAAGCTCTTGAGTCTTCCATTCTGTCCAGTCTGTGGTTGCATGTTGCCATTCACGTTGTCATTCTGCATTTACTGTATTATTTTTATACTTTTTTGCTAAACCGTTAAACCAAATGTTCATCCTGTCGAACTCTGAAACCTCCCTTTTACTGGGCAACAGGTTTGTACTGTAGGCAGTGTTTCGGGAGCATGAACAACATCTGCGCAGTGTGCATGGGCCCTCTGACCTTCCAGGAAGACTGTGAAGAGGAGTTGTACGTCTTCAACCTGTTCTTAACCGTCAGCCTGCTAAAAGGGCATTCTTAATTCAATCACAAACCAAAATGGCCATCCTAATAAAGGTCCACCATCGTGGCCTGCTGTTGCAGGGATTCCAGCGACAACGAGCATGTGAGCCTTTGGACGGCCGCCCTGGCCTCGCCCCACATCACCGAGCGGCGTGCGCGCAAGCTGATGAAGCGAACAATCTCCATGGAGGTGCGCCGCCGGTCGTGGGCGGAGATGCCGAGGCCGTCCCCAGTCCCTGTGGAAGGCAGGGGGCTGGACCTGAGGACTGGTAGCTCCACGAGACCAGGACACGAGGGGGGTAGCGACAGCAGCGGTCGCATCAGTCCATCAAGCGACACCGACTTCAGGTAAAATGTGCAACATCGATCATCAACATCGTCATTGTCACCATCTACACCATGCCAGTCTTCATTTGTAGCATCCATAATCACCAAGGCCCCAAACTGTCGTGCACAAAACCGAAAACTAACGAGACCATTGGCATATGGTCAATTGAACCCTGTCACCCTGTAGCGAGCCAGCTATGCGTTACCAGGATCGCTCCGGCTCAGAAGACTCTGACTCCAGGCACTATGACTCCAGACGCAAATACATCCACAATTCTATCCCAGCCACTTTCTCGGACATCTATGTTACTGGAGGAGTCAGTGATCAAACTTCAGAAAGTGACTCTTCAGACAGTGACACATTGTTTCAGTCCCTCTCTTCGGATGCCAGCAACCACTCCAGAGAGGAACCGCTGCAGACGGTCACAGTCCACAGCCTGACCATGACCACAACCATGCCCTTTGTCAGGGATACCACCAGAGCGACGGCACCAGCCGGTCCTACTCCAGCAAATGATCCAGACCAGTAATTCTATCCAGTGAAATACAAAAAGGGTTACAGGACCTCTAAACTGGTGTAGTAGCATTCTGCTTCGCTGCATTAGTCAGTGTATGTTGTAAACATCATCATTAAAACAGGAATTTTCCAGTGAAGCAGGCACTATTGTGTGTTGTCCAATTCCTTAGACGTTCTTGTCAACATCAACTGTATGGCATGTCTGACAGACAGCAGATGCATTTGAAATGTGCTCCCTATTGAATCTAGAGTTTGGAACTATTGAGAAGTATTGTTTGACTTTGATTGATGTTTCCTCTCTGATGTGGTTGGAATGTGGAGTAAGAATCTTCAGTCAAACCCATAACAAATGACAGTTCTGAAGATCAATGGTTTCAATATCTACAGAGCTGGTTATCTCATGGCTGATGGAGTTATTGGCAGTAAACCTTTCCAAAAGCAAAATTATACGAATTCAACCTGCGTAGGATGCCAATCCCATTCCTGCACACACGCACACGCACACACACACACACACACACACACACACAACAGCATTGGTATGTAAAACTACGAAAAGGCATACAAATATATAGTAATAATCTAAAGACTACTACTGCAATCCTACTGCACGTCTCCGCCTCCTCTGCCACACTGATGTAAGCCTACATTCCAAGCATTGAATTTCAACACTTTTTTACGTGCATATCGCCTCCCCAAACCTTGTCTAACACGGAAGGTGGAATCAGTTGTGTTTTTTTCCCGAGTGGGAGGATACGAGTTTGCTGCCAGGATAGCAATGGAACGTTGAGGAAGAAAAGTTTCATCACAGTCATCTAGTCCCGTTTGTTTCCTCAAAAACTGGTGTCACCAACGAACTCCAAATGGCGGAAAAGGTAGGTAACTTTTTGAACTATGTATTTCTACGTTAGATGGTCCTTCTTTGCTCAGTTATAGTACATTGACTTTTGTCTCGGTAATGTGAGATCCACAATCCCAAAACAGAAACAAGATAGGAAAGGGCGTCTTTGGGTTTGGCACATCCAAACTGTTGCGCATTGTTCTTTCGATTACAGTGCGCGATTTACGCGAAAGGTGTTCAAAAGACAGAGTTGCAAAAGCAAATTTATTTGCCCCAGTTTTTACCAATCTCTATTGGCATCGGGTCACAGTTTTTTTAAACGTATATAGACTAAATTCCAACTGTCGTGTTGCAGAGACTTCAGGGGAAAAAATCGATTTCGCCAAATAACTTGTTTTTCTTCTTTTTACAAGTATTCGGCCCACGTATGTACTACCAAGATAATGACAGGGCAGCACTCTGCGGTTTGCTGTAGTCAATCTGGGGTATTAAATCTAGATTTCAAGAATCTCCAGAGTAAGCGCACTTTAATGGGAAGCACGGGGAATCAATCAGCGCGCATTCCATGCTCGCCAGGGCCGGAATGTGCCCCTGTCATGGAAAAGAGAATAGTGTATCAATATAGAGCACCGATTTACTTATACTGATATATGTCAAGAAAACGAATGGGGATCCTTATGTCCTGCATTGATAAGACTTGTGTTTATGCGGGATCAGTCTACCTGTTTAGTTTTGAATCAGAACAAACATGTGGATCACTTTTCATGGGAACTATACGTAGTGTTCAGAGAAAAAAAAGGAAGGCGTTGTTTCAAGGCAAAGGCCAACACCCAGATAGTCAATATAGAAGGTGCCATTGTGTCAACATAAGCGTAACTGACACATACAGGTGCCACCCACAGGCAGTGACAAGGGTTTCCTTAATGCTATTGGTCTGTTTCAGGTGTGCTCTCCCGTGATTTGACGTTTTGTTTTTTTACGAATCAATAAATGAAGCGATTTGACCTCCATCACAGATAATTATATAAAACCTTTCATTGCTAGGTATAACAACTTCAGTGGAAAAATAGGCTTAGAGGCCTAACTTTTTACACGTTGTCATAAAATACTAACTTGGCCAGTGTATGTGTAATAATGTGACAAAGAGATTCAAACACCTTGCAAATAGGATAAAGCATTCAAAAAAAATCTGCTTTAGGGTGTGGCTATAGAAAGCTATTGTGCTCTAATAAACATTGTGTAAATCATATTATGACCTCCAATACTGCCAAAAAAGTCATGTGTCTGTGCAAAAGAATAACTTGTGATCATTGATGACTGTGTGAAACGTATTGCCAATGCACCTGTAAAAAGTATAGTGACACTGTGTCTTTCCTCTCTCTAACTCTCTCAGTACTCAGATCTGGAGTCAGCGCTGTATAACCTGGTCACAAAGTTCCACGATGCTTCAGCTAACAAGGCGCCCACACTAAACACGGAGGAGTTTCAGACCTTGGTCTCCACACAACTGCCTAATTTAGTCAAGGTTTGAATATGAAATCAAGAAGACCTCAATAATACCTCGCCCTTCTGGCTTGTAGCCTGTACTTTATTTGCTTAAGGTTATAGAATCTCCTCAGAGCAGTTTAATGTGTACGTGTATATGCGGTCAACCGACTGGCAATTGCAAGATTATTTCAAAACGGATTACATCATGTAATGAATTGTAATTGTAGCTTATCAAATGTAGGACGTATATAAAATGTATTCAAATAAGTGGGCTGACTACAAAAAAAAGTGCATTAAACACGCCCTCTTTTGTACGCTCTTTTGTAGACAAGCAATGAACAAGGTTTAAGCCCAATCCTACAACAGATGGGGGTGGAGAACGGCCAGAACATCTCCTTTGAGAACTTCTGGCAGCTGGTCCAGTCGACGGCCACCTCCCTGTTTGGCGAGAGAAAACCGGAGAAGACTGTTAAATGCAACTGCCTGCTACTGTGAAGAGGATGTAGCTGGAACATGACTATGGAAAACCATCCTATTCAGAGACGTTCCAACTGTAGAATACCATTAGCATTTTTTGCCCCAAACCATGCTGCCAAATCTCAAAGTTCATTCTGAATACTAATGTACTTCCTGCTTCCCCTGTCCTTGGGATAGTCTTTTATCGAACATTGGATGGGTGAACCCTGTGCTTGTCCTACTACTCTACTTGTGTCTGATCAGAGAGGGTGGGGAAGGAGGAGGAACACTTTAAGGGTGTTCAGTTGGTATCTTATTGCTCCAACTGTTGCTATGGTTCACAGTTACTAACATGATGAACTAGCCTTGTTTCTATTTACACCAAGCACATGTAATCAGAATTTTATTAGCCTCTGCCTAATCACTGAAAAAATTAACGTCTGATGGTACCATATATATGTTTTTTTTAATACTTTATACAAAGTTACAGTGTTTTGCTCAACATTGTAACAACTGACCAAAGCAAAGAATATCATGTGCATCAAATTGGTATTATATTACAGTACTTGAATAAAACTTTTGAATTTGTTTAAATGTTTGTATTGCTTTCTGGAGTGAAATGTTACTATTTCACAGCCACCAAACTGGCCTACTGACCCACTCTGTAGGCATTAATACTACAGTTCTGTCTACCTGGGCAGGCAGGGATATCTTATTCAAATGAGTGGGTCCTTGTTTATTCAAATAGAATAGTTAACCAATACACTTCACTGAATTACTAGATACACTGTAGTTTCTATGGTATTTGTTTAACTGGAGCACTAGAGTCGAGTACTACTCTACTACTCCCTTTTTTAAGGTAAGCGTGTTATTCTCAACCCACACCGGTAGATGTCAGTAATGAATGGTTGGTTCGGATCCGCCTGTAGTTATTTCTGAAGAAGGGACGGAAGTCGCGGCGCATTTGAAACTTGACAACTGTAGCGTCTATGATCAACAACAATACGTAGCTAGATATCGCTAGCTACGCTAACTACCGTAGCCTGAACGCTAACTAGTCTGCCTCGTAAACTCTACGCTATCAAGCTAGGAAAACAACGGGCGCATTGCATCATCATATATTTCAAGTTCAATTACATCTGCATTGTTTTGTTTATGCATTTAGGCTACTTGAGTACAGAACTAGTTGCTTGATAGCTTAATAGTTGCCAGCGAACGCAATAACACTTCACATTAATAGCACAGACTTCACAGTAAGCCGCTGGATGGTGTGGTGGACTTCATTAAGGGCTAGACGATCTGCATTATTACTGTAGTTGGTGCCAACAACCGTCTTTATTTTTTCCATTTCTGCAACTTCACATCCAAGAGCCGTGTATACAGTCGCAAAAGGGTGTTATTTATCCTTCCTGGACAGAGATGGACAAGGTAAGTGTGTGTTTAAATGAGTAAAAGAGTAGATGAAATGTAGATGAGCCACATTAAGTCTTCAGATAACGTTGGCAGCAAAGGTACAACTTTGTTGTAGATAATATGTTTACTTAGTTTACTGAGTAGAATGACAGCACAGCCTAGCTAGCTAGCTAGCTAGCTAGCCAGTTATTTGATCTCTGGCTGGTCGGTGCTGTCATCATGGGGTGTAGGATTGACAGCATAGAAAAACTGAGACGCTCACTGGCTTACAGTATGATATCATTTGAGCCATACCGCAAATCTGACATGTCCAGCACTCAGTTTTGTCATTAGGACAAATTATGCTTAAGAAATATCATTAGAAATCAAGAAGATGGACGGAAAAAATAGTAATTCTGCATTTCAGCCGAGAGACAAGAAGTATGTCTATATATGGACCTACAGGCAGTTTCAGGTAGACATCAAGAATCCTTATGGACCGGCTGTGAATCTGAAGGTTCTCTTCTACTGTATATTTTCAAGGATTGTTGGATGAGATCGTAATGTATTATTCTGTATTCTTGGTCTGTGCAGCTTGAGCAAATCGAGTGGGATTCTGTGAACAAACTCCTCCAGCATCATGGATTTAAGCCAGTCCACTTTGCTGATCCCATTGAAAATAAGAATTTGTCAGGTAGGCTAACAGCTAAAGCTGATTTGAGCGTTTACAGAATCATGTCATAGAATGGAATGACACTGAATTGTAGACCTATTGTGCGCCACTGCATGCTGTTGTGTTAACTTGGTTCACTCATTCTCATTTCATTCCCTCGCAATAGTCAAACGTCTGACACTTGATACACAATCAAAATACAAATTGTTTGATTGAATAAACATATTTGTTTCCATTCAGTGTTGTAATGAAGGAATGTATGGTGTTTAGGCCAACAACGACGACGCGAGTCAAAACCATGTCTTTATATTACCTGGGTAATGCTTTGGCTCTCAGTGTGCATTGTATTTTTAAGTGAGCGTTCATCCTGTCCACTCTATGTAATTAGCCTAGCCTTAAGGGGCCTTACAATGCCTGCTTTACACATGCTCTCATGTTCCCATTACCATCAGTATGGAGTAGCTCTCTCGCTGAGCACATTTGGTCATAAATATTCTGTGATTCAACATATTAGAATTGGTTCTGCTGGAGAAGAGGACATCTGGGGAGGTCAGGACCATGCTGAAGACCATGCTGACTGACTCTGAGAGACGGCAGGCCTTGATTCAAGAACTCATCCTGTCTAATAACCAACTCAAGTAAGGACCCTACACTGGGAATCTTCTGAGACATAAGGATATGATACATAAAAATATGTATATTATTCAACCCATTATATATTTAAGGCTTCTAAATCAAAGAAAAAATATATAATCAATACATTCATCCAAATGAATAAATAAACAAATTCAGAAATATCGATTGCCCGCTCAGGTGCGTGGATCTGATCCACCTGCTTAATAATGTAGGCTCCATGTGCCGCCCATCTGCTGTCACGCTGCAGTGTAGCTAGAGTGTGGGGATGGTAAGACCTCCAGGAAAGGGTCTCCCAGCCAGGCCGGGTTACACCCTGCTCGCTCTTTCCTGCCTGCTGGGGCGTGATGCAGGGACGACACCTGCCATCCTCATCCATCACCGTCACCGCAGAGATCGTATACCCAAATTCCAGCGTATACTTAGTATTTACTTATGCATTGTCTCTTTTCATGAGTCTAGTAAGTTAAATCAGGCTGTCAGATGCCCTGTGTCTCTTGACAAGACATAACACAATTGAACCAAACACTAATGAAGTAGCTAGAATTTAGCATGGGCCATAAGGTAGGAAAATGACCATTGCTCTCTCTGAGTTCGCCTCACGTGCACCTTTTTTTCTGGTCTCCAGAGAGGACGCCCAGCAGCACCTGAGCCGAGCTGCCCGCCAGTCCCAGCGGGCGGCAGAGCTGGAGGGAGTCCTGGCCGGGGTGAAGGGCAAGGTCCAGCACCTGGAGGACAGCTGCATCAGCAAGGCCGCCCAGCAGCACAGCCTCGTGCGCCAGCTACAGCAGGACAAGAAGGACATGCAGGTGCTCTGAAAACATCCAGAGAGGGACCTTCCCTGAAGGAATGCGTCTGAGGCCATTTATCAACCTGGAATTCGTAAATGATGGTTGACTTTAACCTCTGTCCTCCTTCTGTCTAAAATGATCAGTGACCGTGACGATCGACCGCTTCTCCCATTTCGAATTCTTGAATCTACCAAGAATGTTCTGGAGACTTGCCTCTGTGCTTTCCAGAAGCAACACCAAGCCCTGGAACAGAAGCTGTCCGAGGAGAAAGCTGTCGCGTCTCAACTGCAGAGGAAGCTCTACTTTGCTGTCAAAGAGGAGGAGGGAAGGATCGCGAGGCAGAACCAGATCTTCCAGCAGATCCACGAGAGGTCCGCCCAGCCGCACTGCCCAGTGGACCAGCAGTAAGATCCTCCCTCGTGTCTGGAAACTTAGATCAGGATCTACATTAACCACAGCATAGGATATTTCGCCACTAATCGCCATGTTTCTCAAAGGGTATTGGACGTGATTGATGTTTACGAAGCTCAAATGCAGCAGCTACGTGATGAGCTAAGGTAAAACCTAAAGGGGAAATGACGTCGCCCATAGTTATGGATAATAATGCACCACATTATTATCACTTTAAGTTTATGCTAATCTTATTGCCTCCCCCCCCTCCCGTCACATTCCACAGGGCCTTCAAAGGGGATTCAGATGAGAGTTTGGCGTCATCTGACCAATCACAGAGCAGGAATGGCACTCCAGTGGTCTCCTTATCCAACCACAAATCACTAATTAAGGTAACGGTGGAGTGGGAACAACTCACAATATCTTGACACTTGTAAATGAAGCATGTCAGGGGTCATTTTGCCATTCCCTTCTCAGTCTTACCAGGAACAGCTGCAGGAGATGAAAGCGCAGAGGGAGGAATTAAAGAACCACATTCAGCAGCTGAAACAAGATTTGGAGTCAAGGTACCGGTGGTTGAAGATGACAGTAGATTTAGCTGTCGTCTTTATTGTAAGCCTAGGGCCTCTAAGTGCACTATGGGAAGGTTAGTGCAATCAGGCCATCCGTAGAAATAGATCCTTGTTTATCCTTTGTAGGTCTATCCCATTATAGATAAATATAATTTGGTTGTTGCCCAGGCCCACGGTGAAGGAGCTGAAGGCTTATAAACAACAGCTGCGTCGTATGGACAGGATCATCAAGCAGAACAACAACAGGTCAACCATCAGCAAAACACACCGATACATCTCTAGTGACAACAGTTCCAGTCTGTCCAGCCTTATACTTCCTGGTTTCATCTCAATGCTGTATTAATAAAGAGCGGTGTCATTGCACTGGTCCTCACCCATGTTCTTCCTGCTCTGTGTGGTGAAGGCCCGCTGAAGGATCGAAGGAACAGGACAGCACCAATGTGAGCGTCTTGGAGGGGTCAACCACCCAAGCCTCAGAAGCCAGTGCAGGGGGCAGATATCGCAAGGTATCTGTACGCTTGTAGCCTAGTTGTGGCTTACTAGCCACGATTTCATGTCGTGATACCATTTGAGATGGTCTTTGATTGTCGTTCCTGATCAGATGCTGGTGGACATCAGCGAGGTGGTGTCTGGCCCCAGGGCCCCTCTGAGGCTGCTCAGACAGAGGCCCAATGAGAGCTCAGAGACGCTCACCTTCAACAGGCTCCTCCCCACGCTGCAGATGTGGGCGGAGCAGCTGGGGTCATTGAGGGTGAGCACCTGCCTCCTTGTTTGGGGACCTTCAGACTGCACATTTGAAATAAAGAGAAACACTTTTCTCTTCTGTTTCGGTTACCCTATTTGTGTTTTGGGTGTTTTGGGGCTTTGCATGTTTGCTTAGGAATTGCACTGCGGACTTCACAAACTGATCCAGAGACTGCAGCCATGGCAGTCAGCCAGCAGCAACGACAGTGATCCCTCAGAAAGTGTGAGAGTGGAGGACTTGATGTTGCTGGTGGAAACCTTATTGCAGGAGACTGGAAATGAGGAAGAGGTAGATTAGCTCGGTCTTCTATGCACAATATTTTCCAAGTGTTCCAATGAGGAACGACACATAAATAGAATCTAAAAATCAAACTCCAAAAAACGGCATTATTCTTTTACAAAGATCTTGATATTTATGTACCTCATGCTTCTAGAAGGTGCTCCGTAGCCCCACTAAGAACACCCTCCAGTCCATGGTGGCCCACTTCCAGAAGCTGTTTGATGCACCCTCCCTCAGTGGAGTATACCCTCGCATGAATGAAGTCTACACCCGCCTGGGGGAGATGACTAATGCCATGAGGAACCTGAGGGATGTCCTAGCACTAGGTAGTGAAATACACAACATACAACTACTACTACTACTACTACATAATAATAATAATAATAATAATAATAATAATAATAATAAAATAGTCATAGATAAATTGGCTTTTTATCACCTAAAAAGTAATGTTTGTATTGTTTGGATGTTCTGCCTTGTTCCAGATGACAGAGCGCCCCCTAGTGAGGTAGTGAACCAGGTGGCCAGAATGATGTCCTCTCCCGAGGACTGTGCTGACAGCCAGCTTCACAACCTCCTGGGAAGCAGTGACATTGAAAGGTAGTGGACCAGGCTGGAAGTGTTTGTAGACTGTGTTTCTAGACAGAACTAGACTAACTCCTGAAGCCACTTATAAATAGAACTAGACTAACTCCTGAAGCAACTTATAAACAGAACTAGACTAACTCCTGAAGCTACTTATAAACAGAACCAGGCTAACTCCTGAAGCCTCTTATAAACAGAACCAGGATAACTCCTGAAAGCCCCTAAAGACAGAACCAGTCTAACTCCTGAAACCATTTCTGGCCAGTAGACAAACCAGAATAAACCATCCATCGTGACCTCTAATTCCTTCTATGGGGCCCTTGCTGCAAGAGTCATCTCTAAGTGTGTTCTTGTTTGTGTGCCATCTTGTTTGTGTGCCATCTTGTTTGTGTGCCATCTTGTTTGTGTGTCATCTTGTTTGTGTGCTTTGCCAGCATTATTTCCAAGGTTAAGGAGCATGAAGAGTTCTTCCCTGCGTTCTACTCTCTGGTGATGGAGCTGATGCAGACTCTAGGTATATGTTTCTACTACTATTGTGGGAGTTAAGGATTTACTGTTTGTCTGTTAAGTGCAATCTGTAGTATAGGTCATACTTAAGGTCTAAATTAGGTCACTTAACCTAACTTAGGTCAATTCTTTTTCCATTGTATTCATTATACTTTTCCTAGGATTAGGTTTTTGTATTCCTAATTCACGTATAGTATGACTTCAATTTGATTACGAAAGGATAGTATGTCCTGTACTTCTGTTTGTGTTAAAGACTATAAGTAATTCCTTCAGTTTCTCCCACACTACACACTGCCATGACTGCATTTGGTCAGAAACAGGCCAAACATTTCCGCAGAGTAGGTCTACATGCAATTTGACATCGTATCCGAGTTGTCGCGTTAAAAACTCCTACCTTAGGAGTACGTTGGTGTGCCGGATTGACAGTGATGCTTGACTTAAAAGTCTTGTGTTTGCTCCCCTTTCAGATGTTCAGCATCTAGATGACATCATACCCACTCTAAGGTCACTGAAGTCGAGGGCACCGTCACACTTCTTTTCGTGATTCTGTGGGCTTTTCTTATTCTTTGTAAATCAGTTTGTTGCCTTGCTTTTGGGTAGAAATATGCACTTTTAAAAGGCAGCACTTTTTTCTATGCTTTTTGTCTTCTTATTTTTGGGGTTGTTGAATAGTACCGTCCGAAACAATAAAGATTGAAATCACTTGAATGGAAGGAAACGTGTGTTCTGAATTGCTGATTATATTTTAAAATCTACCACACATCAATGGAAAGAAGACATGTCTGGCTGTGTGTGATTTCATCTAAGAATGAGGTTCGAATGCTTTAACTAGTGAATGATGTGATGGGTAGATTGAATGGAACTCTTCCTCTGTATCAAGTGAGCTTTTGCCACCAGATGGCGCCCAAATTTAACATGTCACTGCTAAGTGCTGCAGCTGATCCAGTGACTTATAATTTTTTTATTTTTCACGTAAGCAACACCGTTATGAAACGAATTGATGCCTGAGTAACTGGCTGATTTGTATGATATTGTGTTGCTATGATAATATAGGAGTAAATGTACACATTCAGTAGACTCTCAAAGTAAGTGACTGAGTATTTCTCCAGTGAATCCAGACAATGCCGACAACTGATTGACTTATTATATCACGTAAAATGCAACATGATAACACCCTGCTCACATGAGTCAATCTAGTAAATGAGTTGTAATTAGCTCATCAACACATGCTTGAGTCAGTGCTATCAAATGACTCAATAAAATTGCCTGTGATTGTGAATAAACCCACACACAGACAGACGCACGGAGCTCGGATTGGTTCACTGTTGACTCCTCCTTTTCAGAGTCTCCGCCCGAACTGTATTTATCCCTCGACTTATCCTGAAGTCGACCAAACCTCACCTTATGCAACGGTGTAGTACTCAAGAAAATACATTCATCTTCAAGGACAGCACCAGGGCTTACAATTTTTCCAGCAACATGGTTGTTCAAGTAAAACCCAGCGCACAATGCACCAAGGTCACGGAGGGGAGTCTACAGAAAGTAGAAGCTAATATCTTACTTCTTGGTGCGGAAAATGTTGGAAAATCAGGTGAGATTGCCTTTATCACTCAACAGCACGTGGAACCACTCCTCAAATTAGTGCCAAAAATGGCACTCCCCAAGTATCCAAACTATGGAAGTAATATTTACCTCTTGCATCTCGGTTGATATTTTTGCAATTATTTATAATTTGTCTTTGTATTTTGCAGCTCTCACCGTACGATTTCTGACAAGAAGATTTATTGGCGAATATGGAGATATAGGTAAGTTATAAAGGATGCGCATGTCTTGTGCGTAATTCAGTGTCCCACACAGCAGTGCTGTGCTTAAATAAAATGCTTTATCTTACATTTACTTTCTTCAACAGAATCGATCTACAGTCATATTGACAAAATTGATGGTCGAGAAATATACTTCAACATCTGGGACTCACTTTACCCCCAGGTGAGTGCACGCAGTCAAGTTTTTATGCATACAGCTAGGCTAGTCTAATGCCTTCTATGACGTTATCACTAACATGTTTCGTTTGCGTGAAGGGATGTGAGACAACCGAGACCATCAGCGACAAACAGCTTCAGTGGGCTGACGGTGTGATACTCGTCTACAGCATCTGTGACCGCTCCAGTTTCGAGGTGGCGCGGCAACAGGTGCAGAGCATCCGTCACTCGAGGAAGATGTCTGCCTCAGCACCCATCATTATCGTGGGGAATAAACGCGACTTGCAGCATCGACGGACAGTTTCGAGTGAGGAGGGCAGACTTCTCGCCCTCTCCGAAGACTGCGTGTTTTTCGAGATATCCGCAGCCGAGACCTACCACGGTGTGCTTCTTGTGTTTCATGGACTAGTTGACCTTATCAAAGAATCAAGAGCGCTGCGGAAAGGTGCAGCTGGTATTAAAAGTATAGTAAGAAGCATGTCGGCTGTTTTCGGAAAGAAACGTGCAACCGAGTAGTTCGCTATGTTTATTCCCCAAGACGAGTGCTTGGTAGACGTACAAATGTAGCAGTAGAAGTCTGCCGTGACGACACACGTCACGATGAAGCCGTTGGCTTGAAATGGGACTGGAAAAGTACAAAAAGATGGAACATAGCAGGTTGAAATAGAGAAGCTGTTCGACAGCCGCGGATGTGTGACTGTCAAGTTAACAGTGGGTGCTGTATGCGTTCGGATAGCATCATTTGGGGTTCTTTGGTGTGACAGTTTGAAGTAGGCTCAAAGTATGTTTCAGCGTGCACTATCTTTAGCCTTATCAAAACAACTAGGTAGATCTCTTGAATTCTCGATAGCCTAATACAAACAGTGGGCTATATAGGCATATCACAAAAGCATAGCTTTAGTTTTATAGCCTTCAGTCTATGTGCAGTCAATGTGCAGCTGCAGTACAGTTCTCTTACAATTGACAACGGGGCATTCAGCAGTTTGCTGGTATTAAATATACATATATGTATATACATACATATTACATGTATGTACAATGTGTATAACGTTACCACTGCCACCCGACAGACTGATGTACATTTTATTGTGATTGTGCACGCACAATTTTGCTGTATATATATAACCTGATGATGAACATACGTATCAGAAACATATTATTCACGTTATGGTTCAGATTATTGTTATTGGTATGACTGACTTTGCTTCAGTTAGGCCTAGATGTGTTATAATGATCTGTAAAAAAAGAAAAAATTGTTCGATTTCTAGCAAAGACAACATCAGTAAGTTATGATCACCTGTTTTATTATTTTCTCAAATAAAAATCATAAATTGAGTTCATTTTTTATTTTTTTAATATAACTTCATTTGAATGGTCCCATGGAAAGATTCAGCATCAGTCAACACCCTGGACTAAACCTGTAAGGGGAATGATTCAATGAATCATGAATGGATCATGACCAGTAACACTTTTAATACAGATTACATTGGGAACAATCAAATTCATCAGAATAATATACATTAAGGTATTTAAATAAAACATCTGTCAGATATTTTGTAACATTGAAAAAATGCAGCAAAATACTTTTAATAAGATGCACAAAATGTGTGATTATATGCTAGTGTTATTTCAACTTACTGTGTGTATTAATAATCAAATTGATTAATAACATGACAGGACATAAATAACTGCACATATATTGACACTGAATTCAAAATCCATCAATCGAATATGACTTCCTTTTCATTCACACCATATCCTTATCATGTCAAATACCCATATTTCAATCAGCAACCACAAACCTGCCAATAACTACTGAAGTGTGGTCTTAGTCCAAAAAGACACCGTAAGTAACTACTTGGGACTCATATTTGAAGTCCCACTCAACCATACATCATTCTCATACTCACGTATGAGAGTTCGTGTGAACTAGTAGTTAGTTTAGGATCTGCATTGATGAGAAATAACCAAGAGATCAACAATGTTTCCCTAGTTCTACGTAAAGGCATAGATGAAGAGAAGCACACAATTATGAATGTATGAACAAAAATACAATTGAGACAATGTTACAGTGTAAATTTGTACGAATTTACAGAGCTCTTTAGTGGGGGCAAGGACCAATAATAACATAAGGGGCCCCAAAAGAATCTTAGTAGTTGGCCCCTACGACATGCATAGACACACCTCAAAGCTAACTCTGGCAGTTTAGCCAGAGGGCTTGACGCGGGTGTGTTGGAACGGCGGTGGATATCCTAGACCTCTGCGTTCTCCACTACAGGAGTAATGGCCTCCGGACTGAGGTACTCAAAGGCCTTCTGGCCCTGGGACACAAGCTGCATGATGGGACCCAGGAGAAGCTCAGTGGCGGAGGAGCGCCGGCGGATGCTGTCGCTTAAGGCAGGGGGGATCTGGGGGGTCTCCTGCTCTGTGGGAGACTCCTTACTGTTGGTGGAGCTGGTTGAGACGTGGTCGGTGGAGGGGGGGTTGATGGTGCCGCTGGCTGAACCGCGGCGAGGACGGGCGTATAGGCTCTTGCGGCGGCGTGGGCGTCCGTCCATGGCTTTGAGGAAGAGGCTGTTGGCAGAGCTGCGGCGGGATGAGCTGGCGAAGATGAACTCCTCACGGTTGAGGAAGTCCTCCACGTCCTGGTCGCTGGGTCGCTCGATCTGAGACCAAAAAAAGAGAGAGAGAGAAAGAGAGAGAGACTACAAGAGTTGTCAAAATAACACAACACGGTTTCGATATCAATAATACTGAGAAAGAGATAGAGTCTATCCCACATCTCCAGGAGTGCATGTGCATTATGTTCAGTCTAGTTGATCCTCATGCTCTAATTACCATGTTATACAGAGGGGTGGTGTTGACCAGCATCTGCAATGCGATCATGCCGAGCTCCTGCACCTCCCCAAGCACCAGTTGAACCTGAGAAGGTATCCCTCTGATCTGCCGGATGGGGCCCAGATCAACCAGAGCCTGGGCCTGTCTCCTTAGCTGGCCCAGGGCCAGGTCTCTCAGGGCCTCCACGTGGAACACCAGGGCCACATACAGGATCTGAAGTCGCTGAAGAACCAGACCCAGCATGTCCAGCACCCTGGTCAGGCCCACCTACGGAGCCCCGTGGAGAAAGGTGAGGACATAGGGTGAGGAAGTGGATGTGTGATCATGGTCAAGCTAAGGTTTGAACATGACAATGGGCACCTGGCACGAGTTTAGGACATTTTTGATTCTCATCTTGATAGTGGTCATTCTTGTGACCTTCATAACAACCCCTGCCAAAGAGTGATACTTAGATGAACACCACTTTGGGTTTCTTTGGCCTTTAGAAGGACATGAAGGCTGGAATAAATTGATGGATACCAATGCATCAGTGGATTCAAAATTTGGCAGTTTGAAAAACAAACATGAGAAACTGAAAAAGCTTAATTGTTCATGTCATGGCTGCATTGATCAAGTGTAAATGAGACAACAAAGGCAGCGAGCAGCAAGTCGCTGTTCATTACTTAGCTGCCTCAAATGATGCCAAATCCACTGGTACTTCCTCTCTCCCTCTTTCCCCTGTCTCTCTTTCTCCTGTCTCTTTTTCTCCTGTCTCTCTTCCCCCTGTCTCTCTTTCCCCTGTCTCTCTTTCCACTGTCTCTCTTTCCCCTGTATCTCTGTCCTCTGTCTCTCTTCCCCCCCCCCCTTGTTTCCCCTCGTGTTGACGTTGGCTTTGCCAGGTGTCTCCACTGTCCCTTGGCCCTTGCCAATCACGTGAGGACATTGTGTTTCACACTCTGTAGTGGGGCTTGGCATTTGGCCATCACGACTGACCCCCAAATTAGATGGGGCTGAAACTAAGTATTCTAACGAGGTCTCACAGCCCTTGAGAAACAAGTCATAAACCCCATACAAAACTATATATCCGTAGCTGTTGCCAAAGTGAGGAAATTTGACCTGGAACAGACCTGAAAGTGACCATTGTCAAAAATTGCTTACACTAGTGATATTTGATTACAGGGCAGGGTTAAAACTTCATTTGAAAGAAATATAGGACACAATGTTAACCTGGGGCCTGTAACGACAGATTGGAACGGCCCTTGAACTGAATTGAAAAGAAAACTGAGACCCTGAAGATAGTTTTCCATTTAAATTCATCTTTTTTCTTCCACACAATAGAAAATCAATCTGCATTACACTTTTGATACAGCAGCGTTGTGAGATAGGTTAGTGAGATACTCCACATGTTTTGGAAACACACAAGGCAGCCCACAGAAATAGCTGGAAGCTATCCGTGTTTTCACGTGGACCTGAAACCAGATCAAGATCCGATCGTCACCTTCTCAGCCACGTGAGTTTGGGAGGACAGCAGCAATATTGTGAGAGCAAGACCAGAGACAGGGAAGCACGTTTTTGCACCCATGCCCATGAGGGTCTGCCTTGCGCAGACTACAGATCGGGGTGTCTGAGATATTTGGGTCAGCCAATTGACCGCTACCCTGTTCCACACCAACCCCCTACTGCGGGAAAACAAACCAGTGTCTCTGGTGAAAGGACACTAGACCAGCGTCCTGGGCCAACTTGGCGCAGCTTGGGGACAAACTCGAGGAAACGTGACAGGCTAGAGGGTCACTGGCAAGTTGTATTAATGAGGATTTTCGAGGTCAGCGCAAACTCATGTTGTAGTGCAAACTCATGTTCTAACCCTAACCCTAACCCACACATACTCATACAGCATACTGTACTGCAAGCATCACCTCTGCCCATACTCACTCCTTCGAAAGCACATGCAAACACACTCTCTTACATTTTTAGTCCGCACGATATAAACCAGAAGTACCATCGCTTAGGTTTATCTAACAATGATCAGACTTGGAAGAAAGAATCAGGCAATATCTCCTGCTCTGGTGTGTGTGTTCAAATTTAACATGCTTGTCTGTTTAAAAAAACACTTTCTCTGTCATGTTAGCCATGAACTGTCGATGTATGCTGTGGAAATGACAAACATTTTCCACCTTTTCAACAGATGGCAACAAATTCATCCCATCTAAATCTGATTCATTTCATTCTTATCTGCGTTAAAAAGGCTGTCCTTGCTGCTCCAGTGTGACAGAAGCGAGCTCTGAAACATCAGTTGGATATCCTAAGCCTTGGCTTGCGCTACGCTGTGTATGATTACAGGCAGTCTTATCTGCTGATCTCCTTCTTGTCTTCTCCACCCTTATCTGTGTCTGGCTTTCTGTGATTTTGTGTCTAACCATTTGTGTGTACGTGTGTGTGTGTATGTGTGTGTGTGTGTGTGTGTGTGTGTCTGAGTGTGTGGCAGCCTCTAAACCCCACGTAGGCCATGTCCCACAGGGACATCTGTGCTTGTTTTGGCTTTTCATGTTTCCCTTTTTGATGGCAATGGAACCTCTGTCGACGTGATGCCTCTCATCTAGATTCAAGCCCACTGATGTCATTTCGGGGGGCAACATTGGATGTTCTTTTCCCAATATGTTCCCTGTCTGCTTGCCTGCTCTCAAGGGACTTTTCAATTATATTAGAAAGCAGAAAGGAGAGCATCTTCTGCTAAAGGATTAAATCACACCATGCTCAAATCAAATTGTTTCATATCAAATTTCATTTCGTAACCCGATTTGAAACGAGTTATAAAATTGATAAGAAATCGATTCCCATTTGTTAAATGAGGTACTTAGACAGTGTTAAATTTGTTCTTCAGACCGTGTTACTTGGCATATTGAAAGACGCGTGATCGACCTAGCCGGTATCCCAGTTCCAATCTTAGAAACCAAGCCTTGCTGCAGTGTTGCCCTGTCACCTTTTTCCTTATCCTGAGGTCTGACATTCAGTCTGGTACATGTAATGACGACGTTCCCTGTCTGTACGAGCACACAACGAGAGCGGTCTGCCTCTCCCTTGACCGACGTGGACAGGAAATGAGGGGATCGTGCCCGGAGGGCCCACACAGAGAGCCTCGGCCATGTCGTTGGGCACGTAGCACAGCTATATTATCTCCCCGACTCGATTTAGAAGGATTTTCAAAATGAGGGAATGTTTGTGGTCTGCCTATAGCCCCCCTGGGAGCTGGCACATGGGTTCTGCCAGGCTGGACCATCTAAGGTTTTGTTTGTTTAGTAGTTCGGCCGACGAATGGAGATTTGCTACTACGTTGCTCTGTGCACGTACTTGCAATTCAAGCTTCGAGACTTATCAAAGGTTGTTTGGGTTCTGTCACAGAAAGCGGTAATGCATGGCTGTTTGGCTTTTCCCTAGAATGAAAAGAAGCCATATCAAGAAAGAATTGAGCCCTTTCTGGATTATTAGCTGATGTCTTTTCAATTAACATGATGGACTAAATCATTTTGAGACAAATAGTATAAGATTGCAGTAAAAAAAAATGTTGGTGCAAAGTGAAGGACAGGATTTGTCTTTGACTAATTGATGTTCGAAGGTCTTAAAGATAAGAGGACAAGAGGCCGTTGATTACAGCGAGCGATCGGGAGGATTTGTTGACGGACATTGTTACCAAGGTCTGGGTGAACGGAGGGACAGATGGATGTGTGAGGGAAGCGTGTAGGAAGTGAGACGTGCGAAAACATGGCATGGGGGAGGGGCGGCGGCAGCAGTGGGCGGGATGGACGAACGAGAGTGCGTAAGAAAGAGAGGGAGTCGGAAGAGTGACCTTCGGAGCGAGCGCATCCCCTTCTTCTGACATTCAGAAAGGACATGGAAGGACTGGCAGGCAGCAAGAGCAACATGCTCCAGACTCAGACTCGATTGCTTGTATGAAAACAATCTATTCAGAGATCAGGGGATTCTTCTCTCCAAAAGCTGGGCGAGGTACAAAGAAGAATGAGATGTAGAGGCCGAATTTGACAGATTAAATAAGCTTCAATATGGAGGTCACAAGAATCCAACTACTTTTAGCATCTAAAGATGGCTGCACTGTTTTCGTTTTTTAGATGCACCCGAAATAACTCTTTAAGGGATGTACAATTTTGAGAACGCCCTGCCAAACCCTTTGAAAGCAACAATTGTGAACCCATGGTCTCTCTCACCTTGTCTGCCGTGTTGCCCAGTGTTTTGGCAGCTTGGTCCAGTCTCTGTCTCAGCTTGAGCAGGCGGTGGTAGAGCTGCAGCCCCAGGCTGAGCAGGAGGCCACGGAAGCGGGTCAAAAGACCCACGTCTTCCTCCTCATCCTCATCCTCATCCTCGTACTGCTGCATTATCATCTCCCACTCGCGCCCTGGGGGTTTAGAGTGAGGGTGGGATGTTGGGAGGGTTTGGGGGGATGGTGGGGTTGGGGGGGGAGGTGGCGTGAGGATGGGTGAGGGGAGAGGGGTTGCAGGTGGGGGATGGGGTGAGGGTGGGGGGAGGATGAATGAGAATGGGGGTTTTGGGTGAGGTAAAGGGTTGACAAAAGGCCCAGTGATGGAAGTGCTATTGTTAACTTTGCCACACCTTGTCTAAGGAGAACTAGTGGTGTACTGTGCTTCGTAAACCCCAATATTGTGTGGACTAAAGAGGTCATGGCTTGGGCCTGTTGCCAGCCCTACTGATCTTTAGATGAAAGATTATCCTTGCAGATAATACAAATTGATCATTGGCAAATCTAAATGAGCTCTGAGTCAATACAGATTAGATGATAGATAGAAACTGTCTGGTACCTTCTGTTGACCACACACAGCAAGAGGCCTCAAAACATCAACACAACACTTCTGAGGTGGCAGATTTCATTCACTCAGATAACTCACTCCATCACCTCCCTCTCCTTTCTTTAACACACACACACAGGGGCGACGTCATGGCAGACACTCGATCTTACACTTTCATCGGCCACACACTGATCCACTGAAACAAAGACGCCACCTTGAAAGCGACACTAAATTTATTGAGTTAATAATTGTGTGGGGGTCCAGTTGTATTCAACGTATTCAAATAAGGAAGTGAGTCAAGGCGAGGGCGAGATCTGAGAGTAGACGGCCTTGTTACCATGACAACCTTTACGTCATTACTGCACCCTCCTAGTCAGGCTGGTCATAACAAGTATTATGATGACAATTGGAATGATCGACAACTCAATAATGAAGGCGTATGTACTTGTGCGTGATGATAAAACATGCATCTCAGTTTTCTTTGACAAATATTCTTCAGTAATAAACCCTCAATACTTACCGAATGTACATGCATGAAAGTAGTTCCCCCTGTGTCAATATAACTGTAGGTAAAGTCACATATTCTCTAGCGTATATGACTGTACTGTGATGTTCAATACTAATATAAAGTCATATTCACAATATGAAACCAAACGTATTGAAAAGGTAAATATCTTTCACCGTGCACCATTCCACAAGGGCAATGTTTAAGACAGAGCTGGTGCACCATCTTGTGGCTGTATTTGGGAAATCACTAATGAGCTGAGCAAGAGGGCAACTGAACATCCTTCAGAGGTGAAGACAGACCTCCAGGAAATGTCACTCACTTCAACACGAACACACGAACACACTGACTCCTCTCTCACACTTGAAACACTTTTCAAATCCACAGTTCACAGAGTGACTTACAAGAACATTAACGCATACGCGCGCGCACTCACACACACGTTGACACAGACACACAAACGCAAATACAGACTCCGCTCTGTTCAACGCACTCGAAACACACTCGACATTCATCGAATCTCACAGTCCGTGGAGCGATTCACAAGAACAGACGCTGACACATGCTCACTTACTTAGCGCGAGCGGCAGGGGCATGTAGTGGGCTGCGACCTCCTCCAGGCGTGTGAGGACCTCATCCAGGCCGGCGTTGGCTGTACGTCCCAGCTGACTGGCCTGCAGCGCAGCGCTGCTGGCAAAAGCCACCTCCACCAGCTGCTCGACCACGTCGGTAGCCTGCAGCTGCATGTTGTCCAGGGTCAGGAAGAAGGCGTCCTTCAGGTGGTCCACGACCTGAGCCAAGCACAGGGAGGGACGGAGGAGAACGTTTGAAGGACATGGGCGGGGTCCCCAGAAGGGATGGAGTAATCCTAAACATCATGAAGACTACAAGACCCAGGGACTAGGTGCAACTATACAGGGCTGGCTTTTGCCAAACATTGTGCCAATACAACACTTAAAATCAACGGAAAGTACATTTAATGTGTTCTGATAAACTGCTGTGTTCTGAATGAGGCATGCTGTTACTGAGAGTGAGGTCCTACTCGAGTGCTACACAGTCTTCATCTCATTCAAAAGACTTCCGACCATGCTGCTATCCTCCTAAATCAAGCTGCATAAGTCTGGCAATCATAATATCCGCTTTGACACGTTCCACACGCGCCACACACAACCAGAGTCACTGGATCAGGCGACAGGGATTACACACCCTACCTCCTCAGACGATTGGTGGAGTACAGGAAAACGCTTCTCCAACTGGTCCAAGCCCACACAAGCATACTCGTTGACAACTTCAACTAAAAGGGGGGTCGGGGGAAATTGAAAATGGATTTCAAAGATTACTCTCAATTCAAAGTCCAGTTGGCATCAGAAATAACTTTCATGTTCCACTGTGCAGGCCTGAGCCAAATTTGTAGCCTGCATCACCCGAACCTCAGCTGAAAATAACCCTGTCTTCTTTGATCAATAAAATCTGGTTGATGTCAGTGTTTTCTATTCAAATGCAACAGCCAGAACACTACTATTTAGGAACGAAACGTTAGCGATCGTGGTGATTATGTGCACAGGGAAGATTTTGGTTTCAAGTGTGGACGAGTGGAACCATCAAAGTTCAAGTTCAAGTTCAAGTTCAAGTTGTGCTTTATTGTCATTCCGCTACATGCGGGTGCATACAGTATCACGGACAGTCAGAAACACGGAACAGACTCACTCTGGGGCTCCAGGGACTCCAGGAGAGGCGTGGCTCGCTGCAAGGCAGCCTGGGACATGTTGAGCACCCCTAGCTCGGCCACGCCCCCCACCAGGCGAAAGAACGTGTAGCGTCCCTTCGCGTCCCTGTACGCCGAGGTGACCGACTGGACCACAGAGCGGACCAGAGGCAGGTGAACCACACGCTGCACAGCGTTCGCCTGGAGCGAGAGAGATTCAGAGGGGAACTGAGAGGTTTGTACGGTAGAAAGAATTGTACGGTAGAAAGAATTGATGTAGAACAGGATGAAGAGAAAGGACAGCCTATGATTAACTCCCATTTCATGTCATTACAATCTTATGGAGTGTGTGAAAATCCTGTGGTTGTCACATGTTACTTGTTTCATGCATTTTGTTGGTTTGATCTGTAAAGCACTTTGGGTCAACTTGTTGTTTTTAAATGTGCTCTATAAAGGTCGACTTGACATTTAATGAGTGACTCGGTGTTTTGGTTCCATCTGTAAGGTTTAATGTTGGAATTGTTTGTGGAACTGTTTGTACTGTTCCAGCAAAAGTATTTTCCAAACCTGCTGCGAGTTAACCAATGAAATGGCCTGTTAGCCCATCCTCACTCAAGGAATCCGATCTTTGAAATCTTCACAAATAAACTCACCTCTTTCCAACTGTTGCCGTTTGACATTTCCATTTTGGCAGATCTGTGAAGATTAAAGTTATGAAAACTTCTTGTTAACAGACAGTCACGGTGAATTTGAATGGTAGCAGAGCGGATAGAGGTTGAACGAAACACTGCGGTTGTTATCAGAAGTATCTTCATCCAAGAGTTCTTTCAACATGAGGAGATCAGCTGTGCAGGCTATAACAACAACATCTTCTGTTCGAACTTCCTGGCATGGAAAACCCATTATCCCATCAAGTGTTTGTGCCATGCCCATGAGTGTTTAGGATGGGATAGAGACTATTAATGACCTTTAATCTAAAGATGTTTTTACCAACCCTTGCGAACTACAGAGACACTTTGGTATAATGGGTGTTCTCTTTGTCTGCTATGTCTGATTCATGTTCATAAAACATCAGAAATTGTCATTAGTATGATTTCTTCCAGTCATATTAGTATTTATACCTTTTTCTGTAGTTGAGCTTGATGCAGTTGATGGTTATTGACACACATTAACAAGATATGTATGTGTATTTGGTGCCATGTTGTCTTATGCACAAAACGATCAAGACGTCACAAATGTAAAATCACTTTCAATTAATGACATCAGGCCCAATGAGAGTCTATAAACGTTATATTTTTCTATGCCCAGCGCACTATTTTAAATAACGTTTCATTCTTACCTTTATAGATAAAAAACAGACAAATTGAGTCTTCAATCTCTTTTTGAAACGATGCTGTGCTGCTTGGAGTGCTAGGAATCAAATAATCTCTGCCCGGGCATCCAGAAAACTTTGAGTGCAAATGAAGCAAGTCCCTTAGTAGTGCTCCTGGAAACCCCGCGAGATGACCAAATCAGTGTTAATGCACATGTGATTCAGAAAGCGCAACTTTTCACGCATTTTTTCCAACCACTCGGGGCAACGGACTCAAATGTGCTGTTCACGTCACATCCTGTAACAATCTGTGAAATTATTGATTACAGACAAATAAATGGTTTGATTTAGGCGTCAACCCTTTAAACCTTGTGGTTCAGACGTTATAAGACCACACGCTCACAGATGTCTGATTGTCTGTGTTTGCTGGGATTCTACGAACAGGTTTTAGGTCGCTCCACCGTTACCAAACTTCTAGATTCTTTGACATATGCTTGTTTAACTTTTTAACTTGTTTAATATTCGACACCTTTTTGGATCCATGGTGCCATCGATTGCAAACGATTGAACTTGATTTTGAAATATTATGTCATTTCGTCCTTTTATTAATGTACTTTGCTTCATATATTGTCTCATTTGCCCAAGCCCAGTCTTCTTATGTACCTGGTAGTACTTGTGTTGTATTATTTTCCAATGACTGAATGACCCAAGAGGTTTTGGGAAAACACACCACTTTCCAATTAAAAAATAGGCTGGAATGGAATTTCCATGTTCAGACAAAGGCTGCATTGTCATGAAGATACTTGAATGAAATGTTTTTGTAGCCTACTTTGGTTATGCGGAAAAGTGGTCTCTTGAATGATTGACACAAATCACCTTATTTGTCCGAATTGTAACAGAAGCACGAATCTGACGTAGGCCTCTGACTCCTCTCAAGGTCAAGCAGTTTGGAATGGGATACCTTTTCAACTGGAAACCTTTCTCAAAAGGTCAACTTTGGGAATGTACACTGGCACAAAACCTGATCTCCAATAGCGACACATGGATATTTCTTCACTCAATTCAGGATAGCAAGAAGCAGGCTTAGGGCACAGGTCTTCACACAGACGCTCCAGTATCATTGGCCTGGAGAAGCGACGGCTTGGAGACGTGAATGAACAACGGAGCGTAGGGTGGAAATTCCCCAAATGTGAAGGTTGACATTTCAATGGATTTACTACATTTGATATAGCCTGTTTGTGAACTGAGGTCATCAGAGAGAATCTTCCAGAATCTTGCTCATAACTGTTACCTTAGTTTTTGCAAACTAACGAAAACATATAATCATGTCGTGCATGATCAATTCAGGTGTTTCTATTGGTACACACTGGTTAGAATTCTGATTCAGTCATCAGATTTACTACGTTTGACATAGCCTGTTTGTGAACTGAGGTCATCAGAAAGAATCTTCCAGAATCTTGCGCCTAACTATTACCTTAGTCTTTGCAAACTAACGAAACGTGTAACGATGTCATACATCATCAATTCAGGTGTTTCTATTGATTCACACTGGTTAGAATTCTGATTCAGTCGTCAGTGTTTCGTCAAACGGTTCTTGTCATCTGTTTGGCTACCAACTATGACACTACACCCATCCACGTTTCTGTGTCTTGGAATGTAAAGCCTACAGGGCTTGATTCTAAAAGATTCTTCAGTCTCAATAAGGATACTAGTTAGTAGATTGCTTTTTCATAGCATCAGTTCCTGCTAGTCTGGCCTGAATCTGACGTCAGATGGGACTGAAAAGTGCCTGTGTGTGAAAGAAACGGAGTAGGCCACATGTTGGCTGTTCAAGCTCAAAGAAAATCGTAAAACGTTGGTGTCTATCTTTTTATTTCACGTTCAATGAGTGTTAACAAAACCAACACACAAGTTAGCATCTGTGTACTATACTCAGCATATAGGTCATGACAGTTTAAACAGCAGTTTGAGTTATTGACATTGTTTTATTACACAGTAGACCTTCGTACTTGGAAAGAAGATGCTGTAAAAGAACCTTTTAAAACAACAGTCACATTTTTTGTTTGCGTCAAGATGTTTGTCTGACTCGTCGTTTAGAATATGGTCGGCCCTATGCTAAACAGATGATCGATCACAAGGTTGTTTCAGCTGAGAAAAGGGAGTGGATTGAAAAAGCTGGTGGCGGCGGCAAAAAATAGTCTGTCAAACAGTGGGAAAAACTGTCCAACAGGAGAGCATTTCTAGAATCCCAACATGATGGCCTTCTGCCGCTCCTTTGCCTCGTGAAGGAGCAAGTACTCATGCCTTACACAGGCTTCTCAGGATGTTCACCTCCTTCCATCCAGTTTCTGACAGCTAATCTTTCACACTGCACTGCAGTAAATGCTCCAGTCTGAAGCTGCAGCATGCTAACAGCCCTCCCACAGCTCCGGTGGCCATTGTGACATTTATGGCACACCAGTTACAAAGTCGAAGCGCAAAATCAATTAGACTGTATTGGACATGTCCTGGTAATTTTAGTCATCTGACTTTTCTTCTCAGAGTGAGAGTTCAAATAGGGTGATGAAAGGAAACATGGATAAACAAGCATCGTATGGAAAGAAAAGAGCCTTTCCGGAAAGTTTTAATAGCTGTTTGTTTGGGCTTTAGACTAGCTATCCATCCGCTTCTGCCTCAGCTTAGCCAAGATCCTCAGCGCTCAGGTAAGCAGTGCTTGCCCACCCAAGTCTTTCCCTTCTGCTTCTCAGCATGGCCAAGCGCTCCCCCCACTGTCCAGAATCTGTCCCTATCCCTGCTACATCACGGAACACTCACTACTCTAATCACCAGCCTTCGATGCCACACTATCACATCGTGAATCACTCAACAGCACACTGTACCTAATCTGTCTGGATTCCCTTTAGGCCCTGTTTTTATTGACATCCACGATGGGTTGACACAGAATTCATAACAAACAGCAAAAAAGAACTGTGAACTGTTGCACAACAGAACGTCTGAGCACCATTCAGTGAGGGGTTGCAGCAGATCATGTTAAATCTTGCCCAGCGAAATGCCTTTCGCAAGTCCTATGTACAGTAGCCTATATTATTAGAATGAACCGAAGTAGCAATAGCAATTAACACTCAAGTTAAGTGGTTTTAGAATAACAGATTGCGACATTGATCGTGCCAATATAGGACCATCTTCTGTTCCATTTTTCTTTTCGACGGTTTACTTCTACATGTCAGAGTAGAGAACATTGAAATACATCAATTTTCCTTACAAGAATCAGATATGTACATTATTTGGTAAAGAGAGAGCAAGAGAGAAAACGTTTACCTCCAATATTATAGTTACGTTATACTAATGGTATATTACAGTTTGTGCCTTGTCATCATAATCCAAAACATATGACATAGAATAAGAAATGCAGTCAGCAAAGGCTACAATTGTGTACAGTAACTATAGACAACCTCTCACAATTGTTCATATCGAAACAATATTTTACAATAATATCAGTGACTTTCCTGAAATATTTCCTGCCACTACAAGCTGCTAATTAGCATTAAGGAAATTTAAGAAATCTGTTGCTGTGGGATACTGTAGTTATTTGCCGCTGCCACATTTAACAGTTAAATGCACTTAGATATCAATGTCTTTGAATGGGCAAAGGTGTCATATATTTTATGTCACTGTATGTGTGCCTTTCATGGTTTAACTGTTCATGTGGTTGATGTTGTGAATTACAGTATCATTTCAATCCAAACACTATTTCACTTTGCATGAGCATTCATAGCTGTGAAACCACATTTATCTTTTTTTTTTTCAAGCAGCCCAATGGATTTAAAAGATTCCCATGTAAGGTGGAGAGCATGCCAGATACTGTATGGAAATGTCATCAATTGTAGTACATTTGCAATTCTTCTCGGAAACATGACGACATGGTTTGGAGTTACTTCAAATGACTCACTGGCGAGGAAGTTAAATCTGTCCCTTTTGGTCCGTACTGAAAGAGGGAAAGCATAGGGAATTGTTGAAAACATCTTCCTTTTCAAAGGAAGAAGCGAGGACTTGAGGATGAATGCCAGCTACCTCTAGATCCTTGAGTTGATTTGGTGATATTAGTTTCTTTTTTCAGACACACATGCGCTTGACAACAATTGCAACGGGAGGATGGAAAATTGTTTTTTTTTAAATCTGCGTAGGTTACATTCTCCTCCTCCCCACAACAATTTTCGAATTCATAACAGTCTTGAGCGTGTAATTATGATCATATTTTGGTCTATAACCATTTTTTGTGTCATTACTTTCATTAGCTTTGTAAGATTTTGCACCTTTCTTCTTCCGTTTTCGCTGTATGTATGTATGTTTGTTTGCGTGTGAGCGTAAACCAATTCGTTTGTTTCTTTGACTCAATTGTATTATCGACCTCGCTCATCGTTACCACTGGAAAGTCCACTGTACAAGTCTTACTAGGAATGTTTTTTCCAACTTGTTGCTGTGTGTTTTTACAGAGGACAAAGTGTAGCAGGTGGAGAAGCTCTCAGGACTCTCTCAGCCAAGATGTCCCTGTTTTCACCCCCCCCCCTCCCCCCCACGTGAGCACAAGTACCACCGCCGGTTTACAGGGGCGTGTGGAGTGTGGAACAGGGGGAGGAGGAGGGGGAGGGAGGGGGGACGACACACTAGTATTCACTGAGGTTGTGCCACTTGGAGATCTGCCTGCGAGGGTTTTCGCAGACCTCTCGCCAGTGGGCGGCACCGGAGAGGCAGGGGCTGTGAAGGCCCAGGGGCAGGTGCCCCAGCACCTCGTTCTTGGTGGTGCGGTCGAAGTCGACCACCACGAACTCCACGGAGATCTCAGGCAGGAGCTCCGGCGGCACGTCGTAGATGAAGGACTCGTTGAAGACGGGGTTGAGGGTGCACTTCTTGACGTGCGTCTTCTTCTTGGCGATGCGCTTGCGACCGTAGAACACGTTGACTTTGACGTAGGGGTCTAGGAGAGGCGGCGTCAACAAGAACAAGGTCAATCGAGGATTTGTTTAACAGAGAATCTTTGTTAACTGCCATTATAGCTGAACCAAGACGGATTTCATTACAATACAATGGAACTGTCATCTGAATCGAAGGGTTAGGATTTTATGTCTGACATGCAAGATACACATGCAAGAACACAAGAAGATAGGGGTATCACTCACTTCCGGAGAGACCAGTGATGTCCATCTTGGGCAGGTGTCTGGCCTTCAGGACCACCACGCTGAGGCGATGGGAGACCGGCTGGTAGGACAGAGAGACCAGCAGCTCCCCACGGCTCTCACACTGCAAAGAAACACAGTTCACGTTCTGCATGTGAGTCACATGTTACAAGCAGATGTCGAGTTTTTTGGTTCCCATTTTTCTTTCACGTAATCAGGATCGAGGACATCTGCAGGAACCAGCCAAATCGGTTCTTTTTGCATGGGTTGTTATTCGAAAACAACGTCCACAGAGGCAGAACAGTCAACAACCGCATGATACAACAACGAGCAATGTCACTGATACGCGAGTGCTTGTCACGTGACGCCGCATCCTCGTAACGACAGCGAGCAGTTCCGCCAAACATGCGCTTTTGATCAACGGTTCAGCTGACACGCATTCACGGTGTTGCGATGATGAACGAGGTCGCCGATAATAAAACGCGCACATACGCTCACCGTTAGGGACGAAGGGAGCGGTCGCAGCTGCATACACGCGCACACGCGTACAACGATAAACACGTGCCTTGCCATGGTGATAAAGCGAGCAGTGATCATGGCGCCTCTGTGGGGGATTGGCAGGTTGGCCTTGCCAGTCTGATGGATGGCTGGCTGCGGCCTGAGATAACATGGAGGATTTACGTCTGGCTCCTCGGCCTGGCTGCAGTTAAGACTTTCATGAGGCCTAAATCAATACAGAGGCATTGACCTTCCCGTCAGGCCTCTCCTAGTGTGCTGCACTGCGTCCAGGTTTGTGCATGTGTGCGTGTACATGTGTGTTTATGCACACATATTTGGGTTGACTTTGTACGCATCTTGCGTCTATGCATCTATTTACTGCATCCACCGTGTCTGGTGTTATTGATGCAAATTCATTCAGACTCTCCCTCTGCCTTTGAGTAACCTATCTTTTGGCCTGACCTTAAAAAACGCTGGGCTTCATGTGGGGGAGTCGACGCCCCTCTCAGCTGTACAGTACATACATCACTGTGATGGCAGGAGATAAGCAGACCTGCCATTGTAACTCCAGGACGCGTGTGTCAGCGTTTCCTTTCTGGCTCTGAACAGCACATTACTGGATCTTCCCTGAACAAATACACAACTGAGCGACTCCCTTTGGCCCTTTATGCTAGTTTTTACTTGTCAGTTTGTTTAGAACCACCGCTGCACGAAAGGGTCAGAACAAGCGTTCGTCCACGACGCGCACCGAATATACGTTCGGTCGAATAAGGTTTCTTGAAGGTCCCTTGCATTTCCTCAACTTTTACTTTGACCTACTTCTAACGGTCTTCCTGGTAACTCTTCAAACTCCTGGAGTTTGCATGGTTGGCCTACCCTCCCCTGGGTCCCCTCTCTCACCTGCACATTCCTCTTGCTGATCTTTTGGGTGATGTGCACCCGGCCCGTGCTGGGGTCCAAGCCCGTCATGGGCACCACCGCCTCCCCGATGACATCGTCGCGGGCGAAGCGGTCGAAGCTGAGCACCAGGAAGTGGAGCGTGAGCTCTGGCAGGGCGCTGTAGGCCACACCGTAGAAGGTGAAGGTCTCGTCAAACACAGGCTCCAGGGTCTTCCTCAGCACCCTGGTCTTGACGCGGTGCTTCTTCTCCGGCATGATGGTCATCTTCACGTACGGGTCGGAGCTGCCAGCCTGCTCGTCTACCGCAGGGAGGCCCTGCGCGCCCACGATGGTCACCACCAGGGCCTTCTTGGGGAAGTTGTAGTCCACGGCCAGACTGAGCGTACCCAGGTTGACCTCGGGCTCGGGTTCGGCGGTGGGGGGGGTGAACGGCGACACGGTCTTGCTACTGTTCTCGCTGCTGCTGGCTGAGCTGCTCTCCAGGCAGCAGTAGTCGGCGCGGACGGGCAGCGCTCGCTCCACCCTGGGCTGGCCAGCAGGGGGCACCAGGTGGCTCATCTGGAGCTGAGCTGGGGCGTCCAGGACGTTGTTCTCGGCATCCACCAGGACCATCCCACGCCCGCCAGCGCCCCTCTCCCGGTCACGCTCCCCTTGCCACCCGGCTCGCCTCGCCACTCGGACTATCCTCTTGCTGCTGCTGAGGGATTCTGGGTAGATGCTGATGCCCTTCAGCATGTGGATGAACTTGTAAGGGGGATCCTCGGCCGAGTCACAGTAGCGATCGCCGTGGAGCTTGTAGCGGCCCGACGCCCGGAGATAGCGGCGCTGGCAGAAGGTCCACAAGAGGACCAGCATCACCACAGCGATGACCAGGACCCCAGCTCCAATGAACCCGGCCAGCACCGGCGACATGTCTGAGAATGGAGAGAAACGACAGAAAAGATGGACAAGACGAGAGAGAGAGAGAGAGAGAGAGAAAGAGAGAGAGAGAGAAAAAGATTAACCTTGGCACACCATCTACAGCACAATTAAATCTAGCTAAATATTAGCCAACCATCGGACACTGTTTATGACTTCATAAAGTACTCGATGACGCGTCCAAATACCATCAGCAATACCACATCAAAATACTTTCACCAATCATTACTGGGGACATGAGATACAAGAACGTACTGTTTACAAGGAGCAGAGACACACTCAGTGTGAACCACAACACACTGATGTCATTTTGTCCCCCTCGAGTGTTCATTAGGCGTATATCAGGCTCATTAAGTGTGACTCCACAGTGACTCATCATTGTGACTGCAGCTTGACGCAATAGCAGCCGGCACGGCATCACAGCGAGCACCAGACCTAAGCCTGGAAGACGACAGCCGTTCACGGCTACTTCACGCCTCCTGAGTGGCGTGCAGATGGCACGCAATGCAAGACGGTGTTTCGGAAACTGCGAAACTGCTAGTGGTTGTTGTGTCTGAATATGGCTGCTTCAGCCCACAGTAGCAATTATAGGATTACAGCTTTTTAACCTCCATTTTGTCTAGTTTATTGTAACTGACAAGGAGCGATAAACTGGTTCTGAACTACCTTCCTTAGCTAATGGAATGGAGTCTGAGTCTCTGGTTATCTCTTGACTGATGAGGTAGTTAAAGGAGGAAAGAGTATCTGTCTGGAAAGCCAATATGGCCGTGTGGGTCTCTCTCTGAGGGTAATAAGGAGGTGAACACACAGCTGGGCAGCATACCAATCAGAGGGAGACATAGCCTCCTACACACACAGACCCGGACGCACACACACACACACACACAGACCCAAATGCGCACACACAGACCCGGACGCACACACACACACACAGACCCAAACGCGCGCACACAGACCCGGACGCACACACACACACACAGACCCGGACGCACCGACACAGACCCGGACGCATACACGCACACACAGACCTGGACATACACACACGCAGACCTTGACGCACGCACAGACCTGGTCACAAACACACACACACAGACCCGGACGCAAACACAGGCACACAAACCGGGACACACGCACACAGACCTCAACCCCCACCCCCCACCCCCGACACACACACACACCAGGATTTACCAGACTCAGAGCTCAGTGAGACACGCCCTGGTCTGGTGTAATGGCTTACCTTATGGCCTGCACAGTCTGATAGACTAAACACCCCCCTCCCCCCTCCCTCGCATTTTCATGGATCAATGATGGGAAGTAATGACACTGCAGTCGATACACTCGGGCGTCTTCACTGGTCATAATGCATTTCTGTGTACCTAAGTGCCTGTGCAGTTCAACCAGCAGCGCATGTGTGAGGTGCTCTTCACCCGAGGGGGTGGTTTGACTGTGCTGATCCCAGCTGTAATGGGACCCAGCGGCCCAGTCTCAGGAAGACTGCACCAGGCCAGGGGGAGGGGTGGGAGGAAGAGGGAGCACAGAAAGAAAGGGAGAGGGAGAGAGGATCAGAGCCATGGAGAGAAAAAGCGAGTGGGAGAGAGGAAGAGAGAAATAGAGAGGCTGAGTGTAAAAAGAAAGGGTGGAGAGGAGGAGAGAGGGAGTGAAAGAGCGGAGAGAAAGAGTGAGGGAGAGCTTCTTTTGTTTGGGCAAGCATGGATAAAGAGATGCATTGTTGCCATGCACAGCACCCAGGGGGCATTGCTGTGAAGGCCATCTGAGCATGTCACTATCTGTGCCCATGCTGGTTGGCACATACACACAAATGCACCCATGGCTACAGTTGTGTATCCAACCACATACACAGCACACACAAAACGCACATAAGACTACTTTACACATACATCTTTCTCCCTCCTGCCCTCTCTCACACAGCTCTTTAGCAGTCTGTCTTTTTTGTTTGCCGCTTTCCCCCTCTCCCTCTTTCAACTGTCTGTCTTCAAACAAAGGATTGTGTCCTTCCTTCCTGTTACTGGCCACTAGCATTCTGGGTAGAAATACCAGAGGGATGATGTCAGACTTTTGAGGTAGCTAAAAAGCCAGCTGAGCCCGTTGCTTAGAAACACACCCTGGGGGCGAATGGCAGTACCCGGGTGTCTCCTATTCGCTCAATGTCCCATGAAATCAACATCGAACTGGGTTGAACTCAAATGTTCTCAAGGGGGTAAAAGGGATGGTCCATCCTTTGAAGAAAGCATATATTTAAATAAATATACAGTGGCATAGTTAAAATCATTTGAATACAGACTTTCATTCAGAATATATATATATCTCTGTTTTTATCTTGGGCTGCGGATGGCAATTAAAGACTTCAGATCAAGAGGAAATTAATTCACATGGAGTCTTTTGACAAACCGGCTGAGCCAGATATATTCTGTAATGATACATCATTTTCTTCAATTCCTCATTTAAATCTACCCAGAGAACAGAACACAGGGTCTGAAATGCAAAACATACAGTGAGAAATGTAGCACCCTTTGTTGCGTAACAATCAAGGATCAAGTGGTTTTAGATCCGACCTCACAGTCAGACAGGCTTGGTAAAGGTGTACCAACAGGATCCATGCATGACAAATTCTCAAGGGTATTTTGGAGGCTGCAGAAAGCATCACAAAATGCAGCTACAACAGAGAGATGAGATACAGTTCAAAAGAGTCTGTGAAATGATACAATTTACATAAATATGCAAACCTACTGTACCGCAGCACAAAACCGTACAATATGCGCTGTCACGGATGACTTCAATCGAAATTGAAGCGAGCCCAACGGAAAAAGACTCCTTGAAAAATTTCTGCTTTGAAGTCTCATTTGCCAACTGACTGGAGGGCAATTTTAGGTAAATCTGTTGTAAATCTGAGATTGACAAATTCAGGGTTTGTTTGTTCTTCCGGATTAGTCAGGCCCTTTTAAAGTGTCCTGCTGGGGGGGAGGTGGGTTGGGGGAGGGTGGGGGCAGGGTGGGTGGGGGAAGGGTGGGTGGGGGGAGTCATCAGACTTCTTAGAGTCTGATGACATCATGCTGTCTAGTGAAGTGGGCGTATACCGTGAGTAGCTGAAAGGTGCGTATGGTCAGATAAAGATGGAAGCGCAACATGCATAGTGTAAGAAGTTAGTATTTGTAGAATAATGTTTTCAATTCTCTGTGTGTGTGTGTTGTGTGTGTGTGTGTGTTGATGTATAGGGTGTGTGTTGTGTGTGACTGTATATGATGTGGTGTCTGTGGGGGGGTAAGTGACGATGTTTAGTAAGAGTCCTCCAGAAAGGATTCACACATTGTCTTTTCAAAATGTACTGCAGGTCTGTTACACATTTATTTCACCATGCGCAAAAGCTTGGCTCTTGTGAATACATCCAGAGAGAGCAGTTTTCATGAATGTCTGAGTCATGTATCTGATATCCGGAAGTGATTGGTGAGCTGCGATTTGCCAAGGGAAAGAGCCGGCAAGAAGGTAATTTAGAGAGAGAAGGATGGTTAAAGTGTGGAGTGAAGTCACCCTTTATTGGACTTCTAGATGTTTGGGTCAGTTCTCCTCCTTACTTCAGTTGTTATCCATAGACGTGTTAGCAATTCCTTCTAATGATAGAGGAATCTACACAACAGATGGCTAAAGAAAAACAACAGCTCCGCTTAAATCCACTTTGAGAGACAACGTGGAAAAACCATCCCTTTACATCTCAAAATGTCGTATAATCGTTTCGCTTGAGCTAAATCACTTCCGCATTCTGTACCTGTTCGATAAATCGAGTAGGTTGAATACAGATACACTGTATATACACTCAGTCATCCCGACTTTGACTGTAGCTAGCCTATGTCTTCCTGGCACTCGCTGGCACTGCATAAATCCCATTCACTGCACCATACCAGCCTGGGAACTAGAGCAATGGTAGGCTGGAATAGCATCTGCACAGCAGGATGCCGAATGACTGAGAGACAGTCTGTCTGCATTGGGAGTGGGGCTGCATCTTAATGCTGAGTGTAGGAGATGCTGTTGTTTTTGCACGACATAGATTCAGTGTGGACCAGATGTGACTTAATCAGTCGCTTTAATCTTCAAGTTATATGGGCGGATAAGAGAAAACATTGGAACAGTAAGCTGGGTTAAAAGTCTGCTTACGAGACTTTGAATAACTTGCGTGGTTGGGCAAGCCACGTTATACACTTAATTTGATCTAAATACAAGAAGCTAATATGAACCTCAATTTATAGGCCGTCCTTTCATTTTAATTGCATCGCATTATTGCCATTGAGGATGCATCATATCTAAGTGATTAATAACTGGATTAATGGCTAGCGTAAATGTGGAATAGTAATATGAGGTCAACCTCCATTCACCCAAATACAAAAGGGAACATCAAGAACAACAGGACTCAGTGGAGGGACATGTCAGCACAGTTTACATAACTGCAGTAACACAACCAATATTTGTGTTTGCACAGCCACACTTAATTATGAAACTGCCTTCTCCTGAGCCTGTTTAACATGAGTGACCAGTCTCTTTTGGTAAATGAGGTCTACGTAGCTCAAGGTCCTGATGCACTTGACATTTTAATCTCCAATCAAGCCTGCCAGGAAACGTGAGTGCGTATATTACCGACCTGCAACCACTTCTGCATGACAAACACATGGCTTGGTCACCACAGGTCTTGCTCACAGCATGTTGCTCACACCCACGGTCTGGTATGTTTTTGAAAATCTAGGTGAGATGGGGATGAATAAATCAACTCTGGTCTGGGAAGGTTTATCAATAGACCCCCAGAGAGGAATCCTTTACCTGGAAGGTGGTAGTTAGTCTTGCAGAAACTCCTCTCCAGTGGGGCCCCTACGTTAGTATATTTGATTTACTATTGATATTCTGCAAAGGTTCTACTACCCTGAATCCAGTGTTGCTATTAAATGTCCCACTTAGGTCACCCAGGTCAAATGCAACTGGTAAGACCTCTCTGTCATGCCACACCTCTTCTAACCTCATTGAACTGAATAAACTAGACAGACTAGGCAGATTCACACAACACTGATCAAGGCTCCCTTGTGTGACAAGGACCTGAGGTAGAGTCTGTTGTATAACCAGCCATCGTTCTATTCGATTGAACAACTCGTTGATTCGCATCCGTTTGACTTGCTCTTAAGAGGATCCGCAGTTATGTAAGTGGTTAACCAAGAGAAATGTTCGGAACGGTCAACTGTTTGGCAAACCTCCCATTTCCGGGGTGTTTGCTTTAACAAAAACAAAGGAACGAGTAGGCGCTGATCGGGAATAGACATCACGTCATACCGATCCACCCCGTCCCTCGTTCACGCACATTGGAGGCCATGGCAGAGAAGCGCTCAAAACAGGCCGTGTTAGCCTTTTCTACCACTTCCTTTTCAGATTTTGCCATAAAGGTCTGTTGAGACAAACCTATTTCACATAGGCTTAAACATGTGTAATAAAATGGAAACATATTCAATTTATCTTCCATGACAATAAATGGGATAGGCTGCATTTTCATATACTTACGGACCAAACGATATATTTCCGAACGGTAAACAAAGACAAAATTACAAATCACTGACAATATATTATTTTATAATAATGCAATAATCTTGAAAAAAACAAACATCTGTTTTGAAGCTCTAGAGCATCATAACATCTCCAACAAGACGTATACGCATCGAACTACACACATTCATCGTCGAAATCTTCACAAATATAAACTAAAATCCCACACATTGAAAACAGTTGTCAAATAAAAGAGAATAAGGCCTTGTACTTACCATATGTGGGTCGTAATTCAGTAATCTCAGCCATTTTGAGAATCGGCGCAGGATGCGCCCCTGACAGCCCCGGATAAAAGGAACAGATTAACAAGAATACAAGGCTTCCAAGTGCCTATTTTATATCCATAGAGAACGGGCAACGATTAAATCGTCGACATTAACACAAATATTTCCATAAACAAGCTCCTATATAATTTTAACCTAGGCCTGTCTTCACTTCACTATTCGTCGATCCCAGCCCTAAGCGCAATGATGCTCTATCTCGGATGTTGCGAGGGAGGCTGCGTGGCGTTGGAGACTGGTACTCACGATGACAGCGGAGGTTTCAGTCCCGCCTTCGTGTTGCGTAGGGATTTTACGTATTTAAATGTGTTGTTGGATAATGTCAATGAGCATGTCCTCCTATGCACCTTTTTCCGTTTCTGACCATTTTTGAAGTGCGTTTTTATCTTGTTTATTTCCTGCGAGCTAGACGCACTCCGAAACGATGATGAACGAGACGCCCACATACGAACGAAAATGTCATCCTCAAATCAAGACAGAGTAAGAAGCGCGGCTAAATATTGTTGAAAAGTTTACATTTTAATAAACAGTCATAGTTATGAGGTGCAGACACCGTTTACAAATCAATGCAAATGTTAAGTAGCACACTATATTTTAAATTAAGCGATACGAATTACAATCAACAGACAGCTGACTTCCAGCAAGTATTTCAGCTGATGATACACTTTTGATCATTTGCTATGTTTATTATCTGATTTACAAGAACCACATTACTCATGTGTACCATGTAAAGGCAATAAGCAAGCAGCTGCACTAAAATAACACTAGAACATCCAAAAAATAAATAACTTCAAGGCACGTACAGTATAGATGCTTACATTCTGAACTATTTCCCACATTACATAAGGCAAAATTCTATTTTCGAAGGCAAGTCAAGCTAAATGAGATACAAACATTACAAATAGTAGATTTTGACAACGAACCTTTAGGCTTTAGATTGTGAAAGAGCAAGAATATGGTGCTATCAATTTTCTCAACATTCGTCCTTACAGTACGTTTCCAACACCATGTAATAATTCTCATATTGCCCACTAGATGTCTCTCTTTTTACATATGATTGTCAATTACAACCTCTGGAGTTAAAGGTTGCCTTTGGTTGTATTATTTGTTTGGAAACCAGCTTAAACAGTTTGGGTCTTTAGGCTATCTTTGGAAGTTCTCACTATATGTCTCCATATCCATTTTCTATTCATAAGAAAGATCTTTTGATCAATTGTAAGATGTCTAAAATAATTCCATGTCTGAGCATGTACAACAATTGGCTTGAGGAACATCTGAAGGACTAACAGAAGTAGATAATTTGTTTAGACATCAAATACTTTGGGCCAGAAACTGTACTTTGCTTTGGAGTGACTCATAGATAACACCGGGCCCATTCTCTTCACAGACTGGTCAGTCAGATTGATGAGATCCACTTTTTTTTGGAGGGCCGATTTGAATGTTTATCTAAATAAATGATTCGGCACAGTTAAGTCAAGGTGGAGAAGTGCCATATCTAATTAATTCCATGACTGCGTCAGTTATCATCATCACGTGTTGTCACAGCAACTACAGAGACGGATCTAATGGAAGCTCCAGGTCAGCAGCATTCCTTTGACACTCTAAAAACCAGTTAGGCTCTGTGGCACTATAATCACGGCGGCATTACAGCTCCGAACACAGCACTTATCCTTTTGTCTCTCTGAACAGGGTTGGTCCTCATACCAGATATTAAAGCTGCTGGATATTTCTCCGCCAGAGGAGAGACGCATCAAAAAAAAAAATCATCTTTGTAGCCGTGTACAGAAGGGGTTTTCGTGGAGGATTGGAAAGTGGATGATTGCGAACAGTCCTCTCCCCTCGTTTCACGTCGCAGACGCATGTCCTCCCACTCCCGCCCGAACGCTCGTCAGTTGATCTGGCCCGGGTCTGCTAGCGGCATGGTGTGGAGCACCTCGTCCAGGAGCTGCAGAGCGCGGTGGAGGTGGACCTCCACCCAGCAGGGGGTGTGCTTGATACTCTGCCGGGGGTAGTCGGGGCCCCAGCCCTTCACGAAGCTCAGCCGCAGGATGCAGAGACGCCTGAGGTCGTCCACCCCTATCCCCGCCGCCGCTGAGAGGCCTGGGGGAGGGAGGAGGATAGAGAGAGCGAGAGAGGGAGATGAGGAAAGGCTGTGTTGTGACATGATGACGCAGAAACAGGACTGGAGACACAAAAACAAATGCACAGATAGAGGAGGTCAAACTGAATAGAGAAGCCATTGGAGAAACCAGTGACTGCGTGAGACATTCGCAGGCGGAGATGATGACCCGACGAAGAATCAGGCATGCAGAAGAGATGCCAAGAGAAGCAGAGGATGGCAGTAGAGAAAAGACAGACAGAGAGCAGATGGAGGACAGGGAGCAGAGGGAGGACAGACAGACATAAGAGGCATGACTCACTAACTGCCGGTGCGATCCCGCCCACGCTGCCCGGCCCGGGGATGTTCCCCGCTACTGCAGCCGCCTGAGCTGCAGCCGCAGCCTGGGCCGTGGCTGCCTGCTGCTGCATCTGCCTGTGACACTGACGCAGGTCAAACACCTGGGGAGGGGCCGAACACAAGAGGGAGGAGTGAGGAAATGAGAGGGAACGAAGAAGGAGGGGTGGACGTACGGACAGACAGTAGAATGGGACATGGGGAGTGTTGTACATACAATATAGCATGTGAGTGAGAGTTAAGCGCGCATCCAATCTTCAATACATTCAACTTATTCAAGTCCTGCATTCGATGCTCCAGTTCTGTGTTAAATTTTGATTTCAAAAGTGAATTGACAAAATGTAAATGCAATCGTACTGAGGCATGTTAGCTCGTAACTAGTCTTCAAAAAATTAAAAGGTTGATCCCACTGCCACTTTCCAGACCATCAGTTCAGTTGGAGTTCAGTTCCCTCCCCTTCATCCCTCTGACCTTGATGTATGCCCCGGGGTAGATCTTGTGCACGGCGTCGCCCGGTGCGCGCCCCGCCTCCCTGTCCAGGTAGTAGCTCTGAACAAAAACGGCATGGTCGCTAAGGCAACGCATCCACACATCACCCTCGCCGCGACACTCCAGCTGGACCCCCTTCCCTATGTGGAGCCTGGAGGTAAACACAGGAAGACAGCTGGAAGTGTGAGGCATGAAAGAACATTTGGTAGATAGCACAGTATAAGTTTAATGTGATATTATCAGTCTTGAGTCTAGAGTCTCTCTATTTATGTTAGTAACAATCAACTCAGTTGCTAAAATTGGCGTAATATTTCCACTATTTGTACGTCACTTTGGATGCACTTCATGACTAAAATATGGATCGCTTTACACTGCTCCCTTGGCGTCTATCACTGATTCAAGTAACTTCATATCCATTTCTAACAGAAACGATATGCTCCAGTCGTCAGGTAGTGTGAGTGCTTCTGACTGGCTGGCTGGAGCCCTGACCTGGCCCTCTCGCTGGAGTCGGTGCGGTGGACGTTGCTAAGCTGGCCCAGGCAGAAGCGGTCGCCTCCGGACGGGTCCACGTAGCCGTCCACTGTCACCACAGGGCAGTTGGCCAGCACCTTAAACATCTCCCCCACCTGGATGTCCATCTCAAAGTAGGAGATGGAGCACCAGAACTCCGGGCCTGCGGGACAGCGTGAGGGGATGATGACGGGAGAGCAGCGTCAGATCATCTTACTTCCGTGTCTGGACTGTCACATACGAGGCAGGAGGGTGCGTGTGTGTATGTGCATTTGCAAGTGTGTGTGTGTGTGTGTGTGGGTGTTACCTGGATGGTTGGAGACAGGCTGGGGAAAGGCAGGAGAAGAGTGATGTTGCTGAGACCCTTTGAGGAAAAACACAACACATAATTAGTAGACAACAGACTGTCGTGTTCCCGAGAGAATTCAGAAAGGACTACATTTCCCAAGAACATCCTAATACTATGGCTGCGTTTGCTCATTTGCTAAAGCCAGAGGACATACAGAAGCGGTTGGGGTGGTGCAGTGGCGGTTGCTGGTGGCTCCGGCCGTTATGCTGGGGTCCTACAGGAGTGTAGGAAGCCGTGCTTGTGCCTGTCCAGGTTGCTGTTGGGTCAGAGGGAAGACGAGAGGAAAGGCATGAGTAGACCACACTCAGGGAGTCTTCCAGCTCTCCTCATTTCCTACGTCCTAGTGTTGAGTATAAATGACTAAACATTGTTATAATGGTGACTTGATTAATCTGCTTAGAGGGACTTAGAGAGCTGTTTACACCTTTATCCAATTTAGTTTCACATGAATCCCTACAGAGCCATAAAGCCCTACAGATGATGATCAATCCCTGCAAATCGCCACTCACTGTGGTAGGAGCCATGGGTGTGCTGGGGGCCGCCTGTGAAGTCGCTCTGCTGGGTGTGGGGGGTCGGGGGCTGGGATGGGTGGGGGGTGTGCGGCGTCCGGGAGGGCGGCGGAGGTCCGTGTGTGGGCGTGGTGGGAGGCGACGTGGCACCTTGGCTTTGAGGGGAGGCGATCTGAAGCAAGCCCTCCCCTCCCCCTCCGTGCCCGCCCACAGACATGGGCCCGCCCATCATGGAACTGCTGACTGGAGGGGTGGGTGAAGGCGAATGTTGTAAGATGTAATCGGATTCGTGATGCAATAGGATTTGGCAAGTGCAGGAAAGCGGAGCTTGTTAAACAAGTGCCCTTTCACACAATTTGACGTTTCACAGCACTGTGACACCAAACGCTCTCTCAGCTTCTTAATCTGTCTTGTTCTTTTTCATCTCGTCTATCTGAACATCGTTTTTTCTCCCCCACTCTGTTTTGCTGTTTAATATTTTTGCACTCCTGTCTCTGTCTCACTGAACTCCCGCGAAAGTCCGAAGGGGCGAGCTCTGAGAGTCTCACCTGGCGGAGAGAGGGGCATGTTGGGGTACAGGGTGATAGGCAGGGGGGCACGGGGAGGTTCCTGGGGCATCTGCAGTGGCGGCAGGGGCTGGCTGTAGCGCTCAGGCTGGGGAGGCATCCTGGGGGGCAGGTCCATCTGGATACAGTCCTGGATGTACTCCTCTTTTATCAGTCGTCCTGGGGGGCCTGGAAAGATGGGGGCGGGGGGGGGGAGAATGAAAGAGTCAGACAATTTTATTAAGTTACACTACCCTCTTTATGAACAATAACTGCCATATTTATTTTTATTCAACATTCCACGCTAGAAGCAAAAAGACCAAAAGGAAAAATACTCACCTGCGTTCTGAATGCTGAGACCAACTTTTGGTTTGCAACCGGGACACAAGACAGAAGAAAAGGTGGTTAGCTGGATTCCAAATGACAACATTGAGGTTTTGGCCAGACTAAACAGTTTAGTCAATACTGTAACTGGCTAGCATACTTTAAACAATGGCTACTAAAATAAATAAATAAATGCATATTTACTTTCATATCTTTGACTATATCTTGAATTTCCTTGGGAAACAATGGGAATGAATTTGAATCCTAGCAGATATTAGGCAAGTGAGCACTATTTCCCATGCCTTTGCTTATGAATATTTGTGTGTGAGCGTTCACTCGTCTGTCACCTTGTAAAAAAAAGGAAAGAATGAAATCATGTCAAGGATAGCTAAAAGTTCAGAGACAGAGAGAGCTACTGCGCTTTTATATCCAAAATACACTGAAAGTGTCTCCCTGGTGTCCTTGGTCTCCTCTACGTTTCTCTCTTCACTGACCTGACATGACGGGACTGGTAACAGCTATAGAGAAAATGAGTTCTTTTCACCAGTCAAATCATGTCTGATGAGTAGTCATCAAATGAGGCCCTTTTTCACAGGGGGAATGTACATACTGAGCTGGGACGTACCAATACCGGGAGACACCACCCTCTCGTAGTGGTAGGGGTTGACGCATACGTTGTCGTACTTGAGGTCAAAGGCAAACTGGCAGAACTTGACGTGCTTCAGTTCGTTCTTGTGGAGATCCGGCCAGCGCCAAAGGCGAGCGTAGATGACATGGGGGAATCCCTTCCTCCCTGCAACCTAAAGGGACACACACAAGGAGGAGGAGGGTAGAGATGGGTCGGTGTGGGGGAGGGTTGTATAGTACATCCATCTGGCCGTCCGAATGCCCTTCCCAAGACCTCTGAACCCCCGTGTGTCTGTCTGTCTGCCTAATCTGTAGGGAAGCACCCATGTGACCTCTAATATTGAATATTAAGGTGAAGGGGAATATGAGCATGGGGGAGAGACTGAGAGGTCGAGGGAGAGAAAGAAAAGGAGAGAGCTGGTGGGCAGGGAGTGGTTAGGAAAACAGGTCATGAATGGAAATTTACATCGATGTTGAAAAAGCTCTCTCTCTCTCTTTCTCTCATTCCCTCTTTCGCACACTCATGCACATACTGTGTGCACATCGTACTATTTCGGAGCCTTTAAAGCATCCCTTTAAGACCAATCGGAATAGCAAATAGAGACAATTTGAGTCACCAGTGAAGTCAATGGTGAATCATGCGTATTCACTGTTCAGACAACACATTAACCCTGTGTGTGTCTGCATGTATGCGGGTGTTTGTGCAGATGTGTGTGTCTGTGTGTGTGCTGGGGACTGAGAACGATGAGAATCATGCCGTCCTTAATTACTTAAGTGGAATTGCAATGTGGTATGAGAATGTCTGCTGAAACAGCTGATTTAGGGTTAATTTGACAAAACAAGCCCAGAATGACATCATGTCTCACCTTTACTGAACCAAAGTACAGAACGGTTGTGGTCATATGTGTGTGCATGTGCATTTTGGTGCGTTGGTGTGTCTGTGTGCCACCATATAGCAAGCAATATGGAGATAGAGAGAAGAAAAGAGAGGCAGAAAGAGAGATGGTGAGAGATGGAGAGAGAAACTTTCCTTTATTCTCTCTCCTAATATTCTTTCTTCTTGCAAACCCCCCACCCAGCCAAGTGACCTTCAAAAGACAGAAAGCCATAGCTGGCTGACTGCCAGTCCCATTATATTGAACACTGAGAAACACACATACAGATACACACACACACACACTCTCTACATTGATTTTGAAAGGCAACTATTTTAGAACGTTCTCACACTGACTCATTCTTCATGCTCGTACAGGAGCGCAACATGAAGGTACTGAACATTATGAGGCCAGCCACAGGCAATGCAAGGCAAAATATCAGTCAAAACAAATATGCCCACACGTGACAGAGAACTTTTTATTCACTCTTCCAGACTTTCAGGCACACACAGACACACAAACACACACACACACACACACACACACACAGACATGCACGAGACAGACAGGCTTAACTTAACCCTGCCCCTTTCCTGTGTCTCAGACAAAACAACCCGCTACCCTCCCTCTCTCCCTCGCTCTCTCCCTCTCAAGGAACTTGGGGGGAGGGGTAGGGAACTCCCTCTGTCTCCGTCTCTCTCATTCCCTCGCTCTCTGTAAGAAACTTGTGGGATTTACTTTTGCTCTTTGCAGTGTTTCAAAGTTGTCGTCATTCACAGTGAACCCTTTTTAATTTCTTGTTTTATCACCCTATTCTTTGGAAATGGCCTAACTCTAATCAGGTGGATCTAAACATTAAGAATAGGTGATATTGTATAATAGGTTATAAGCATATGTAATTATGTGTCAGAATGATTAACAGATTATATAATCTTATGACAACTTCCAGCAGCTCGGAACTTGTTGATTCAAGACTATGATGAGATTTGGTTATTGTGACACACTGACATCATGACCTGAGAGAGACTCATTATGCTGTCATGGTGAGGTCACAATGCAGTTCATAAAGTCAAAGATGGACAGAAATACATCCAGCGACACCATAAAAGATGTTCACATAGGGCACACAATACAACCAAAGTTATGTAATGTTCATAATGTGATGTCATAGAACACTTTTTTACTATTCTAGAGGAGACTAAACTCATTCTGACGACAGGATAGCCTAGCGATCACAACCAAATCCTGCACTCAGAAGGCGAAAAAATTGTTGCTACAAGTATACCCTATCAACATTTCTAGATCGGATCTTGATCTTGAACTTGATGGTTTGATCAAATTCAACGTTCCAGGTTCTGCCTGAAATGAAATGTTTCTTCAGGGCGTTCCAAATGGGATGGAGGAATGTAGGCAGCTGGTCCCACAGGACCGATATTTCGGGAACTTTCCCCCCTTTAAAGCAAGCTAGGAGTTCCTCTACCTGCAGACGCCCATCCAGGGTCCTCTGGATGGTGACACACTTGCTGGGGTGCGCTCCATTGGTGGTGATGGCGGTGATGAGCGAGTCCAGCTCGTCCTTCTTCTCCTTCAGTTTCTTCACCAGGCTCTCGATGGCTCGCTTGGCGAAGCCCTCGTTCTCGCCCCCCTGCCTGTGGCACATGAGGCTGTGCACGATGCTCAGGCAGGCGTCGTTGCTGTTGGGGGGGTTCACCATCGACATCTCCCTTGGTGGGGGGGCGGAGGGGATGGGGGGTGGGGTGGGGTGCACGTAGAGGGAACAAAGATTTCATATTTATTTCAAAGATCAACTGCGTTTCCACAGAGGTTCACTTTTGCTATGACCTTTTGTTTTTTTGTTTTTTTTACAAGTACCTGATATTTTCTTCACTTTCTTCCATGTACATAAAAATATAATGTATTGGATTTTCGAAGGAAACAACTTGTTGGGGGATGTGTGTGAAGCTTGCTATTTACAAACATCGATCCCACGGGTGCCAGTCATATACCAAACTGACAACTATGGCTTGAAAAAGTTCAAACGTTCTAAAGTTTTGAATCTAGACCACTGACTTGACAAAAAACGTTAACATCCGCTTTTGGTTGGAGTTGACGGCAGAACATCTCTAGAAGAGTACAAATAGTAAAAAACTGTTACGTCATTCAAAAACAGAGACTATTAACAGAGATTAAAAATTTGATTATCTTTCTGTATGTTTAGCAAATACATGTCCAAACTGCGTTCAGCATTGTCATGTGTGCCATGTCACTGACAGACCTGACATGAGGGACCAAATGGAGTTTTGAACTGTCATGCTGTCTGGCCAATAACTGCATTGTTTTCCAAAAATAAACTTGTCATCAATCCATGGACAGATGCTTGCTGCGATCGAGATAGGAAAACAGACATAGTAGAATCTACTTACAAATCAACAGCAGTTCAGGACAAAACAGACATAAGTAGGAGAGGCTCGAAAGTATTCCAAATGTGTTTCTCCCTCTCGCCCTGTCCGTGTCAATCGCAGCGTGTCTCGACTGTTATCAGTCTATCAGCTTCTCTGTGTCCATTCGTACATCCTGCTGCTCCCTTCGCCTCTAGTATTTCGCTTGCTTGCTTGCAATAACAAAAGAGGAAAGAGAAAACATCGGCCGCGTGAGTTGTCTCGGGAAAAAAATCAAGCCAATCGCTGAGCCCGTTTTATTCCAGACTGAAAGGCCCTCAGCCAACTATGACGCTGCTCTCTCACCGCCAGACGCCGTGGGCAGATATCTGTCTGGGTCTGGGCTCTCTGGGTTGCGAGGAGATTGACAGGTCTGTGGCGCCGGGTATACTACTCCGCCTCCTCTATAACCCCACCCACTCTCCCATGCCTGATGCTGAGCAATGTTCTAACATTTATTTTAGATTTTTGTCATGTGTAGTAAATTGTTTTTACTCTAAATTTATCTTTCCGAATTCCGTGCTTTATCGACATGTTTTATCAAAATACGCATAATACGGAGGACACAAATATACAGATACTTTGGATGGAAGAAAGGTCTACAACTGTGTAATGATACATTTTCCAGTTTTGAACAGTTTTGTACATTGCGCACATACAAACATGAAAGTAACTTTTGTTGGTTTTACCAACACTATTTGCAAGTTTTACTTTCAATGTTTAAAATTTCCACTACATTCACCAAAACATTTAAACAATGACAATACCCTGAACCTTCACCACTGTGTTTTCATACAACAATGTGCACAGAGACAGTTAGTTACATGTCCTGCTCAACCTAAACCCTCAAAAAAGACAAGGAAAAACTCCCATTAAAAGTTCAATTCAGAAAGTAAAGGCAAAAAACCTTGGGAGGAGCGCTTCAATGATTCCCTTTGCCAGTAATGGTTGGTGGCTCTGCAGAACATGTCTGGTGGTCTGGTTGTCCTGTGGCTGAGGAAGCAATTACTGGAGTGTCCAGTGGGGTAGAGGTTTGGAGACGTTGGCTGGATATTGTCACAAAAACACAATACCACAGACTTAGAAGAAACGTACATGTATTTGTAGTTCATCAAATATTTCATTTGGGGCTTTTTTTAAGCTAAAGGTGACTTGAAGTTGTATCACCGATAAGAGTTGGGTTCAATCATCTGTATCGTGACAGTTGAACGATTCGGTGGGTCAATTTGAGGATTACAGAACTCCAATTCAGTTTGCGAAGTTCACGAAAGGACCCACTTAGAAAAACAATGAAACCCAAGACAGCGACTGTGGACTGTAGAGCATGTTCTCAGAGACACTTGGGAACGACAGAGCACCAACCTTGCGATTCCCACTTCTGTTCTGGGGGATAGAGGGCCTGACATTTTAGAAGAAACATTCTTGCCTCAAAACAAGAATGCGGCCCTGCCGGAGCAGTGTAAATCCAAATGAATTTGATTGATACTCTTCAACAGCTGCGCTCTTTGTTTGAACGATCACCCTAGTTACGACCATCAACCACCGTTCTGTTTTGTTCTCTAATGTGTGATGCAGATATATGTGGCGTGTGTAATCCTTGCAAACAGTTGCTGTGTGCTGCGGTGATGCGTGTCCGTCATCATTCCTATTCCATCTTGGTGGAGCGTACAGCTGTAAATTGCGCTGCCAGAAGATGGTTGGATCAGCCATTGATTCTACATACGGTTCATCATCAAACCACTTATAACACATCGCAAAACAAATGAATGATGATATTTAATCGCTACAACGATCATCACAGCCCCTTTTACTGTGAAGTCATGTAGATCTAGTTCTGTAATTTTTGATCATAATAGTCAGGAAAACACCAAACGAAACCACAAAACATTAGGGTCAGAGTTTAAAAACAGTACTGTTTTAAACTCTGACCCTAATGTTTTGTGGTTTCGTTTGGTGTTTCTTGGAATTGTAAAACAGAACAATACAATCCAAACGTCTCCGAGTGACTGACCACAATGGTTGAGAACAAGAGGCAACAAAACAAAGTGACCAGATCCTTACTTCAGAACTTCTAGACAAGAATCACATTTGAAATTAATTACAGCTGCAAGTCTTTTTCTCTGCGTCTCTGTCCTTTCTAGGCAATTCATCCAATTATATTTGGCAAATTTTCTCAGGCTTTGTCGGATTGGATAGGAGGCATCTGAATGGCCATTCTCAGGTCCCTCCACAGACGTTCTATGGAGTTCCAGTCTGGGACAGGACCCAGTGATATCTCAATTGTATGTTTTGTGCCATTGTCATCATGGCCCCATTGTTGAGGTTGTGTGAAGTGTGGATCAGGTTCTCTTCTTCACTGCATTTGGAGGCATTCAGTCTTCCCTCCATTCTAACCAGTGTCTTGGCCCCTGGTGCTGGGGAGCTCCCCTTTAGCTTGATGCTACCTCCACTGGGCCTTCTCGTAAGGATGATACAACTCAGGTGATGAGCAGTGCCTGGCATTCACCTAACAATTGGAATTCTGCCCCGGAAGTTTAATTTCTGTCTCATCAGGACAACATGACCTTTTTTCGGAAGCTCTCAGAGGTTTTTAACAATAGAACCACCAGGGGTCAGCGACAGTCATATCTAAAAAACCCTTTATGGGTCAAAAATAGATTAGACTTTTAGAATACAACTCAATGTACAAGGTACACTTTTCAATGATTTATTCTTCAACACAGGGTTGTGCAGCAAAATAGTAGTTGTTGGTGATGGTAACGGGGTAATAGTATGCTGCCCTTTATGCCGCTCACAAAATGACAATGGTGACAATGGAGGTCAGAGGTCAACCTTGTTTCTTGAGACAAAGACCTTCGGCTCTCCAAGAGAAACATCTCAGGTTTCTGTGTCTTCAGCTGCTCTGCGCACCATGGCAAAGGTGCATTCACGAACACGCTGCAACATTCATGCCACTATACTGACATTGGTGCCCCCAGCATTTTTTTTATAGAGGAGTTCTTGGTGGTCAGTGGAAATCTTGGAGTGGCACACCAAAATAAAAAGCCACAGCTGAATTTTAGGAATTCTGCTATGCAGTTGTCTTTATGGGCAAGATGAAAACAAAGTCAACGTGAGTGCCCTTGGCCACTCGCGGTGTTAGGATTTGACAAAATAGGGAATTAGTTCATTGATATTGATCAAATGTGGACAACAGGAAAGCTCTTTTTTTAATCACTGAGAGGGCAACTAACCTGTAGCTGGAATGGAAAGGTCTTGCATCCCGTCGTCTCTCTTTCAGCTCAGTCTGATTGTATCTGAACCGTTCTGATTGGGTGGATAACTACCTCTAGTGTTCTCCTTTTCTATTTCTGGAGTACGTTTGGCCAGGAAGGTAACGTGTTCACATTTAAAAGCCATCTCATTGTCTTCCTGATAGCCACGCCCCTTTGAGGATGTCCTCAAGTTTCTCTTTCAGCTCGGAAACAGCCTCTGTGACATCACAGAAGAACTTTTGATGAGGGGCAATGGTGCTGGGAGAATCTGAAGATACACTGGGGCTAGGGAGAGACTGATAAGCCTGGACAGAAAGAGAAAGAGAGAGAGAGAGACAGAGAGAGACAGAGAGAGAGACACAGAGAGACAGAGAGACGGAGAGACAGAGAGATGAGTAAGTGGGAAAGAACCACAAAACAAACAACAAAATCGTGAGTTACATCCTGTAAAGAAGATAGAAGGTGAGTTACTATACCTGTAGGAAATGGATGTGATCTTCTGTGTGTAAGAGCTGCTCCAGCTCAGCATATCTCCTCTTCAGCTGAGCTATCTCCTGCTCCAGTCTCTCCACCAGTCCTCCAGCCCGACTCACTGCTGCCCTCTGCTGGGCTCTGACCAGCTCATTCACCTCAAAGTGTCTTCAGTCATTTGAGCAGATCACCTCACTAAAGAGCCTCTGACTGTCCTTCTCAGACGCTTTGGCACAGCTCTGCATGTATTATGAAGTGTTGATGGTATTTGTTGTGCACACATTCAAGCGACAGCTTTCTAGCTCCCTGCTTTGTCAGTTAGTTGGGTCATGTGTGGAGCGTTAGGCTGAACTACGCTCTCCTCCTTCACTCTAAGTGGCCGCTCTGTCTGAATAAGGAGCGGATCTTAATATCCCGTTTAGGCTGCAGAGTCAGACATGCTCTCTGTGAAACAGTTGGAATCTTTTTACAGCAAGATTCATCGACTCTCTGTCGGTCTCTCCTCCCTCGCTCTGTTTCCGTCACTTCATCCCACCTGCCGCCTCACTGGTTCTACCCTCCATGTGCTGCACAGCACTCTGGGACAGGTCTGGACACACTGAGGCCTGCTGGGATGACTGGGGACAGAAGCCAGCCTTCTGAGAGGAGTCTGGATGTCTGACCCTCCTCAGGATCATCCTGATATCAGTGGGGTTGTTGGGGTTCTCACACAGGACAGACTCCCAGAGGTCAGAAGGCTTGTTGACCTTAGGGAGAGAGGACAGACCAACACAGACACTATGAATCTTAAGAGGAGCCCCTCTGTTTTAAAGAGAGCATGACTGACTATGCAGTCTGGATGGGTCTTTAAGATCAGAAGTTCTAGTCTAAGGATGACAAAACAGTTCATTTGTGAATTTTTATCTTACTCACTAAAATTGTTTCTAGGAATCCAAATTATGAAATTTCAAGATTATTTGTATTAAATAAATGGGAAGATATGTTAAAAAAAGTAATATATGGACACAGCACATCTTTGAACAACCAGTTATGACAGACAGTATGAGTGTATGAAAACATTTATTGTAGACTGTGGAGCACATCATCATTATAACATATTATGTTTGAAGTATTACAGTTTCTGAATAGACAACCACATTCTGGTGATCAATCTGTTTTAAGCATAACAACAGTGTGAATAGATCTGTCACGTGTCCAAAATACAAACAGTTAGGAAGTCTGTTACGTCGATAAATAATAGTTAAACCAAACAATTTCTACACTTTTTGGCAAAGTGCTGTATTACTCCAGTAAACTAAAAAATAAAAGCAAAATCTAACACTTGGTGAAAAAAAATGCCATCAATTATTCTTCCAATTCTTTCAACAACAAAATGAGAGAGAGAGAGAAAAAAACGGGTTTGCTACATGTGTGTATAAAAGTTGTACATGGGTGGTTCACAGAGAGATTAGAGGCTACCTCCAGTGGTGCATAGTTGATTTGCGTTTGTTAATTCGTCCCCATTGGACAATAGTTCAAGTTCTTCATCAATGCATTGTCATTGTAATGTTTAACCTGGAAGGCACGTGATCCACAACAAATTCAAGGCAACACATTTAAACTAAAAATATACAAATCCCTGTTATGATCGTAATCATCATCATGAGCTGAGACAGACAGCCAAGGCCAGGAACAAAATGGCTCCTTCCAGCTTTTTATGGATTGTTGTTGAGAAGACTGTGTTCTCCATTCCCTTCGTCCTATTGCCCGAGTCACAACAATGAAGAAAAAAAATAGTAAATTCCAACTTGCTGAACTGGAACTATTTTGCTAGCTGAGATATTTTCTAACTGAGAAAACTGAGAAAATAAACATAGGATAAAACCAAATACAAAAGCTACTCTTAATTCACTTTACTTTTCAATTTAAAACTATGTACACAGAGACACCAACAAATTATAATACAAAGTGAAGAAAAACAAACAAACGTTAGTGCCTTCTCGATGCATGACGATCAATAGTTATCTATCTATGCCATCATATTGAAAACATCTGAATCTACTAGAGCATTTCATCCCTCTATCTATAACCACAGAGTACATCGAATAGTATGCAAATCGAGTCATATATAAATGACTGAGTAAAAGAACATATCTTCCTTAAAGACGTGCGTGTGCTCTCAGGAGTTGTGGAGGCCACACACATTCCTGGTTTCACAAACTGATATCTCGGTACAGTCTCCATTTAAAACACGGTTAAAACTACAACAAAAGAAGAAGAAAAGAAACGTCCGAAATATTAGCTACTGCAAAGTTAGAAATTGCTGCTACTTTTTTGGTTTAAATATTAGGATAATTAATACGTGTATTGCTTATACAAGTATTACTAAGTTATGTGTAACTAAGATAGAACAAAATAGCTACAGGGTGCCAAACAAACAATACTCGCAACCATGGAAAGTACAGAGAAAAAAATTATAAACAAAATTTGAAAAAAGACTACAGTTTCACTCCATCTATGTGGCTGTTAACTGTCGATTGAGAGAGTAAGAATTTCTTTTCACAGTCCTAGGACAAAGGTTAAAAAGCCATTTTCATTTGAGTCATTATTCTATCAATCATGGAAAACAAACAGTTCCACAGAGCAAAGCACTTGTCAACAAATTTGGAAGGTCTCCAGTATGCACAAAGACAGTCATCAAGTAATCTGCATTTTAGTAAAGTGTAAAGGTGATTGGTTATGGCCCTGAGAGAAAGACTGCAGATTTAGAACAAACATCACAAGATACCAAAACGACAAACAAAAAAAACAACACTTTTTTTCCATTTTCTTTTTCACCATCTTGACACTAAGACAATGGTACAAACATGCAACAAATCACACACTATCATATAATTAAGCCTTTGCTTACAAACATCCCTACACAAGATAACATACGCACATAACTTCATACTGATATGTAATATATGTTTTTTACTTTTAAAAAATATTTTGGACTTTTTTTTATACATTTATTTATTTAATTACTTCTACCATTAAAACAAGGCGTTTAGTGATATTCAACCCAGTATTTCAACGTAATTTTCTTGAAAAAATATTGTAGAAGTACTGAATTACAAAGTCAAAGGCAAGTTCACCCATAGCTATGGGAGGGGGATTGCTGATTTCAAAGAGTAAGTTGGTGCGATCCGTGAAGTCATTCCAAAGTCAAAATTAAATCATTTTATCATTCGGTTTTTCCTTAAGTTTGTCAAACTGCTCTCTGTCCCAGGAAAATGAGAGGCCATCGTGGTGTGTAACTTATTGATGAGACACGAGACACAAGATTTTAAATAACAAAGTTCAGACATCAGAACTCTATGATAGCGCAACAACCACTCAATGATATAACCATGACAACGCACGACCACACTGTGAGAGGCTGGCAGCACACAAACACTATCATGCCACACAATCATTAAACGACAGCACACAAGCACTCCAGGACTGCATACTTGTACTCTATGACATCCCATAGCCACAGGTGTACAGTCGGATTGAACCAGTCTCTTCAGGCTGCCATGGGGATGGTGAACCTGCATTTGAGTAAAGTGACCTACGGCATTGATTCTAAATAGGAGTTTGAGATTTAGACATCCCCATCACATCCGCTTCTCCAGACTGGAAACCGATTTTTCCAACGTGGAGACGCTTGGATGTATGTCTGTGTATGTATGTTTGAAGATGAGCTGCATGGATGAACAGATTGGTGGAGAGAAGAGAGAGAAAGGGGGACTCTTTTCCCCCCTTTCACCTGCTCTGTGTTGACCTGAATTGATGAAGGGATCGATGAAGGGGTGAATGGACGGAGGTATGGGGAGATAGTTGGGTGAATGGATAGAAGGATGGGGAGAAGGTGGGGAAACAGGGAAAAGGAGGAGGAGCGGGGGTGCAGCCCCTCATCCTCAGTAGTTGAGGTGCCTCTGACCCGGCTGGTGAAGGTACATGGCCGTGGCCTTCACCTGCCGGGCACCTCCTGGCTGGCGCAGCAGGTTGAGGCGGCGCATGGCGTTGCGGGACAGCGGCTGTGCCCGCTGGGCCAGGCGCCCCGCCTGCTGGACCTGGTCTAGGAGGCTGGAGCGGGCGGAGAGGGCGGCGGCGTAGCAGGTGGTGTGGAGGCTGGCGTGACACTGGACCACTGCCATGTCTGGCCTGCAGGGGGAGACAGGTGCACAAGGAAGGGTGAGCGGAGGCTCAAGGGTCCACACAAGGTTATCGCAAGACCACGTCTGATGAATAAGGAAATGCAGTGCCCTCAAAATGGCAGAGACGGTTACATTTCTGTTGGAATTTGAAAATGTACGTGAATATGACACACTTTATCTGCCTAGAAAATGAATGTGATTTAGTCCTCATGTTTTAGACCAGCCCTGCCACACATCCCTGAAAGATAAATCAAGTGTTTGCCATTCCCTACCTATGGCGTGGGGTATCCATGGTGCGGCGCCCTGTCTCCTTGCCCGTGGCAGCTGTGTTGGCCGGAGGCAGGGTGAGGTCCAGGCTCAGGTTGAGGGAGCATGGCAGCTTGAGGGAGAGTCGCTGGGGGCTGAGGTGGCGGGCGGCAGCATACACAGACATGCTGGGGTGTTCTATCAGCAGGTTCTCCAGGGGGCTGGTCTCTAGTAGGATGGGCTTGCTGCCCCGCCCGGTGAAGCAGGGCGGGGGCGTGACAAACCAGCTCTCCTCCAGGGAGCAGGCCTCCACGTGCAGGAAGCCCCCCTCCCCTGCCTCCGGCCCTCCGTCGGGGTCGGCCTCTGCGGTGGAGTCGAGGGACGTGCAGAGGACGGGGGAGCTGACGACGGGGGAGGGAATCATGACAAGGTCGTCCTCGTCATCGTCCTCCTGCATGGGGACGTTGGGGGTGACCTCACCACAGGGGTCAGAGCAGGCCTCGGCTGTTGGGCGGACGGGAGAGGAGAGAGGCTTGGTAAGATGGCCTGTTTGTTTTTTTCCACAGGATATCAGGAAGCTGGTGTGCTAAAACTGACTGCATTTCCCTGAGCAGACTGCAGGCGGCGCTGTGGCTCCGGTCAGTGAGTGTATCTCCGGAGATCGAAATGTAAACAAGGTTTTTGCTTGACACAGAGGTGTCAAAGCTCCACAGTCACGCAGCCCTGTTCACTAAGTCAGCATAGCATGCCTGACCCAAAATAACCAGTTTGCGCACCAGTATTTGTGCTACTGTCTGCACGTGTCTGCATCAGAAAGGGGCGAGGGCCTTGAGGCCATGGCACATGTCAAGTAAAACCAATCATATCTCATCATGTTATGGGAATCCAATCCAGAGCCCTCCTATTTAAACAACAAATCCACTTAAAGGAAGTAAATGTTGTTAGACTGAATGCATGTAGCCATCGCAGTGAGGGTCTTAAAAACACGCCCCATTTCTAACACAGGCAGTCTTGATAGTGATGCATTGGTTACTATAACTAATTGCCAAAATATGGGAAGCATGACAGAGGAGCAATTGGATCTCAGATAGCGTGTCAAGCCAGCAGACTGCGCTTTGGACTCTAAAAATAGATGGCAGGCCCTTAAACAGAATTGAAATCAAATGGGATGTCTGGTTCCTAAAACACGCCCCCCATCCAGGACAAAGTGCAGACTCGTTACTCGCGCTCAGCCTTTGTACTGAATCTCTCTTGACAAACAGTTGAACTGTGCACAGATTCCCTACTAGGCTGTCTGTGGTTTTTCAGTAGCTTGTTGCCTTTCATTGTCATCAACTGACGGTGCACATTCAAAGAGGTACACGCGTTTGCGTCGGCGGGCATTCGCAAATCTGGGTGTGGAACACGGATAATCCCGCTCATCGAGGCCACCGCAGTTTCGAACTCATTCTCATCTTTCTTCGTCCTGGGTGTGGCCAGTACCAGAGGCCATCTTGTTTACACACAATGCCACCCAATCTGCTGTGTGCTGACAAAGAGCTTCTGGGATGAGCCGCACACTTGGCAGCTGAGCACCCGGCAGGACCCTGTAACGGCTTGTGCTCCTCTCATCGTCTCAGCAAGGCCACTTAGCCTGTAATCCTCTCACAACCGTTTGTGTGTTAAGGAAAGGGGCTTGTGGACTTAGCGATGAAACTGTGTGCAAAAGTATGGTGCAACATGCAAAACGCTGAGGGAACACCTTTGGAAAACGGTATCAGGAGCGATACCACGGCAAAATCTAGAGAGTTTTAATCACGTAGCTTCGAAGCAGTGTTCAAATTAGAATCCGTGATTAAGTCATTGATCATTTTATCACTTACAGGGGTTCTATTATGTAAGTTTGCTTGCAGGATTTGCATTCGAAAACACTAGCATGGATGTGGAAGACAGTGTTATCAGGTAGGAAAAGTCCCTTCAAAAAAACATTCAAAGTCCAGTCTAAGTTACTATGTAGTCATCTCACACTCTGGAACAGTAACTCTACCGGGCCCTATTTTAAACCTCCCATCTGCCCCTGATCCATCAGGTTGCTTTTGTCTGACCTGTTCTCCGGTTCACCGTGGCCCATAAACCACCACATGCCCTCCTTTCCCACCCTCATCCTCCTCCACACCAGCCCCTCCAAAAGTGGGCCAGCCGGCTGCTTTCACACCTGAAGTATTCACACGCTCTGGGAATATGAGACGAGGCAGTGGTGGGACACAGAGGGGGGGCTACGACGGGGCTACGACGGGGCCTTCCAAAATCCCCCCCTCTCCTCCCCTCTAATGTGCAAATGCGTACCAGGTGGCTTTTATCAGCATGGTGATGCTGGCAGAGTGTACGTGTGGTTTGGTGCGTATGTATGGGAGTGTGGGTTTGTGTGTATACAGTATGTTAATGTGACCTACGGACAATGTGTGTGTGTGTGTGTGTGTGTAGTAGTATGTCTGTGTGTGAGAATTCTGAGGTCTTTACCAGGACACACAGTATCCAACGACCAAGTGACAGCTGTGACACAAAGCCACAGAATACTGTGTAATATTACACAGACACATTATTCGGTGTCATCATCGTGACACACGATACCGTCTGTAAAAAAGGTTTGCAGGGTTTGTTTTCAAGTCCTCAAGCATCCAAGAACAGTGACGTTCCTGCCGTCCGCAACCGAGAGAGCTCGAAAGTTTGAAGGTTCAAGCTATCGGAGTCTGACGGTCGGACAGATCTAGCAGCCGTGCATGACCTTTTGAGGACAGAAGCGCCTCAGGCTTATAACTGAGTAAATACAAAAGCAATATGTTGATGAGCCATCTGAACTGAGACTCAAACACTATGAAGTCCTGAAGACTTTGAGTTGTTTGGAAATGCCAGGTGGTTTTTACCTCACTTAATGTTTGCACTTGTCACTGTACATTCTCTCTATGTCACTGTTTTGTCTGCAGGGCAAGTTGCCTGGTATGTCTTTCAGCCTATAATTACACCGTATCCCTTTCCTTGTCTGGTTGATTGATTCATGTATAACTTTTTTTTAAAGTTGCTCTTCCTTAGACAGTCTACTGTACAAGTTAACACATGACCTTGCTTATTATCACGCCAGCTTGGTTAAGTTGAATGCTAGTTAGCCTAGCGCATGCGACTCACCCAGATAGTCCACGAGAATCCACTCTTCGTCCTCATCCCCCTCCGGCTGGCCAAAGCCCTGCTCTCCAGGCCAGTGGCGGCTCACTTCCTCGACATCATCCCCAAAGAGGACGCTGGCGAACCTCTGGAACATCCTGGGGGCTTCCCAGCAGGGTGCGGAGGGGATGCCGAAGGCGTGAGGCTGAGGGTGGGGGGGGGTGCAGGCACTTTGGTCATGAGCTGCAGGGGGAAGGCGCTGAGGGAAGGGCGCTAAAGTGCATCAATAAGGTACAGTCCTTGATCATCTGAGGGGAGATGGGCAGGGTCCGGACATAGCTCGGAGCTGGGCTCACCTTCACCAGTGCAAATGTAGAACAGAGCCCTAAAGGGAAGGAAAGACAGACAGACAGGAAAGACAGGCAGAGGGAGAGAGGAGAAGAACGGTCAGAGCGGTAATGATTTGGCACATTCTGAACTGGACATTTTAAAAGATAATTGCTCTAGAAATGGTTGTGGAATCAATTTCATACTATATGATAGCCACACACTTGGAGGCTTCAATTTATAGATGCGTCAAGGGTCTATTGTTCGCACAGGGTCAATTTAACGGAGTATATGATTTGCCTGTCCAGCAGACATTCCATATAAGGCAAATAATTAAAATAGAACCTTCATAGACTGATCTCCCAGCCCGAGTGAGACAGTAGGCCTTACTGTATTTGGACATTCGAGCATAAGAAACAGTTTTCTCCAAATGTTTTATTATTATTAGAAGAGACTAAGATGTTATAGCCAGATTCCTGTTTGACGCCATTGTACATATTTTCCAACAAGAAGATGGAGACCGGTTTCACATCGAGCTAAGCGGCCGTCTAAGCAGTCTCAAGTCCGCCGTCTGATGGTTTTTATCTTCCTTTTTTCCCGATGAACAGGCGGTTATAATCTCCTGCACCTGTTCAACCACAGAACTAACTGGCGCTCCGAGTACTTGTATAGCTTGCCAACTAGGTCGCTTGGATAAACTAGAGATAATGGAAGCGTCAAATTAATGCGATTAAAAAGCACATTCAAAACGGAACGGGTGGTGTGTATGCTACTGGCCTCTGTGAGACAAAGCCACATTAATTGCGTGTGCCTATATTGTTTGCCTTAACTTGAATTTTTGGGTGATTAATGAGAGTTGAAAGATTAAGATAATACTGATCGAGGCCTGCCGTGAACATGCCGTACACCGTCAGAACATCAATCTTCTGAAATATAGGTCTGAGAAGCCAAACCAACAGCATACGTTTCATGCCAGCATGGCAAGGCCGAAATGAACCATTATTTTGGAATAGGGTCTAACTCAGGTTCAGAATTTGTTGGTAAAGAGGACAAGCAGTGGGAGGAGATTGACGCGTAACCCTACACCTTTTGGGCGGACCGTGTTCGTTCAACGAACAAAGTTGAATATCGTAGGCCTATAGGACATTTGACAATAACGTAGATACAGTAGACTACGATCAACATGAATACATTTTAAAATGTTGTAAACATATGCATCAATGTGTAGCAAATGGTATTTACCAGTAAGGCCTAAAGACGGCCACGAAACACATTAAGACAATTAGATTATCAGTCCTAAAAATATTATTGATGCTGTAAGTGGTCACCTCCTGCAGATGTGCATGCATTGTATCCTAACAAATGTTGTTAAAAAAAAGAAGCAGTATCAGTATATATATTAGGCCTATCCCAACAACGAGCCTCTTATTGTAAGCGAGACAACAAAGGATCCAAAATACTTACTTGCGGCAATGATGTGTAAACAAAGGGTTGATATTTGGCGATAAACTCCGTAAGACTTTGAGGTAGATTTGCTCCTTTTCGGAAAGTACAAAAAACGTTTTTCTTCGCAGAAGAAATTTAAGTTGAAGGACCTTATTCGGAGCTACTTAGTTCGTTGCCTTTCCGATCCTTTCCGAGGTCCAGACTGTTCCTTTGTTATTGTTGTGGAAGACCAACAGCTGATCGGGTGACGTGGCTAAGGACAGCCTATGGGAGGGTCATTTTTAATTTCTAGAGCCAATCATATAGCTACGTTCCCTGTGAGTCCTGTCACCAACGCACGTGACTCACGCCGGGGAAAAAAAAACAAAACAAGACTGGGCAAAGCACTAAGTTTGGGAGTTGCTTAACAAGGCGTAGCCAATGTCTAAAAACACGCATTTAAAATATTTGAGTAGACTCATTTCCGGTCATAATTATAAAAAAGTATATTTATTTTTTGGATCTTAGGATTTATTGCTTAGCTTGTAAAATTTAGTAATTCAGTGTTTATTAAGATTATACAATAATCTTTGAAAACAAATTTCACATTCTGCTATTTCTGTAGTATATGGCTAGTTTACTGCCTGAATAGCCACGCCAAATTTTGTGCAAATAATAAAAGTTCACTCACATCAGGTAACACATAGATATATCTAAAACCACTCTTATATAAACACAATGGACTGCATGTCAGAAAGAAAAGTGTCAAGGATGGACGTCACTGCTAATATAATAATGAAGTATTGTAATAGTGTAACACCCCCTGGGCCAACAGCCATTACCTAATGAGATATGGAAATAATACCACTGCAATGCACTACCTCTGTGGCTTTTCAAACAATCAGAGCCTAAACAAAAAGTCAAAAAATGACAGAACACCCTATTCCAATATATCTAGGCGAGGAGAATATAACATAACACCCTTTTCTCTGACAGGGTGTGAATGAGGAAATCAGTCTTAATGGCTGTGCACCAATCCCTTTTACATTAGCATGAGTCAGGATGTGAGGGAGGACGGGCAGAAGTGGAATCCTGTCCACATGACACACCATCAGGAAGGCAAATCTCATTTCCAAGAAAACAGAGATTTGAGAAAGTACGAAGCCTTTAACTACTGCAAAACAGCTCACTAAAGCGACAGAACCACATACATAGACAAAGCTACACCTAACCACAGGCCTGCTTCAGTCAAGTAATGACGAAGCGCTGTGCTAAAAGAGTGTAGGTGTGTGAAAGCCTCTGCCAAAATGTGACAAGGGCCCAAATCAGTGCTAATGGTATACACTATGGGTTGAACGGAAGGAAAACAAGATGTGGGCTGAGGCAGGTGGTGCACTGTCAGCTGTTTTGACCAGAATAGAGCCCTTCCTGCCCATATGTTGGTGTGTTAGCAGGAGTAACACCTATCCTGATTTGAGTTACGGCGGTGTGGTTAGTGTTTGTGTACGCAGCAAGACTCTTTCTAGAAAGCAAATATTTCCCCAGCACCCTCTTCTAAGCTGCAGAAGTAGCCAGAGTGTGAACCAAACACTTGTGTTTCACCTTTCCATGTAGGAGAAGGTCTTCAGCCGGCTGTGCCTTTCCATTTCCAATCAACAATAACACAAGGCCACACCTGTGCTGTGGTACGTACTGTAAAACATCACTGATAAGATGTGCTTTTAACATCAACTCCATTCCCTTATTTTCCACAGCAGTTGCATCAGCTTGTATTTACCTTGAGTGGGTTCTTGACCTACTGAGAACTTGTTCAAGCTCAAGTGGGGAAAATAATGTGACAATGGTACATTATAGACATGGGAAGTCCCTCAGAAAAGAAAGATAGAGATTCCGTTTCAGAAAAAACAGATAAGATCGACGAACATAATTTACCATGAGCAAGCCCATTGGGTGTGACATGTCATCCTACTCACACACAAATGGGTGTTCTAATATCTAACTTGGGTTAGGACAAAGTGTTCCGCATGTCAGGTAGTGCTGTCAATAGGGCATCATCCTACCACATCACACTGCATATAAACAAGACAGGGTCCATTTCCTTACACCACACGGCAATCTTACATAATCTTGTGACTGTTTTCAATGCTGCCTATGCTTGCGCAACGTCTGTATATGGCAAATGAAGGTCAATAACTTCTCACTGTGTTGTTAAGTAATCTTTACCTTGTCATAACACAGGCCCAGAAATACTGAAAGAAATGTCGATATTGTCTATGCGTGTGTGTGCGTGTATGTGTGTGTGTGCGTGTGGGGGGGGGGGGCAGAGGATTTAAGAACTTTTGACAACTCTACATTCTTACGTCCTTTTATAAGATATGTTTTGGTGGGGGGGGGGAGGTGATAACTCTAAGGGAGGAGAGTTCACAAACACAGAATAACCTACGAAAGGAAACCTTGGTCAAAGGCCATGAGAAAGAGGGTGATGGAAGAGGCTTGTGTACTCAGGCAAATAGGGAACCTCCAGGCTACAAAAACAGGACTGTGGATTAAGAAACTGTGAGGTTTGCAAAGCATGCTACTTTCTATTTAATCCATTTTGACACTAGAAAAAAGACGGTTTCAGCAAAAACCTCAATATAGTCATAACATCAGTTGATGCTTCTCATGTTCAGAGGTTTGTTTCTGTCTCGGTTTTACCTTGAGTAGAATGAAAATTAGATTAGAATGAGACTGAACAGGAACGTTTTATGTCTTGTGATTCAAGGGAATGTTCAAAGAACTGTGATCTTATGAGGATCCAGGTATCTTGCTGAAGTGTATTTAACATTAAAAACTCTAAACATAAAACATTATATTTGTCTTAGGATCTGGCTGACACAAACAGGGCCTGCAGAATGTGATCAGACACCTCTCTCTCTCTCTCTCTCTCTCTCTCTCTCCCTCTCTCCCTCTCTCCCTCTCATCCAAACATATGTGCATGGATGAACACCATTTCAGTATTAACAGTGAAGGCTCATTTCCTAAAGTGCAAAAGCAAGTCCAGGCGCTCTTTTCAAACCGAGCACAAATGCTGGTGTGAGGGGAAGTATAGGAGAAGAGTGTGTCAGTAGGGACAAAGGGGAAAAGCCCTTGAGCCCTTCTAAACACGAGAAAAGAATAGGGTCAAGTAAAACAAAGCGTCACTACTAAGGCTGTGAGGAGACAAAGGGGGACGGCATAGGTTAGGGCTGTCTGAACCTCCACATACAGGGAAGGAGGAGGGTGACATCCCTCTCTAGCGTTGCATCAGCTGAACTAGACGGGGCGGGGCGGGGCAGACCCGGGTGTGCAAGTCAATGATTGGGTGTGACATCCTGTCAGTCCCTCTCGGGGAAAACAAACTATGTTGAGAGGAGTGCCAACATGCTTAGGAGGGTTCAAATTGCGTCATAAAACCCCTCTTTTAGACAGGATCTCGTTTGTTGGTTCCCTTTACGGAATTGGGACCAACGAGGTGCGTGAATGCTGGTCCCACAGCAAGAAGGTAGCAAAGCTCTTTGTCAGAAGACGTTACAAAAAATTGTTTATTTGTAAAAACGTTTGAACGCATGTGAAGTACAGCAACGAAGGGAACCCAGGCAAACCCAGATGTCCTGAACCTTGGCTCCAACTGGATGCTGTTGTGCTCAGTACAGTGGTCAACATTCCAGTGACATGGGGGGGCAAGTTTGTATACAGCCGGCAAAGTACCTTGACGACAAGTTATGCAAACCCAATCATTAACAGGATTGCTATAGCCTAACACCTCTCCATAGCACAATACTGTAGTAGAGGAAGTACAACATATAGACTAATATGCTTTAAATCATTTGGGGTTTGTAACCCACGCCCAACACATGTAACGTACATATGACATACATTATTCTATTACATTCTTTGTCGATCATTTCAAAACCTTAGTGAACATACAAGTAAGTGTAGGAGTCATTCTTGTCACGTCTCAAACATGTTCAGTCCTCAGTGAAGCTTAAACACATTGACGTTCTCAATTATTGACATTGTTTGTCCAGTCTGCTGATTGGCACACTTCCTGTTTATGTAAAAATACTTATTTCATAGCTGTCCTGCTTTTCTAGTTGGCCAACTTCCTGGTCAGCGTGCTGCTCTCTGATGCCACTGTGGCTGCTGGAAGCACATCAAAGCTCTTTCTTCATGTGCCTTCTCAAAATACAACCTCAAATCAGAGAAAGTTGAGACAGCATGGAAAACACAAAGAAGAAAAAGAAAGTAGTGATTTCTAAATTTACTTTGACTTGTATTTTCATTGCAGACAATGTGAACACAAATTATTTCATGTTTTGTCTGGTCGACTTAATTTCATTTGTAAAATACATCCTTTCCTGTCATTCAGACCTCCAACACACTCCAAAAAAGGTTGGGACGGGAGCAATTCAGGGCTAGTAATCAAGTAAATTGGTTAAATAATGATGTGATTTGAAACAGGTAATATCAACAGGTGATTGTAAATATGATTTGGTACAAAAGCAGCATCCAAGAAAGGACTCGTCCTGTAGGAGCAAAGATGGGCTGAGGATCGCCAGTTTGCCAACAGATATGTGAGAAAATGATTGAAACGTTGATGATGATTGAATATCGAATGATTGAAAACAATGTTCCTCAAAGAAAGATAGGAAGACACGTGCTTATTTCACCTTCAACAGTGCATAATATAATTAAAAGATTCAAGGAATGTGGAGGAATTTCTGTGTGTAAAGTACAAGGGCGAAAGCCTAAGCTGAACAACCGTGATCTCCGATCCCTCAGGTGGTGTATCAAGAATCGTCATTCATCTTAAGCGATATCATCACATGGGCTCAGGACTACTTTGGCAAACCTTTGTCAAGCACCACAATACGTAGTTACATCCACAAATGCCAGTTAAAACTGTACAGTGCCAAAAGGAAGCCCTATGTTAAGTGTCCAGAGGCACCGTCGACTTCTCTGGGCTCGGAAGCATCTGGTATGGACCATCACACGGTGGAATTGTGTACTGTGGTCAGATGAATCAGTATTTTTGTGGAGAAATGGACACCGTGTGCTCTGGACCAAAGAAGAAAAAGATAATCCAGACTGTTATCAGCAACAAGTCCAAAAGCCAGGGTCTGTCATGGTATGGGGTTGTGTCAGTGCCCTTGGCAAAGGTAACTTGCACTTCTGTGATGGCACCATTAATGCTGAAATGTACATAAAGATTTTGGAGCACAATATGCTGCCTTCAAGAAGACATTTGTTTCAGGAGCATCCATGCATATTTCAACAAGATAATGCAAAACCACATTCTGCACACATTAAAGTCCTGGCTGCAGAGGAAGAGGATACAGGTGCTTGACTGGCCTGCCTGCAGTCCTGACCTGTCTCCAATAGAGAATGTGTGATGCATTTTGAAGCGCAAAATGCGACAACGAACACCCCGTACTGTTGCCCACCTGGTTTGCAGCAAGAATGGGACAAAATGACATCTGAAACACTTCACCACTTGGTGTCTTCAGTCCCTAAAGATTTTTAAGTGTTGTGAAAAGGAATGGCAACATTACCAAAGTGGTACATCCTTTACTGTTCCAACGTTTTTGAAATGTGTTGCAAGAGCCAAAATAGGATTTGTTTTTCTGTTTTTACTGAAGGAACGCCCAATAAAAATGAGGAACACATTAAATGTGCTGTTGTGTTTTCTGCAATCAAATACAAGTCAATTTAGAAATCACATCTTTTTGTGTTTTCCATACTGTTCCAACTTTTTCTGATTTGGGGTTGTAAATACAGATTGAACTAAACAAGGGAAAAGCTTTCAGATGTGCCATAGTATTCCTGTCAGTCACTGTACACATGTACCAAATGTACCGTCGAAATAAATCCAATGGATACGAAAACAACCAATGTTGAGGTCAAAGCCATCAGATGTCATCCGGATGTTCCAATGAGCTGCTGGTAAATGGGAATTCATCACAAGGAAATTTGACCCAAGGAGTGACACCAACCTCCACTGACACAGGTGTCTGACTAGGATTTTACAAGATTACAAGAGTATAATCCTAATTGTAAACCTCACAAATGGCAGGCTGGTGTAGCACAGGGTGGTGATCTGTCAGGGGGGTGTATCATGAGATACACACGTCGAAACGATACAAATATAATGACAGCGGAGAAATTAATTTGATGTTCTTGGCTAATGCAACTTGTATGGTGAACCGTCTGAGAAATGAAACCAAACTTAATTCATCACAAGCACAATATCAAATACAATCTAGATCACTCCAAATGACCTTTCACGACATGCCAGACAAGTAACAAAGTTCATGTGCAAGCGGAAACGTCTCGGGTTTCATTCACTCGCTTTTTAAGCAAGAGGAACAGGGACGACCTGAAGACTTTGGTGTTCTGGGAAGTACGAACACACACCAGCATAACTACATGAAATGCTTCTGTCATCAGGAGGCTGGCACATGATCATACAACTTCAAAAACAATTTGCATAGAGTTCAAAAAGCGTTGTTTCCTCCTACTCTGTTGTTTGAAGAAGACTGAGGGAAAACATGCGAATTGACTTCCTGTAGAACAGCATAGAATTGAGTACGCTTTGAAGAAACAAAAGTGGCGGTAGACAATAAACCTTCTAACGTACCTTATGCCTAATTTGTCTGTTTATTCTGTAAAAGAAATCACTGTTAATTAGAAAAACAAGCTGGTAGACTAGTCGTCAGACAACATTCAAACCCAATTTCAACATATTTGGTAGAAAGTTACAAAAATAGGGGTTACCATTTGTGTGTCTGAAACACTAGTACGTAACCCTGTGACTGACTTTTCCAGAACCTTCTGAATCCTAAAAACATTCCTGATGAACCCTGCCAGTCCCACTGAAACGTTTCATAGAGTGAAGTCCATCAGCATGTGGGGTGTTCCGCAGGTTCAAGCCCTCAGAAAGTTCCTGGAAAAGGGTTCAAGGTTTATATCTTGTCCGTTCACATGGCAATAGACAGATGTCTCAGATACCTTATCTTGCCAGTATGCCAGTGTGAGAGTGGGCTGAATGTGTGGCAGTGTCTACACACACTCTGTCATCGAATGAAACAAAGGCCTTGGTTGTAAATGAGAGAGAGCCTCGTGGGTAGTGTGGACACACTGCTACAGTACCTTAGTCTCTCGGAAACATCAAGGTTAGCTGTTATCTACAACACACTGACAAAACAGAAGCACAAAGGAAACCTCTCTCAAGCTCTCTCCTCGTTGGTCTTCCCTCACTGTCCCTGCATCGAAATCAGTCTGCCACCCTCATCTCTATGTCCGCCCTGTCTATGTCCCTCTCCTGCCCTGTCCACCATCTGAGTTTATCGATAAGTACGCCATGCCCTTCAGCTTCCCTCCCTCCCGACCTTCTATGAATGTCTCTCTATCCTCTGAGACCACAGTTCATCCTGAGAGTCCGAATCGTCCGCGTCTACACCCCTCCCGCTGGCTCTTGACCCCTCCCCCCTGCCCCTCGTGCCGCTGCCGCCGGCCCCGTTCATGTCCGTCAGGGGCGTGTAGGAGTATTCCTTGCGGCTGGGAAGACGACCTCCTGCAGGACCCCGGCACGCCTGGACCAGGTGGCCTACAGCACTGGCCAACAGCAGAGAGGTCAACACAGTCGTGATTATCAACCAGGTGAGCCTGTGGAGAAATAGACATAGCAGGGATGAGGGGGAAAATAAAAGGATGGAGGATGAGGAGACGTTGAGTGGAGGGATCAAACATGAAGACAGGAGGGGACCGACAGGGGGGGACCGACAGGGGGGAACCGACAGGGGGGGACCGACAGGGGGGGACCGACAGGAGGTGAACATACGTTTGAGGATGGAGGGACGCGTAGGTAAACAGAACAATGACCGTTCAAGATGTATTTTTCGAGAAGGGAGATATAACCATCCTTTTGCATCCGCGGCAAGAGACCCTTGACCAGGCGCTTGCCGGAAGCCATAGCAACGCTAAAACAATAGCCTGCGTGTAATTACCAAGACTGGCTAATAAATATGGATGTAAGGCCTCTCCACACCCTTGCTGGCTCGTGGCGTAGACAAACACTTACATAAAAGGATTTTGTTTTTGTGTATGGCTAACTAATCAAGCCTGTATCAGGAGAACAAAAAAGAGGGCTGTTGTGTTCACACCCATCGAGCTGTGACACTGTGATATGATTAAGCGAGGATGAACGTGCCAGGAATTGACAAGGCGCTAAAAATAGCCTGGCCATGTTTTCCCCGAGTGTCCGGCTTGCTTTCATTTGCCACCAGCCGAGAGGCCGGGAGACGGAGGCAAGGCGGAAGAGTTCTATTGACCAGAGGATGGTGGTGGTGGAGACAAAAGGTGGAGAAGAGGAAAGCAGGGAGGGTGTATGGGTGAGGTATAGGCATGATTGGGCGGGGGGAGGGGGCGTTCGACACTTACTCTGTGAAGTAAGGCTTGTGTTCCTGTTCCTCCTCCCGCCATCTTGCAATCATCTGATTGGCCAGACAATGGCCCGCTGTGGAAACAGCACAACTTACACAGCGTACACAACCGTTGTCAAGGGTTCACCTTTGCAAATCAAACAAAGTAGTATCAGTGAATAACAGCCTTTAAGGATATGTTAATACCAGCTACAGCAAAATGGATCGAAACATACATGTCTCGATAACCCTCAAGTCAATACACCTGACAAACAAACAGATAAGTTTGCAAACTGATATCTACCTACTAGGACTAAGAGCATGCTGGGGGTTTGGCTTCGGGCACATGGCTGCTCTATGGACCCTAAGGAGGCGTCCCTCCATCTCTTTCAATTACAAACGTCTAATTTTAACCCCCCCATATGTTTGTTGTTGAGAGACGACGTCATTCACCCGGCACCTAGCAAAGGTTAGCCATTTTATGACTGAGATAGCACACGACCGGATCCCAGATTAGACCCAAGATAAAGGCGGTCGGTCGAAAAAGCTCCGTCTGTGTGACCCGTGTAAGGGCTGAACCTTGAGGGAGGGATGATGGGGAGGGATGATATATCTCCCCCCTCCCCTTCTCTCCCCCCCCCCCCCCCCCCCCCCCCACCCCCCTCCCGTCTCAGCTGTTTTCATCCTTCCCTGATCAGCCAAGCTGAGCACAGAGGTTGTGTGGGGGGAAAATCTGTGAAATCTGCATCCACTCGGGTTTTTGAAGGTCGCGGGGGTTTGGCGAGTGGTGCAGCCAGTTTGTTGGTCCACAAGCAGCCCACCCAAGAGGGGAGAGCCTCATGTTCTGCTGTACACATCTATTTCACTGTTCTTCAGCACGAGCTCAGCATATCAAGAGCAGCGTATTTACATGACAACAGTGTCACACATCTGATATACAGAAACATCCTAAGAGAGAGAGAGAGAGACAGAGAGAGAGAGAGAGAGACAGAGAGAGAGAGAGAGATAGGGAAAGAGAATCATAGCAGACAGACAGACAGACAGACAGACAGACAGAGAGAGAGAGAGAGAGAGAGAGATAGGAAAAGAGAATAACAGCAGACAGAGAGAGAGAGAATGAGAGAGAGAGAGAGAGAGAGAGAGAGAGAAAGAGAAGGAAAGAGAATCACAGCAGACAGAGAGCGAGAGATAGGGAAAGAGAATAACAGCAGACAGAGAGAGAGAGAGAGACAGAGAGACAGAGAGAGAGACAGAGAGAGAGACAGAGAGAGAGACAGAGAGAAAGAGATAGAGAATACATATTAATCAGCAAGAGTGCATGGTGGGACAAGAACTGGAGTCAATGATCTCTGCAGGATAAATAAGGACCATGAAAAGGCAGAGGACGCAGTAGAAAGTGACAGAGCATGAGTCACTGTGGACTGGAGGACGTCCAACCTCCCACAGCAAACAACAGATGCAGACAGAAAAACACTGCCACTCTGGCTGCAGAGTAAACAGTGGAGGGCGACGGAACAGGGAGCTTCTACATTGCTGGCTATGCAGGCTAGGTTTCCTATGTCTTGTGTTGGCCCGGAGACAGCCAGGTCAAGGATATACAGAGTCTCGTGACAAGGTCATCGTTATGCTAAAGCTTGACAACAAGTAGTGCGTAACATCCCAACAAAGCGTGCATCATCACCGTCTCCGTAGATGAATGCTACACAAGACGATCGTGAAACCCAGATCTAGTCTGTTGTAGCCTGAATCGTTTCCGTTTGTCCTTCACCGAATAATCTATTACAGACATTTAGAAGATCCCGTCATCAAAAGAGGTAGATAAGAAAACAGCTTCCTAATAAGTAGGCCTAGACAGCTTTATCATTAATCACACGAATCCCGTCACAAAAACGAAAAAGAGGAGATATAAGAAGCTCCCTGAACACGTGCGGTTCATTCCAGCAGCGCTGCCAGGTTAAAAGCGTGCCGTGATGACGCGGAAGATTCCGGACTCACACGCCGGTCATACCCAGGGCTTGTCGAAGCCCGTCAACATGCCCTAAGAAATGCCCCTGGCACACACTAACACAGCCCATATTCAGCCTGAAGGGTCGAATGACCCGAGAAAGCGGGTGAGGGAGGAATCAGATACCGTGGAAAGTTCAAAGAAAGACACAGCTAACAGTGGCAGAACGCAGGCTGCGAGTCTAAAAGAGATAATAGGGAAGGAGAAGAGATAGTGTGTCTGACACAGAGAATCCCCCTCAAAAGCACATGGTTAACGATGATGAAGGGTGGAGCCGAGAGAGGGTGGAGCCGAGAGAGGGTGGAGCCGAGAGAGGGTGGAGCCGAGAGAGGGTGGAGCCGAGGGAGGGTGGAGTCGAAAGAGACAGACAGAGAGAAGGAATGTGACCCGATGGAGGTGGCGAGCGGCGGGAAGCCAGTCTTGTTTTGCCCTCAGCTAGCGCCACCGTTGAAACAATCCTGAGTGGACAAAGTCATCTGACTAGAAAAACAAATGGATGAGGAAGTCACACTGAAAGAGTGGAGAGTGAGTTTGCGTCTTGGCCACTTAACACATTCTTTGTCACTTGACACATTCTGTGTCACTCACGCACAAATACCCATGCAGTCATTATTAAGCTTTAAAAAATGTTGCGCATTTGAGGTTGTGAGGTTATACTGGTTCTAGTGTGTAATTCAGTCCATTTCCTGACTGAAGTGGTGCACGTGTGTGAGTCGCATGGGAGGCTGGTCTAGTGTATCTGCAGCACACAGGGATGTTCTGGACGGTACAGTACCTTTGTGAAGAGTACGGTTCCTGTCTCCCTGAAACTGGGCATCACAGCTTCCTGTGGCAGGGTCACATGGGCACATGTCTGGGCACTGGCACTCCTGCCTGCAGTTCAGGCCAAAGAAACCCAACGGGCACTCTGGGAGCATCGCAGGAAATGACGTCAGACAGGAAGTTGTGAACATAGGGGTGACATGCAATTTGCATGTCCAATTTGCATATCTAGAACAACCTACTGTTTGAAATGTTTGCATGCACAGTTTTCTCGACAAAGGATTTAAGTTTAAACGCTTGAGAGACGAGACAAAAGAAATGTTCGTTTTTTTATGAAACATTAAACTGCCCTGCTTCGTTGAAAACCTGCGAAGTGCCTGTCAACATGCTGCACAACAAACACTCAAATATGAAATTGATCCTTCAACAATTGGCCTCAGGGAATCTGCCAAGCAAGATGCATTTTCACAGAACAGGAGTGGTGTGACAAAGCTTAGCGAGTTAGAAGGAAATGGTAAAAGCTGCTGTTTGCCAGATCCAGACCAGGGGAATCTGCAAAGCCCCTGGCGGGGGGGTGGGCCGGGGGGTGTTGGACACTCAGCAGGTTGAAACGCTTTGGTAATTGTTGTACGCTAATTAGAGTTGTATAAGTGATTATTTGATCAGAGTGAGATACTTCAAGTGCACTTACAAGGAAAAACCTGCTTTAGGAGTATACTGTGGGGGTGCTGTTTAGAATCTGGATATTTTACATCGATTTTATAAAAAGACAAACTGCATTACTGCCCGAACCCTACTTTCAGGACAGATTGTGCGATCAGGTTTCCAACACGCTTTACAGAAACGATAGTTAGAACCGCGTTGCAAGTTGGTTTCCTGGTGAACAGAGAACAGGATTACTTTCACACATTTACCAGCTCGCAACAGGATTCACAGTAAACCTTTCACATGATGCCTGGTAAAAACGGCAGACAGCTCAGACTGCCGTGACAGGTCCACACAGCCCCCGTTGTGCCAGTTGCATAGTTCGATTGCCGCCGTCGCCATGAAACCAGGCGCGGCAAGCTTCAAGAGGGGAAAGGGAAAAAAAGAAGGCTCTTATGAAGATCTGTGTTAATGGAGAACTAGTGGTCTTTTCAAAGGGTTTTTGGCGAAATAGGGGGGGGGTGTTGGACACTCAGCAGGTTGAAAGCTTTTGGTTGATTGTTGTGACGCTAATAAGAGTTGTAATAAAGTGGATTATTTGATCATGAGTGAGATTAGCTTCAAGGTGCCACTTACAAGGAAACCTGCTGTTAGGAGTTTACTGTGGGGGTGCTGTTTTAGAATCTGGATATTTTACATCGATTTTATAAAAGACAAACTGCATTACTGGCCGCGAACCCTACTTTCCAGACAGATTGTGCGATCAGGTTTCCACACGTTACAGAAACGATAGTTAGAACCTGCTTGGGCAAGTTGTTTCCTGGTGAACAGATGAATCAGGATTACTTTCACACATTTACCAGCGCGGCAACAGGATTCACAGGTACCTTGTTCACATGATTTGCCTTGGTAACCGGCAGGACAGGCGCAGATGCCGTGGACAGGGTCACACGAGCCCCCGTTGGTGCAGGTGCATGTTCGATTGCAGCCGTCGCCATGGAAACCAGGCGCGCAAGCTTCAAGGGAGGGGGGGGGAGAAGGGGAAAAAAAGAGAGGCTCTTATGAAGATCTGTGTTAATGAGAACTATGTGTGTCTTTTCAAGAGGGTTTGGCGAATATTTCAACAATCAATCAGTCCTGTGTTGAGTTGTAACGTGGAAATGTATAAAAGGCGTTCGGGAAGTAAGTAATGGTGCTGTTGGGTGTTCTACACGGTCGCATAAAAAGGATCGTATGGGGCAGATTGTACGAACCCTTGACTAAACAAACAGCTCTCGTTACATTCAGGGTTCACTGGGGTGAGTGGATGAACTGGACTGGGACTTGTTACTTTAACTAAACCACTGTCACGGAATGTGTTCATAGTTTTGCTCTCTGAAGTCTACAATTAGGCGTTTGGTTCTTGACAGTCTGCATTCCAGACTAAAATCATAAGGGCGACCAGGTTCCAGAGAAGCGTGTTTTCTAAAAGGAGCAGGGAGGTGGCATGTTCACCTTGGCTGCAGTTCTTCCCTGTCCACCCAGCGTCACACGAACAGCCGTCTGAGAGGAAAGAAGAGAGGACAGGCAGAGCAAAACAGACGTGCGGCTGTGAAGACTGTGCCTCTTGTGTTTGCCCGTTCCCTAACAGCTGCCTCGTATCAAAGATCTAGTCCTTCGCACATAGGCCGGATGTTACCCGTAACGTCGTGGAGATGGATATTCTGTTATTCCTGACGTTCAACACAAGACGGCTGAATCAGATGACAGAGACAGCATGGAGAAAAAGCCTTCCCTGGCCCTCACCCTGCGTACAGACTCCGTGGGCACCGCAGGTGGGGGTTTGGCACACTAGGGCTTCACAGCCAGCCCCCTTCCAGCCCTGATGGCACTGGCAGTGTCCATCTACACAGGCCCCATGCCCGCTGCAGTCTTCTGGTTGGCACAGGGGCTGGTGGACACACAGGATGGTGGAGACAGACCGGGGGCAAAGCCACTGGTCAGACTGAGTACTGAGATATCAGGGACAAACGTGGGGATAGAGGGATAGGGGGAGAAGGGAGAGAAAGGATGGGAGGGAGGTAGCGGGGAGGAAGGAATGAAGGTTCATTTTCTACGATAATGAATGTTAATTATATCCGAGCGATGCCATCTTGAATTTCATTGGCTCACCAAAGGTCGGAAGGGTAGCTGGCCAATGATCCATTGACGACATACGTGGAGGATCCACCCCCGTCCAAATTGATGGCGTTGATGACCCCTTTACGCTTCAGGAAGTCTGCCACCTCCCACAGAGTCATGCTGTAATGAGATGAGAAGGGATTCAAAAACCGAGAGAAAAGGCCAATCATTTATTTATGAACATCCCAACCTTAAATACTGACAATACACACCAAACGTCTTCCGGTGAAGCATTGCAAGGCTACTCAATCTGGAGTCAATCTGATAATAACATGACCTCCACTTTACCCCCATAAGTCTCTATTAGACAATCTGTCTGTATTGAATCCTAAATAAATCCCTCGGGAAGTGTTGAGCAAAGCTGTTAATGAGGAAATAGAAGGTCAACCATGAGGCAGAAGGTAGGCAGAGAGACGGGCCTGTGACGTTTATTGACCTCATATAAAAGGAATATTGAGTGCAGATACTGAAGTAACGGGCATGTCCGGACGTATCACCTTGTTTTCCGCACCGAGCCAAATCTTAAACAAAACACATTCATCTGGTTCATTGTGTTGGGTGGAGGGGGGGATGGAGCGAGGAAGAGCAATCAATAACATTGATCCAAGAGGCGGGGCCAAACAATGATCCATCAATCGGTTCTGCTCCCTGAGACTCTCTCCTCATTGCCTTTCGCTCACCTTTTCTCACCATTCATCCTCCGGCGAGTTTTTTGTTGGGTCCTTATCTACCAAACTCCCCACACTCTACACCTCCTTCCATGTCTTCTACTCACACCACCTGCTCTACTCTACTCTACTGTACTCTACTCTCTCACCCTCGGTCATTTGTCTTTCCATCAATGTGAAACAGGATCAGGTTGCCCCCGGCGTCGTGGCCGACGGCTGTCCTAGCTGACACCACGTCCACAAAATGGCGGAATGACCCTGTCGACAGCAAAAACAGGCGATGGATCAAAATGTGACACTATTGTTGAACAGCTATAATGAAACAGATGATTTCACATGCACACATGAAGTATTTATGATATCATGTAGAAAAAGGTGAGTCGCTGTCCTTTGTTTGTCAGAGAATCACCACACCTGATTCATCCTGTGTTCTATGGAATTATTATTGAACTTACAATGAATATAACAATTGAATTTGTGTTGTCCTTGACAGCCTACTTACAAGCAGTCTTTGTATTATGTACTGCATGTATTCCAGCTCATTGGACCAAAAAAATAAAGAAATGGACCTTTCCAAATTGAATGTTCAAAAGTGTCAAGTGCAACCCATCTTTTTGGATTCTCATTTCATCTGATTCAGTATGTCTCCATTTTCAGATAAGGTTACCTTCGCTTGCTGGTGTCATGCCATTTTTTTTTTTTTTCCATTCCTAACACCAAGGACTTGAGGTTGAGTAAACTGACACTAAACCGGCGCACTACAACAATGGCTGGAGTCAACCGTGACTAAGATCGATGAGTCATAACACATGGTGGGAGCGGTCTCCTGGCTCAGTAGATGTGACAGGCGTCCTCAAAGGAAAACAAAAAGTGCGTGTCACCAGGATGTGAGCCACCTATGAGGTGACTCGATTATTTGAGACCTTGTCCTCAGCTTTGTGGTCTAACCGTGCTGCTCAGAGAATCAGTGGAGGCCACATCTCCAGTTAATCTTAGGATGCAAGGTTAAAAAAAACTTGAATTTCCCATCCATTCATCCAGCTACTGGTGTATTTTGTGGTGGAATATGTTCAGTCTAGCTACTAAATGTGAGGCCATGCGTGGGGGGGCAGACTGTGATACTGGCTGTTAGTTTCCCAGCTTCATCTGGGTTCAACCCTGGTCTACGAGTGGTGCCAGCGAGTAAGGATGAGTGCTGCTGTATGTATTCCAGATACAGCACCTGTCTCCTGAGTCTTGTCACACTCCGCCTCGATGCTCTGGTTGATGTAAATCTGCCCATTGCGTAGTAGCCACACCACCCCGCTGATGAGCTGGACAAACGGGTTCGCCTGATCCAACACGTCGTCCTCGGAGAGATAGCTGGAAGAAGGGAGGGAGGAAAGGAGGGAGGGAGTAAGGGAGAGAGGGAGGGAGGGAGGAGGGATGCATTAGAAGCATAATAAGTGCAAAGATCACATGGCATTCAACACATCAGCACATGCAGGGTTTTCTAGAGAACAGAAACACATGTTCCAGCAGGGAGGACAAGGTCACTTCATGTCCTCCCCACATGCAGCATTCTGTTTTCTGCTGAACACATATTTCCACCAAGCAAAAAGGGACTTGGAGAGAAAAGCGGAACCTTCCAGAGGAGGGTTATAACTAGTTTGGATGATTATGAGAGTTAATGACTGACAGATAAATACTCTACCACAAGGAAGACAGAGTCCTTAATATTCTGTATTAACAGGTGTATATTTTAGAGAGTCCATGGGACCCGGCCGGGTATAGCCCGAAAAGGCAACGTAGGACCACCTTCCCGCAGGCCCACCACCCACAGCAAGGACCGTGAGGGGCCGGTGCAGTGTGTTTTTGGTGGTGGTCAGGGGCAGGTACCTGGATGACCGAGGTCATGCACACTAGCGCCGGGAACATGGAATGTCACCTCGCTGGCAGGGAAGGAGCCCGAGCTTGTGAGGGAGGTAGAGCGTTATCGGCTAGATATAGTCGGCCTCGCCTCCACGCACAGCTTGGATTCTGGATCCATTATCCTTAAGAGAGGCTGGTCTCTACATTACTCTGGCGTTGCCTACAGGGAGAGGTGGCGAGCCGGCGTGGGCTTGCTGAGCCCCGCAGCTCAGCCACCACGTGTTAGCGTTTACCCCAGTGATCGAGAGGGTCGCGTCCCTGCACCTTCAAGCCGGGGACAGGTCTCACACAGTTGTGTCGGCCTACAGGCCAAGGAACAGAGCAGAATACCCGGCCTTCTTGGAGTCCCTCGGAAGGTACTGGACAGTACACCGACCTGGGACTCCATTGTTCTGCTGGGGGACTTCAACACCCACGTGGGGAACAACAGTGACACCTGGAGAGGAGCGATTGGGAAGAACAACCCCCCCCCCGATCAGAACCCGAGCGGTGTTTTGTTATTGGACTCCTGTGCTAGTCACAGTTTGTCCATAGCGAACACCATGTTCGAGCACAAGGGCGTCCATCAGTGCATGTGGCACCAGGGCGCCCTAGGCCGAAGGTCGATGATCGACTTTGTTGTTGTGTCCTCTGACCTGCAGCCGCGTCACTTGGACACTCGGGTGAAGAGATGGGCGGAGCTGTCAACCGATCACCACCTGGTCGTGAGTTGGATCCGCTGGCGGGGCAGAACCGGACAGACCTGGCAGGCCCAAGCGTACCCCACTGTCAGCAGGGTCTTCAACTCGCTCCTCCAGGAGAGCTTCTCCCAGATCCCAGGGGGAACCAGGGACATTGAGTCTGAGTGGACCATGTTCTTGGCCTCCATTGTCGATGCGGCAACCCGGAGCTGCGGTCGTAAGGTCTTTGGTGCCAGTTGCGGCAGCAATCCCTGAACCCAGTGGTGGACACAGTTAGTAAGGGATGCTGTCAAAGAGGAGTCCTATCGAGCCTGGTTGTCTTGTGGGACTCCTGAGACAGTTGACAGGTATCGGCAGGCCAAGCGCGCTGTGGCCCGGATGGTCGCAGAGGCAAAAACCCGGGTCTGAGAGGAATTCGGGAAGGCCATGGAGAAGGACTATTGAATGGCCCCAAGGAAATTCTGGCAAACCGTTTGCCGACTCAGGACGGAGATTCAGTGCTTCACCAACACCGTTTACGGTGCAGGTGGGGAGCTACTGACATCAACTGGGTCTGACGAGCTGGAGGTGTGCGTGGAGAAGGAAGTCTGGGCCTCCCTGCTCAGACTGCTGCCCCTGCGACCCGGCGCCGTATAAGTAAAAGAAAATGGATGTATGGATATCTCAGAGAAAGAAAGAGAGTGAGGACGAGGAGAAAGACAGAGAGTGAGAGAGAGAGCGAGAGAGATACAACAGGGAAAGAGAGAGAGAGAGCATCACCCCAGAGAGAGGCAGACGCGGTGTGACTCCTCCTTACCCGAACACCAGGGTTCCGTCCCTCCTGATCCCAAACTGGGCATTCTGCACCCCTCTGCTGTCCTTCACCAGGACTCCATCGCTCACCACGTTCCCCAAACACTCTCCGCTTTTGGTGTTGAAGAAGCCTCCATTCTGGGCGTAGAGACACCTCGCCCCCGAGGCGCTCTGCTGCACCCGGGCCCTTAGCTTCCTCTGGCAGCCGCCAGGACCCCCCGGCTCCAGCACCGACACCATCCTGAGGGGGTCATGAACCACTGTCATGTGACCTGGGACAAGGGGGAGAGGGAGGCTTTCTATTAGAGCATCGGCCAAGGCGAAGGCGAATTCAAAAGGTTGACTTGGATTTTAGATTTACACAGGACATGTCATCTTTTGGGGGTTATTTATGACTGTTGTTGAGTCACTGACCGCTAACCCATCGGGGCACAGCATCACGGATAAGCGTGACAAAGGTTTTGGACTCGGCTAACGGCGTTCCAGTGTGGCTGCTGGTCGGCAGGGTCTCATGGGTGACGTTGCCGTGGACTTTGGGCTGGCAGTCTCGCACGTGGCGATGGGAGTGGGAGGGGCCATGCCCATGACGGTAGGGTGACAGGTGGTCCTCATCCAGAGATCTGTATATAAGGGAGATATTTCTACTTCACACTTTGTTTAGCCTCGCCGACACTCTCGCTCATCTAGAAGAACGATGCTTACTCTGAATCAGCACAAAAACGGTCAAACAGAACAGAACCTGGAGAAACTCTGCATGAATCTACTTTTGCCCATGAATGCAAATGGTGGAAAATGATGTTAAAGTTGGTGTTTTTTGGCAATAGCATCCTTTTCTCACGTCATCAACTTGGCCCTCAACACACTAAGTCAATGTGTCAGACAGCTGTTTATTCCATGCATTCAGAACAAGACAGTTGGGCCAGATGAGTCCACTTATTATGTAATCTGTGGACCCCAGTTTCAATCATCCTTTTATAAACACACTACTGGTAAACAGCGTCAATGGTTGTTGTGTAGACTCCATCAAGTCGGTAACATGAGATGGGGTGGAGGACGTGATTGTCTTAACAATGAGATGATTGTCAGTACACAATAACATGCTTTTTTTTGGGAATTGCCACACTATACTGGATTGCATCAAAGTGGAGAGTGGTGCAACAACGCCCTCCAGTGGCTAAAGTATGACACCGCTAGAGTTACAGGAGATGGTGAAAGATTAGTACCAGAATACTCGTTAAAACCTTTCTTCAAAATATTACAGGAAAATGACAATACCAGTACAATATTGTGTTTAAAAAAATCTAATTACAAAAATAAAAAGAGATCGTTAATATAACAAGCACTTATATTTGTAACAAAGTGGGGGTAGACTAGGTCCTTGTGTATGGGTTAGAACCTTCCGCTGTTGCTGACACTGACAGCTGACTAGTGCGTCAATACAAGCTACTCCAGATACACAAGGAGAGGTTAGGGGAGGTGAAAAGATAGATGTTATGACCCACTGGACTTTGCACCACCGCAGATAACACAGTTAATATGAAACGTTGACCACGGTTAGCTAATCAATACTCTAAACAATATATTCCTAAAAACGTTAGTGTATAGTGTAGTCCGTAATTACAACTGGTATTCGCAGACGAATCTCAAATTGGCTCCTAAAAGTGTACCTAGCAATCTGTTGGAGGTGTACTGTAAACCAACGTTAGCTGAGTATTTGGCTAGCAAACTCCCTTACCCAACTGTTTTGATTTCCATAATGCAGAGTCCCAGCCATAATAGCAACCACAGTAATGAGTATTTCGCTGGTGGTATTGCCATAAGAGAATTAGCACTGAAATTAAGCGTGTGCTTCTTCCAAAATCCTTCTTCGACTGTCATTTGGTTTTCTCTGGCAGCTAAGGAAGTCGCGAGGAAGTCATATGACATGTATGTAGGAGGGCCAAAACAAGCACATGTTGTCTTTTGTTTACTCGCTTGTCAATGTATGAAATCTTACATTATAGGCAGGCTTGAAAATGCTAAGGCTTTACATACATTTACTGTAATATTCGCAGTACATAGATGACTGTATTTGTTAATGATCATGTCTTGTCACGGAGTAACGTTAGCAACATACATCAAGCGGAACATAAAACACGTGGAGGAACTTTATTTCTGCTACACAAGGTGAAGTTGAAAGTTGAAGGGTAGGTTGTTAACATGGCATCTGGCGTAAGTGCCAAGCGTGGATTATTGACAAATAACAAAGCTTTATTGCACTCTCTCCAAAGAAAGATATGGCCACATAATATATGTCTTCATCGATCTACTGAAGTGAATTTTCGAAAAGCGTCAACGAAGTCGTCTACAGACGTGCAACACAACGAAAAATATTGTATCGACATTGTCAGGTACAGTATGCAGTGTTGATAGTAGAGTAGAATGGTTAAGATATCAAATTGTGGTCCGGTGACACTGTCATCTTTGCACATCCAAAACTAGTATAAAAACATCAAATTGGGACTTATATTAGATGCAGTATACGCCACAGAACAGATTATCAGGGTTGTGCATCAGTAAACAATGTGCCCTGTGTGGACATTTCCGGCTACCCCATTGTCTGGGCTTTTCATATGCATCGATTACTGTACTTTTTTTCTCAGCTTGGCAACATCACAGCGAACTCTCAGCCCACGCAACATCCTAACTCTCCTATTCTCGTCACAGGTCTCGAGACTATGACGGCTTCGTGTGCAGCCTGCTCTTACCAGAGGAAGCCCGGCGCTCCTCCTTAGCCTTGAGAGCTTTCAACGTGGAGCTGGCTCAGGCAGGTATTCTTGCACTCTTTGTGCATATAATGGAGGGTGTCCTTTGAGACAGACAGGTTACACTGATGAGACAAAACATTATGACGACTCTCGGGTGGAGCGAATAACGTTACTTACTTCGAGAGAAAAAACAAACGCACTTTGTCTGGGTAGATTCCATGGTAAGCAGACAATCTATTTTGTAATGAATGTGTTGGACCCAGGAGATATGGGCAGGAGTAAAGACCTGAGACTTTGACACGAGCAAAATTGCCTGTAAATCGGGTTTGTGGTGAGCAGGACCACAGCATTACATGGAGGGACAAACGACTAACTGGAAACAAGTTGTCTGCCTATACATGTATTTCATAGCAAAGGCACTGATTTCTTTCTGAACAGAAACATGATTGAGCTACTTAAAGGGGAGTTTTAAAGGGCCGTGTTAATAGCAGTTCTGCACTGCATTCCAAAAAGTAACTTCAGTTACTTCAGTTCTATATTCTGTTGGCCTGTGAGCCATGTATATGCCCGTCTCTTCAAATCCAAGATGATTTATTTCCTATTGTTCTGTTCTCCTTTTGCAAGGTGAAAGATTCAGTTAGCCAGAAGACTATCGGTCTGATGCGAATGCAGTTCTGGAAGACTGCTATAGACGACATTTATAAGGATGACCCCCCTTTGCAGCCTGTCAGCGCAGAACTATGGAGGGTAAGACTGTCTTATTCAGAGGGTACTGGGGGGCGGGGATGAAATAAAATAACTTTGACTTGTCGCCTGGGTCATCACAGTAAGTTAAAAGATGTTCGAATTGCACACCTGGTGATAATCTGTTGGTTGACTGGTGATCATCTGTTCAGTCTTGTTCATTGATGACTAATAATGTGAAACACGCAAGATGTTTTACTGTTGCATCTTCTTCTTCAGGCTGTGAGGAAACACTACCTGACCAAGAGATGGTTGTTGAGGATCATCACTGAACGAGTAAGAAATCTTAGCAACACTTCGGGTTACACCACTACCTTGTAAATGCATAGCAATTCCTGCGGCAATAACATTGTAGGTACATAATTGCTATGCAACAAAGTTGTTAGTAGTATAAGTTATTGTTTAGCTTTTAAAAATGTGCTGTATGGGAGAGGGGTTTGAATGACAAGACGATGTAAAGACTTGATCCAAAACAAGATCCATGTGAGCATTCACTTCCAATGATCCAACTTCCACAGTCCAACCGCCACCGTACCAAGATTCACTAAACGAATCCAACTAGCGCTAAACCGTTAGCAGTTACGACATTGCAGTCAATTATTGCAATCAGGTCTGTCGTTACATGGTAGTTGATATGAACTTCACGAAAAAGTTTTTCCAAATGAATAATGTGTCTACTGTGAGAGATAGATAGTTAGAACGGTGACCGTGGAACACCCCAGTGTGTTTGGCACAGCGTCAGATCAAAGCCTCATCTGCTGCCAACAGGAGAAGGATATGGAGGACAGAGCCTACAGAACTCTGCAGGAGTTGGAGACGTATTCCGAGAACACCCAGTCATCGTTACTATACCTCCTCCTGGAGAGTCTGGGTAAGTGGCACCTTCCGCTGTATTTGTGTGAGTGTTTCTCTGTGGCTGGCCTGTCTGTCTGGCTGTGGGGAGACGTGGGAGCAATTGGTGTTCCTCCACGTGAATGACTGCGCCCTATTTCCCATAGCCATTCGCTGACTTAGGCCAAGTACAATTCTGTCAGGAAGAGAGAGAGAGAGAGGGGATGGCGTGGGCAGATGAAGCGAGGACAGGGTAAACTCCCATGTCCGTCTCCAAGTGTTTCACTGACGCTCCTGCGTGAGCGCTAATTATCTAGCGTGCGCTCCTTCCAGATCACCTCAGACTCTGCAGAACGGAGCTCGCTATGTTTGAAGGTAATTAAGTGGAAAGGTCGGTCTCAACCATTTTCTTTTTTGGCTCCGGGAACACATGAAAGCCTTTTTTCCCCCATGCCTGATATCACGAAGCGTCTGCTTTGTGTCTGTGTTCAATGATGTCTGCAGCAGTGGCACTTGGTGTCCGCCGCCTCAGCGGGAGGAGGCGGACCAGAGCACCTTTGACCTGGAAGCTCTGTCGAGTTGCAACACTCGAGGGACACGGCAGTTGCGATATCAGATTCTACTCGTTAATTTCCTAAATTTGATCGCTTGCTTTGTCTGAAGAATCTACTTTTCGATAACCCTTTGCACTCCATTTAAGTTAATTGCCTTTTTAATGGCAGCTTCTACTGCAGACGTTCAGGTGCTACTGCATTGCAATCTGTAATTGTGTGCAGTGAGTCATCGAAGGAGCTCATAGCCTTACTGCATGTTAGGATTTACGCTGAAATTACATGTTAAGCTTTCTATCCTGGCCTAAACCATACAGTATACTGAACGATAGTGTGATCATGTGAGCACCTGCGTCTCTGTTTGTGTCCAGGTGTGAAAGACGTCCATGCGGACCACGCGGCCAGCCACATCGGGAAGGCCCAGGGGATCGTGACGTGCCTGCGAGCCACGCCCTACCACAGCAGCAGACGCAAGGTCTACCTGCCCATGGACATCTGCATGCTGGTGAGCACGACCGCACCCCTCTACATTTGAAACTCCTTTCATCTGTGTGAGAGGACCTGACCTCGTCTCATCAAAGACTCCGTAGCTGTGGGAAAGCTTGTGGAGTCTTTCGGATCCTTTACGCTGCATTACCAGTGGTGTACCTGAAGGGGGTGCTGGTGTTACATTGAAGGAGTCCATTCTCTAATAAAACCCTTGTCTTCCCTTGTCTGCCCGTCTCACTAAGGGAGAGCCAGGGCTTTGAGGTACGCCAATTATTACCATTTGCCAATTATTTTAGGAAGCTCTACCTCAGGTAATTCTGGAGGAAAGCGGCTAAAGATAGTGGTGTCTTTCATGTCCACTATTGTGACACTTTAGTAGAAGAATTCGGCCGATGATGAAGGAGATTGTCATGCTTCCTGTTTGCCCGTGTACAAAGTAAATGGAGCATGACAATATCCCGACTACAGAAATGAGAGTAATTCAAATATTCTATAGTTCTAAAGAAACTGACCCTTCATGGCTCAAATTAAAATTTCAGATAAAAATGTGAAGGACATTGTGGTCGGTAAGCCACCACAAATGTCCTGTATTTGGCAGGACATTGTTTTGTAGTTCATGCCTCCGTATAGATACGTTGTCTGTGAGCTGGTTAGGAATACTAGTGTGCAGAGCAGCCTTGGGGCAGCCTTGAGGCACGGAAGCCCTTTTATGCAACCGTACAAAGCGTTTGCTCGGATCTAACCACCGTTCTGCATGACTGGAGAACTGATAATGTGCAAATGAAAAGCACTCAAATCCTAGCCATTAGCAGCACCCTGCTCAAAAGCACAAAGACATTGTTCTTTCTCTGTTTTGATTAAACGTATCATAGGCTTGTTTACAGGATGATAACATACTCATTGTGTGTGTGTGTGTGTGTGTGTTACTAGCATGGAACCTCCCAGGAAGATTTTATCCGGGGAAACCGCGAGCAGCATGTCAGAGATGTCATCTATGACATTGCCAGTCAAGCCCATGTTCACCTACAACATGTATGTATTTCTGCTCAAATGATGACACCATTTTCCGTTTACGTTCCCAAAATGCTTCATTGTCATTATGTAGATTTTCTTTTAAAACATGCATCGCTCTCAGATTAATCTAGCGGAACGGGGATTTGTTGAAAATGAATTGGCTCCACACAGAGCCCTCTTCTCACCTGGCTTATATTATTCAGTGTTTCAACATAAATCAGCATTATTAATGTTTAATCCTCCACATCGTGGTTTCCTTTTCCTTCTGTCTCCCCAGGCCAGGTCATTTAGCAAGAATGTTCCAGTTGCTGCCACCCCAGCCTTCCTACAGACGGTAAGAGTACCGTTACCAGGACGCACTCTGTCAGTACCTCATCGTTCAGTTAGTCAGCTGCTGGATTGCTCTTAGGTCTAAATGATGTTCTGTGACGATCATGCGGAGGAAGAGGTCTGATGCATCTGCAGAGTACACAATGCAATCAGTCGTTCTCGTGTAGCTGCAGTGATGTCGCCTGCAACACCGAGAGACATCAAAACCTAGTGCCCAAAAGATACCCTTTGAACAATTTCACATGACCCTATAATCCTCTCGATTCCCCAAGGTGCTAAACAGTAGCATTAAACATGGCTAAACCACCCCGCAGCATGTCAAATCATTGAGTGCTTTTAGTCCTTGCGTACCCCCCCCCCTGCTTCCTGCCCCCACCTTTTCATTTGTGATGACAGTCCGGTGACCTCTCGTGGCGGCTCGGTCGACCGGATCCGGTTGCTCGCCAGCGGGAACTCCGCCGTAGCCTCAACTCTCTCACAGTAGGAATGCCAGACAGACCTTCTAACGCTCCACCTTTAATCACATCACCGCACACCACCTAGGGACTATACATGAGTATTAGCCACTAACCACACATGCGGAAGGGAAGGAGAGAGGGAGAGAGACGTTGAGTGAAGGGGCGACGGTGGGCATGTTTAAGAATGGCAATAAACCGCCGGGCTTGAACTGCTCTTTTCCTCCCTCGCTTTTCTCTCTATCTAGGATACTTATCTTACAAAGCCATGGTTCTGTTGTCTCTCTAAAAAAAGAACCAAAGAAAGTACGACGTGTTTTTGTGCTGTTCCAGCTCTTAAAAGGCACTCTCTTAGCCCCTGAATAATGTTTTCCACTAGGTTAGCCTTGTGTGCCAAGGGTATAACCGGAGCACTCTAACACACTCATTTTCACACTCCCTATGTCTTTTACAGCAAGGGGAAAAATTATTTGATATCATGCTGATTTTGTATGTTTTTTCACTGACAAAGAAATGACCGGTCTATAATTTTATGGTAGGTTTATTTGAACAGTGAGACAGAATAACATTTAAAAAATGCACGCCAGAATCTTTTAACATTTATTTGCATTTTAATGAGTGAAATAATTATTGGACTCCCTTTCAATTAGAATGATTTTTGTCTCCTAGGTGTCTTTTATACAGATACTGAGCTGATATTGCTTGTAATCACAGCTCGTTACCTGTATCAAAGTCCACTGAATCAATCAATCAAACTCCAAACATGCCGCCATGGGGAAGACCAAATAGCTATCCAAGGATGTCTAGGACAAGATTGCAGACCTACACAAGGCTGGAGTAGTTCTCAAGACTAGCGCCAAGCAGCTTAGTGAGAAGGTGACAATGATTGGTGTGATGATTCACAACAAACAAACGCAAAATCTCCCTCCGTCTGGGCCTCCATGCATTATCTCACCTCGTGAAGTTGCAATCATCTTAAACAGGCTGCGACAAAATCCCTCCTGAGATGTGTGCAAACTTGGTGGCCAACTACAAGCACTGTCTGACCTCTGATTGCCAACAAGGGTTTTTGTCACGAAATACTTAACCCTCGTGCTCTCTTTGGAAACCGGAATCACCCGAAACTATGTTAAATGCACACACATGCACACCCACAATGAGACATTTAGATTGCATGTGCTTGATTGAAGTCAGACAAAACTAGATCTTTCTGATTCATGTGCAGCATGGCTGCACATTTCAGTGGCCAAAAGTGTACAGGGTAAAAATGTAATTAACCTGCTTTATTTCAAGATTGTAGGCCTTTTTGACCCCTAGGACAGGGTGAGTTGCAGAATACGAAAAGAGCACGAAAGGCTAAGTCGTGTTTTGCAGAGGGGTCAGACTTATTTCACCTTTTAAAAAGAAAATCAACTTTGAACAATTATGACATGTGTTTTCTAGATGATTTAATTTTTTAATCTGTATTTCATTGTTCAAAGGCACCTACCGTTAAAATTCGAAATGAATCATTTCTTTCATCGGTGGGAAATTTACCAAGTCATCAGGAGATCAAATCATTTTTCTCCTCATTTTATCAGGCTGGTCAACTTAAGAGAACCCAAGAAGACAGAAAGGAGCGCTAGACCTCACAACAAACCTTTCATCTTTTCCGAAATTCAGACCAGTTGAGAGATGTTTCATCAGTCAAAAAAAAGTCCTGTAAACTCTTGATCATAAAATGAATCGCATTCTCTCAGCTCTTCAAACTGATAAGCAAGATAGGTAGCATCCTGCTTCATCAAAGCCACACCTTATCTGGATCACGCTCTGTCATTAGAAACTCCCCCAAATATTTGAAAGGACTGTGGTTTCAAGTGAGTTTGAGGACGACTCTGGTGATGTTAGTCATTGCTTCTGTTTGTGTTTGAATCCTGTCCGAAGGCCGATTTTGAACTTTTCTTGTTTTCCGGTTGTCTTTGTCTGTAGGTGATATTGGAAGACTACCTTCAGAGAGTACGGAGGGTAGACTTTGACGTCTTCCATCCAAGCTTGAGGAACCGAAACCCACTGAGCCCCATCCAGCTCTACATTCGCTCTTGGAGGAAGACCTATTGATGTCAGTGACTCCCTTAATGCTTGCTCCTGTCGTTTATTTGAAAAGGTTACCATGTGGATGGACAGCTTGTGTTTTGGCATTTCTGTCCCCCAGTCTTTACCCATGGGTTTCATCAAGAGGGAAGAGGTCTAAACCCTAACCTGAAAACAAACCAGCAAGTCTGCCACACTTCCATTCATCCTTGTAGAACATGGAGGATCATAGCACTGGTATTAAACTGGGTTTTTGGACTGTAGTGGTGCTAGCTTCTGAAGCATCGGTGGCATAGATGGTTTACTGACCTAGAATCAGCCAATTCTCCAATCATGGAATAATATCAAATGTCCTTTATAAATCCGTGTTGACCTGAGAGACGGATGAAAGATTTATCTCAGAAGCAATCGTGTGGACGACTGTCAAGCTAAGGACATTGCACTGGAGACATAAGCACTGATGTTTGTCCCAATAAATAATGTAGCTGTGTATTTAGTTTCTTCCCATTATTTCTTTTTAAAAGCTTTTTCTATATAGAAGAAACTTAGAAATATCATTTGAACTATGTCCATTTCAAAGGTCTGGAACTAAAACTAGTGTTTCAAGAGCATGAAAGACCATAGATGTCTTTGAAGATTGTGTTCCCAACTCAAAAACTTTGATCCACCAAAATGAACTCAGTCCTTGGCTATCAAAGGACTGCCTTGGAACCTCTTCACAGAATGTTGTTTTAAATGACCTGGTATTTTGAATAGTTGTGTGAAACATGACACTCTGACAGTGTTGCTCTCTGATGACATCATGCTGTGTACCCATAGCCATGTGGGTGCTCTCCACCCAGTCCCATCATACAGGAACTTCAATAACTACTTACTTTCTTAAACATATGAAAAACGACATATTTACATTTATTTTCATGGTTTATTCTTAAAACAGCTTGTTTATAGGTTGAGTGTCTACAAATGGGATCTGCTGTGCCCCTTGTCTGGCTCGACATCATGCAGTTCAGCACCAACAAGATCATGACTGTTTCCAGAATGATGGCAAGGTTTGAAAGCATAGATATGACCACGACCTTTTGTCCTTATATTCATAATGAAATTCAAATTGGGCAACACAGACGAACGCTAATGAAGAAAAACGTCCCATAAGGTCAGGATTTTGTTATTTGATTTTTTTTAAACAACTATCCTTACTGAGTTTTGGGGGGGGATATTTTTGCACACTATTTTAAGAAATTGTCTGTATAGAAGCAGCAGTTTGTGAGGATTATGTCTCTGCCTCCAAAGGAAAATGGAAGCATTCAAATGCAGACGGCTGAGTGCTTTGCCTGTTCTGCCACCATACAAATCCTTAACACACACAGGCACTAAATTATACAGTGCTGTTGTCGCTGACCTGTTTACACTATAAAATACACAACACTCAAATAGGATGCAAGCTTGTAATTAGAGGATGTCTTTGGTTCTTTGGCAAATTGTCTCACCCAAAGTCTTTTTTTTAAAATCCAAACCTAATGATAGGAATCGAATAGTGAAAAACTATTGAATAAATTCATATACCCCTGCACTTATTTCTAAACAGTAACCGTCGATGCCTCGACAGAGGTTTGTCTTTGTGAAAACTAAAATGGGGAGGAGGAGGCAAGTTCATTTACCCTCTCTGGCTTTATCAACGATTAAGTGATCAGCAGCCAAACGAAGAGACATGCCTTATGCCCTCTCAACTAATGTGAACTGTTAGGATGGTTCAGTGCCATGTAATTACCAGCAGTGGCTATCATAGCTATGGTACTTTCCTAACCCCCTGTGCTTGAAAGTAAGCACTCAGGGGTCCAACATCACAAAGAGCTGAAATCCTTCTACTGATTGCAGAGGATCTGAGAAGCTCCCATGGATATTTGTTTGCTCTTGATTTGAAGGCCCGTATGTGGATGAGGAGATCGTTTACTCGTTGGTTTTGTAGATGATCTTTATTCAGTTGAGAATAGACAACAGGGTTAGGTAAACTCTACTAATCCTACCCCGTGGTCGTGTACAATACCTGCTTTATGAATCAATTCTTTCCATCAGATGTACCAGTGGTGATTAAGTGAACTACATGCTCACACAGTTCTTTACTTCAATAATCCAACTGCCAAGAATTTGAATCCTGGCAGGGCAAGGCTCTATGTGATGAATCACCTTGCTAATCTTTTTATACTGTCCCTTTTTTATCAGTCCTCAACTTGAAACCTTTTTAAGAGGGAAGGGAAGATGAAGAGGAGAGTTTGGTCTTTCAATTGAATTGAATTGATAAATGTGCATATGAGGGTTTTAGAAGAAATGCAAAGGGACAGATAACAGTTAGAGTACGGATGAGGACTAAACCGGTTAAGTGTGAACTAGCGCAGCAGTTTAGTCATAAGACGTAACATAAAATAACAGGGTTAGATGTAGCCCAAAGCACCAAGACAGCACCAGCTTCCCGAGATTGAAACATGAAGTTCTTCCAGAGGAGAGAAGCTCTATGTAAGAGCACCCTGTCCCCCTGTCGTTTTCAGCTTGCGACACCCAGTCCTTGACCACATATAATCATTCTGTTTTTCAAAGAAAAACGGACTTTTCCTAAAAAATCCTCTCAACTTGAAGATGTACTCGACAGATTTTAAGTGTTGACTGTACTGAACATGTTATTCCTCCACATTGGTGTGTTTTCATTTTGTCTTGCAAGTGTCCTGGCACATGTTTCCCTGTTTTTATGTGGTTTAGCATACATTCAGTATTCTTAAGACCATCAAAGGCAATTTCATTACATTTGGGGTCTGACTCCTCCGCACCACATGTATTTTGCATGCCTCTGTGGATATCTGTAAGAGCTCCACACTTCGAATGACTTCGAAGCACAGCATAGGGTCTTATCGTCCTGAAACAGGTGCTGGTGGAATCCAAACTGTTTTACATGGTTAATTCCCCATTTTTCTCCCATTAAGACACTGTCATGGAGACAGAGCCTTCTGAGACTCGGTAAACCAATGCATTACCCTGTGTCGATAGAACTAGTTGGAAATTCAAATGCAGAATGCATAGGCTGGTTTACTCTGTTCTGTATCTGTTCACTTACTGTACCCCAAGGGACTTAAGCAGGAATGTATTTGGCTACTCTGAAATGCTTGTGTAATCCAGCATGTTGCAATGCTTGAGCAATGGATGCAGTTGACAGACCACAATTTGACGGATTTTGTGAGCTTGCAGTGCTTGCATGGAAAGAATTGCAACTATTTCTCCTATTGTAGTAAATGAGACCTGTTATAAATAGTAGCTATGGTCCCAAGAGACAGATAATAGACCTCATATGTGGACACCGTGGACATTAAATTTAGGTTGCTTGCCGTCAACCTGTTACACCGTTTTCCATTCAACTCTTTTTCAGGCTTATCCTCCTCAATATCTGATATTAGAGATGGATTATTAATGTCTAACAGTAATATCCACAATTAATGGAAGATGATTACTCTAAGATAAGTCTGACTTCAGCTGACCTTCTAACTCTCCACTCCACCACATAGAACATTTTATGTGATAGTTCATCATCATCTGTATCCTTGTATGTCCACATTCTGGAGCCTAAATATCCATCTTGCTCAGCATGTAATTTATTAAGACAGAAGTGAACTATTCAGTTGTCTTGAGTCGCCAGTCATAGCTTCGAGGCTCTTGTTAATAAAAAATATGTACATGTATATTTTTGGAATCCACAGGTCTAAAAGATGAATACATTTGTTTGATAAACACAACAATGTTGGTAAGGAGAGTAGAGTCCATAAAGTGGTGAGCTAAAGTGAGAATTCAAAGGAAGCATGTGCAGAATACTGTGGCCTTTCCTGATGTGGAGTCCATTAGGGCGTAATGGAAGCTACACCTACGTGCTTGTTGTTTATAATAATGGATATGTTATGCTATGGCTAACTTACTCACCTGCAGTAGAAGAGGGTATATATTAAGGTATACTTTCACAAAGTAGTCTAATTTGTGAACATCTATGGACTTCTTCTTAACTGAAAGGTTGACAAGAGATTGAACTGACAAGTAGCATGGTTTTTGCGAAGCCAAAGTGCATTTTCAAGACAATACATTTTTAATTCGTTGAACATTTCATTTCCTGGGAGTTTTATCTTAACTTGCACTACTGTTAGATGTATTTGGAGGAGTGCGTGCTGTTTCTACACAAGGTTGTGTCAGTCAGCCCGTGTGCCAATCAGGGATGAGCAGCTATTGCTACGAGACATCATCACACTTTTCTCTTATTTAAAATATCTTAACCATCATAAACAAGCACCCCAATGGATCCTCTTGCAAAACATGCTCCTGAAACGTACCGCATGAGAGTTTCTCATGTTTCACACTTTGACGAATATGACATCAGCCTTTTTGTCACCTCTGTCATTGCGTGTAACATGCTTATAAAATATACAAAGGGGTCTCGGTTGGCTTTGTAAATAGTTTATGGAGACCTCGTGGCTCCTGACGATGCAAATTCGAAGCATGAAATGAATGACATGGAAAAAGGCCTTTGTGAAATACAAGTGTTGTCCTGTCCTCGTATCTCGTTCACTTTCAGTGTGCACAGGAACGACACCAAACCGGACTTCATAAGAACTGAAGAGGAAGCTTGTGACTATTACAAATACTTTAGTGTCATTCCAGTGTATTTTTCTAAACTTGCATACGAGTTACAGTACGCATTGAAAAGGATCTGTGTGTCTGCAATTGTAACAGGCAAAATAGTGCACACTTTACATAACGAGAAGGCATCCAACTGAGTTGATGTAGGTTTTCAGCTTGTCTCTGAAGCCTGCACACGTCACATCAACTCCACATCATGTCATGTAAGGTTTGGATGTGCCAACTTCTTAAAATACACTGTTGGTAATCATCCTCGGATGGCACATCCACAGAGTCATGTATCCCTCTGTCATATCATTCCTGTTCTGTGGATGAACTAAGTCAAATGTAAACTACGAGCTGCTTTGACCCCCCACCCCTGATTCCTTAAGAATAAAGTACATGTTTTACTGCTTGTTTTGGTCATCAAGCAGTGGAACATTCCTGTTCCATAAATAACCTAAATGAAGATAGAATACATTCCACTATCACATACTGCATATATATATTTCCAAAGCATTCGCAAACACATCAAACAAGTGTCTTTATTTCAAAACCATACACAATGTTTTTTTCTTTGTTTTTAGTACTTGATTCATCAAAGCAAACAACGAGTGGGTAACATCTGTGACAGGGTAAACATACACTGGTTTCCATGGTAACATCTGTGACAGGGTAAACATACACTGGTTTTCATGGTAAAGGGTCCTGCATGTGAGCTTAAAAAAGCCACCCTTTCCATTTGTTGTTTTGTGATTGTCTCTTAATCCACACCTGTGCTAATTACATTTGCATGCTTCATTTAAATGGTTTTGCCTTAATCGACTTCTAGTAGACTTGATGATTTATTGAGATGCATTTGGAAGCCCTTGAAAGCACAGAATTTACCTATTGAAAATTTCGAAATAGATTAACTAAACCTTTCTTCCTGAATTAAATGGGTTACCCTTTGTTTTACAAGTTAGTTTGCTTTAATAGGTTTACAGAATTCCACATGCCTTTATTAAAGATCACATCTAAGGTCAGCACATCGGCAGTAGATTCTCCTAGATAGCTCAAAATGAGCTTTAAAACCTTTAAAGGCATTTATTCTGCCAGCATGTTTAGGACGATTTAGTCCAATGGCTATGACAGCACAAACCCTTCCTGCGGGAATAACAGCCATCTGCGTAAAAACGTGACTGGCGCACTGCAGCCCTGTCACCAAGCGTAGTAAGAAAAATAATCAAATAAATAAAATCCGTTTGTTTACTCTTGCCTAAAGAGGGGGGCAGCTGCCATGATGTGGGGGTCAGCGGTGGTGGAATGAAGGCTATTGCCACCCTTTTGCCCTGTAGCGGGTATGGCACTCCGATACTCCACCACATCGGGCTAAGAGAGGAACCGAAAGGCTCGGGTATTCCGCGTTTATGCATAATCTCCCATACGGGATTATGACAATTTTATAAAAAATAGAAAAAAACAACTACTCAAGATTAAGACTGGAATCGTTTGCGTAGCCTGCGTTCTCCTTTATTGGAGGACTGCATCTTGTGTGTGGGCGCCCGGATGAGACATCACGTTTTGGGTCTCTTACCACCAAGCAGATTCAAAAGCTTGATGCTAGTAGTGTTTGTGTCCCTCTGTGATCATCGTATATGGATCACATGCGAAATATAAACAAATTCTAGCAAATAATTTAATTGTTAAGTCAGAAAACGTGCCAATGATGTTTCACATGAATTAAACACAAATCCAATTCAAACAGCATTGTGAGCCTTAACCATTCCACAAATTGCAACGGGCTATGAGTAATACATCACTTAACACAGACCCACAAGCTATCCGGAACAATAACACATTCATGATGTTACATTTTCACAATAGCGATCTAAAAGACATGCAAACGGGTCATGGTTTAGTTGTGACCGTCTGAAATAGCGCTGTAATTTGCCAGACAGATGCGCGCTTCGGAATATGTCCATGAATTCCACTGGTTCACTGTTAGTTCTTCGATCGTCTTAGTAGGCTCTAGCCTACCTCTTGAAAAGTAATGTCAGTTCGACTGAGTCAATGTGAAGTCGCAAAATCATGAAAGAATGTCATGTTTTAGAGGCATTCTTGGTTTGTGAGCGTATAAAAAGTTTGTGCGCTCGGAGTCTGAACTTCTGATCTCTGACGCTGTATATAATGACATTCCAACAACTATTCGTGGCCAATATCCAAAAAGCAAAAAAAGAGAAATTGCACCACTCGTTTCCAATTACATTCCCAACGACAAAGACGGCAATAGGCGTGAAAGATGCCGTGAACGCAAGCGTCAGTGTCCCGATGGTTTTAGCGGCTTTAATATCGGAAAAAGTGGGTTTTGTGACACTTTGGCAGTCACTTTCAGCCAGATGTTTTCTGCACTTTGAGTGCTGGCGTATGGTGGACAGGGAAATTATATTTATTACCACAGTCCCCCCTAATAGAGTAAAATCAAACGCTGGGAACAGTAGAAGAATGTTCCAAGCTCGGGTCGGGAACTCGCTTATAGTACCAATTGCGTAATTGCACATTCTGCTACATGGATTGTATTCAAGGGCAATTTCATTGCTGAAAATCATGGGAAACACTGCCAACAGAAAACTTCCCACCCAAGAGAAAATGATCAGGATTGTGGTCCGTTTACGCGTAATCACCGACTCCTTGTGTAACGGTCTCAAAACTGCAATGCACCTTTCGATGGTTAGAAGAAATATAGTAGTAATCGACACCAAAGTGCAGCCGGCGAATATAGGGCCGATGACCGCACATGGGTGAAAGGTTGACGCTTGTGAATTGATCACGGTCCATTCCGGCGAGGAGTTGTTGAACATGAGCGAAACCTCCGCGTAAACGGACAGGGGCACCACAAAAATTCCCACCGCCAGGTCTGCCACCGCCAGCGACGCTTTGAGATATCCTTGTGGTGTGTGGAAGTGCTTGGTCCCTAGCACCACGGCCAAAGTCACAGTGTTTCCAAACAAGATAGCGAAAACCAAGAGCACCATGAATAGTACCATTACAATTTTGCTGGCCAGTGTACAGCAACACACGCTGCAATTTACCGGTTCAAGTCCCTTCAGCATGCTTGGTCAACTATGAGGATTCGTCCATGGGATTATGTTACTTTTGCAATGATGTTGATGACGCCCTCGCTCTTAAATGCATGCTACACCACGAGCAGCTGGGATGACCACACTTGACTTCAGGACATGGCACGCGCCCTCTGCACTCGCTCTTGCACAGAGATGCTGTCACGCGTCGCTGAGCCGCTATACAGTTGAAGAGGTGACATCATATTTAAGCCTGACAACAGATGGAATAGTAAATATAACAACATGACAGTCCTGATGTGATCCTTGCTGTTATCCAACATGTAACTCACGTTGAAGGTATAAACAAACAAAACAGTTTTATATTATACTCAGACTACTTAGGTACGTACTCTATTTAAATGGATTGTGATAAAGGAAAATTAAAATGACAGAAAGTGCAATGAGATGGCAAATAACTGGTTACTTACTTTGAAATCATCTTAACTCCTTCGGTCAACCAAGAGCCATGTGATTAAGATCCGTCGGATCTTGAACCTGAAATAATCACCCTGCAGTTTACCTTATTCGAAATATCCCAGTTATGGTAATCTAAAACTCCAACCTCAGGACTGTATAGAGAATCCAGTGTAGTCGGCCAGGCTTTAAAGTTACGTCTGCCTTCCCATCCTACAGAGGGATGTAATAGTGCCATTAAAAAGGAAAGTGTCATTCTTTTACGCAGGCAATCTGAAGCCGGATTGGCTGAGGTGTTTGATGGTTATCATCCCGCCTCCGTAGTTCTAATTGAGTTGGCTAAAGCATTTTATATGGTGTATTTGACTGTTCAGTAGGTTTGGAGACATGTTTCGGTCAAAAATACTTTATTATTTTACGCGTGGCCTTTCGTAAATAAGTAGTATCGACATAACTGTAGAAGAAATGGCAATGCCCATCCACCAAAACAAGCCAATTGACATCTATGGTATACAGTAGGACAGTGTGTTTGTAGCATCATTAAATTACTGACAGCCATCTTGATGGTCTTAAAATATGTTTTGGGCTCGAGACCATGTTTTACAGAAGTGGACTCAAGAACAAAAGCGTAATCTTTTTCTATAGTGGTAGCCATAGCGATAATCCTTAATCCAGGGTCACACGTGCAATTTTAGTTTCTACATTGACACTTCAGCAACACTTGGCAAGGATGGATTTTGTTCGTTGTTCCTAATCTTGAACAGACCCGCATCAAATCTGCGTCTTGATTATTTTATATTAAGATTTAATAAATAGTCCGTGTAATATTAGGTTGAGAAATCTGACCATGGATGAACATTATTATTATTCCATAATTTACATTTTTAAAGATTCGAACCTGCTTTCCTCTTTTGCAGTGATTTAAGATGCAGACCAGTACAACAGTGAGCCTGCAATTTCTCAACTGCGAGTGAGGAGAGAACAGATGACGCATCTGTTATAGACGTATATTAGTATTATTTTCGAGGTCTGTAGTTTCCAGTACTGAACCTAATTCTAGTCAATATCCTGCAGGTTTTCCATTTAGCTGCAGTCTAGTGAAATTTACTGACAGTAAATGAGTTTGTATAGGTACTTTTTTCACAGGAGCACAACCACCCATTTTAACCAATCTTTTGCACTGGAGAGAAATCACAATTTTATAATGTCCCCAAATAAATGCTAGATAGGGTGTTAACACACGCTGTCCTCCAGCATCTGTTGTTGAAGTGTTCCCACCAGGTGACAGCAGTGAGATGCATCCTCTCACAAACGTCCATGTGATTCCACAGGCCTTAAACATATTTTAAATCTCCTTTGTTTTAGAGAGAAAATCACTGAGAAGGGAGTCAAACAGCATCTAACTTCTCCACCCACAGTATCAGTCTAAGGAAGACCTGGTAGCAAGCTGAGATGTTCCAGTGGGAGGTGACATTTCAATGTGGAAACCACATTTTCAACCAACCCCCATAGGTGAAAGGCTTTAGAGTAGCAATGCTTGTTGGGAGAAGCTGTCTAGGGAGGGACATGTAAAATGGTCATGACCTTTTCCCCTTCCTTTCTCTAAATGTATTTTTTTCTGAACGTGCATTACAGTCGGTCTAAGTGAACATAACAGTCAACGTTATTATTTAGAAATCCTTAAATGTCAGAAGGAAAGAAGAGTTCAACAGAGATACGAAAAGAGAGAAAACGAGAAAGAACGCTGGAACGAATTCACCAAGACAAATGGGTCTAGGAGGGAAATAGAGAGAGAAAGAGATCATTAGTGGGCATGACATAGCGACGGACAACTCTCAGTTCTTTCTCTGAGCCCACAATGCTAAGAGACAGGAGCCAGCGAGTGGACTCAAGGTTGTATTAATTTGCTTTGACCATGACATGCAACCATGTCTGTAGGGAAAGACAAGCGCTGTATATCCATCCTCCCCCCACTCTCTGAAGCTAAGATCAGATCTGCTGGGTCAAGCTCTTGAGGGTGAGCGCGAGTATGATTTGGGGGTTAGTATGCGTATAGTGGTTGTGTGTGCATGTGTGTTTGTGGGGGGGGGGGGAGTGAGTGACAGATGGGTGATGATGGTTGGGCATTATTTAAGCACGTTTTATTCACGGGTCAAGCTTGTGTTTCTATTCCATTTGAGTGTAATTCCATCCCTTCCATAGAAGCCTGTCTGTCAGATTTGATTTATTTCTGTCAGACTGTGTGGTTCTAACTTCTGGAAATGATTGAAAATAATTGCACAGACATTACCTTTTAGCCATTAGAATCACCTAAAAATGTCAATTTTAAGGACTAATAACACAAGCAGGGCCCTCTTAATTTCTTGCATGTGTTTAAAGATATCAGTCAACAGGAAATGGCGTTTGTCAGCCAAAGTGGATCCTAGCAAATAAGTCTAATTTGCTAAGCTCTTGATCAAAGAATTTCATAATTATGTTCACATTCATGAATTTCATGATGGAATTTTTACTCTTTCATGTGTCTGAAAAACATTCAAATCAATTATGGTAGCGAAGTTGCACATAATGATTGCATAATTGAGGTTGTTGAGGAATGAGCCTATTCATTTTCTATTAAGTGTCAACAACAAAGTTAAAAAGTTGTCTGCACTGATTTTATGACGATGTTTTGAACAAACTCGATTCCCAAAATTGGGACACTGTAAAAATTGAGAATAAAATGCAATAATTTGCAATAATTTACAATCCAAAATGAGCCAAATATTGGCTCATTTCATGAAAATTAAACATTCTAAAAATGTTGGGATAGGTAGCAATAAGAGGCTGAAGTTAAATGTACATATAAGGAACAGCTGAAGGACCAATTTGAAACTTATTAGGTCAATTTGCAACATGATTGGGTATAAAAAGAGCCTCTCAGAGTGTCTGTCAGAAGTCAAGATGGGCAGAGGATCGCCAATTCGCCCAATGCTGCGGTGAAAAATAGTGGAGCAATATCAGAAAGGAGTTACTCAGAGAAAGAATGGCAAGTTATCATCATCTACAGTGCATAATATAATTGAAAAATTCGGAGAACCTGGAACAGTCTCTGCACGTAAGGGTCAGGACAGGAAAAGCATACTGAATGCCAGTGATCTTTGGGCCCTTAGACAGCAATGCATCACATACAGGAATGCTACTGTGATGGAAATCACAACATGGGCTCAGGAATACTTCCAGAAAAAATTGTCAATGAACAAAATCCACCGTGCCATTCGCCGTTACCGGCTAAAACTCTATAGGTCTAAAAAGAAGCCATATCTAAACATGATCCAGAAGCGCAGCTGTTTTCTCTGGGCCAAGGCTAGTTTAAAATGGACTATTGAAAACTATTCTGTGGTCAGATGAATCAACATTTGAAGTTCTTTTTGGAAAACTGGGACGCCATGTCATCCGGACCAAAGAGGGCAAGGACAACCCACGTTGTTATCAGCGCTCGGTTCAGAAGCCTGCATCTCTGATGGTATGGAGTTGCATGAGTGCGTGTGGCATGGGCATCTCACACAACTGGAAAGGCACCATCAATGCTGAAAGGTATATCCAAGTTCTAGAACAACATATGCTCCCATCCTGACGTTGTCTCTTTCAGGCATTTTCCAACATGACAATGCCAGAAAACATATTGCATCAATTACAACAGCATGGCTGCGTAAAAGAAGGATCCAGGTACTGAAATGGCCTGCCTGCAGTCTCTTTCACCCATAGAAAACATTTGGGGCATCATAAAGAGGAAGATGCGATAAAGAAGACTTACGACAGTTGAGCAACTAGAAGCCTATGTCAGACAAGAATGGGACTAAATTCCTATTCATAAACTTGAGCAATTTGATTCCACAGTCCCCAAACATTTAGACTGTTATAAAAAGAGGAGGGTGTTGCCACACAGTGGTAAACATTGCCTGGTCCCAACTTTTTTTGAGATGTGTTGATGACATTAAATTTTCCCCTTAAAATTATACATTTTCTCAGTTTAAATGTCATTGTCATCTATGTTGCATTCCGGATAAATATTGAAAATTTTATTTCCACATCATTGCATTCTGTTTTTATTCACAATTTATACAGTGTCCCAACTTTGTTTGGAATTGGGTTTGTAGATTTGCTGATCATGGGTTTTAAACCATAATTGGTAGCCTTAAGCAATGTTAGTGTGACAGAGCAAATAATAAGGTACAGTTTGCTCAATTTGTATTTGCGTATTACATATGACACTTGATTTCTACCATATACAGATCTCCATATACATTTTACATTCCACCACAGTCAGTGTATGGAACAGTAGAAAAGCTATTGCGAGGATGCACAGATGTCAAAAAGGAGGGAAGAGTATTTCTGGCAGATCTCGGGTCAGGTCTGTCCCCAGCAACTGAGATGGGAACTTCCTTGACAACAGGGAGAGAGTTCTGGAGATGGCAGAGACTGCAGAGCAAACATTGGTAAATGGAGGGCCATCTGTTTCAGACCACAGAGGTTTTGCAGCACAGGGCAGAAATTCCTCTCAAGACAAGCTGAGGTTCAGCTGTCAAAGCCACGTAGGGTGGGTGGGTGTTTGTGTGATTGCTGCTCAGTTACTTTAGCCAGCCATATCTTACCAGGTATTAGTCAATTGTGCGTGTGGAAGGGTAGGGGCCATGTTGCAGAGAAGCAAAGCATGGCTACCTGGCAGGTGGCTGGTCAGTCTTATTATGTTACCTATTAGGTGACAGTAAACCCCTGCAAAGATTCCCATTAGCCACCAGACACACTGTTTTTCATTTGCATAGACTAATTGGATGAGACCACCATGAATAACTAAACTGATCTGAGGACAACACAAACAAACAAACACTCCAAAATATGGAATAAGCTTCAGAAATATAGGATTTATGTGAACTATCCACTGGAACTCTACGTATTCCTGGCCCACTGTTGTGGTGTCTTGTCAACTTGACCAAAGCCAGTCTAATTTCACTCCATTCAAGATCATCCAAGCTATGAATAGGATGCTACTTATCCAAAGGTACAGCTTGGTTGCTGCCAGGCTAGGGATTAGAGAGAGGAGAGTTGTGACACTGCCCCAGATCCTCTTAATTATAATTCTAGAGAAAGAATTAGGGAGTGAGGGAGAGTGATGTGTTTACTCTCTGTGTCAGGTTTTCCACCCAGAATCATGTGAAAGGTCTGGAGGAAATACATGGGTTGCCTTATGGGTTGTGCTGACTTGACAAAACGTACAACTCAGACAAAGAGTTATTTTGTTGAAATGGTGAACTTTGCCCTTGAGATTCTTTGACTCCTTAAATAGAATGTCAATAAAACTTTATATCCGCCTTTCATAAAATATTAAAATATATAATGTAATCGTGAAAATGTGGTCTGCAATAGGTATGAGGATGCGCAAATCAGTGCAATCAAAAAATGTTATAGATGAGAAACGGCCTTCCTCCTTTGAAATACATTTGACAAAAGAACATGTTAAAGCTATCTATAATTACTAATCGCTACCAGGCAGCCCTGTCCTATTTTTGACTTTAATCTCAACTTTCTATCCCATTACACTCTTGCCTCATCCCACGCCAATCAATGGTTTGACGCCACCCCAACTGCTAGCCAGCTACTGTACTCAGCGTAGCCATATTGTTGTTACTTTTTAAGGGAACTAGCGAGAGACCCGCTGTCTGCGGACGGCAAGATAGGGGCTTTCAATTTTGGACTACACGGAGCCACAAGTAACTTTAAAGTTTATTACAAAAGAAGTTACAGTCCGGTATGTATTTTTATTTAAGTATATTAGGTCGGCTACTGTGGCGAGTGACTGGAAATCATGCTAACTGGCAAGCTAGAGCTAACATTCGTCTACTTTTCCAGCACTGGCAGACTAGCCCGTAACTTGGAAATGTGACCCATTGGATTTCAATGGACAAACTTAAGGATTCGGTATAAACGTTAACGTTGATAATAATACTGAACGTCTTAACGTATAAGTAAACCCTACTCATGAGTTTGAGTCAGTTTATCATAATGGCGTTGTTAGAAACACGATTAACATAATTATCTAAACCTTGTATAAAACTAGCGCGCTAGCTTGGCCAGCTAGCTAGCAGCAAGCTAGGTAAGGAACTAACTTCAGAAGTGAGGATACAAGACTGGAGGTGGTTAGCTAGCGTTGTTCTTCTTGGTAATGGTAATTCTTACCATTTTTACCTTAGTTGCCTCTGGCGACTGATCCTGAACAGCTTCTGGTTGCGTCTTGAGAAATGTTATTATTATATCTTCAACATTCAGTAAGCTATCAATCTAGCTAGACATATAAAACATAAATAGGAAAATGCTTGCCAGCTGTCAGCGTTCTTCCTGTTGAGAATGTAAAGTCTTGGCCAAAATCACTTCATGAACTGTATTTTTGTTCGGATACATTTGGGGACTAGAACGATACCCAAGTCTAGCCTTCCGTTTATGTTCATAGAAGGACGCAGTCCTGCCTTTTTATTGTCAGAAAATATTTATCATCAAAAGGACATACAGAGTACAAAGGCATTGGTCATTAGCAAGCCTAAGCATTATGAGAAAGTACTGAAATCAAGACCTTTTGAGGCTAGCCTATAGTTTGAATAATGATGGTAATCAGGCAGTTTGAGTGGTGTGAAATTACAACTTTGGTTCATCCTCAACAGGTAAGTCTCCCCTGACAATAATAGTTTACACCAGACATTTTAACAGGTAAGAGATCTACACTGTTCAGGCGCACATTGTTACCATTCCAATTGATTTGTTTGGTGGGCTGGGTACCATATTCTGCATATGGCTACTAAGTCTGTCCATCTAGTTGCCGCAGACAAAACTCACTATTGTCAGCAAATTTTGCCAGTGGAAAGATTCTTTCCTATTTGAGCTGTAATACCAGTCTGTCTAGAGGAGTTGATGATGCACAGATAAATTGACTAACCTAGCTGAACTCCTACTGCCTAAGGCACAAGAGTCATTGAGACATTTTGCTAGAATGCAGTTGGGAGCTGTTTATAAATGGATGCAGATTTAAAATGGTAAAATACTTGCTCTCTGAAACACATTTGGTTAACTATACAAAGTATTTCTTGTGTAGGATAACTTCAGTGTGGGTCATTGAGCCTGTTTGCCTTGACTCCTAAGCCAAGGCCGCACATAGCATTTCATGGGTTAAGAGGTTCCTGTTGCTACAGGAGTGTCTTTCATTTTCTACTGCATTTCACTTCTGCATCTCTCTTGGGCTTTTGACTGCTAATTTATTTCCTTTTCTATACCCAGTCTCTCATCTTGCACACTCAAATGTCAACATTTTATTTAGCATTTAGGCTATTTAGCATTTAAGCTATTCTGTGGTCTTTGATTTTTTGTTGTTCTTGTGATGTTGGCCTATGATATGAGTGATGACACTCACAAGTCTGCTTGATTTCTTAGCTAACAGTTAACAAGGTAGGAGAATCTCCCATGCTTAGCAGGTGGCTGTCTTGCAGTCACAAGTCTCTCCCAAGCAAACCCTCCACCCCCTTTTCCACTATAAAGAGTGTTTTGATGTGTTTGTATGGCCCAGAAGTGAACGTGCTGCACACATGACATGAGCACAGCCCAACGAGGGAAACAGATGTGTCCTGAGCATTCCTCAGTGCAGCCATACCCCTCAGTCTTCCTCCGCAAGCACTTCTAAAAACCCAGAGTGCAGATATTTTACATATCAATATTGGTTCATAGGCATTTTCTTTTTGGATGAATGTAGTCTAGTTTCACATAGGCTATCAGCAGTAACAGCTGTGACTTTCAAGGCCAACTTGCATGACTGTTGATGCTATTTGTTTCACTGTGAGTGAACTGTAAGACCAATATGTTTTGAAAGCAGAAGCAAGGAGTAGGCCACGTATTGAAGTGTCTACCTTCTGCAGTGTTCTGTCGTTTGACGTCTGCCCTGTGGCACAACCGATAGACTGTGTGCCCATTCTCCAATAGAAGAATTGTAAGTATTCTTTTAAAGTTTGTGTCTTGCATGCCAACCAGTTGACCTAATGCAGCGAGTTCATGGAGGTTTCTGGTGCTTCGCTAACTAGTAGTAGTAGAAGTGGACCTGAAGATGCATTGCACAATATCAAGCCTACTAATTGCACTAAGTTGCACAGCCTAACTAGGCAACTTTGATGTACAGAAAGCAACAAGGTGGAAGTATGATAATCTCTTGCATCAGACACTTCTAGAGTCTGATGCAACATCTGCCTAACACCAATTCCCGCACTTCCTGCTTCAATTATACCAAAAAAAGGGTATGGTAAATGTTGTTAAGGTATATTTCTAGCCCTAAAAGGAAGAATATTATGACATGACAGTTCACAGCAGGTCACATGGTTTATCAGCAGTGAAAGATAAATCTGGGACATAGACACACACTGTCACTGCCCAAGGGAGATTTGAAATATCAAAAATAGTAATAAGTAATCATTTGCAATTGGACAGCTTACGGAACAATATGTATCGATGTATTACATTTGACCTGCTTTCATTTTTTAGCAGTAATTCTGTATCAAGCTGTGTCTGACCAGATTATTTTAATAGGTTGGAGTTGAAAGTGAAAAAGGTCTCAACTTTAGCGTGAGGTTAACACCTTCTCTATGCAATCCTGATTAGCATCTGAAGTGCAGTTCACCCCCCTCCCTTGAAGTTTAGCTTCACTAAACCAAACCTAAATGGTTCCAGAGTTGTTCATGCCACTCTTACTTCTGAATGGCAGCCTACAAGGAAACACAAATGTGACCACATCCCATCCCACCCCTAAAAAAGAAAAAGAAAGAATAACTTGTTGACTGTGGGCCTGAGCTGTTCCAAGTGCCCAGTGCATAGGTCGTGGTGGTCCCATACTCTTGCTTTAATCTGTAGTAGCTGTACTGTAGTGATTAGATGCCTGCTGAAACTACCCAGACAGGCATCGCTGGCTCTGCTTCTCCTGCCAAAGCCCGAGGGGTTTCAGTCTAACACAGAGGCCTGAGCAATGGAGCCACAACTCCCATTGTGCTGTCAATACTAACTGGAGCCTCCTATCTGAACTGCTCTAGTCTACTGCTATTGTACTTCAGCCTGGTTGTTTACACATAGGTAGGCCTACTGGCGCACATAGGCTGTAGTGGTAATCTGTTGCCTGATGATCAGGCTGTGTATGACTGTGAACATGTCTAATACTAACAAAGCCTAATGCAAGCAGCTGCGTTTGATCGAGCTCAGATTCGACATGTTGCTGTCAAATCAGTTGGTTCACTGTGAGTGCGGATGCCAGTCATGAGTGTTTGGATTGGCAGTCTACTGACTGCTTTTGCTATGATTGATCAGATAGCCTTTACACAAGTGATAGGGTCACCTGTTTCGATGACACATAAACAGTCAACCTACGCTGGATTAACCTTTAATCCTCTTATCTTGGCCTCATGTTCATGCCGAGGCTCTGTAATCCCTCCTGTAGACACGCTGTAAACCCAAATTGTCCTCTAAAGCACAGCTGTAGAAATACGTTTGGATCAGACTGACTTGGGTGGTAATACCGTGCCTACGAAAGTAGTTTCGATGTAGATGAAGTCGTAGATAATACCTTGCATACGAAAGTAGTTTGAATGTAGATGAAGTCGTGGTTAGCCTGAGGTTTTGTATGACATTTCACTGTTTTCCATTCCTCTTTTAGTCTATTTTTTGTATTATAGATTAGAACATGTGACTACCTTGGTTAAGAACACGATAAGGCAGGCTACTGCACTTGTACTCAAACTACATCATATTCTGACCTAATTACATCACTTTACAGTCTATTTAACATATGCATGTGTAGAAATACATTTCCACAGGCACTCAAAATGCAGGATAAATACTTGCTAGGCAACTTGTATAGGTCTTTACAAATATGTATCGGCCTATATAGAGCACTGATACAAAGCAGTAACAAGCTCTTCAATTCGATAACAACTGGAGGAGCTGCGTTGAAGGGTCGCTCTCTCTCAACACTAGTGCAAGGTGACTCTGGAAATATCCTGTGAGAGCTGAAGTCGACAATCTGACTCTTAGGTAATACCAGAGCCCCGCTGGTAGTTTCTTGCTAAATTAACAGGCTATTTCATTATATGTAAGTGTACTCGTTATTGAAAGCATCAAATTTATAGCCATTGCTTGATGACTAACGGCTGGAGAACTGGGTATAGCACACGGCTGCTTTCTGTTGAGTATTTTTAGATGGTGTGATCACTAAAGGTAGGGTTATTTCCTCTCAGCATGGAAGGACGCTAGCAGTAATTCATCTTGACTGGTGGGCGAAACGACAAGTGTCACATGCAGAAGGTACCAAGTCGCTTCATCTCTTCCTGTTGTTTTACTGCAACAACCACACATCTTCTGCAACCACACCAATCGCACCCAGTGGTTAAAGTCCACTTCAGTCTTTGGACCACTCAACATGTTTGGGCATGGTTTCCTACTGGGGTGTCACAGTGCTGCGCAACATTTTGGACGTCGAAAACAAATGGACTATCACCCTCCAGGAATAGTTTCAGCACAGGAAATTGGCAGGTCCAAACGAGTCGTTACATGACACACAAGCTGCTCTTCATTCACGCTCTTCTCTTTCTCACACAATCCAAAACAAGATTATGGATTGGATGTCCACAGTAATCACTTAATTAGCTTATTACACTTTCTTTGAAAATGAGTTTTCTAGAGGCTTCCAAGGATGATTAAGTCATTTGGAGGAAGATGACAAAGGGCGTCTTGCATTCTCTTTGAGATTGTGGCCGAACATCAACACGCCAGCTGTTGTTCTTCAGATGAACAGGTGATCTCTTGATAGAAACAGATAGTGCCTTTAGTAGGCCGAGGCTATTAGTGAGCATTTGCATGTGCTTGAAAATAACTTGAATGATTTGTTTCTGAAAGCCAAATAGATACGGTAATGCTTCTGATTTGCAAAAGCCATTACTCTTTTTAGGGCGGGTTCACAACTGGACATAAGGCACATGGATATAATACTAGGTATATAAGCCACCAAATCATTCATATGTAATTGAAATATGGATTAAGGAAATATTTTGTTTAAAGTGCCCCTTGCTTTGTAGCTTAATTTAGAAAGAAGGTGCTCTCAATTGATATACCACACTACGATATGCTACGCTACGTCCTTGAAAACATGATATAGCACTCAGAACAGCACTCCTACAACAAGATGTTTTTTTTATTGTCAGTTGAAAACTTTAATGGGGATGTTGCTAGGTCTGCTAGTATAGTCATATCTACCATAGCTCTGCACTGGCTTGCTGAAATGGATGTGCTTGTCATGAATGCAAGGCTGTTTAATAACACACAAAGCCTCTTTCTCTGTGTCATTGTCATAATCACCCTTTCCCTCTCACTCTGCGTGAGTCACTACAGTCATGCCAGGGTTTCATAGAAAGTCTGCTGGAATTTAACAGCACTGCAGTTTGAGTAGATTCCACCAGTGGCCCCTGAACCAGAGCCTCTCTGGGGTAATCAGACCTTGACTTGCCACTCAGTAACATTGTCTGGAGAATAAAGATCTCTGGAGATGCTATTAAGGACGTTCATGTCCCCTGCCTTCCCCCAGTCAGCTTCATGCATATCAAGCCCACTAGTATTTTTAGATGCGCAATTTTACAGTTTAAGATATTATTAGGAGAGGATATGGTCATGGCAGAGGCCGTCTCACCTATTAGGCTGTAAAGGCAGTTGAGAAGTAATCATGATCTGATACAAGCTAGGCTGCGACTGTGTCCCCTCATCATTTGCCTTGTGTCTGCGTGTGGGGGGAAAATGCAATGTTGGCCAGTCTGCCTGTGCCATGAGGGAAAATGCACTGTTGGCCAGTCTGCCTGTGCCATGAGGGAAAATGCAATGTTGGCCAGTCTGCCTGTGCCATGAGGGAAAATGCACTGTTGGCCAGTCTGCTTGTGTCATGAGGGGAAAATGGCAAGACAACGAAAGCTGAGAGAAAGGAGACGATCAGGTAATTAATTAGTCATGGGCTTCTCTCGCCTCTGCAGCTCCCATAACCTAAGGTGGCCTGGATAGTCTAGCCTGTCATAAAGATCCCTCTTTGAAGGCATTTTTGATAAGGTGTTATTCTGAAGGATCAGTCTCTTAAGATAGCTCATCTTATTTCAATACCATCACACATCTTGATGTAAGAACAACTTCAGACTATCTGGTGGCTTATCTCTGCGAATGCAATGCTAATGCTAAGTTGCTGGTGGCCTTATGCTCATCCCATCATGTGTTGGTCGATACGACAGCAGGTATCTAAAGGGCCTGTTGGTGATGGTAGAAGCCCACAAAGTGAGCCTTGCCCTGGCTCGTCCTAGCTAGAAGTTGGCTCTGTTTGCCTCCTGCCTGTTGGCTGCCAATACGGACAGTGCAGGTCAAGAGAGCTGCTGTGACAAGATTAGTCCAGTCACTTAATGCCTGCTGTTTCTGGGGCTCTAAATGTTTAAAGGAGAAATCAATGTTGTAAGATAATAGTTATTTTCTGTCTGTGTCAGTTGTGCTTGCAATATGGTACAATTAAGTACATTAGTATAGTGAGAGTGTGTTATTTTCCTTTATACACTAGTCTTCCTTTTGATGACACAAAATGGGGTTCAGTCATTTGACTAGATTCCACCATAATGGAAATATGGTATGTTTGGCCAGGCGGTGCTGTCAAAGTCTCTGGCTTTGACAAAGTAAATTAGACAGGACTAACTCTGACTCACTAATGGAAAGGTGAGTCACAGTGGTGCTTAGCCACAAGGTGGGCGGTCCTGTCCCTGCATGTTAAAGCCTTAAATCAGGACGGGAGTCACACCTTTCTGTCCTCCGCATCGGAAGATATTCAGTGTACTCTACTAGGCGCTAACGTGCTTTCCTACCGTTCATAGGCCATCAGTGGTTCCTTTCATCAGCGTTCAGATAATGAGTCTGACTGAATCTGGAGATGATTAGCCTGTGTAGCGCTAGTTTTATCAATGCTCTGTTAGTAATGTGCTTCCACTTCAGACAGCATGGATGTATTTATGGTTCTAGATAGTCCTATGCTGATAAATGTACCCACTGCTGAACTATCAGTGGTTGGCCAGACACTGTTATTGTAATTGTTCCTTTTGAAACAGACCATGAACAGAGCACAATAGCCGGTAGCCTAGTACAATGCTTTCGTTTCGTTGCAGTGTTTTTTAGGCACGCAGCCAGTGTGTACCTCAACAACCCTTTCTCTTCTGTTTGTTCTTGTTTTCATTTTATCTATCTCTCTCTCTTGCCTTAGATCTATTCCTTCGTCTCCAAACAAGAGTTTGAATGTGGCCATCGTGCCAGTGGGCAGCAGGGAGTGACTAATACAGCTAACATATCACTGGCCCTTATGTTGGCCCACAACCTCCCTTCCAGGATCATGCCCAGCTCCTCTCCATATCTAACCCGTCAGTAGCGCCAGCTCTCCTGTGATGACCAAAGCCGAAATAACTAGGAGCCAGGCCTCTGTGCAAACGTTAGCATTAGCCAGTGCTGCTAATTAATATGATCTGTACTGTGGCGACGGCAGTGCCAGGCCTCCGGGGACAAAGCACTGCTCTGCTCTATTGTCCACTTCTGCTCTGCCCGGTGACTCTTGTGTTGTGCACTTGTGTTGAATTACATTGTGCGCTATGACTACAAGGCCCATTCCAGATCCCAGTCGTTGGCTCGGCTGTGTTTTGATGCTAACATTGTTGGTCGGCGTGCGCTTTGATTTGTGATTGAGTGCTCATGCGTGTTGACTCTATAGTGTATGTACACTGCATGTCATTATGCCTTGTAGAGTGTTTGCGCATCAGGAGGGTCAAGCGTGTCTCGCTCTCACAGGGCACTAGTCCTCCTGAGCCCAAAGGGGGCAGCAGTATCACCCCATATCCGTCATCTGAGACCCTTGACTTTTCCGACTGCGGAATCAGGGAAAAGCCCAGAAGCCCCTACTGTGACTGTCTCTCATCTGTTGGCATCTGGGTCAAAGCAAAACAGCCTCTCCGCTCGCTCCACTCTCATTTGAAGTTGCTCCTCCAGTGTGGAAGAGCTGCAGCGCTGTGTTCCTCGCCAGGAACTCCAGAGGATTAAATGCCCCCCTCCACCACCACCACTACCCCCACTCCCCCTCAGGAGAAATTGAACTTTTGTCTTCCTGATTCTATGCCAGGCGCCTGTGACGTCTCTGATTCATTAGGCTTCTTGCGGGGACTAGGAGTTTGGGGATAAGGTGAAGGCAGTCAGAGGAACACAGGAGCCTGGTGAAGAGAAGAAAAAAGAGATTAGATATCGCAGCCTATTACCAAGATCATTCCAGCATTCACACGCTAGAGCATAATTTGAATTTGGAGGGAAAGTCCTATCTGCATGCAGGTTTAGTCAGGGTCGAGATTTGATATGAGGTCCTACTGGAAGAAAAATAATCTGACCAGTAGCTGGTTAGATTCAGGGATGCACTGAGTCGACCCTCGCAAACCTCAGTACCGCTATCCAATTGGGCCTTCAAAAAAAGTTAAAAAATAAAATAAAAATGTCATCTGTAGTACGTCTCAGCCAGATGGTTGTGGGTGCTGAGTAAGGTCAACCATCTGCAGCCATTAACCTCTGTGATAACTATCCTGATGCCCAATACTTCAACTCTGGATTCCATGCCTTCTCCCCTAGGCAAGCGTGTGTATGATTGGAAATGTGATTGTAGAGTATTTTAGGGATTTGGGTCCTGCAAGGTGACCATGCCAAAGGCAATGCTGTCAAGGTAAAGCCAAACAACCTTTTAAACGAATGGCTTCTGGCAAAACAAAACATGTCAAACTCAGTTAGAAATAGCCAACATCATGTGGTCCAATAGGAGCTCTGGCAAAACAGATTATTGTGCAAGATAGTAATATTATCACACTTCACTCCATCATTACACAAGGTTGAATCTGTCTGTAGTTCTAGTTCTCCACTGTCCTCAGAATGCAATGTACCGGAATGCAAAAGGTTGCTGCCTCCAGCATACAATTATGAATTATGGGGATTGGCCATTCACAGATTTTACACTTGCTGGTTTGAGAGACTTTTTAATGTACCAAATTTCCTCTTCCTGTTTGTTTTTTTGTCTCTCCCTTTCCTCCATCCAGGCGAGGCTAAGATGGTGGACCGGCTGGCGAACAGCGAGGCCAACTCCAAGCGCATCGGGGTAGTGGAGGGCTGCTTCGGTGCAGCAGGTCAGCCGCTCGCCATCCCGGGCCGCGTGCTCATCGGTGAGGGCGTGCTCACCAAGCTGTGCCGCAAGAAGCCCAAGGCACGCCAGTTCTTCCTCTTCAACGACATCCTGGTGTATGGCAACATCGTCATCCAGAAGAAGAAGTACAACAAGCAGCACATCATTCCGCTGGAGAGCGTCACCATCGACACAGTGCCCGACGAGGGAGAGCTACGCAACGGCTGGCTCATCAAGACGCCCACCAAGTCCTTTGCCGTCTACGCCGCCACCGCCACCGAAAAGTCCGAGTGGATGAGCCACATCGGCAAGTGCGTTGGCGACCTTCTGGAGAAGAGCGGCAAGGCGCCAACCGGAGAGCACGCCGCGGTCTGGGTGCCCGACTCGGAGGCCACCATCTGCATGCGCTGCCAGAAGGTCAAGTTCACGCCTGTGAGCCGCCGCCACCACTGCCGCAAGTGTGGCTTTGTGGTGTGCGGGCCGTGCTCCGAGAAGAAGTTCTTGCTGCCCAGCCAGTCGTCCAAACCGGTGCGCGTCTGCGAGTTCTGCTACGTGCAGCTGAGCTCGGGAGGCGGGCTGGGGGGGCGTTCAGACTCCTACAGCAGATACGGTCCCAAGTACAGCAACAACATGTCGGACGACGAGGACGAGGACGACAGCAGTGACTGAGGAAGCCCCGCTTTCTTGTGGCTTTTTGTCTTTGGAAAATAATATCCTATTGATTTATTTTGGGGGTTTTGTCTCATGTATTATTGATTTATGATGAAGATCCACCGGAGTCTCCAACTGCGACCGTGTTGCTTGGTAAACATCTGAACACTAGGCATCAACTGACTGCTTCCGAAAATGACACTTTTGCTCCACAGTCCATAATGTCATTAAGTACAAATTAAAAGTCCTCACTACAAGACAGAGAGACACCCTAATGTCCTTTGTCTTATTCCGTCTGCAATATTTCCCAGTAGTTTTGACATGTATTTTTCTACATATGGAGTCCTTAAATCATTAAATTATGCCTACTGTTGCGGTGAAAAGCAAATGCTTAGCTAATTGTCAATGGCTGAGCTATAAATACTTCAGGTAATATACCAAACAGTGCATTTCTTCTCTAGTTTCTGCAGGACCTTTTCTGTCTCTCCTTTATTTTACCGAACACTCTAGATTTGTCTTTAAAACAGAACTGAAGAGCCGTCCTATTAAGAAACAACAGAAATGTATGCAAGATCCTGACTTGTGTAGTCACCCTTATGAGTTGTTGGTTTTGTACATTTGCTTATGACAGATCACCTCATGCTTTGTGAACAAGCCTTCTTTTGTGTGCAGGAAAGAGACAGACGTGTAGCAAGTAATACATTAATTGCAGTTCATCTGCCAACGCTGGCGTGATTACACAGTATATTAAACAATTCTGGCAGTAAGCGGTCCCAAAAATGTACTTGCCTTAATGTCACAGAGTGCCTCTACAGTGAAGAGCTAGTTGTAGTTTTGTAGCGATGAAATGTACATTTCTAGGGATCAGATTATGTGAGTGCTGTACTTTAGCAGTATAAACACAGTACACAAATGGATGTTGGGCAAAGTGTATATTCCAATAATGTGCATATTTTGAATTATTTTTTATGGAATCAATGTCTCTTTAATGTTCTTTAAATTATGGATGGAACTTGTCACCAATACATAATACAAAGCTACATATATATATATATCTATATATATATATCTATATATATATATATATATAGAGAGAGAGATATATATAGATTTATATATATAATCTATATATATTTATATATATATAGTGTCGCAAATGGTTCCGTCATACTGAGTTTTGAAACAGACTTCTTGGTTAGTTGTTTAGTTTTTTGTTTTTCTTGACTGAGTCTGACAGCAACAATGAGGAAATCAGCCCATTGTCTTCCATCCACTGTCGTCACCTCAGCATAACACCGCATCCTAACATGACCTTCAGAGGTCAGAGGTTGAAGCCTGTACAGAAAGCACCACAGCAAAAAAGACCTCTACTTGAACTGTCAAACAATCTGTTAGTCACACCCCTTTATTTCAACTTCAACACACCCATGCTGAATAACTCCCCAGCCCTTCAACCAGAAAGTGAAAAGCTGAGTAGAGGAACAGTGGAAGAACTACCTACCACCAACATTCAGACTACTGCTATGCTGCTGGGAAGTGAATGTGAAATTACCAAATTCTGTTTTTTTTTGTTTGTTTTTTTTACTGTCTCTGCTGAAGAGAGCAGAGTCTCATGGCTTCCACTCTGGGTCAAGGTTTCTCTTCCTCTGTCCCCATGTGTTTCCTCTGGCTGGCTCCCCAGTGTGGTGCTTTTTTACACTTCCAATGGTCCAGTGCTGGAGACTTGAATTTGCTTCCTGTGACATGGTATGTTTGTGTACTTAGGTGGCAAAACTGACATTGAAAAGGGATTCTCGGCATTGTACATTTTCTTTTACACACACACAAAAACGCATTCTTCTTTAGAGTAATTGTAGATGATTGGCAATAGGACCTGACGATCAGTGCTTCTGTTCGTGGAATTGTGACCACATGGTTGTCTTTCATTTCAAGACATCCTCCAAAGTACTTTTAAAGTTACTTTCTTTGGCTAAATCTGTGAAAGATATTAGTACAGATGGTACCCTTTCACATTCATTCACATTTGTCTTTGAAATGATACATTCAACACAATACTACATACTTGAGTTCCCAAAATTATATTTTTTTGGTGTTTTTAATTACTATTCATTTGAATCTTGTTTGATTTTTGAACAATTGTACAGTTTTCGGAATTATTTTGTACATTCATGTAGATGTTTAAACAATGCTGTTTCAGGTCTCCATGTGCTCGTGTCGCCCACAAGTTTGGCGACCGGATCAATCACCAGCACTCGACTCTCTCCTTGTCTCTTTGAGAAGGGCTCACAACCAGGAACAGCATGATGTTAGACCAGAAACACTGACTGGAAAGGCAGTGACAGCATCTCTGGAGGGGGAACAAAACCCTTGGGCATGAACACAACCTGAGATTTAGATTACAACCTCATGAGAAAATAAAAGGATAGCTTTGATTGCAGAGATATAGGAGGGTCATGTGAGATTTGAAGAAAGTGCACCAATCACCAAACAAGTTTCTTGGCCTCATTTAGGGTTTTTTTCAAACCACTTGAATGGAGTTTGAGGTATTTTGTTCGGTATTGGGTAGTAAGTCATTTGTGATTTTCTCTTTGAATTTCTGTTTAAATCTTTTTCAAAAGGGCTATACCTGAATGTAATCCATCATATCATCCATAGATACTAAACCTTTTTGTTCTTCTCTGAAGTAATTATATAAATAATGTATTGCCTAATGTATGCCTGTTGTCTTCTGTGGTGTCATAAATACTCAATGTATCAAGTTGAAACACTTCAAATGATCGTGTATTAGACATACGACAAGGAACTCCAGTTATTTGTGGCTGAATAAGAACCAATCTAGAAGGGTAGATGAGCGCCGAAATGACAACGAGTAATGAGATCTGACGGCTTTATGACATGATGGTCACATGACCTGCAGTGCACTTAACTATTTTTGACTGTTTCAACACAACTGGCTGAACTAGTCTGTCAGGTTTGTGTCGTGTCCACCAGGCTGCTCGGATGTTCTTCCAAAGGGATTGAGCCGTCTTCCGTTTCGTCTTGACGAAGGAATTAAGTCATGAACAGTGGGGGTTCTATTCAGGGGATGTTTAAGGTCCTATCACTCTGACTCAGCATGATGGTCAGGACGTACTCTCCACTAACCTTTTCCACCCAATTATTTAGCATCCTTGGGAGTTTGATGCCATTTAACATTTCAGAATCACGCGAAGACGCTTGTTACACACATGCGTGTAGATTATTCCAAAATGATACATTCATCAAGGTGCCATGCTGATACAAAACGAAACTAACATGTTGACTTATTTGACACAATATTGGTGAGAACCAATAACATTTCTATAATATGTCAATGTTGGTTGTCACAGAATCTGAAGGACAAGAACAGTTCTCAAAATATCTAGTTTAGTTTTAGTATACCCAGTAGGATCCATACTTACTTTCACCAACTGAAATATTAGTGTTGCTGCTCCTTATAGGTATAATCCTCAAGAGTCCAAAATGCAAACAACTTGGCCGGGTTACATTCCCAGCACAGCCCCTTAATCTTGGCATGCCGGTACCCATGGAAACAGCAGCTAATCCTGAGTCCTTGACCATGTTGGCCTGGAATGGTCTATGCCAGAGGAGCAGTTTTTGAACTTTGAACCCCACCATATTCTATCTGACAGCTACGACTACTGTGACTGTGTAGATCAGTGAGCATGTCCTCAAATACTTCAAAAACAACACAGAGGGAACAAAATTCAGCAAAATAAATAAATAATACGGCAGTAAAAATAAATCTGGCAACCGTGAATCAGTCATGTCATGCAGCTACCATAATTACTAACTACAATAATTCACTTTTATGTGAAAAACCTTTTTTAGGGATTGAACTTCTTATGTTGACATCGATGTTGGCAAATAACGTCCAAATTGTCCATTGGATGACCTGTGTTTCCCCATCATGGGTTATTTAGAATAAATTCATCTTAGTCTAGTCTAAGATAAACTGAAATGATCTTAAATGTTTTTATTGTTCACATCTCACCCACTACAAGTGGAAGTGTCAGTGTGTCCCATCGATGTGAAGCACCTTGTAACTAAAGCCTAGCTGACTTTGAGGATAACACGTGTGTTTGACAGGCTGGGCTTCAGGAGGTGAGGCCTTGCTTTCTGCCCAAACAGGCTCTTCATCAGCCAGGTCTTTTACAACGCAAGTCTATCCCAAAACCACTGTCTAAATACCCATCCACGAGTTAATCGAGCACATTTATTCATAGACAACCTAATTGTTTTTGTAGACCAGCCAAATAAATGGAGTCTGTTCTAACCACATGGACACCGTCTTATCGACTTCCAGAATGTGTTCTAATGTGTATTTGGATGCAGGTCTCTTAGTTGCTGTTACAGACGGCTGGTTTCCACTTAATAGCTGTCTGGGTGCTACTTCAGAGTTTTCCACTTTTTGAAAAGGATGTTCTCCTACATGGTTGATGAATAAAGAGTGGGTGTCTTTTTACAAACTGTAACTGCACTGTGTGTATTAAAACATTTCCCTCCTATTTCTAAATGTATGGAGGCTGTTTTTTGAGGAAGTGACTTGAGGAAGTGACTTCACAATCTGAGTACCTTAGTTGTTTTCTGATCCTACATCTGTCATAAATCAGACTTGAAACACAGAGTATAACTCCTTGGGTTTCAACCTAAGGTAAGCTAGCAATCTGCTGTAGCTAACTGTTTTAACACTGTCCAGAGTGTCTCTTGCTTTTTCAAAATCCCCACATTTGAGTGAGCAATAGTCTGTTCAATGAGCGTACAGATAAAGAGTCCACCTGTCCTTGTCAATTAAGCCCTGTGAGCAATAGTATGACAATACAGATGAGATGACAGCTGTTTGCGTGGTAAAAAAAAGAGGTAAAACAAATTGCTCTTTGCACGGTGAGATTGTTTCCTTGAAGCCATTGTTTACCTGTAAGTGACGCAGCAGATGATGAGCAGCACAGCGTAGGCTATTCAGGAGTAATACACTTTTGTCCATTTCCCATTATTCATAGGTACACAATGTTGGGTGATTGAAGACAGATGCTATTTTTTCAGCCTGATTCACATGAGCTTATTTATTTGAGACTAAACCGACCCTTAAAGTGACAAACCTCCCCCACCCCCCCACCCCCACCCCCCCCTCTGTGGTCTCCACTAGGGTCTTTAGGCACTATGTGTACGGTCGCTTTCTGGACTTGACTGAATGCATGTGAACAATTAGGCGCAAGGACATCAACCTCCTGGTGAGGAGCAGCAGATTCATTCCGGGACACTTGATGCACATTCAGCTACCTGCTGTCCCTGGACCGCACCATGCGGGTTGGATTCTGGTGACTAATACCTCGTGGAACCCACCAAATATTGATACAAATCAGAGATGGATTATTATGAAATATTTGAGATGGATGTGCGAATGTGAAGTGCAGCAACAGTTTGCTGTATTTTAGACCAGAAAAAAAGATGGGACTTGCCAGCTAGATATGCAAAAATATTCAACCTTTAGTTTAATTGATGCTACGGTCGTTCTGATGTATTCATGTAGATGATAACCTACCCTGTTCCTTGCTTCAGAAGAGTGCGTCTTCATGCAAATTGCTTTGCCTGACTTTTCTTTCCCACTTCTCTTGCCTGATTTGAAGTGGATCTTCTGTTGAAAGTGTGAGCAGCTGTGGCAATGAAGGTTAGGAGAAAAACAGATGATTAATTCCCCATAAAGCCTTGTTAATTGTTCTCCACTGTTTCTGTGCATTCATATATGACAAATGAAGCAATCTTGTGGTTTTGTAGACAACGGTCATAGAACTAAAATGATGCCCCTTCATCTGCAAGATGATTAGACTAAAGTTAGCATTTAAATATTTAAATTAGAAGATGGCCTTGAGGCCTCGATAATCAAAACACTTGGGCAGTTGATGAAGGGTTAAAAAGTCAAAGTGGTCATGAGAGTTGAATGAAAATGAATTCAATCAAATACAAGGAAAGCATGTAACTAAGGACATTGTTTGAATCTTGCTCGTTTTGATAGAGTACTAAGAAACAAGAGGACAAGGCTGTTACTGAGGTGTGCACACCTGCCTAGGAGGGCATGTTACAATCCCATGAAAAGAAATTGCTATGCAATTTGGCAGCTATTTCAGTCCAGGCCTGTTCATTAACAATTAGAGGAGGAGGCATCTTGTTTCTCTGTGGGAGAGTAATTCACACCTAGTTAGTTTATCAAAAAGAAGACGCTTTTAGATGCGCTGAACAGATTTGAACTGCCGTCAGTCAGATATGGCCATTGCAGCATCAATGACCGCCCTATGCTTTCTACAGCTTGAAACACAAACCTTTTCTATTTTCCAGTAGAAAACATTTGGCTGTGTAAGAACATGAACTTGTGCAATACATATTTATGCTAAGTGTGAGATTTTACCCTGGTGGTAAGCCAAAGGCTGTAAAATGACCGTTAATTGTACAATAGGTCATATGTTTAAGTTTTGTTCTTTATAAACATGTTGTGTGACTTAATGAGGCCCTCCAAGAGTTGTTTAACAACACAAACAGCTCAGTGCCTGGAATGTCAAATTTCCAACGGCCCACTATTTTCTTGCCAATTATGTTCCAGTAATCTTGTTCTGGCCTGTCTTTGATAAGGTGTGTCTTTTTAAAAAAATTTATCTTATTTTGTGAAACCGCTGTTGATCAAATTCAACTTGGATGAATGTGACGAAATGCTGGAAGCGGTTTCTTACATTTTAATGTATTTTACAATACAGGCCCACATGCTGCAGCTTTAAGTTGAAAGACATGAAACTCACTTTATCTGGTTGACTGTTATGGCAAGTATTAGTCTACAATTAATCCTCTGATCGCATAATCCTGTTGTAGAATTAGTAAACAACGGTATCCTATTAAACTACCATCTTCTTCTTGGACTTATATAATAATATATAACAAATATAATTATAAGATAAACCGTTGAGTTTCCAGTTTCTCTGGAATAGTTCCATTAACCCTAATATTGACATCAATATATTCGACATTATATGAAGGCCATCTGTAGTATATATAGCCTTGTAGCCTAGGATTAAAAAAAACCTATCACCTTCCTGAAAAAGCAAAAACTTAGCACCTGATGCATTTTGTTCACAGCATGGGAGTAGGTGGAAAATGTACCTACACCGGCTACTTCTCACCCAGTCGAGTGAAGCTTTTGGCAGTGTGTAATTCACTAGTGGACAGATCACAAATTGGATCTGTTTCTCGTTAACTTACCTGTCATCTAGCTTAGGCCTATACCTCTCTTATTATTCTGTATGATTAATTTCAAGTTAGCCATGTAGTTACGCGTTTTTATTCAACGTGGTCTGTATCCCAATGATTAGGACCTCTAACACATTGGTCTACTGTTTTCTCAATTCTCTTTTAACTAAGCGATGTAGGCCAACTTGATTAGAGTTGCCCACAATTATTAAGGAAGAAGACAGTCTTGTATTGCCCAGAGGTGTGACATTTAACTTCAGTTACATACGTTAAGACATTCACTCAATGGTAAGGACTTGGCACAAAAACTAAGTCTGCGCAACGCTATGTCTGGTTTTACTAGTTGCGTTCAATTGCGCCCTCTTCCGGTATCTGATCAAGACTGATTTGTGTGTCATTTTGAAATTAGCCATGTTTTTAAATGAACTTCAATTAATTCACCAGTATGAACTAACTTGGACAGCCAAATTGTAGGGTAAAGCACTTATAAGTGATTCACAGCTCAGCATGCCTAGCTGGTTGTGCTCGTCATAATTAGTTTGTCCGTCATTGTCTTTTACGTCAGAGCACATGAAGATTTATAACTGGTCACAACAAATACGACGCCAATATCTGGTGGAATATATCCGTTTCAGCCAACATAAAATCATGGCTGATGTAAAAGGATAATTGGCAACCATGATAACACGTAGTAACTCCGAGAACATTCTCTCTCCAGGTAAAACTTAATATGAATACCTTATAACCACAGATTCCGTTAATGGACACAGACATTAGAACAATATAAACTTTTACAAGTATAACCTTAGCCTCGTTTTAACTTAAAACGTTGAATTGATCTCCTCATAAATCCATAACGAAATGTTTACATAATGCTAATCCAAGTCTATTGATAAAGATAAATCGAATATTAGGATATTCTAAAAGTGAGCAATGTTAGTCTATGTATCTATGTTGTGAATGATATTGATGTCAAAATTAGCTTGATGGTTACACATTCTCTGTTACCAAGCCCCTAATACCAAGGGCCAGGGTTGGAGAGACAGGGAAGGGGGCCGCAAGAGGAAGAGGTCAGGTACTCTCAACTCGAAAGCCAGACAAGAATCTAGCACAACAACAGAACCCTGTGCTATACCTACCCCCCCTGCCCCCAAGGTCCTATGCCAACGACCTGAAAACGTTAGCCAAGGATGCTATGATGTGCCCCTCGAAGACAGGAGCCCATGCCCTCCAGGATGGCAGGAGCCCATGCCCTATGACATGGCGCCAATCCCAGGGCAGAGCTCCAAGCCTGTTCCTCTGAGAAAAACAGAGGAGACAGGTCACTGCCAGGACTGTGGATCTTCCTCTACCTTCCGTCCCAGAGCCACTAAATACCACCGGAAAGGTAGTAAAGATTTGAATCAACACCTCCATATAGGCTCTCTGACTTATTCAAATGAAGGATTTGATAAATAGGTGCACATGGCAGTCCCACTCAATACACTAAGAGTACAAGTTGAATATAGTCAACGTGCAACAGTTGGACCTGTAGGTGGTCTAAACTTTGGTCTTCTCACTCTATCTCCCTCTCTCTGTTTGCTGACATGCCCTAGCAGCAAGACTGGAGAAGCTGTATTTCAAAGGGCCGTTGCTAGGTAAAGGGGGCTATGGCTCAGTGTATGCAGGAACTAGGAAATCTGATGGCATGCCGGTAAGACTCTCTCTCCCTCAGAATGCTGTGATAGAAATGATAGGTAATCCTCTTCCTGCCAGTGCTTAATGAGCTGTTGTTTGCATAAATTACATGGTAAAAATTCAGTTTTGCCTATAGCTCTATAGAATACACATTTTTCGACTAGGAATGATGGCAATGTATGTTGGGGATGCAAGTTGAGAGAAAAGAAATGCCCAAAATTTTTGGACACTTGACTGACAAATCACCTACTCATAAATTGTCACTCAGTGTGCTGTACCTTAAAAGGTTGGATTTCCTTTAGCTGACAATAGGGTCAAAATATTCTTACTCGTTTTACAATCTCCATGCTTCCTTTCCTTTATTTAATAACCTTTTCTTTCCAACAATTTCTCGCTTGCCAAACTTCAAGCCTCAAAATCTTTTATTTAAATTACTTTATGGCTAGGTGTATTGATAGATACTATCTTGCTGCTTGTCTTTATAAAGCTTGTTCATAATGACCATGTCATTATTAAGTGAGGTAATTACTATCACACTTAAGGACGCTTGCTCTCATGAAAATCCTTTCAGTGTGTCATTATGCAACCCTGGGTTAATTAAAGCCTTTTATTACAAACTGTCATTCTTCATCATTCAGATGAAATCATTTCACTAGTATTAACGCTATTCATGGCTGCTCTACGTACCTGGATCCCAAATCAAAGAGAAGGTCGCCCTATCTTCTGCTCTCTCGTTCTCTTATCAAGCAACCCCTTGTTCTGAAATCCCCCCCTGTTCTGTGTTTATTCTCTCCTAAGAACGTCCATGTATGAGATCTGTTCAAAATATCTGAACGGCACAGAGAGTTGTTGTTTTTCACTTTCCTTCCTTTCTAGCTGGAGACAACTGCGTGTACGGTCATGTGGTATGAGGATCAGGGGGTAGACCCTGAAGAAACTCAGCCCTGATGTGATTGTCTTACAGGTAGCCATCAAGTATGTGTCCAAGGCCCAAGCAGAGGAGGAGCTGGACATTGTGAGTACTTGGAAGAACCTGAGATGTTGATCCAAAATGTCCCTTAAATCTCTACATGGGTCACTAAGTGTGAGATTTACCCACTACTTTATCCCACAGATGTTGGATGTTATTAAGAATTGTGATATTTAGGTTACTAGAAGCTAGCGTTAGGATAGATGAATAAGCTACCTTCTGACAAAAGTAAGAAGAAAGTTTAAACAAGTCCTCTGTTGTCCGTCCTCTACGGACGATACCCTCGATGGCCAGCTGGGACAAGGCGGACCCCTGCCCTTGGAAGTGGCGCTCATGAAGCAGGTAAACATGGCTCCCCAGTGCCCTTACATCTTGAGCTTGCTGGAGTGGTTTGACCAGCCCACGCGCTACGTCATGGTACTGGAGCGCCCAGAGCCTTGCCAGGACCTGGTGGCCTTCTGCCAGGACCACGGGGGCGTCATCACCGAAGGGTTGGCACGGCAGGTGATGGCACAGCTGCTGAAGGCGCTGGATCACTGCCGGGAGAGAGGGGTCCTGCACCGCGACGTCAAGCCTGAGAACATGCTGATCCAGATCGACTCGCACCGGGTCAAGCTCTTTGACTTTGGCTGTGGGGATCTGCTGAAGTATACTGCATACAAGGACTATGCAGGTTTGGTCCAAATTTATTCAAATAGAGTGAAATAATGGTAATTATTATCTGTGAAATTCAGTAGTTGCGCCTTACATAAGCTCTTATCATAGTTCAGAAGCAGAATGGGGTTGGATAGACATGTTATGTGTAAATGTAGGGGTTAGCTATTTTCCTTCTTTTGACAATCCACAATGATGCGTTCAAGACGTTAAACCACTCTCCGCTTCTGTCTGCTTCCAGGAACCCTGGAGTACACCCCTCCAGAGTGGTTCCTCCAGAGACAGTACCTGGCAGGACCCTCCACTGTCTGGTCTGTGGGCGTCACCCTCTTCACCCTGGTGTGTGGCTTCTTGCCTTTCACCACCATCCGGGAGACCATCAAGGGGCGTGTGCACTTCCCTAGGGGCGCCTCCCCAGGTGAGAGAGTAAAGGGATGACAAAGGAACAGGATGAGGGATGGACAGATGAGGGAGGAGAAAAAGGATGCGGGGGTAGCAGCTGAAAAAAACAAGTGGCGGTGAACCATGCAATTAACTTCTCAAGGTGTCATCAGGAAGGGAAGTGGTTGCATACTTGTTATTAGTGTACATTTTGAGACCTTTTCTGATCTATGCCAATCAGAATGCCGTCATCTGATTCGCTGGTGTCTGTGCGCCAAGCCAACGGACCGTCCAACCCTGGAGCAGATCCAGTTCCACCCCTGGATCCTAGGAGGAGCTGCGCTCGGTCTGTCCAAGATAGACACACCTTTGCAGGGACAGAGTGGTTAAACACATCCAGTATGTTGACATGGAGTTATAAACGTGTGGAAATGAAAAGAAGCTGTGAATTCATCCCAAGCTCTTAACACTTTACTTCAGTTTAGCTTGAGGGGTTCTAAATATTTTCCTATGTACGCAGCTCGTACCATTACTTCAACTTGAACAGTTTCTTCAACTGAAACTACCTGTACTTTACCGCTGTATGTGGTCTAGCATCTGACTTCAATTGAGGTCATTCAACAGGCAGTTGAATCCCCCACATAGGAAAGCGTGATATTGGACAAAATACTTCTTATCAACAGGGGGGAGAATATACCGAGAGTTAAAATGACTGGACAGTCACCTGTCTGTTTTTCATGTCTGTCACCAGGAGATCAAATTTTAGAGACACAGAAGGAAAAAATCTGTTGGTTATCCCTGCGAGGGAAGGGGGAGTGGTGGCAGTTTGAATGAAACCCAACCAACCGTGGTGAAACTGAGATACCAAAGGAAACGCTGCGATGAGCCACGTCGAGAGTGGCTTGGTTCTGAGCCTGTATTAAACAGCTCAAGTTATGCATATTCACTTTTGTCCTGTGTGTCGAGATAACGTGGAGCAATCCTCCCTTGGAATGTTTTGGCAGAAAGACCAGAGGGGAAAAAGTAAGAACATTTCAGCAACGGCCATGGGGATTATTAGAGAATTGAATGGCCTTGGTTGCTGAAAGCCACGAATATTTGTTTATTTGCCTTTCTCTAGACCTTCTCTCAAGTCTGAATATGTGAAAGGGTGATTCTTTTTTCTTCAAAGAGCACTTTTGATTGCAGAATTCTGGTGCCATTTAATCCTATTTTTTTCTTCCTTTAAATAATCATACCTGTGTTTGGAATCCATCTATCTCTGTCCCATAACTGGTTGGTTTAGCCAGCGAGAGCTTGTTCAGGGTAAGTGGGGGCACTGGTAACAACGGCTGGCCATGATGCGCAATAGTAATTCTTTCGAGGTCTACAATGGGTTCTTTAATAAACATCTTTTAAAGTCAAATGACAATTATAATGACAGGCATTAATAGGGGACAGGACGAGTCAATTGCAAAATGGTACAAATGGCCATCAAAAAGAATTCCGCTGCCCTCGTCTTTCCGAAATGTCAAAGAGCAGTTAAGAAAATGTCGTGTAACGTTTGCTTAAAAGAGTTCACTTTGTTTGAGGTTCAGGAGGGCAAACTTCCCACTACTAAGAAGCACAGTGAGACTGGTGATGAAAAGAAGTACCAACTTCATGACTGAAATCCAAGGGTGCCAAAAGAACTTCACGCGTTTAATTATAACTGATTGATTTACGTCAGTTATACGTTTCTTACAAAAAGCATAGAGCTAGAAGAGGGGAAGTAATTAAGTGGCTGTGCCCGTTATCTGAAGTTTCCTTTGTAAATTAAACAAGCCAGTTAACGGCTCTCACAAGTGAGTTCTGTCTAATTATAATCCCAATCAATATGCTAATCCTGTATGCTAATATCACATAAACGTACAGGGGCTATATCCAAAGGGACCTGGGAGATGGTGTGGCCTCAGCATTGGCATTAAAGGATGTTAGCTGGAGACACACTGGAGCCCCTGGAGCAGGACCTAAGCGACACGAGAGATTTCCTGTCGAGTGTCATGAATTTCAAATAGAGCCTATTTGAATTATTTGTCTCTTATCTGACAATGAAGAAACCAAAGCTATAATCAGATGTGGAGCAACAAGCACGGATATTATCTCCAGACGATCATTAGCTGTCCTGTTTTGACCCGGTCTAACGCAACTGCTTCCATGCCGAGTAAAAACAACTCTGAGTTATTCAGATATTCTGTCAGCCTCTTGGTCCTGGCATTCCCAACACTGTCAGTCGACAGAAATGTGATTGGCAGATGAATCCATAATTTAGTTCCAGCTGTCCACCTCTGGGGTGTTTTTGTGATCCGTCAAATATGTCACAACATGACAACGTCTTTCTCTTGCCAACAACATGTGTTTCCATAGCCTGCCTCGCTTAATAGATCAGTGTGGAGCCCAGGTATGTAAGGACTGATTGTGTCGAACGGAAGATGGTAAATATAACATACACACGCACACGCTAATTCTAAACCAGGAGCTCAAGAGAAGAGATAACAAAAGCAGTGTGTGTGTGTGAATGCAGCTGTCTACGGTAGGTCAGTGGTGTTGTTTATGGGTTCCTTGATTGATAGTAATTGGACTAATGGTGTTTATGCAGAATGACTCGGAGAGAATGACTTGCTGGCACAGTATGGACTGCAGAGATCCCAAGGCTTCCCATTATTCAGTGTTGGGCTGCAGGCAACGGGTTGATTGAGGACAAGCCTATAAGCTCTATGCTTGATGTTTGCCTTTCAACAATCAAATGCATCCATCGGGGGGGGGGAAATAGAAAGCTTATTTTACTATGCCAGAAACTATTTGTGGCTGCGATGACTTGATTTTTATTTGCAATGATTATGGCGCATGATTTGTCCCCTGCCCAAGGCTGATTACATTATTGAGTGGTTACTTTTATGTAAATGTAAAAAAAAGATTATTGTGTTGCAAATATTCTGGTATTTGTGAAATATTGATTAAAAGAAACATCGGAAAATCCCAAGAGACAGTTTAATAGAACGAATAGTACGACAGAGTCATTATATAGCAGAGAATGAGATCAAGATGTTCTGGAAGCCAGCTTAATTGAAAATTATTCAACAAAGCAACTGAAAATCATTTCCTATTTCAGACTGAAAAGAGACCCTTTACAACAGGACTACAGTATGCTTGGGAATTAGGAAGGGGTCATGGTGGGGTCAAGGTATACCGAACATGACTCACTTGTTCTATATGGGGTTCTGTGGGTCATGATGAATAATGAATGAGTAAGATGAATAGATGGGTTACCTTGTCTAGCCTTATAGGAACCTGGGGCAGTTTGCAAAAGACTCATTGCGTTTGACATAATGTATGAATGGGCTTATTCGATTGATGCTACACCTACAAAACTAGTCAAGTATAGAAAAGGGCTTCTTAAAGGAATGTTTCACTGCCTCATTACCTGGTCAATAAAGAACATATACGTTACGATATACCTTCATACACATAGTTTACCAGTTGTTACTAAATGAAAAAAATGAGTGGTCATGCAAATATATTAACAAAATGACCATTCAATTACTGAATAGTAAACAAACAAGGTCTGACTCCATCCATTCAGTGCATGTTTTTCAGGGTAAAAAGCAAAAAGTACTAAAAAACAAATGCGGATTTGGGATTTTTGCCCCCATTCGACAGAATGATTCAAGTCCTCTCTGGACAGCACAAAGACACTGATGGACATCTGTGCTTTGATCGATGTTCTATTCAGACTGTAATGATAGAGTTTTGCTATTGGCTTGCATCGATAAGTTCTCTTGAAAATTGGCATCATTGTGCATTCATTGGCATTTTGTCCTGCTGAATGTGATGAACAGCTATTCAACTTTTTGTGTCCAGTCCTAAATGGGTTTTCATCCTTTTTTACAGCTATGTTGTTGCCTCACAGGTGTCCAACAGAAATGTGTGATTCTAAACTTCTCTGGACAGATCTATGTTTTATATTCCTGCACTCCAGTCTTCTGTCAGTAATGAATGTTTTTTGACGTTCTACCTGATGTTTTTGATGTTACTCCTTCATGTTACAGGTCACATGTATGTTTCATGTGTGAGTGGTCTTTCCTTCATGTTACTGGTCACATGTATGTTTCATGTGTGAGTGGCCTTTCCTTCATGTTACAGGTCACATGTATGTTTCATGTGTGAGTGGTCTTTCCTCCATGTGTTTTTTCTTACTGCTTGTTTCCATTCAAGTGACTTTTGCTACTTGACAGGCTACCAAACCTTAATAAGAATGTGTTCTTACTTCATTGTCTTGTAAAATGAAAGTTTAATAGCTAAAACAACCATCATTTCCTATGTTTAATAAGTTCAAAAGATTAAGGAGTTTGAGAATGGTATGTGACCAGGGATGGTTCAGTCTTAGAGCGTGAGTGAATCCTCCTCATGCTGATTTACAAACAAACTGGCAATGTTGCCCATTTAGCATGTCTATGTCACATCATGATCCGCCTCACCTGTCTGGTGTTTAAATCCACCCCCTCCGTCTCCCTGCTTCCTCAATACCCGTGGCTACCAGTGTAGACCACCAGCGTACAGCATTCGTGCGTATTTCTGTTTTCAGGTTGCCAGTCAGGAGGTTGACCTCCTGCCTGCCCTGACTCTGACCTCCTGCCTGCCCTGACTCTGACCTCCTGCCTGCCCTGACTCTGACCGCAAGGCAGTGGATCTAAACGATACAAATAAGAACACTACAAACAAATCCTGAAGCCATTTCTGTTCATTTGCAGAACAAGACACAGATTAAGAGTGAATGATGTGCAAATTTGCTAATAATTCCTTTCTCTGTGTTTCTTTATGCCCTGCTGTAAATATACTTCATCCAATACAAGCTATAAAACTGGCAAGTGGGGAGAGCAGTGAAGTGAAGTAAAGTCAGTAATTTAACATATAATTCCTGTTCAAATATAATCAAGCTCGAGGTAAACAATGATTTTGTTCATTTCCAAGGTTAGGGATGGTATTTACATATACATTTACAACCAACAAGAGTTCGATTCAGGATGTTTCAGGATCTTGTGGTCTATGGAGGAGGATGAGCAACCAACCTCCTATCGAAAATTATATTCAACAGTTGATATAAAACATAATAGACACCGCTGCCACCAATTAGAATCAAGTATTCACCCATACCATGCGGTGGCTTCAAGCCTTTGTCTCCATCCTTTCTGACTGCGTACTTATAGCAAGCTTCAGTTGAGTTCTGAGGTCATGGACGTCTGCATAGATCTCTTTCATGAATATACAGTAGAACTTTTTCTTTGCACTCCAATTTACAATTATCCCACACTATTACAGACGAACTAAATTGCTATGCAGCAAAGCAAAAGATAAGGCAATTGGTGTGTGTATTTTATACAGAGCCAGACAAGGCTGCAAGCAGCAAGCCTACAGAGAACTCAATTACTACGAGAAATTACACAGAGAGGGAAATAAATGAGGCAAAGGCATTGTGACTCACTGTAATGATACAGGAGTCCAGCAATTATATCTGAGATTCTTGTTTCCTTGTTTTGGAGGGTACGCTCTGAAGCCACACTCGCAAAAATTCCACCCGATCGTGCTGAGCACGTCCATGCTGTGTTAATCGGATACCGCAGAATGTAGATGATTTCAACTTTATTTATACCGTTGCACCACTTCCATTTTGCAATCGTAAATAGACAAAGTGCAAAAGAAGAAGCGACATCAAAGAAACAAGCTGGATACCTCGTGTAAAAGATCCCACTTGTTGTTTGAATGAACAAGTGCTGTTCTCGTATGTTTTATACCAACTGGTTATGCGGCATTTAGAGAGTTTGGTTGCTGACATTTAAGGAGGAAATGATTCACAGGATGTGGCTAATTTTCTCAAACGTTTGCAGAGGGAAACAGAAGTCTTGGCAAGAGGCCATGTATAGTGTGTACTCTTTATTTGTGTGCACCCAGGTGTTCAATTAATTAGAAAACAATTAACAAATGAACACACAGTCTTCACATGCAGTACAATCCACATAGTACATGAATATACAGCGCTCTTAGTATTGCAGGAAGGCGACTGAGTGTGGGGGGATGAGTCCTTAGGTTTACAGCTCAGCAGAGCACACAATCCCCCAGGGAGCCTAGATAGGCGGTAGAATTTTAAAGCAAGGGAGTAGTGAAAATATGGTGGAAGGATTACAAAAACATGACAACACAATGACAGGTGGATTTGAGGTGGAGATTTAAATGGAGAATTAGTGAACGCAGAAGAGTTCAGGTGGAGTGTTCTCCTCCCAAACAATTAGAGCAAACTTCTCTCCCAAAGATAATAGCATACTTTTTCAGAGGTATATTACCAAAAACGAAAAATTCGTAATTTGAGTCAAAGTTACATGATGGCCAACAAACACTCCCAATTCCCTTTCACAGAAATGACAGGATCTTGAAACTCCATTGTAAGTGTCAAGTTAAATTACACTGTGAATTACATTCATGTGATATCTCAATTTATGAATGTACTTAATGGCATATTTATGTGAACTATTCATTGTTCTTCATATACTACACTGAAATAACCACCTACAAAAACTTGTTAGTTAAGTTTCAACTGAAACATACTGGAGCTAAACTAAGCGTGAAGGTTGATGAAAAACCTCAATATCTGGCTTGGTACCTGCTCAAAGGCTGATGACAATCAGAAATGTGATTGCTACCTGAAAAAGTGAGTCACAAGTGATTCAGTCCTGACCTTATCAGACTGCATAACAGTCAGTACTTTAGTCATGCACTTGTGGCTGTCCTACATCACTAGAAAAATCGATTTAAAAATAGTTCAGCAAAGACAGCTACCGTTGCCTCTTAATTTATATAAATTATATAACTTTAAAAATATATAAATTATTAGACTCGTCTTACATTTCTGAAAGTGTGGTTTTAAATGACCTGTTTGCATGTCTCTGTTAGCCTTGGATGACATAAGTTAACCTCAGGTAGAGCATTACCATGCCTGTGAACCACTATAGATCATATGTGCAATGCTGGGTTTGAAGCCTGGATGGGAAAGTCTGGTCTGTGGTGTCTCAGCTCATCTTGTTTGCTGTGTGTTTGCCATCCTCCCATATTTTGATACCATGTAACTGGCCCTTCATTCATGTATTCACTGTTCAGACGCTGTAACATTTGGTCTTGAAATTGTACTCGGCGATTCACTTCATCGATTTGGTACTTTCACCGCAATTGGCTACTACCTAATACGTCTTCACTTTTCATCCTTTTTTTTCATTCTTAGTTCCCTCTTCCAGGATAGACAGCATCGACCACCACTGCAGACCGATCCCATATACCACCCGTTGGGTATGCGTGCACTCCTGTGTATTCCCCTTCTTTATGCCATCTTTTCCAACATCCATTTCTTCTTGTCGTTCGAGAGGCTGATGAGTCACCGTCTGTCACCTCATTTATTTCAATGGTTCAATCCTGCGACTCTGATGTTTCTTAGTCTCAGCCCTTCTGGTGCATGCGCACGCAGACATCAAATGGGATATTTAAAAAACCTTTCGCTTAGAACTTACAACTTTGCTGACAAACTGAGTAACTGTATCCTCACTTGGCTCTGTTGAAGTAAACAATGACAAGCATTACACAGTGTAATGACAAGCATTACACGGTGACACGGAATAAAGAAACTGTTTGATATACACAGAATGCCTAGCTGCTTTTTTCTCGTCATTTATTAAAATGGTATCTGAATAAACAACATCACCATGGCGTTGTTTTCACACCACTTTGTAAAAGCAGCATATCTGCCTAACATGATGGGTGTGGCAGGGGCTGGATGAAAAACTTCGATTTTTTTCCCCCTGTCAAACTAATTGTCCATCCTCAAGCCAACGCTGTTTATCGCACTATTAAATTGATGTGTTAAAAGCAAAATCCTGAATGTTCTATTCTCAAGCACACCTGGTTGATGAAAGAAAATGTCCAACCAATCTCAACAGGTGGCCAGGACATCGGACTGTTACCAAGCCAACCTTTGCAATGTTCTGAACACAGCAGTGTACACCAGCTGTGAGTTATCCTATAGTAGCCAACCCCTTCTTGTTTTGATCTAACACGCATTGAATTATTCATTTATTTCATTTGATGGTTTGCCCTCAGATCTATCAGACCATTTTGTAGGGTTCTCTGACAGTGATAATAACTCTGTGATCACGAGAACCGTGATTTCAATGCGTCTTCACTGCTATGGCCACTGCCCCAGGTCAGGTGCTGACGTTCGCGAACCTTCCAGTTTTGTCAAGCTTCACTGCAAAAAGTGAAGTAGCATGTAAACGTCACCTAAACGTCACAGGTTTGTCTTTGGAAATGGGTATTTTGCAAGGTATTAAATGAGGAACAGTGTATAGTAGTGACATGCGAGAGAAGTGTACCTTAGTTAACACCTTGAACACCATAATTTCCAGAAAAAAAGGCCTTTGCAGTTCTGTTGAGTCATGCAATAATGTAACATTTCAGACAACCACTCATCTGCTGTCAGATTGTGTGGTGAAACTTTCTCGAACTGAATCTTTGACATCCGACATCTAGTGCAATGTTCCACTTCTACAATTGGTCATCTGCTATAAAGTTTGTGAGCAGAGAAAAGTAGGACAAGTTATAAAATGTTGGGACTTGAGTTTCTTCACAGAAGTAGCGAGCATTCTCAGAAACTAGCATGATGATTAACCCAAAAGCTTCCGTAAAACCAGTTGCCATGGTAGCAAAAAGAGGCTGTGCTGTGTGAGAAGCACAATTTCCACAGTAGGAGTGTCAAGGCCTTTTCTTGGGACAAATAATTATGTTTGTCTATGTGTCATTCAGTCCAGTCATCCTCCCGCACATTGTCTGAGGACTGTTGTATTGATTGAATATTGATGGAAAACGAGGAGCTGGAGACATGTTCTTCAGCAAGACAGTAAATATTGTTTAAATCGGGGCATCTTTCTCAGAGACAGTGACACAATTGCTGTAACTCATACTTCATCATTTTTTTCTTAGTTTCGTGGTGTAGATTTCAGTCATGAAATATCTGAAATGATTCCCCAGGCTGATTTGGAGTGTGGCAGAGCGCGTTCATCAGGATCCACCAGCAGATCATCTGAGAACCTCAAGGCTGTACGCAATGGGTGTGCGAAATTCACACCAAAAAATTCAAACGTTACCACACCTATCCAAAACATGTGGGAACTAAGTGGATTCATGTATACACATTTAAAACAAATAATAATTCCAGCTGGGCTCATCCGTTTTTGTGTTCGGGCTATAAGCCTGCGAGTACGTTTTATTCTCAGAAGATAGCACCTGTACTGTTACATTGTGTGCAATCAGTTGCTTCACGCTGTGAACAATCAGTACACTGGACACAGTTCGGATGTCCCTATCATTCGGGGGTGAATAGAATTTTCTAAGAACGATGTTTCGTGCTGGGATTAATTTTCAGACCTGTTCCCAGTGATATGTTATTTTTTTGTATTTTGTGAATGAGTTTGATCTTAAAATAAGACGGTATAAGCTGTTAAAAGAAAGAACAGGCTTATGTAGGAAAATGTATGAGCTAAGCTCGTGCGAGCCAGTCAACCTATCTAATTGTGTCAAAACTTAATTCAAAGAGCTTGGGTGGTTTTGACAGGTCTGGATAGACAGGACGATGCATGCGGTCTGTTGGATTTCCATCAATTTGAGGATTTTCTTCGAGGAAAATGTTGATGACCTCTGTACTCTGGCATTGTTTCATAAAACAAACCAAACAAAGGAAAAGGAACCAAGGGAGACAAGAGAAAGCGAGCGATGGAGGGAGAGAGCGCATCATTCAACTGGAAATGAGAATGGCTGGGAGGAAGCCCAATCATCTGTTTTTCATGGCGGCCAGGTGTGCTGTGGATGTCTCCACAGCTCTGGATGACAGCACAGTCAACTGCCTTGACACAGAGAAACGTGAAGGCCTTGGTAAAAAGCATTCAGAGCAGGCCAATAAGTCATTCAGGCTTGTTGCGCGTGAGCTCATTGAACACGGCAACGGCTCAGCAGGGTGTCCGTCGAAACGTCACATCACCCAGAGCACCTGGGCACCAGGACACAGCAGGTCTCAATTGACTTTGTTAAACATAACACTCGCAGAAACCCCTAGAAGGTCATTAGGGCCAGGAAACAATGCTGAGTTTGGACATACCACCTAAACTAATAGAACTAATAGATTGTTTGAAAATTAAATGATAAAGTTGATGCAACAAGTTATTAATCTACCTTTTACCAAAAAAGTACATCTAAAGAGTGGATTATCCAATCAGAATCAAATGAAGTTTGTTACAAAAAAGGAAGTACCGTGAAGTTTACGTGTCAGTTTGATGACTGGACAGGTAATAATGGGGAATAGGCTGTAAAGCACTGTAGATTGTCTGATGAAATAAAATGGGTGGGCATAGACCCCGGGATTTACCTGGTACTGATACAAGATCAGTTTTTCTGAGACAGAGATTAACTTTAAAAAGTGGAATTCATTTGTAACTGATCCATGGTCAGATGCGTTGCGAGAGGCGAGAGGAATTTTGATTAAAATGTTCATGTAACGTTGGTGTTCGCAGAAAATAGACAGCAAAGCCCAGCAGCAAACAGAAGGAGAAAAAAAGAAGAGGAAAATGCAGTAATAATAATAAATATATTAATAATAAATAATAATATATATTAATAATAAATATATTAAGTAGCTTTTCAAAAAACCTAGAAACAAGATGAAAGCTGTTGAGCTAGTACCTTACCTTGGAAGTCTCCATCAAACAGTTATGACTCAGCCAACTGTATCTAACTTTAGTCTTTGAGTGAGAAATGACCATTTTCACAACTGAATCTGCCCACTGTGGGTCGGAAGAGGTTTCCTGCACTGTCCTTGATGGCATCAAGTCTAAGCTGATGAGGGAGCTGACATTGAAAAAGACAAGACAGAAAAACTTTTGAAGTAGGATGATACACCTATTCTGTTGTGATTGTACGACCAGATCATGTATTTACTTTATAACTGGTGTAGGGCATAGTTATTGTGTGATGATGCTATAGATCTGTGAGAGTCAGTTCGTCAGTACAGTATGTTGTTCTCGTCTGTATTGATTGATGGCAATGTTGTATCTTCTGTCAGTCACATTTCAGAGTTGAGCATGAGTCCTGGTGCTCAGGGGTCCTTTGCGGTACTAATCTGGCCTCGTCTAGTACCAAAAACACACTTTAAGGCAGGGGTGTCAAACCCTGGTCCTTGGGGGCCGCTGTCTACTGAATTCTTATCAGGCTTCCACAGAGCTTGATAACCCATTCATTGGAATCAGGTTTCCTGGAGGAGGGAAACATCGAAAACCTTCAGGAGAGCGACCCTCGAGGACCAGGGTTTGTCACCCCTGGTTTAAGGCCTTCAGCTAATACTTGTAGACGTCATTTTTGCTATTTATAGTACCCACAAGTATGCTGTGAGATGTTACCATGTTTCGGTGAAAGAGACGTATGAAAATGTAGATACTCTACAATACTCAGGTCATACAGATCATAGATGTAGAATATATTTAGACCAATACAATGAAACATTCATTTGTCATTTGATTTATTCACAAAGTAGCCCAATACATAATGACATGTCATGATATCCTAGCACACAATAATTCTCATGTAATCTTTGGTTGCAGATAGTTTGTGTTTTAACTAAACATTTCTGATGTTAAAAAAGAAACTTAAATATATCATAGTTCAGGTACTGCCAAGAGAAAATATGTACTGGTATTTTGAATTTCAACTCCTTATTGTCCACATTGTCCACATTAAAGCCCCTAACACACCAGCCTGCTGCTAACAGTTCTTGACCACAAGTCAACCCACGCAAAGGGAACTTTAACCGCAACCACATTTCAGAAGTCAGGCACAAGGCCAGGAGCCTTTACACTGCCAACAATTGTATGCATTCTGATTCTGTGAGGCTTCTGATAGCAATTAGCATTTATTGAACACTAGGCCTATTTTTAAACCCTACATCCACAGACTGTAGACTAGATATTGAAGTGTTTCATTGAGGACTGTGTGAAAACATAATTTATTGGGCTCGTACCTCCTAATATCTTGTTTTCCAAAACTTGGGTCTGGACATATCATTAAAGGTAAACTGTTCAACGAGATCAACATGGAAATTTGTCCTGGTTCATTGGATCTTTGGTTCATGCTAAAAGTGGGTCACTGATTGTCAATATGATGGTGACAACCATCCGTGAAGCACTAAACATCCTAATATCTGCCTTCTACAGCATCTTACTGTACTGCAGCATCCAATATCAAGGTAATCCACTGTTTAACACAGTACAGTGTGTATCAACAAATATTTGTCTGGTTCTAACGAACACAAGTCCCAAAATTGAGCTAGCTACAGTACGTTGAGAAGTTCAGACAAAAAAACCCCAACCTCAAATGAACTCAAACTCTTGATGAACAGGAGGCCCTTAAGCTGTGACGTTTGTAAAGACAAAGCGAATATGTTTGCACGTCTTTCGACTTAGATTCCTGATCGCTTCTGGAATCGGAAAGATCATGCTTGAGGGGGTTGATCCGCGCCTGTCAGGCTGTGTGTTTCCCGCAGACCCACTTGAGCTTGGGCAGTTTGCTGAGGTCGGCCAGGTCGCGAGCAGAGTGCCAGCTGCACTGACAGGCGTACGCCCGCGCCCCTTTCCTCCTCCTCAGTTTGGCGCGGAGCTTTTGACAGTCTGGCATGTTGTTTCTGTGGACGCACACGCACACACGCACACCTTTCATCGTACCATCTGGCCACACATTAGCTTAATATAATCAACGCTCATTGTTGGTGGTGCATTCCTTCACGTGGAACTAACATCTATACTGTAGACAAGGGTTCCCTTCTACATTGGTAGCAGGTAAGCTTTAATGCACAGACTTACCTGAACTTCCGCCTAGAGGCTGGGTTCCTTAAATCTGTGCACCAGCTAATCCTTAATATTAAATAGGTACCAGAGTAACGGCATTGTCAGACTTATCGGAAGCTAGCTTAAACAGTGTTACTTTCATTCTCATCATCAACTCCAATGCCCTCCTCTTCCTCATCTGCAAAGGATAATGCTACAGTCATTGAGGCTGCATCCAAAGAGCTAGGTGAGTCGACCAGTCAATGGACAACCATCGATGGTGCTTAAGGTGACAGAAACATGACCCAAAATGGAGTACAAAGGGTCAAAAAATGACAACCTCAGTTGTTGACCGGAGGCGGGAAGAGTGCCTGGCAGTATTATTCTGGTGCCATTCTGTAGCGGCATGTTGCCTTCTCTAAAGCCCCTTTCCCCCTACTACTCACATCTATATCAACGCTACAGGTGACTGCAGGCAGGAAGGGTCAAAAAGGAGGACGCATAGCAGCGGCCTAAACAAAGGGCTTGAGAACAGGACTGTCCGGACGAAATCCAGATGTCTGGTCACCCTAATGGTGCTCCCATCTGGCTGAGGCATCAAAGTGACACACAAAATTAATAAAGACGTCAGGATGGCTCGCGATGATAGGAAAGTCGCTGTTATTTTTGGTTGGTGATGAATCGCGTTGTAGTGCCTTTTACTAGTGTTTTCTGATAGACAATAGGGATTGTTAGACAAAAACACAGTTGTCGACAGGATTCGGACCTGCGCGGGGAGAGCCTGATGAATTCGTGGTTGCTGTCCAAATCCCAGCGGTACGTGTACGGAATGTGCTAGTGATTGTGGTTGCCGTCCAATACCTGGCCTTTTGTAAATAGTGTTCGGAATGTGGTCGGAATCTGACGGATTCCGACCACATTCCCAACGCATTCCTAACAAGTCCTTATCGTTACTAACGCAACTTCGAACTGAGAGGAAGTGGCAAAGACAGTGTCACCTGACGTAAAATTACAAATTACTTTAGCAGAGCAAACGGTCCCTACATCAGTTACAACACAGTACATTTACAGCCTTAGCTGGCGCGAAAACAGGGTAAAAGCAAATTATGATATTAAAACATGCGTTTTTAACTGTATGTGGTCTGACGGCCACACCATACACTGGATTTTCACTACGTCATAAAACATGATCCCTATATACTTAACTACTTTGTCAAAACTTCTTGCACTGGTTAATTGACCATACGCACCATTGCTTTTTTTCTAAACGTAATTGGTTCACTGCTGTCATAACAAGAACAGAGCGAACCAGCAGCTGAAAGGCATGCCCACTCCATCTTCTACTGCAGAAACAACAACAGGATACCAGAGAAGACCGCGTTATACATTGTATAGTTGTACTGTTTTTATTTTACTGTGTGAGTTTATTGATCCATATTGTCAATTTCTGCATCCCTAGTGTGTGTAGGTTGTTAGATTAGGTGGCCAAATAATTAGCGTTGTCTAAATGTAAGTGCCTTGGAATCCAGTGTTTCCTATACAGCGTAATACCTATACCACCTCCGCTGCTTCAAACTATGACTGTTTCTTGATCGTTGGCAAACGCCTGTCGTATTTAAACAATGAACGCAAGAAATGGGCATGGACAAAAATGAAACGTTGTCGGCAGGATTCGAACCTGCGCGGGAAGATCCCAATGGATTTCTAGTCCATCGCCTTAACCACTCGGCCACGACAACTGATATATTATCGCTCAATTAGTATTTTGTTTCGCACCAACTATCACATACGGCCAAATTCGGCCTGCAGCGGCGAGAGCAACGAATCCTAACCACTACTACAAGGATAAGTGATAGTATAGGTTCCAGCGCAGTGTGAACTCTACCATGGCAGCCCAAAAGATACCAGAGAGACGCCAAGTGGCCTTTCAAATAATACTTAGCATTCTGGACAGTGGTGGCTAAATGTGCCTTGTTATTATCTACATAATTGCCAAAGGCAGAGGCGGGCGTCTATAAGCCTGGCAGCAAGTTTGCTTACAGCTCTGTGTGAATACAAATGTTGCTGTTATCGAGCTAATTCTCGGTGCTGCTTAAAAATCGGGTTGATTCTTCACCTTAACACCCAAACACATTCTAAAGGCAAACATTAAGAAGCTCCCTAAGGACCATTTACTACCTTTTGGTCACTACAATAGTCATTACAGAAGGACTACAATTGAATTCACCAAGATCATGTCAAAAGTAAGGTAAAGTTTAACATTGATTCTAAATGATTAACCACTTTCAGGACGTGCAGTTTATGACAGCCCTAGTAGCACAGTGTAACAGTGAAATGACAGTATTACAGAATTTAGATGTTAGGATAGTGCAACAAACATACAAGCACACATTTCTTAAAGGGAAGTCTTGCTCATGAGATGGTGCTTCAACAGGATGCTAAATGTAAGTACCACAAAAGATTTAACACCACCATAGTTTTTAAATGAGAAGATAGGAAATACGATCAAGGTGAAGTACAATATAACTTAACACTGCCATCTACTGACAAAATGATATGAAGCATATTTCACATTTTTACACGGACTCAGCCTGGCATTGCCTGACCAATATGTATTAGTCTGGAGACTGTCAGTTCTGTTTCAATTTCCAAGGGTGATTATTAACAGGCACTGATAAAATGTCTATGAACATAATTGTTTAGAATTGGGCAGATACAACCAATCAGAGCAATCAAACGCCATCTGGATTGTTTATGAAAATATCTCATCAATGCCTCTCTGCACAGTCATTGTTTTTAACCTTGCCCCCACAGTAGATAAACGGTCGTGATTGGTCCAGCACTATCCAAGCCAGGTGAAAATATGTCTGAACAGGAGGGTGGCCAGACATATCTATCAGTGCAAATAAAATATGAGCTTGCAGATTCGCCTGGTTCCCAGACTCAGAGAGACTCACCTAAGGAAGAGATAGTCACAAGAGGAGTCCCACTCATGGTCATCAAACATGGCTATCCGGAAATCACAGGAGGTACACCTCAACTGGTCACATGACCTAATCGACACAGTAATTAAGGAGGATTAACATTTAGGCTACATTAGAAGTTAGAAGTTGTGTTATGGTTGCTTACAAACAAGTCACAAAAAATTTAAACCTACGTAGTACCTGTAGATTAGAAGCAGCCTGAATCATGTACTGAATATTAAAATCCAATGTCACTATTGGCTTATTCTGCATTCAAAATTGGATGTAAAATTCACGTTAACGAGGCTGTCACTGAATTAATTGCAGTCCGAAAAATATTACCTTTGTGAGATAGCCGTCCCAACACCAATTGCAACCAAGCTTCCACCCAGGAAAACTGGACAGCATCTAAACACCAGTTAAAAAAGAACACACCTCAAACTACAGAGCACTGAACTTGGCGTTTCAATGTCTCGATAGATGTCCACTTATTGTCTGACGGGCACAATTTACTAAATTAGATTTTCAATGCATAATTTTTACCAAAAGTAATTGGTTCACTGTTGTCACAAGAACAGAGGGAACCAGGAGCTGAACGGCTGTCTAATCCATCTCCTACAGCAGAAACCACATGACAGCCATAACAGCAGGATCCAGACAGCAGAGAACACTGTGCACCGTTTATTAGGCTGTCTTTGAGTATTGTTCCATATTACAAGGTCTAAAGTTGCTAAATAACTAGTGTTATTTCCATGGATGTGATTTGGAATCTGGTGTATATTACCTCTTGTCTATATAACCTCGTCTTGATAAATGACAACGGAAGACATGGCTGTCGTACTAACACAATCAATGTAAGGGCATTGACAAAAGCGAACCGTTGTCGGCAGGATTCGAACCTGCGCGGGAAGATCCCAATGGATTTCTAGTCCATCGCCTTAACCACTCGGCCACGACAACTTGTGTACAATTTACAATAATACTATGGTTGGAATGACATAATACATCATGTTCCACTACGGTGATCTGATCGTTGAATAGTTTGAACCTACTTTTTTTCTCCTGATTTTGCCGCAGATGCCTTTTCGGTCTTTGTCACATTTGACAGCTGCTCTGTCTGCTAAAAGTAGAGACAGAGAACCACAAGTTATCCAACATCGATTTGGCCAAGGTTCAGCTTCTATAGCTATAAATAAGGATCGTGACTCACTTTTAGATCCAGGGAATCGTATTCGTCTTCAAATATGTCATCAATAAGGGCGTCTATATCGTCGATGTCGGTTCTCCTCTGTGTTGATGTTGGTGAGGAGGAACTGATGTGAAAGATACCAGGACCCACTTGTTAGCTTGCGACGCTAGCTACATTCTATGATCATATGTAGCTAGCCTAACTAGTTCACCATCTTGACGGGACTTTACAACGCGTTGACCTAGTTAGCGATAGCTCTTTAGATATATAGCTAGCCAGGCTAGCTATCTTAAATCAGACAACATCCGTTAGCCATAATCTGTCACAATGTGTACGACGTACCTCTTGACTGTCTTTGTTCCTTTTATTTGTTTCGCGTGATTCTGAGCCGGACATTCATCGGATGAAGCTCGAGGCGAAAGTGAAGCATTGCTGCAAAACTTACTTTCAATCTCATCAAGAAGTTCGTCTAAATCGTCAGCCATCGTTGCGTTATTGCCCTAGTGTACAGTATCTGTATAGGCCAAACATGTCGTTGCCATGGAATCGATTTACTTTTCTGCTGGTATAATCTCCAAACCTGTTTTTATACTAAATCTGTACTGATCATAACGGTCTGATTTGAAGACAGTAATTCCCAAAACTTGGCTACACCCGAGTGTAAAGAAAAATGAATCGTTGTCGGCAGGATTCGAACCTGCGCGGGAAGATCCCAATGGATTTCTAGTCCATCGCCTTAACCACTCGGCCACGACAACTTATTGAAAGAATAAACGACTATTTGCTAAATCATCTTTGCGCTATATGTACTGTGTTCTGAACACGTCCTAACCAATACAAACGCAACTCCGAATAGAGAGGCAGTGGCAAAGAGTTGCCTGACATAAAACAACAAAAGATTTTAGCCGCGCAAACGGTCACTATGTCAGTTACACAGCAGAACACTGGCAGTTATCGACGGCATATCAAGGGGATCAGCGAAGCTCACTGTTGATCAATTGCGTTCATCTAACTTGCAGTAACTGTTTGTCGACTGTAGGTGACAGCAAGAGGCCGTGGTTTACCCCATAAATTACATGGCGCTTCGCTGTTTTCTGATATAGCGAAGGAGAATGAAGTCAGGCCTTGTCTCCCTGTGACATTATTTCCCAGTTTTTCTTTTGCTAAAACTCCCTACAACGTTTTCCATTCATTCTCAACGGTAGAGGTAAGTGATTCTCCCCGCAACAATACTAGTTCAAAAACAATTGATCTACCCATTTATAAACCAGAAAATATTTCGCACATTCGCACCTTCGCACATGTACAATACTCTTTGCACATGCACATCGGTAAGTATTCGTACAGTTTGTATAGTTTGTTATCCTGTGAAGGATATAATGATTCACTTATCTAACCCATGATGATTTTGCTTCTAATGAATGAATATAATGAGTTCACTTAGGCGACATATTATGATATTTACATATTGAAGGATATAATGGTTCACTTATGCTAACCCATATTATTTTACTTATGTTAACAATGAATGATACAATGATTTGCTTGTGTTGACCTATAAGATTTGTAAGGCAGACGGACAGACAGTACTTTTCCATAATGCAAGGAGAAGGTAACACAATGTGGGAATCAAGAGGGAGTCCACAGTCCACATATAATGAACAGTATGGTATATGCCACTGTCTCATCTCGGGATGTGGGGAGTAGGGAATGTTATCTTCTTTCTGTGCAGAGTTAAAACAAATTCCTGGGAGAGAGAGGCAACAAAGAAGGTCCTCTCAACCACATGAGGAGATAAGACAGCCCTCGTACCAGGAGCGGAAACCACAAAAGGCAGAGGAGCTCCTGTGCCAATTAGTGCATGATGTTATCTATAGAGTACTGTGGGTCTCCCAAGGAATGGTGTCGTTCTTTGCTGTGCCGAGCATAAGATGCACGTAGTTGTGTGCCTAGCGTACACGAACCGTCTGGAGGCGGAGCAGCAACCAACAACGAAAGTGTGAAGGCAGAGGAGCTCCTTTCCCAATTAGTGCATGATCTTATCTATATATATTACTGTGGGTCTCACAAGGAAAGGTGTATCACTATCGCTGTGACGAGCAATAACACGCCGTCTAGTTGTGTTGCTGTTAGGAACCCTTGGGCGACCAGAATATCTGCATAGAATTGTACTGGGTTATGGGAATAAACTCATAACTTTAGAGCTATACTGAATTCCTGGTGATCCTCTTAACTCATCTCAATGCGTGAACACGTAACGGAGTAAAATCACATACTCCAACACCTGTTATCCTGTTTAGTTTATGTATAGGAAAATTGTTATATTTATTTTAAATTGTTTGTTGTTTGTCTGTACTGTTGAATGTCTGTACTTATGTAGCACCGTGGCTCTGTGAGGCACGACATTTCGTTCCACTGTATGCACCCGCATGTAGCGGAATGACAATAAAGCACAACTTGAACTTGAACTTATATAAAACCAGGAATCCCAAATTATAATTTATACACTTAGTAGCAACTAGGCCTGAAAAATATGACCAGCGACACCATTTCTATAAGATCTTCAAATTTTTATTAAATGTACTGTAAGTACATACTGATACATACTCTATGCATTTTGGATTCCAAAAAATGTATGTTCCCTGACCGGGAATCGAACCCGGGCCGCGGCGGTGAGAGCGCCGAATCCTAACCACTAAACCACCAGGGAGTTGTCAAGATTTTCATCCTAATTAATTTAAGTTCTAAACACTTAAAACAAAAGTACTTTTTAAATTTTTTTATTTTTATGGAGAGGCTATTGTACCGATATGCAATCATAAATGGAATACAGAGTATTCAAAGTAAGGTTCAAGCCACTGGCAGGGATTTCCTTTCTGCATGGCTTTTTTGAACAGTGCTGAGTTGTTTCAGCTTCGAAGAGTGAATTTGGATTAGAATCGGCAGAAACAGAAAAGGTTTTAATCACTATGAAACTTTGCACTGTGATAAATACAATATCCAAATATAATAGGTGTCATCGTGCAGATAAAGTTTTAAAGTCAGTGTGAGCCCTTGGCCTTGATTAGGCAAGCAGCGGATGGGAAGTAACTGTTCTCATGGCCTGAAGTTTTGGTCCTGATGGACCGCAGCCCGCTGCACAGCAGTGGCTTGAACAGAAAATGTCCAGGGTGGGAGTAGCAGGCAACACTCTTCCTCGCTCGCTTCAGGGTCTGAGGTGTGCAGGTCTTTGACTGTAGGCAGATCGTATCACCTTCTAAGAGGTGAGGATGATACGCTGCAGTCTACTCTTGTCCTTGGCAGCATTGAAACAGATGGAGGTGAGGATGGACAGGTTGAATTTCTTCAGCTGCTGTAGGAAGTACATCCTCTGTTGTGCTCTCTTGGTGAGGGAGCTGAAGTTCAGTTCCCACTTGAGGTACTGGAAGAGGATAGTTCCCAGGAAGTAGAAGGACTCCACTCCACAGTGTTGACTGGGTAGTCGCACTAGGTGATGGGAGTGAGCTGGGTAGTATTCATACTGAAGTCCACAACCCTTCTCCACTGTCTTAAGAGCATTAGGGACCCATTTCTGGTAACACCAGGTCGTCAGCTTCCTACCTGTAATCAGACTCAAACCCACCAGAAATGACCCCAATGAGGCTCGTGTCAACTGCAACCTTCAACAGTTTGACAGACGGATGACAGGAGGTGCCGCTGTTGGTGTACAGGGAGAGGAGCAGAGGGGGAAGGATGCAGCCCTGAGCGGATCTGGGGCTGATGGACCAGATTGTGTTTCCACTTCCCAGCTTAACACCTTGTCTGTCTCTGACTCAATCACACACAACTGACCACCTCTGAAATGGCAGAAACCGAAATTGGTCAAAAGCAAATCAATGACACCGATGGTCTCACACGAGCACATGTTTCATGGAACCTTGTCTTGACCAATTAGGACCCAAAGTAAAGATCAACATTAAATCCTTCTTTTCCAGGGGTTTGTCCAGAAGTTCTTCCTGAGGGTTTCTCTCGATTCTCTGTAATAGTGTATGTTTCAGGCAGGCCTATAGATGTAACAGGTGGGAGAAGACATCAGTGACACAGTGCAAAGGAACAGACATTTTCAAATATTTCCATAGCGTTCAGATCTTTTCATAGACTTATAAACTCATTGTATACCGTAAAATCAACTTACATAGCTGATGAGGAAAATCAGAAGTGCTACCACAAGCAATACAATAGCACAGACTAGGTAGATGTCACTTCGTTTTGAGTGGTCCGACATAACGTCAGGGCATCCTGGGAACAAATAAAACAGTATGTTGATGCAACCACCTCTTCAATAACTAGGAGTGTTATGCATATTCTTACAGGGTTAGAATGAAAATAGATCCATGTCTTCAAGTATACTGACTCACCTGACACTTTAAGACGAATCTGCCCCTCCTGGTTCCGATTTCCAACTGGTGCAGCTAGTAGGCAAACGTAGCTCCCACTGTCCTTGGATGTCACGTTAGGAAGGATAATATCCAAAGAGTCATTTAGAAATTCCACCTCTCGCTCCAGACCTGCATACCACCTTGTTTTGTTGTTGGGTGGAACAAGACTTCTTGTGAGGAGGCCACTCAATTGATAGCCGTCCTTGTTGAGCTGGAATGAAAGTGTACCGTTACTTTTTAGTGCATTTTTCGCAAGCTTTCTCTGAAATGTTTTGGGTAGGTGGTTTGTCATCGCTCAGCGATGCACTGTTTTTCATCAGTGAGGAAAAACATTATATCAGCAAAGTCATAAAGAACACTCTGCAAAGAAAAGTACTGAAAAAAACAAGGTTTGAAGTGTTTGGACGTATTCCTAAAGTGTTCTTACCTTATACCACCTGACTGCTCTGTACTGGACTCCACTCTCACTGAAAGCTTTACACCGTAGAATCGCGTTTTCTCCGGAGCTATATCCACTTACTTCAGCGTCCTTATTTATGTCTATACTGACAGCTAGGGAAAACAAGAAATTTGCACACTTAGAATTTTTTTTAATGGCATTTGTATTTTACAGCTAGAGTAATTGTATTTGACATGGAAGGTTGACAGACTGTTTGGCCTTGGCACCTTATGAGCAAACGCTATGCCTTCAGAAAGTATCATTAGACGTGGAATTAGGCCCATTCTTATTGTGTTCACATATTCATGCATGTAACCACAAAAAAACAAACGGTGCCTCTTCAGCACGAACAAGCCTTTCGCCTTTTACTAAAGACTTCCGTGGAGGGGCATGCCGACGAGCGCCACCCTCTGGTATTTTTGGGAGGCTTTGCCCCAGCTAGGGGGGAGCCAGCCAGACGTTAGGGGAAGTCGTGGCCTAATGGTTAGGGAGTCGGGCTTGTAACCTGCAAGTTGCTGGTTCGATTCTCACACCGGCAGGAATTGAAGGTGGGGATTGTGAATAAACAGCACTCTCTCTGCCTTCGATACCATGACTGAGGTAGCAAGGCACCAAACCCCCAATTACTTCCCGGGGGTCGCTCGCAATAGCTGCCCACTGCTCCGGGTGTGTGTTCACTGTGTGCATGCAGTTGCCCACTGCTGTGTTTGCACTTGGATGGGTTAAATGCAGAGGTATACTGTATTTCGAGTATGGTAACCATACTTGACAACACGTCACTTCACTTCAATGCAATATATACCAGACAAGCGGCAAGAGATATTCCAATTTCAAATATAAAATAAGTCATGGGCATGATTTGGTTCTGTATTCTATACCAACGACCTGCTCGGCGCAGATATCGCCTGGTGACAAAGTTAAGAACCCAATTATATGGAATCAAAAACAACTTACCAAATGCCACGAATTGAAGAAGGATTAGAACAAACATCGTGGCAATTCTGCAGCCAAATTATTCTCAGGTTTAAGTGCCAACTGTCAACTGTTTTCGACGATCGAGTGTTCCGTATTCATTTATTGTAAAAAGCATACTTTGCCCCGCCCCCATAACTTTGAATAGTACCGTAAAACTTCACGTACGTACCCAACCACGACTCCACGCTTCCGTAATAAACGAGACGATGGCACATGGAACGAAAACCTCGATGCACCTAATAATAACAATATTTTCGTCTCTAATTTCGATCCAAAACACTGGTATGTATGTAATATAAAATTAGAAACAACTGATTGTTGTATGCTTACTTGTACTTAGAATAATAGTAGTACGACCTCGAGTGCGGATACTTACCGCGTGCCAAAGTACCGTTAAGCTTGTGAATGAATGGACAGGGAATGTGTGGTCTATTTATGTTTGAAACGTGTAAACTGATTATGTTTTGAACGTTAAATTGAACATCTGATATTAAATATAATTCATGAATCAAATGGTATCGATAATCGTGTTAAGCCTTTAGCGTTATGGTTTCGGACTGTAGGAATTCCCCTCAAGATACCTCTCACCTGACTCATGAGACCCACGCATTTGTCATCGTGTGAAGTATTGTCAAGTATGGTTACCCATACTTGAAATTTTACCTCTGCATTTAACCCATCCAAGTGTACACACAGTAGTGAGTAGTGGGCAACCGCACACACACAGTGAACATACACCCAGGGCAGTGGGCAGCTATTGCTCCAGCGCCCGGGGAGCAATTGGGGGTTTGGTGCCTTGCTCAAGGGCACCTCAGTCATGGTATCGACAATCACACACAATCACAATCCCCCCCTTCAATTCCTGCCGGTGCGAGAATTGAACCAGCAACTTGAGGGTTACAAGCCCAACTCCCTAACCATTAGGCCACGACTTCCCCCACCCACGACTTGGACGTGGAACTTCCCGTTATAAGTGGTTTAGCCAAATCATTGATGGTGATGATGATTTAAAAATATGAGCATTTGTGAAGCCCTCTGGGACATTGCTTGTTACAAAGGCTAAATATACGTTTTGATTTGATTTGAAGGTTGCACTTTCAGTATATTCATTCTTCATTTCCAACAAGTTCAAGTACATTGGAATTCTTGGTTCTGTTCTTCTTGAATAGTTTCCTTGATGTTTAATCATTTACACATAACAAATCTAAACGTAAACTAACACTCTCATAAACAATTTATGTATACATAAAACATGAACCGTAAAACCTCATTTGACTTTTGTCTTCAATGGACACTGTTAATTGACTTTCTTAATCTTACCACCTTTTCAGAGACTGTTCTAGAAGACCACAAGACTTATAATTGTAGTAGAAATGTATCCACCCTTGAGTTTACCCCACATAAAAACTGTAGACAAAGCTGGACAGAGGGGGATAAGGTAATCTATTGCGTGCACTCAAAGAATCAGCTAACAATTTATGCTGTTTTATGTTTCTGTGACAGTGACCACATTTATTTCACCAACTGATGTGATCTCTGCATGGTGTGAGTGACTATCCTTTTCTTTGACACAGGCCATTGCTTACTACGAGGGCAGGCACGAAGAATGCTCGGATCCTTGCATTAAGATCTCCTCTGGAAATATCACACTGAGCAAATGTCCCAACGTCACACTCGCTGTTGAGTGCCCCAACGTGGGTCTCTTAAGAATGACTAGATAGACTAAGTATTTATTTTGATCCCATCTTCAAAAAGCGTGTCTAATTCTTATTCTTCTACACAGGAGAATGGTATATTACAGGAAACATGGACTCATTTCAAAGGTGAAAGTTGTATTTTTTATTTTAACATGGGTTTGTGCTTATTATCAGGATGTACTTTATCTGGATATAATACATGCCAATTTGATCAGTTAATCTTGTATAATCATGCAGTCACTTGCTTTGTTTTCTTCAGCTGTAAAAGACAACATCCACCATGAACAGCACAGTGCAGAGTCTCATCTGAATTCTGCCAGATCAAGATATTTCTATATTTATCTAGGTATGATGGGGAAGCGATGTGGACAATCAAAATCAATCAATCTAATGGGCCAGTTCCAGTTGCCAGACTGCAGAATGTTTAGTGGGAAACTATAACATTATTAACATTGTTATTATTGATCAGTTTGAAAATAAATGAAGCTTGCAGCAAGAAATGTATTTTGTCAACTTACTATGATTCCAACAATGGAATCATAGTAAGTACTAGTTGACAATGTACTTGAATCAGGCTTGGCAAATGTTTTGACAAATGTCCTCCTCTGTTTGTACTTCAGGAGTATGGGTAGTATTGTGCTGTGTGCTGCTAGTCGTCTGTCGATGTCGACCCGAGGAGGATAAGCTTGAGTGTGGTGTTTGAGTCGCACACTTTTGGACCCCAGACCACACTGGCTCTCAGGGCATTATTCCTGCCAAAGATAACTGACTTGTAATTGGTTTTTGGGACCTTTTGAAGCTACTGTTTTTAAGATGCTCTGTGCTTAACACTCTATAGGGATCTGTCAGTGTACAGATTGACCACTGCTGTCTTCTGTTGACACCACACTTCTTTGAATTGCAGTGCTACATTTTATAATGTTTTTTAAGGTGCATTTGGAACAATGATTTATTTAATAATGTCATATATTTTAAGTTTTATCTTTATATATTTATATAAAATAGTATATTTATTGTGAATCATACATCCATCCTTCCAGATGCCAAATTGTATTGTAGCTGCTAAGTTTCATAATAGCAGAGCGTTCTCCATGGCGTCTCCAGACTCTGTCACGACTGTCACATGTGCTCAGTGTGAACCTGCTTTCATCTGTGACGAGCATACGGTGCCAGTGGCGAATTTGCCAATCTTGGTGTTCTTTGGCAAATGCCAAACGTCTTGCACCATGTTGGGCTGTAAGCACAACCCCCGCCTGTGGACGCCGGGCCCTCATAACACCCTCATGGAGTCTGTTTCTGACCGTTTAAGCAGACATATGCACATTTGTGGCCTGCTGGAGGTCATTTTGCAGGGATCTTTCAGTGCTCCTCCTGCTCCTCCTTGCACAAAGGCAGAGGTAGCGGTCCTGCTGCTGGGTTGCTGCCCTCCTACGGCCTCCTCCACGTCTCCTGATGTACTGACCTGTCTCCTGGTAGCGCCTCCATGCTCTGGACACTACGCTGACAGACACAGCAAACCTTCTTGCCACAGCTCGCATTGATGTGCCATCCTGGATGAGCTGCACTACCTGAGCCACTTGTGTGGGTTGTAGACTCCGTCTCATGCTACCACTAGAGTGAAAGCACCGCCAGCATTCAAAAATGACCAAAACATCAGCCAGGAAGCAGAGGAACTGAGAAGTGGTCTGTGGTCACTACCTGCAGAACCTCTCATTTATTGGGTGTGTCTTGCTAATTGCCTATAATTTCTACATGTTGTCTATTCCATTTGCACAAAAGCATGTGAAATGTATTGTCAATCAGTGTTGCTTAATAAGTGGACAGTTTTATTTCATAGAAGTGTGATTGATTGTATTGGAGATACATTGTGTTGTTTAAGTGTTCCCTTAATTTTTTTGAGCAGTGTATATATAATATATATATATATATGTATGTATTTTACACTAATATATTCTGCATTACATGACATGCAATAAAAGTTTACAAAATAGATTATATATGATAGCATTTATTCTTAAATATGAAACGCTCTTGTTAACCCTATCATTCTCATAGATGCCCATATCTGTAACTTGAACCATGAATCGCTTGTTTATGTTTTCTCATTTCATATTGTAATAAACAGCCTGATTCTCTTTACATGGTCATTAGTATTAATATGTTCCATCCGATGCAGCAGCCTTAGTATGTATTATGTGTATAAACATATAGTAAAGCTAACTTGTAATGTGTTCATTTAATTTAGCAGATGCTTTTGATCCAAAGCCACTTCGTAATGACTTTAGTTGAACCAGTGGTCAGAATTCAGACTCATGTATGTCACATTTTAGGTTCATGCCTTACGCTGACATAACCATTGTTACACAAATAGAAGGAATATGGTGGTTCCTAGAATGCTGCGCTTCTTTGGCTGATCTTGACTCTGCTGATGAAAAGATGGAAGGATTTATTTGGGAAGTAAATAATGACACAAAACAGACACCAAAACTGTAATGATTACTGTAATAAAGTAAGGACTCTTCTTAAGAAAAAGACAACCTTTATCTAAAACAGTGATGCGTATTGGAACACACGTGCTAGATACTTAAAGATTATTTACATGTCCGTATTTTATTTTCATGTACCCACAGCGATAGTGAAAAGTTATAATAACAGGCCAAATTGTATGATTGAGATGATAAGTATTGCCTTAGCCAAATCGTTACAAGAAAAATGTTGGTCCAACAAAAAACACCTTTGACATGTAAAATTGGACATGAAAAACAAAAAGCATTAATGTCAAATCTTAGTCGTTTGAGTTTACGGGAGCCTTTGTGCAGCTCAAATTGTCCTCGTGGTTGGTTTCCTCTCTTTGTACAGAGTCCAGCTTGTCTCACCAAACTTCATCAAATCTCGTAAGCTCCATGGGACCATGTGCTTGGACCAAATCCATTTCAATACCAGTGAACATGGAAATCAAAAAGACCAACACAGACTAAGGCCATTTGATGCAATCAAAGTCAATTTCCCGGGAGAACTGGAGTATCTATGGACTTGACCCAACCTTTGCCATGAAGCGACCCTTAAGGACGACACCCCATCATACAGCAGCCCTCCTCCACAGCTCCTTAGCTGGGGTTAGATCATAGGGCTGAGAGGTCCCTTTACCAGGCCCTGCTCCTTGCGCACCACTGGTGCATGAATGCTGCAGTCTCGTGCCTCACATATACCAGGGACTCCGGGGATGCCAGCCATGCCAAGCTGGCCCACTGGGCCAGGGAACCCACGGGGGCCACGAGGACCCTCCATACCGTTCTTAGGCTCCGCTGGGTGGCCAGGTAGACCTGTAGGCAACAAATGATAAAACAAGTCAGTAAGGTTATAGGTCATGTGACAAAATGAGTGTAATATAATTGAGAGAGATCAATATCCTGAAAGGATCATTCAAAAACGGATGCAATGACCTTTAAAGACTGAACACGGCTCATTACCCCATGATTAAAAAACAGGACACAGGATAGAAGTCGTGGCCTAATGGTTAGGGAGTTGGGCTTGTAACCTTCAAGTTGCTGGTTCGATTCTCGCACCGGCAGGAATTGAAGGTGGGGATTGTGAATAAACAGCACTCTCTCTGCCTTCGATACCATGACTGAGGTGCCCTTGAGCAATGCACCGAACCCCCAATTGGGTTAAATGCAGAGGTAAATTTCGAGTATGGGTAACCATACTTGACAATACGTCACTTCACTTCATACATGTTGTTAATAGAACACTATTTGTTTGCAGCTATCTGGCTTAAAAGCCCAGCCACATTTTCACTCAAATTGTTGAGTGTTCAATGTGTGTTTATGTTGCTGTAGTACAGTACAACATGCATGTGGGAGCTATTAAAGATGATGGCAGATTCTTAAAGAACAGATGCTGCATCCTACCTCTGAGGCCTTGGGGTCCGTCATGTCCTGGCAGACCTTTGCCAGCATCACCTCTCGCTCCTTTGGGGCCTTTCAGACCTGTGGACAAACAGAGAGCATCAGAGATGTAGCGGAGCAAGGGCAGTCAGTGGGCAGCTCTGAGCTGTGCGTTATGTCTTTCCCTGGGTCCACCACTACTATCTTGACAAGAGCCACCATTGTGAAATGGTTAACGTTTGGTTGTAAATGTATTGTTTTACAACAGTTGTTATAATTGGAAATCACTTCACACTTGACCAGAGATATTTTCTGGCTGAAACCCCACAACCTAGCTGTTACCAAAAGCTAAAAAGTTTAGGGGAACGTTTTTTTCTGTAAAGTAATTTTTGGAAACCTGACAGTTTCCCTTTATGACTGGCCCTTTCTCGCAATGAAGTTCTTCTTGTACTGCGTACGGTATGGTTCTATATCTCTGTGCATACTGTATGTTTGGGTGTGGACATACTGTACCTCTGTCTCCTTCTGCCCCCTTCTGCCCCTCAGTTCCTGTTTCTCCGTTGATGCCTCGAGCTCCCTTAGCCCCCGCTTTGCCTGCTTTGCCCTTTAAGAAAGAGGAAAAAAGAAAAGACAAATAAAGTCATTCATCTATCACCATAACAACCGTTTCAACAGTTGACCCAATAACATTGGATTGAAAGTGAAATCTGTCATGAAGAATCATGGGGTATCCTTAACCCTTTTAAAGGGGTGTCAGTGGTGGAGGTGTAAACCAAGGGCGTGGCAACTCACAGGCTTGCCTGGTTCTCCAGTGGGTCCTGCGGCTCCGGGTGGTCCTATGAGTGTGCGGTTGTTGATGGGGCACCCTTGGGAACACTTGGCCCTGATGGACGCTGCATACTGGGAGATCTGGGCAGTGACCACGCCTCTGCACAGCTGCAACACCTGCTCATCGGTCAGACCAGGGCCCTAAAAGTGAATGGGAGGAATAACAAATAAAAATGTATGAACAACTATCAACAAACTCTTGAAATACATAAATTGCCCATCCATTCATTTACGTGCCAAGCGATGTTCCTTATGAACCTAGTCAAGTTGACCCAATACTTTAATAGGGTGAAATGCTTTGATGCCTTATTCTGACAATAATAAAATTAAAATGTATGCCATCACTTGTTATGAACCAGTCTGGTAGACATTGCAAGTGTCTGTTTCAGCGGGACTGACTGTTGATACGCACAGCGGCACCTGGAACTCCTTTGGGTCCTGCACGACCTTTAACCCCCAGATCACCCCCCGGGCCTGACTGTCCTCTCGGTCCAGGGATACCCGGTGGGCCAACACGTCCAGCAAGACCATCACGTCCACGGGTGCCTCTCTCTCCTTGCTGAAGGTCAGAGGAAGGGATGAAGGGATTCAGAAATAAAGAGATACATTCGGAAAGAGATAAGATATGCATTCAATTTTTTTAAGTATCACAGGCAAGAGAAATCAAACTATTTTTGATGAAGTTTCATGTGACATCACATGGGGGAAAAAAGCATGACATACTTGTCCTTTGTCACCACGTGCGCCAAAACTTCCCTGTAAGTGAATGGGGAAGTGACAAATGAATTGCAGAAACCTATTTGGGGAAATGGTAAACGGATTTTGTGAGTTGAAAAGAGGAGAAATTTGCATTAAAACAAAGTTACCTTTCCACCTTTTACTCCTTTCACTCCAGTCCTTCCAGGCCCACCCTGAGCAAAAGGAAATGTAATTTAATTTAATAAGGCGAAACATGTATACTAGGTGTAGGGAAAATCAACAGGGAGAGTACAACCACTCACATTGTGACAACCTTGTGATTATCATCAAATGACATCTCATGACATCTCTATGCGTCACGAGGGAGGGAAAACACATCAACAATGGCTGATCAAAGGCTGCTTGATCAGCCGGTCGGAGACACTTCTATTTTCTATCGCTGATTCAAATGAATGGTTTACCTTCTCACCGTCTGCTCCCGTCTCACCTTTGGCACCCTAGAAAATGAACGTATTTCCAACAGAAAGTCAATAGTTACCAGCTAATGCCATGCTTATTGCACGGGTAAAAAGATCATCGTAACGATAAGGAATATCTGAGTGTTTGGGCCGGTCTGTGCTGTTGACATACTGGCTGGCCGCGCAGGCCTTTAGGTCCAAGTTGTCCTGGTGTCCCTGCATCGCCGCTCTCTCCTTGGAGTCCCTTGATGATGAAAGGCAAAAAAACACACACACAAAAACAAGCAAAGATGTCCTTTTTTAGCGCTCATCCTTCTCTGACATTTCTTTGAATATCTGTGTGTAAATGACCTTTGGGATACTCCTGGTCTTCCCACATGATCAAGGAGCAACTCAACTGGGGGAAGTGAGCTCTGTCCTGGATGCTGCCATGGCGATGACCTCAACCCAGATGCCCCACCTTATCTCGTGACCTGATCTGTGGACTCTGATGCGCCTCAACTGTCGGAGGAATCTTTCCTACGACGGATGAGCTGCTCTCCCCAGATCTACTTCTCTGACTTCTCCTCACACTGGATGATCTAGGTAAGTCCATCCTTCCTCCTGAGTGGTTCTTACTCTACAGTCCATCTGTACAAATGGTTGTGCGCCAGTCCTGGACCATCTACAGCCTGTCCGTCCTTGGGAGTAGGATCTCTCCTTCACTGTGGTTCTCCTTGAGGTTTCTACTTTTTCCGCACTGCGAAGGAGGGTCTAAGGACAGGGGATGTTCTGGGACAGTTGTCCGTTTGCTGAAATCTTTTGGACATTGCTTAACTTGCTTTGCTGTCTATTGACAAATGATAGACTCATTGTTGCCCTTCGAGGCAACTGTTGTTATGATTTTGGGAGTTACAAAAATAACTTGAATTGAATAGTAGATATCCCCCCCTCCACCTGCACTATATATACCCCACTTACTACAGTTATATTAACCCCATCTGTACAGCTGGTGTCCACTTATCTTATCTTATTTGTATTTTATAATAGATTTTTATTATATTTGGATCTACCTTCTTTATGTTTCATATATGTTCTATGTTTGCACTTCCCTGCCACAGTAAATTCTCTGCTTGTATATCTTGCATGGCAAATAAAACCCGATTCTGATTCCGATGAAATGATGTCATAGTAACACTTGACAACAGCACCAGAGGGGAAGCCCTCAAAAAGGAAGTTGTTTGCTTCCCATGTTGGCTTCAAATAAACACGACTAAAGGCCATGAGGTAGTTATAAAATGTCTTACCCCGGCTCCAACTCTCCCTGGAGGTCCCCTTACACCCCGGGCTCCTTTGTCACCCTGTAGGGACACAACTGGTCATGAATGTACCATCAAGCATTCGATAGTTGCCGCATGATTCTTCATGAGAGACAGCCTAAATGAGCAGCCAGCCATTATACAGCACCTTGGCACCGAATTCTCCAGGGACACCAATCACACCAGGAACTCCTAGAGGTCCCTACAGGAGAGTGGGGATGCACATTTGATTAAGGAACTTGATATGAGTATTCCTGTAAGATCTCTTCTAAATGATTAATGATGGGAGATGACTCACATCCTCTCCAGGTTCCCCGTCACTCCCTGGGATCCCACTGGGGCCTTGGTCCCCCTAGGGGAGAGAGGAGATCAATGACAGGAGAAACGAAAGAGAGAGCAAGACAGAAAGAGTTCATTGTGTTTGTAGACAATACACCGTGTATTGTCTACAAACACAATGAACTCTTTTACTCTTGATGGGGTGATAATGAAAGTATGTCTGTTGAATTGTACAAAATGTCTTTTTCTTTCTCTTTTTCGCCTGTTACAAACTCAATATTTGTATGGCCGGTTTGTTTATCAAAGGGTTTATCTGAAGGACATCTGTTTTTTGTACATGAGTTATGCACAGTGCAGTGGGAAATGGGATGATTTGGGGTATTTTGTATGTAAAGCATGTAGAGTATGCAGACAGAATCTTTTTTTTTGGGGGGGGGGGGGTCGTCCCCATCTTGACGTGTGGGGGGCACACATGTTTTATATACATCAATAACACCTTCATCTTTCATTTGAATGCGATCAGAAAACTTGGGGGGAGGACATATAAATGAGGGTGGCTACGGTACTGAAGATGTTGTTTAGGTGTTTTACGGGATATTTGATATTGATACTTTATTGGGTTTCTGGATGTTTTCCTACCTTAGGACCAACATCCCCTCTGCCACCTGGCTCTCCAGGATAACCCTGGAAAACAAAACAAACAAACAGTCAATGTTGCACAAGCAGAGGAGATTAAAGCAATGTGCGCTATTGGAGACAGAGACAAACATGTTTTTTACAACAGATTGACAGAGAGAGAGATGAAGGCAGAGATGGAGCGGCTTACATTGTAGCCTCGCTCGCCGTGGTCCCCGGAGAATCCAGGAGCCCCAACCTGACCCTGTACAGAGGAAGGTGAGACAGGACACCCGATGACAAGGAAGAAGGATGAATCAATAGCCTCCGTTTGTCTCAGATAACATAAAGTTCTTTTTTTTTGCTACTTGGACACAGAGATAACAGTACCTTTTCTCCATCTCGTCCCTGAGACCCCTGTTTTCCCGTCACGCCAATCGACCCCTGAAGAAACCGCAAAGGAAAAACCTCAAATGATGCTGAAGATGCTGCTGCACAGTAGCATTGTCTTAAAGGAAGTCGATCATCTCACAAGCGATGGGGAGAAAACAGGAGAAAAAGTCTGGAGCGAACACTTACGAATTGTTTGACCTTTATCATGTTGTGTGTATCAATGTACATTTTGGGGTTTCCTTCATAAAACTTGTGGTCAGCTGATGGTCAGGATGTTAGTTCGATCATATTTACCGTGATTCCTTTAGTTCCACCAGGACCAGTAGGCCCTGCCCGTCCTGCCAAGCCCTGATAAAAAAATAGAACCAAACACGTGAGGACATTTAACAACACATAATACAGGATTCTGAGATCCGAACAAGTGTGGGAAGTTAAGGGACGCTGTTTTTGTACAGTGAGGTTAGATGGATATTGACGGACAACACTCACAGTGTCCCCTGGGGCCCCGACCCCACCTCGGGGTCCTTCCATACCGATGTCACCCTGTGGATGACAAGACACACGATCAGTTACAGGCAAATATCATGAAAAAAGGATATTTTCAGTGTCTGCTGGGACCTCATTGAGGGATTTTTTTACAGCGGTTCAATGATTCCATAATGACATTACATATCTATTATGTATTTCCCACCGTAGCATATCATGTTGGTTCCTCACAGCACAATACTGTATGTCATGGGGGAAAGTTCAGCTCATTCCACAGTCATTTCAGTTATGCGTGGCGGGGAGTGTACGGGGATTTTACGAGGAAATGAAACCTCCTCCTCCACAGTTTTGGCTGTGTGGTTACACGGTGTCTGATTCTCACCTTCAGTCCAGGGACACCTTCAACACCTGGATCACCTGGCACTCCTGGGACACCCTGGTGAGAAGGGGAAGGGGGAGAGTCAGATAGAATGACCCTGCTGAGAAGACAGCGCGAGAAGCTTTTGATGTGTGTGTGAAATAGAAAGAACGGTAGAAAGTGAAAGTAGATTTTTTGCATTTCATTGACTTGAGGCATGTCATAAAACAGGATTGAATGGGGGAGTGGAAAAACCCTGAATACACAGACTGTCAAAACGAAAGCCAAAGGGATAATAGTGTGATTAAAAATAGAGAAGAGATTAGATAAAGAGAGGTCACTCCCCAAGTAGCATATGGTTCCCTTCAGTTTCACTTTTAATACACTTAGCCAAACTGCAGGGAGCACTATCTAGTGGTCACATTCAATATAGGTCCATTGAGAAGCTGGAGGCCTGCACATTAAACCCATGCTTTTCAAGTGCATTTGCTAACAAGAAAAGAAAAGGAGGCAAATGACTGGATGAGGCTCACTAGTTACCATGGCTCCCGAATAACCAGAGGCACCTTCTTCTCCATCGGGTCCTGAATCACCCTGGTTAGTGGTCAAAGGTCAAACATGAGTTTTCCCAAAAGGCATTATGTTAAGTGTGATCATCACATTTGAACCATTAATGTATTATATTTAGAGAGAATCTCAGTCGCGTAACAATAGTGTCTGGCTAAGCTACTGGTATGATTGTCTCCACAACATTGCTTCCTCACCACAGGGCCGGTGTCTCCTCCACGTCCTCTAACCCCTTTGAATCCTTTGTAACCCTGATGAAATGAACCAATCAGTCAATTTCACAGTGCTGAGTGATTATCACATGTCATAATCAGGATCAGGATTTATTACTTCAGAAACTTCAGATTTATTGGAAATGGGTGTGAGGCTATGGCACAATGCACTATGATGAATCATCATAGACAATATAAATGCATGTATTAACAAAATACCATAGTGCCAAAGGTAACATTGTAAATTAAATTGAAATATGACAAACATTATCCCCCGCTCTTCCATGTTTTCCTCAGCTCGAGTTGAACTTTTTTGAATTTTTTCTACAGAAAACAATCTTAACTCAAGTATCTTTAAATGTAAACTATGTACACATTTCACATCGAGAACGTTTCGTTGGCTGGTTTGACCTTGTCCATAACACTGACTGGAAATGCATCACTTAGACAGCGCAAAGTCTGTGTTTGCTAATATATGTATACTATATACGTACACTGACGCCTACAGGTGAATAAAGGTTTTATTACGTACAGCATGTTTAAAAGTACATCGCCTCCGTTAAACTAATTTGGTGGTCATTCCAATTCTCAACTTTATATGGTCCTATTATATTTGTAAAAAGATTTCTTATATCCATTTACGAATTAGATGCCTTTATACAAACTTGTCTCTGTGTGACACACTCACCTCTCTTCCTTGAACCCCTGGGAAACCCTGTTTTCCTTGCAGACCTCTTCCTCCCTGAATGGATAGACAAATCACAGTCAAGTAGTCTGTCGATCCAAAAAAGGTAAAGACGAACCGCGTAAAAGCATGAAGGAAACGCACAGTACAAAACAGAACGGAAACAAAAGACACAACGTTTCCACACAGAGTAAAAAAAAGAAACGTTCAGACAACTGTCATTAGTATTTTCTCGCACGCTCCCATAATCAATCAGACGGTAGAGTGTGTTTCTGGTGCACAGCTGGTGGTCATGATTGCAGTATCGTCTACCTTGGGTCCTGCGAAGCCAGCGAAGCCTGGTTCCCCTGGCTCACAGTCGCACTCTGTGGGACCCTCCGAGCCCAGAGCAGCGTCCTCACCTGAGTCGTACTCCTCCGAATCGTACGGCACCTGAAATATGTGGGGAATGTGATGTGTCATGTTCATGACGATAACATACTACTCATAGTCATGGTCATCTCTGGTCACACTAATTAGGGAGATCCAAAATCTTGCTAAGATTATCAGAGTGGGACGATATTTACCCAAAAAGATCACTATCAGCATCCGCTCCACGGGAAGTTTGACTCCAGAATACAAAGTTATACTTTATTATTGTAATTATACTCTACATAAATAGATGACATCACTAACAAAAGCAGGCTACACATGCAATGCAGAACTAGCCCGCAATATCTGCTGCATGGAGCGATTTTAAGATATCAAAGGAAAATGTAAATGACCATATGCAACATTTGTGCAGGTAGAATTTCCCAAGGAAGCCACAAACCTAATCTGAAACTTAAACCTGCATGACCCTGAGATGTTCAGCGATTAAACCGAAATACAAATGTTGGTCATATTGTTTTCGGTGTCTGTATATTTGTAATCATTCAGACATACAATGTCATATAGATGCGTCGCTACATACTAATGCATTCTACTCAACACCTACTGAAACAGTGAGAAGTCGTCTGGACTGGCAGCTCTGCTTGAATTTATAGAATATCAAAATCGTGTGATAACCTTCCAGTAGAAATAGCTAAGAGAAAATCCCTCCAAACATCCTAACATGATCACCAAAACAACCAACAGCATCAAGGTAAAACTCATTGTCGATTGTCACTGATGGACCTTGGAGGTTATGGTGACGTCCTTCTTGGCGTAGTGGGACTCAGTGGTGGTGGAGTAGGGGTAGGACTCCTCAGTGATCATGGTCACCCCGGTGGGGGCAGGGGCGTATGGGTCGTACTCCGACGAGGGCTGCTGCTCCTCATAGCTGTGGGTGGGCTCTGGTGGGTACTCCACTGCTAGGGGTCAGGAGATGTGGGGTGGGGTTATAGGGTGGGTGTGTAGGTAGGTAGGTAGGTAGGTAGGTGGGTAGGTAGGTGGGTAGGTAGGTAGGTGGGTAGGTAGGTAGGTGGGTGGGTAGGTGGTTAGGTAGGTAGGTAGGTGGTTAGGTAGGTAGGTAGGTAGGTAGGTAGGTAGGTAGGTAGGTGGGTGGGTAGGTAGGTAGGTAGGTGTGTGGGTAGGTAGGTAGGTAGGTAAGTAGGTAGGTAGGTAGGTAGGTAGGTAGGTAGGTAGGTAGGTAGGTGGGTGGGTGGGTGGGTAGGTAGGTAGGTAGATGTCAAACTACAGAATTTGGCCACACAATACAGCTACATGTTTTGGGATGCAATGGTTTCACAGTAGATGGTCAATCTGTTTGGAAACATCTCCTGAGGCTGTTTGGAAACAGGGGATCACGCCTCAGCGTCAGCCAGGAGAGGGGGACCTGAGATATCTGTCAGTTACTCTTTACCTGGGTGAGCATAGCCAGACGGGTCGTAGCTGTCAACCAAGGAGCCCTCATACGTGTGGTCGTCACCTGACCATGGGAAACGAAAGATGTCTGTTAATTAGTTGAATTAAAGAGCTACACTTTACTTTCAACTTTTTAATGTATCTACATGGCGATACCTGCAGTAAGCCGTGAGGGTCATCAAAACTGCTATATAGTACTGCTATATATTGTACTGTAACTTCATTACAGTACAAGTCGTAAGTAAAACACATCCTCTTCGCCTCGCTGATGCACTGTGAAGACTTCTCTCCAAAGCAATGGATAGGAGAGCATTCGAACCTGAGACCTCTTGATCAGCTGCGCAATACTTCACCAGTGAAGTGATTACAAATGTTGTAATAGTGACCTGCCGATTTCGCCTTGTTCATTGGAACAATATGCCTATGTGTAGGTTAATTGCAATATCGATATCACAAATTTAAAACACACTTCATTGAACAACCTTTATAAATGTTCAATTGTAGGCATTAGTTGTCAGTACAATGTTTCTCTCCTCACCTGAGTGAAAGCCAGAGTATTCATCCTGCCCGTGGGAGAAGAAGGCACAGAAAAGGAGCGCGAGTAACCGGAAGGCTATGGACACCTAGCGGAAAGACAGCAAACCGGCATAGAAAACACCATCTCTTCGTTCCTTCAATTTCTTGAATGACAAATCACTACTAAAAGACCTTATTAAAATGCGTTTCAGCATAGACGATAAAATATTATTACAGCGTAGCTAGAATGTCTCCTCTCCCTTTGGTAATAACGCTATACTCGCTACTGGTAAAACTACGACTGACTGCATCTCCCTGTACATTGTACCTTTGTGATGGATTGTGTAACAAACTTTGATTTGATAACCCTCGAAAGTTCTTTATTTGTTATTCTTCGTTGTAGATCCATATCAAACAATTGGTTGTTTGTTTCATTGAGGCTCTCCATATTCTCGTACAAAATAATCCAAACAACCCCAGATTTGGGATAGAAAACATGCATGCATTTGAGACAGCATTAGGTGCTTTGAAACTTCAAATTTCAGTTGAAAAGTTGTGGTTCAGCTTAAAATAAACCTTTTGTATGTTAATATATAATATATATATATATATATATATATATATATATATATATATATATATATATATATATGTATATATGGCTATCCTTTTTATGCATTGTACAGGATGCTGTCAGTGGGAAACATGACCACTAGAAGGAGATTTCACGTAGAGGACCACGATCCAGCCTCCTCACACCGAGGTCTGAAAACATGGGGAAGAGGCCATCTGAGACAGAAGTAGGTAGGAGAGCTCAACAAGCCCTTTGTCAGGATGAAACCAGAGGTGAGCACCTGCGGTTCTCAGGCTCGTTTCACATTCCAGAATGATCCACAGCTATTCAAGTCTACGACTTCTGGAGTTAAGGTCTTTTGAGCTTCACCAGGTCTCTCTCTCTCTCTCTCTCTCTCTCTCTCTCTCTCTCTCTCTCTCTCTAGCTCTCATGTCTCTCTCTCTTCAGATCACTGTTAAACTGCTGTTACAGTGCAATCGGTTAGCCTACAGCTATGACATGAGAAAGTGAGTGAGATACAGGCAAGGGCGTAGGTTTCTGTTCAAATGTAGGTGAAACACGCAGACAATAAATGGGATTTCTTTAATAAAAGGTGTGGCGGGGCAGATTTGAAAACGTATAATTAAACCTACTCCTCAACACAAAGGAGCATCATGATGTAATATATTATTATTATATTACTTGATATAATTATATGACTGACTAACAAGACATATAACTTTCTAAAGAACCATTTAACCACTTTTCTACCACAGGACTTGCACTCATCCAACGAAGACTCTCGGATTGTAATTGTGTTGAATGACATCTGTAATAGCAACCCTACTATTAATAACGCCCTCATCCATGGATGACCTTGGCATGTTCCCACAATCCTTTTCAAAATAATTTTCACACAGTGAGTGGGAGGAGCCAATGAGCAGGTGATCCTTCCTGACCTGCAGGTCCCCTGGGGCAGCGAGGAGCAACAGATACAGTCTGCTGTGTGATCTCTATTAACAATGACACGTTCCCATTCCGTCTAACACTCCACAAACCGTGGGAGGCCGCTTGCCTATTAGAATGACATCTTAGCCTGAATAATAAAAGAATGCACTTTGTATTATTGCTTGTTGTATTCACCTGAAGTTAAGGTTATTGTTTAGCCAGTCTGATTCAGTTAGTTACTCATATTTTGTCATTGTGTACTGGAATGGATGAGCAATCAAATTACATCCTGGACAAAGGATATTTCCTTGAATTTCAACCTAACCCCTCAGAAAATCCCCCACTATTGAACTCTACACCCAGCATTATGGACCAACCAACCAACCAAGCAAACAGCAAGCAGTCTATACAGCTGAGAACATCACAATGAGAAGTACATAAACAAATCACTTTAGCCATCAATAGACTGCAGTTCAATAGCACACTCACATTCAATAGGACATTTCAAACAGCTAGCACTGACAACGGGTTCCAGCCCCCAAAAGCCCCCCCTCCCCCCCACCACAAGCCCCATCTTTCCCTCCTGGACCAGCGCTGGACCCTCATGCCGACGGCAGTCTTACCTGTCCCCTGGACACCACCATGCTGCTGGTTCTGTCCACTTGCGTCTGTACAGTCCAGCACAACCAGAGCCAGTCAGGGTACACGTACTAAAGAATAAATTACGATTAAAAGGTCCAGTTGTGTCCTGTCCCGAACGGCGCTCCTCACAGCATTCTTGCTCCCGGTGGTACCCCTGCCCTCTCTCTCTCTCTCGCTCTCTCCCTCCCACCTTCTTCTTCTCTCCTGTGGATCCCTCAGGTTCTCAGGCACTGAGAGGCTGCGTTCCCTCCCTACTCTCCTCTCCTCGACAGGGTGAGAAATACCTGAGTCTACCCCAAACTCTAAATACACTGGGGGATTGAGATGGAGGAGAGAGGGATGAAAGGAGGCAGAAAGTGGGAGAGTACAGTCCAACAGGAGTGGGGAGAGGGGAGTGGGCTGGTTCACCTATAATCAACCGGAGGACTTTTACCCAATTAACCATAATGAAAACATTTCCACTAGCTATAGAAAAGTTAATGCATATTGTTAACATGAGCTTAACGATAAACCTGGACATGATTATGATTGTACAGTATCTTAAATTCCTGATATCAATTTGTTTCTCACAGAACTAATTGCCAATGCAACACCATGTCAATCAGGCGTCGGTAAACTCTGATGACAGTTTATACCTGAATGACAATATTGGGTTATAGACATTCATTGGAAACGAGCCTGACCTCCGGTGCCCTTTGACCTGCTGGTGAAAGTGTGCCAGCTCTAACACTGCTGTCCAACATTCCATAGTGTTTGTACAGTGACAGAAGAGGAAGAGGAGGACGTTTCACCTCCAGGTGGATACAGCCCACTGGGACCGCCACAAGCATGCTCAGTAGCTATCTGTCCACCCTGACAGTCACAACCCGAGACTGGACCTTACAACACAGTCTGTTGGTGTGTGCAATGAAACTGTAGGGCCGAAGTCTGACCTGGGATGGAAAAAATCAAGACATCCTCTCTGATTTGTGCCCCTATTTCCTTATCTTAACTTCATCGTTCAGGTTTGTGTCCTGAGGATTAGACAGGCAGAAATCTGAACCAGATGGACTACAAGCAAATGGGTCTTGCTGAAACAGGCATCTCAGAGAGTAGGCTGCATGCAGGTTTATGTTACTGAATGTGTGGAATATAAACTAATCGAGACACCAGAAAGAAGGAAACAGAAATAAGTGAGGTTGGGGTTCATCATCTGACCAACTATCGCCCCCTGGTGGCAAAAGACCCAAAACAATCAAATGATGCTAGATGTACCCAGAGGAGGGACTTGGAGTGCCTGAATTACCCATGTTATTTCAGTTATTCTTCTGAAATGCCTTGATCTCATTAACGTATTTCACATCCTGAAGTAAGGAGGCCAAGTCAAATAAACAGTCCATCAAATAAAAAAATCGAATTTAATTGGTGAGTGTGTGCATTGAATTTACAAGAATCTCTTGGTCTTTCCAGGGTAAGTTGACCTCAATGAACTTGTCCTCAGAGGTGATGAATACAACCAAATCACTTCTCTTTCTCCTCCCTCTTTTTCTTCTTCTTCTTCTTCTTGTCGTGATGTCTCTCGTCTGGGGACCGAGAATCCCTGTGGATGGCAGACAGATGATGACAAGAACGATCCAAACTGCCAATCCACAAAATGTCAACGTAAAGTACAGTCAGCTCCCAGTCTCACCTCTTCCTCTTCTTCTTGCTGTCCTTCTGTCTGTGCTCCTGGCTCGGCTCCAGGCTGCGTTCCTTACTGTCTGCCCGACTCCTCTCCTTACTGTCTGCCCGACTCCTCTCCTTACTGTCTGCTCGGCTGCGTTCCTTACTGTCTGCCCGACTCCTCTCCTTACTGTCTGCCCGACTCCTCTCCTTACTGCCTGCTCGGCTGCGTTCCTTACTGCCTGCTCGGCTGCGCTCCTTACTGCCTGCTCGGCTGCGCTCCTTACTGCCTGCTCGGCTGCGCTCCTTACTGCCTGCTCGGCTGCGCTCCTTACTGTCTGCCCGGCTGCGTTCCTTACTGCCTGCCCGACTCCGCTCCTTAATGCCTGCCCGGCTGCGCTCCTTACTGCCTGCTCGGCTGCGCTCCTTACTGCCTGCTCGGTTGCGCTCCTTGCTGCCTGCCCGGCTGCGCTCTGTACTGCGGTGGCGTTTTTTGTGTCCCTCCCTGGGGCCAACGTGAGAGTGCTGGGACTCGGTGGACAGAGAACGCCTGTCCTCCGACCTCCTTCTGACAGACAGTAAGAAGAGAGGAAAGGAGTTGAAAGGCTCCATGTCATTTCATCATTCTGGAATCCAAATTACTTTCAGCAACGAACATAAGCATACATTGCATACCAATGCATGCCAATTTGATTACATATCACATTCATTTGAGAGTCCCAGTGTCAATATAATGGTTTAGAATTTTGAAAAGTGTTCTAAACGATCCATTAAGTAAGTTTGTTTCAGTACAAATAAATACAAAAAAAGTTGTCCCCTTTAAGCATGCTGCGTAAACGAATGAGACCATCAGAGAAAATGTTCAACACAGACAGCTCAGTACCAGTGGAATGTCCATTTCTGCCTCCTACTTTCCAACCAATCCTGTTTCAGCCAATCTCCCTAAGCAGCAATTGAGGGGTTGAGATGTTCTATTTCTATCCCTATCCATTCTCTCCTTCTATAGATGCATGTCCTGAATGTGTTTGCAGCGAGGGGCTACAGGGGAGCATCACCGTACCTGTGCGAGCTCCTTCTGGTCTCTCCAAGGTTCTCCACCTCTCTCTGCTCGTCTCTCCACTGTCTGGCCAGCTCCCCAGAGTGAACCTCAATCACCTGGCGCACAACCTGCGCGCAACATTTACAATCTTACACAGACGCTGAGGACGGAGCTCTTGGGAGGACGAAGCCAGCGAAGGTCTCGCCGTTAGCATGTCCTCTGACAGACGAGCATGGGCTGTAGCGTGGGATGAGTGCAGTGCGATGACAGTACGCACCTCCGTGTAGGACTTCTTGGTGATGTGGACGTTCTTGGCTCGGTAGGACTGCCGTCGCCGCTTGTAGTCCCTCATCTCAGCCATCAGCTCCAGGTGAGACTTGGGCCCATTCTGATCGTCACCTGTGTGAGAACACAGACCACACAGAGCAAAAACACTGACTTGACTGGAGCTTACAGAAGGGAAGGGATTCGATCCCATCCGTGAGCGAGACTTCATCACGTCCATCGGGTTGTCCATGCGACGTCAGCAGTTGCGCGTTTGCAGTACAATACGCAGACGTACCTTTTTTGAGTTTGGCGACCAAATCTATGTAGAGGTCCTCGTTGTTGGAGGCCCCAGCTTGCTCTTTCTGTTGGCTGGTTACTCGCGTCACATGATCATAAAGGGCCAATCGGTCAGCCACAGTGAGGTCAGAAGTCGCACGCTTGTGGTTCTGAGGAACATCTGGAGGGTCTTTGGAGTACTCACCTGCAGCACATTGGCAAGGTCTTTACACACATCCATACACATGCAGCCTGAATCACACAATGCACATATGGCTGAAAACAGCTGTGTGGGAACACACATTCCAAACAATATTTTCATTCTATGTTCAGCAAAAACACCTGGAAACGTTCCTAAAGATTGAAGGGGGAAAGTGTGTGTTTGCACCGGTTGGTGCGATTTCCCGTGTGAGTGTGCGTATGGGGATTCTAAGCGGAGCACTTTAAAAAAAGGATATGCCACAAAAGGATACTGCACGAAATCAGGCAAGCCTGAAGCAGAGCAGAACTGTTTAGGGCACACCTCCCCTCTAATACTCACCCCTGTCACTGCAAACAAAACACACATTGCACAAATGTAGTAACTACACTTGTTTCAAAGATCGCACTCCAAGGACATCTATTATATGCACCGGCTAAACCATTCCAGACACTGTAAAACAACATACAAAATATATCTGTGTTGAATTGCGAACAAGACGGTTTTCAAAATCGGATCGATACTCATGGGTAAGAAATATGACAAACTGACTCCATGAATACGACAAAATAATAGGTCACATCCCACGGACTGGTGCACGTGATCCTGCACGAGCTGTCAAATGTTTTCAGTCATTCATGTTAGCTTGGTATTGTTCAAAAGATCAGGTATAATCTGTCTGTGGCGCTGCTCACGACATGATATCACACACTCACTGGCGTCACACAACTGCACGCTCACTGTCAGACAGCTGCACATTGAACGCTAGCTGACTAGCGTGAACAGCTTGCTGTTGTAGCCAGCTAGCGTTGACTTTTAGCACGAGGACACGTTCAGGAGTCTTCCGTTTTAGGAGGCGAGGTCAGAGGCTGACGTTCCCTGATCATACCTTCGCTGTAGAGGCCCTCCATCCTCAACGGGGGTGCATTTGATCGAGCCTGGAGGATCACCTGTTGCTGCGTGTGTTTGTCTGTAGAAGGAGGCATCAGGTCAGGCTGCCCATCATCATCATCATCATCATCATCATCATCTCACCAGCCAAAACTCCAAAGTGAAGATGAACACCACCACACCTAACATGTGAATGCTTCTTAAGCTTTTGAAACCATACTACACTTTGGTGCCAGTTTGAAGAAGTGACGCTCACCCATTTTAAAGGAAGGGATGCTGGATTTCTCATAGCACATGGAAGGGTCCAACATTTCAGCCTAGGGGAAACATTCAGGTCAATTATTGTATATATAATACAAGGAACATTGGAGTCCATGTGAAGTCAATATTGTGTCTTGTATTGTATTGTATACTTCTTCCAACATCTCTGTCCTTTACCTGCTCCTCTTGGCTATAGCCCATTTTGCTGAGCTGACAGGAAGCTTTGTGTCTCTCCATACACCTACTGGGGACTCTGTGGTTGGGGTCGTACGGACATACTTCCATTGATTCCTTCAGAAAGCATAATTCATTATGTCAACACCTGCCAGGCAAACACCGTGCGGCCTATTTTCTATCGATTTGTCTTTTGTAGCTAATTTAATGTAGCTAGCTAACTGATTCCGTAGAAAATCGTTTGCGACCAAATTTAGTGCCACATCGTCAGCAGATTGCTAGCTAAACGAATATAGATTACCTGAGACATTGCCTTTTCTCGTGTCCACCCCAGCGTTTCGAGCAGATCGTCCAACTGATTCTTGCAGTTAGCGGTGAATTCGGTCAACTCTTCCAGGCAGCGCAGTCTATCCTCACATTTTTGAATTTCCGTTTCTTCACACTTGACTGGCAAGTCATTCATTTTAAATAACTGTATCTCAAACTGATCTCACAGAGTACACTCAGCGGCGCAATTTTATTTTAACGGGCGTGGATTGATGACGTAATCGGGTCGCTAGAAAGTGCATTCTGGTATTCGAAGTCTCTCTGTTTTGCAGCGCCTTAATAAAAAAAAGTTCTCTTTATTTTTATGGAAAACAGATGGTCAGTGGTAGTTTCATCTTATTCTTCATTTATTAAAATAAATACATTTAAGTGTTAACAGTTAAGACAAAGTGAAATGTGAACAACTCGATGTGCAATGGATAAATTAGTATAATATGCAGGTAAACATACTACAAGGCAGATCATCTAAGTCATCAAAGTTTGTGATTGGATGCTGGTTTATGAAAGGAACAAGTGGTCACTGTGCACTAAAATTGGTTCTTCTATATCATTAGGAAACATTCCCTCTGGCCTGAAAAGAAAGAAAAAATCAAATAAAAATCGGTATCACATGGTTCAACGTGCTTTTGTAAGATTTCAATTCATTTACAATTGACATACATTACTTCAAGTGTTTCTGTGTCTTCGAAGGCTACCTCTTCAACAATGTCCACCTCAAGTCCAACAACAAAGGTCTTCCTCACTGAAAAAAACGAAACAACTGATTAGTGGAGCCGATCATACAGCGCTCTAGAACATAGAATAAAAATAAACAGAACTTACGTCCATGACTGAAAAGAGGGTAACCTCCCCACCTTCCTGGCCAGCTTGGTCCATGAAGACACACACACCCATAACCCTGTACTCCTTGGTCCCCCAAACAATTGTTAAACGAGCGATAAAAGGAGTTTCTCCTATCAATACAGGTCACAGGCTGGCGTGGGGGATTGTTAACCATCCATGTTCCGGTCATTTCCTGCCCTTTATCAAGTTGCTTCTGGGAATTCACCATCTGATGATGAAAAGCCACGGATGGAGAGTCAGTGACAGCCCATTGCCAGCTACCCACATCCTGAGAGCCTTCTGGAATGATGTCATTTGGGACATCATGGCACCCTAGTGACAAACAGAATGACAAAGGCAAGAGACAACAGGACACTCTTTTAATAAAGGGGTTTTGGGCCAATATATTTGAGAGTATCTCCAAATGTGCAGGATGATATGTGAGTATACATTCGGGGGAAAAAGAATAGGATGAGGAAGAACGTAAGCGAGGAGGGCATGGTTGTTGACGTTGTTCTGCTGCAGTGTGTCACATGATTAGAGGATATTTATTCTGGGCCTGCCAAAAAGCTTGCTGTGTTTGGACAAGGCTCTTGGTTACGAGTCATCTGCACATATGGTCAAGCATGAAGGGAGTGGCAGGTAAAACAAAAGCGATAATAAACATAATATCAAAGACATTCATGTCTATAAACCGGCAGAAATCTTCATAGCTGACAAGTTGACACAAAAATACAAATATCAAGACAAAATGTTCAGAGATGAGACCACGTAAATGACCGTACTTTCCTAATTCTGTTTTTTTTGTGAAATGTAGCGTTGAAATATCCTCTGTCCTAACTCACATTACGACACCTCCATAAAAACGACAGCACATACCTTTAGAGCAGCAAGTAACAGTGGAACGTTCTTCAGACCATGTAACATGCGCTTCTTCCCCTTCATCCTCATCCTTCCACTGCCTCAGAATGCCAGTGCCAAGTGTGCCCTGGTGCCTATGGTGGCAATAAGAGGTCCCTCCATACTGGGTTTGTCCATACATCCTTGGGAAAGCTGTCCAAAAGCCGCTAATGATAGTCTTGCTATGAAGGAGAGATGAGCCAGGTAGTCCTAAACACCAGAGTAGAGTGCCACAGTTGTCCGCATGGGTGATCTGAGCCCAAGCACAGGCTTTGGTGACACACAATTAAGGGCTTCCTGTCTAAACAGGATGTCCACACAATTGGTATAGTAAGAATACCATGGTGTCTTAATTTCCCTAATAGGTGTTAAATAGTAAATACAAAGATGAAAATAAATATAAGGAGTACAAAATAAGAGAAAGACATTGTGTAAGGAGGATTTATAGTTTAAATGTTTACCATGTAAAATAATAATTTAATTAATTGACAAATATTAACAGTTGCAAGGTTGGTGTGGCTTGTTGTGGCACACCTAATAATTACAGGGATACTTTAAGTGGCGTTGAGCACCTATGCTTATAATGACACAAAATCTAATCAAGTCTATGCAAAGTGTTATTTGTGAATTAATAGTTTGACTATTGAATTGATGGTAAATTGAAGTGAATTGATAGTTTAACATTTTTACTGGACCATTGGTAGAGTAGCTGTCACGTGATCGAAAAAATCTTACTGCGTATCAGTAGTACCTATGAGTAGTTTCTAAAGAACAATGTAAAGAGCATCTCTTTATATATTACAATTGAACGTTTTATAAAATGATACATTCAACCCCTGATCTACAAATAACATATTTAAACATCAAACTCCTCCCACATTCATCCAGTTGAGTACTGACACACCCTCTAGACATAAAACGCAGGTCAGGAAGCAGAGCTAGCTGTACTTGACTCTTCATCACCCGCGACAGGATTTAGGATTACAACGTTCAGCTCCTTTTTGTTATTAAAAATGGCGTATCCAGGATATGGTGCTCCCCCCGGTGGCTATCCAGGAGGGGTAAGTTATTGATTCAAAAAGCTTATCACATGTAATTGCGCATTAAAAGTGAGAAGATGAATGGGCCATGTATCGTCGGTGTCCGGAAGTTGATTTGTCCAAGCAAAGTTGACTATAATAGTTTCAAACCATACAATTAAATAGGTAGAGCTACGAATAAAATCGCGACTCTTGTTTTGTCGAGCCAACAAGCAGCGATGTATTTGCGCTATGATATATGTCTCTATTGCTAGACTAGTTGATTACGTAATTCTCATAATGTCATTATCTAGTTGGGCAGGGTCGTTGGACAACTTAAACGTGTTACGATAAAGCATACGGGAGTCATTCTATCCATATAGTAAGCCTATAAATTGGTGCATGGCCAAGATGAGGTACGTACAATAAAATAACCTATATTAGGTCTATTTCCAGTTAGGGAGCATTTTCGCAGGAACATGCTATGGTATTTTCCGGACCTACGGATTTAAAAGGAGGCGTGGTCAGTACCCTGCCTCAATGGTGACTGAATCCTTTTAATCCTCACATCTATGGCCTGCGCTGTTTATGCTAAGGAAAAAGTTGTTAACCTTTCTACTACCGCCACGATTGCATCCGAAAGAAGCGCGAAACAATCTGAATCCTTCTATATGTTCTTTACTTCTACATACACACAAACCGAGAGTTCGAGAGAAAGAACCTCACTGGGGACTTTGAACAGATGAACTACACTCATTGTAACACATCTCCGTAATAGACAGATATGGTAACTGATTCAAATTATGGACTTTGGTCTATGTAGCAATGCTGTCATCTATGCAATCTTCTTCTGATGACTATCCTTTCTTTAACCTGGCTATTGTTGTAGGAAGTTAAGGATAGTGCAGTGGTGCAGAGTACCCAGTTTGGGAAGTTAAGGATAGAGCAGTGGTGCACATTACCCAGTTTTGGGTGGACTAAGTGGCATAGCCTATCACACGCTATGTAAAAAACGATATAACAGTATAATAGTGAGAAAGTGAGAAGTGCTGTATTGACGGCCCTGATCTTCCCTCTGTCCCTGTTCTCCAACAGTACGGAGGCGCCCCTGGAGCCCCCGGATACGGAGGATTTCCTGGCCAGCAACAGGATCCCCTCTTCGGATACTTTACCGCAGTTGCTGGAAATGTATTATACAACATTATGCAACACGATTAGTCAACATCAAATCATTGGCATTTTCTACAGACTACTACTATGACTACTACTATTTAAGTTCAAGTCCGTGCACAGTCATTCTCCTATGAATGATATTGTGTAGTAGCTCTTTGTGCATGTTTGATAAGTGATCGGTTTATCTTTGTCTGCTGGCTATGGCAGGATGGACACGTATCAGCAGAGGAGCTTCAGACTTGTCTCACGCAGGCCGGCTTCTCTGGAGGATACAGACGTAAGAATCACACTCACAGGGATCGATGTGGGATATTAATCACATGAATAATGATCTGGGGAACACGTCTCGACATATAGGTTGTGGGAGATGTGCTTCATTACTGAAAGTGGTTGCATTTTTTCTACCCTCATCCAGAAATACTCATTTGAGCTGTTTTTAACTTCTGTTTAGGTCCAGCTCTTCCAAATGTTTGCTTCTGTATAGTTTATTAATGACGTCTTTTTTGACAGCTTTCAACCTGGAGACTTGCCGACTGATGATCAACATGTTGGATGTATCCTTGGCAAAGCAACCTGTCGGAAAATCTCTTAAACAATTGATGCTGCTAATTAAGTGGAACCTCTTAAAATTGTTCTCAAATATTTGACAAAAAATGGGCAGTTTGCGGAATATTATCGTTTGTCTGTAGCCAGTGTATTTTTGTTTTGTTGGCGAGGTTTTTTTTTTAAAAACAAGTGTGAGATTGCAGAAGCTTTAACTATGCACAAGCATTCATCCTCACATTTTTTTGAGACCTAGAAGCTGTTTGATGAGACAAGTGAAGTGAAGTGACGTATTGTCAAGTATGGTTACCCATACTCGAAATTTTACCTCTGCATTGAACCCATCCAAGTGCACACACAGTAGTGAGTAGTGGGCAACCGCACACACACACAGTGAACATACACCCGGAGCAGTGTATGTTTGCTCCAGCGCCCGTGGAGCAATTGGGGGTTCGGTGCCTTGCTAAAGGGCACCTCAGTCATGGTATCGAAAGCAGAGAGAGTGCCGTTTATTCACAATCCCCACCTTCAATTCCTGCTGGTGCGAAAATCGAACCAGCAACTTGAAGGTTACAAGCCCAACTCCCTAACCATTAGGCCACGACTTCACTGCTGGTTGCAGATGGGAATATGAAATCAGACAATAAACAGTGCCAGCTCAGTTACCAGATGTTCACCACGTGCCTGTTAGACCATTATGTTTTACCGCATTAAACTGCTAGAATGATTGTCAGGATCGTACTAAGTGTCAACCAATGACTTGGAGAAAATAATGTGCACCAAAAACAACTGGTGTTCAGATGTTGTCCTCAACCAAAGCACTTCCTGTAGAGAGACATGTCCTGCACCATGGGTTTCAACGAGTTCAAGGAGCTGTGGGCTGTGCTCAACGGTTGGAAACAGCACTTCATGTCTATCGACCGCGACCGCAGCGGGACCGTGGACCCCCAGGAGATGCACCAGGCGGTCTCCACCATGGGTAGGAAGATCACACAAGGGGGTTGGGGGGTTTTCTCGGTGTAGCTTATGCAGTACAGTGAGAAACAATAGGACAGAAGGCGCTGACTCAGGGGATGCCTGGTGGAAGGAGCCAATTGCTGATGAGCTGCGGGGGGGGGGATTTTTCCCTGTTTGATCACAGGCTACAGTTTGAGCCCACAAGCCATGAACTGCGTCATCAAACGTTACAGTACTCAAGGGAAGATAACGTTCGACGACTACGTGGCTTGCTGTGTGAAACTCAGGACGCTAACGGGTGAGAAGACTTTTGTGTTTCCGTAACCACTGCTCACAGTTGCATTGTACACTCAGTGACAATCCTAAACCGGGCCGTAAAATGGTGATTTATGCAATACAAAGAGTAATAGATACCAGGACTGTATAGAAGTATGAAGGTATGACGTTGGAATGTGTGATGAATGCGGAAGATAAAAGTAGGGTCATCGGTGGAACGGTATGCCTATCGTTGAACCCATGAATGTAACCTGGTCATTTTGTTCTTCAGATTAGATCAAACCTGTAGTCTGCGAGAAATACGAGCGTTTCAACGCTTCATGTTTTTATGGATTTATTTATAGATGTATTCAGAAAAAGGGACGCAACTGGACAAGGATCTGCCGCATTTCAATATGATGACGTAAGTCTTGCATATTACTATTTATAAACTAGGCAGAAAGTAAACAAAAGTAAGGACAATATTTAATTTGAGTCAGTGTATTAAATCATGTTAAACATTTTGAAAAAGGTCCCTTGTGTTTTTTTAAAGTCCTCTTTCTTTCTCTCTCATCAGTTCATCCAGTGCACCATGAGCTGTTGAAGAAACAATGGAGGAATGCACTTTAGATGGTCTGTCAATAATGCTAATAAATCAACATGAGTTCATGTTTCACCAATGTATGTATTTTATACTCACATACCTCTTTTCATAAAATATTGTTTTTATACTAACATGATTTTAACCTCATTAATCCACTGTCCCTGCTAAGTAGGAAAACGTTGTTGTTTTGTTACATGAGACACGTCGAAAAGTAACTAAAATGTGAAAACCATCTCTAATTCTCACACACAACTAAACGCTGTCTCAATTGGAATCTTTTTTTAATTGTTATTACATAAACGTAATTGTGGGGGGGGGGGGGGGGGTGAAGCTAGCTCTTCTTGCATTTAGCTTTAAAATTAGATGCGAAGTTGCTTTTTCAGGGTACTGTTTCGTCATCAGAAGGAAGGTACCCTACCTATCTACACTATAGTGTAATAATCAGCCATGTTCAGTAGCTGTACCCATTTACGCATTTCACTAAAGAAGCCAGTATATTTCTGTATTTTCAGAAATATGAAGTGATGGGCTAAGGTTTAATCAGGGGGATTTTGTTACTGTTTAAACATGCAATTGGAAGTTAAGTTAACTCCCATTATAACCAATGAAAATATAGGTATGATGCACATAACCAAATGTTGACCACTTCTGTGCCTATGTACTGAATAAACAGGTAAAACTGTTGTCATACATGGTTAGTCCTCTCATGTCATATGTTTCCAACATATTAAAGGATTTTTTTGTCGTATACGCTGAAATAAATGTAACATCCTGAGCGCTACTTCTCTGTCTGCCTACCTAACTACTGACAACGCGTTAGTGTTTTTGGGTGAGTGGGCGTGGGGACTTCAAGGGGACTGTTGTGTTTAAGTTTGAGTCATTGCAAAAATGTCTAGGTTCGCGAAAGTTACTGCAACCCATCCTCCCTTCATTTTCATTTTGTCTCCTTTAATATGGCTAAAACAGTGACATTGTCTGGATGTAGTAACAAAAGATGTGCAAGATCGAGGTTTGCGTTGTACTTTAAGATAGGCTACTCTTCTGTTGTGAAACATCTGTTCCTCATCCAAGTCATACGCATCCATTCGGACCCAAACGTTTAGGTCCATAAAAAGTGCTTCTTTCCCCCAGAGAACGTTAACTTCGCCATTTTGAATACCTGTGGCGTCAAACGCTGTGGCAGGGATTTACATTGGAACGCACTGTCTTTGAAAATACGCAGTTTATTTCCTTCAGCAGTATAGCATATGAATTGCATTGCGTAGGGATTACGTTTAAACCTAAGAGCTCTCAAAGTTTTTATAGAGTATCATTGCACAGAGTCATGGGTCTCTGGGCCATATTCGTTTTGGGAACGGTCGTCCAACTGGCAAAAGGCAACCCAAGTGGAAGCACTGATACTTGCAAGCCCGTGGCGGTGGACTTTTGTCAAGACGCGCGCTACATGACCCTTCATCCAACTGGGAAAACACAGTACAACCTTGATCAGCTTCGCCAGATTGTGGACACGCGCTGCTCTGCGGAGCTCACAACTTTCCTTTGCCGGGTTGTTTCTCCGGAGTGTGTCCCTGACAAGCAGTCAACTCTTAAACCATGTCAAACGTTGTGTAAGAGAGTGAGGCGTGACTGCCAGGCTGTCCTGGAGGGTAAAGGTCTAAGTTGGCCAGAAGATCTAAATTGTGAGCAATACCCAAGACGATCATGTGCCAGTGTAAGTAAACGAAGAATAATCATCATCAGTCGGATGAGGCTTTTTCGTTTAGAATTTGGATTTGTGTATTAAATCAAATTCAGCTTGGAGATACATCACGGGGCCATCAGCACTAGGATGATTAATTTGTTGATTGTGACTTTATTATGAAGTTCCTGTTCTAAACTCAAATATGAACATTTTATTCAATAGATTCTGGAAACACTGACCTTCTTGTCGTCAATTACAGGGTCAACAGTCTGTTTCCCCAGCATCTTCAGAAACCTGTGAGCCCATCACCGTTCCGCTTTGCAAAAACCTGCAATACACACAGACTAAGATGCCAAACATACTTTCCCACTCCAATCAGGAAGAGGCTGGTATTGACGTGCATCAATTTTGGCCCCTTGTGAAGGTTCAGTGTTCTCCAAAACTCCAGCCCTTCCTTTGCTCTGTCTATACCCCACTCTGCGAGGCAGGAAAATCACTGCCACCATGTAAGGCTCTCTGTGAGGAAGCCAGAGAAGGCTGTGAAACTCTTATGAACAACTTTGGCTTCAAGTGGCCTAGTAACCTGGAGTGTGATTTATTTACATACGAATCCTGCGAACGTGTAAGTGTCCCTTTCTTAAATGCCTACTCAGAATGAACCGTGCACAGGTACATTAAGAGGCACTGGCATCCGTATTAATAATTGTGTTATTGTTTTTTGTGTGTGTGTTCTTTTTTTGCATAGTTTGGAGTGGTCAGCATTCCTGCACGACAGGTGCAGTGCGAGTTAATCACTGTTCCTATGTGCCTAAGCCTGTCCTACAGCCAGACAGCCATGCCAAACACGCTCGGACACAGAAGTCAAAGTGAAGTGGCGGTTCAGATTGCCGCTTTAGAGCCCTTAGTGAAGAGCGCCTGTTCGGACGATCTACGCTTCCTCCTGTGTTCCGTCCACACCCCTCAGTGCGTGGGAGATGTAGTGCGGCTTCCCTGCAGGTCGGTCTGTGAGCGTGTCAAACTGCAGTGTCAGAGTCTGTTGGAAAAAGGTGGCTTTTCATGGCCGCATCAAATAGCATGTGACTCCTTTCCTGAGAAGTCTTGTATAAGTGTAAGTATCATATCCGCATATATTAACAAAATGTGACTTTCATAAATGCTGTTTTATAAAGCATGAGGCTTGATATAACTTGACTTTTGAAGTTCATGTGTTGTTGGGTTTAACAGGAACTCACAGCCGGAGAAGCCCTTGCCAAGCTAAACGGTCTTGGCTATTATGTCAGGGATCAAGGTTAGAGGAGACGTTTTGCACATACACATTTCTGTTCCTCCATACAAGCACAAACATGCAGACTGTTGTTGTTGTGGTGGTGTTTGACTTCCAGGTAACTTTCAATTCTTCCACTTCCAGGAATAAGTCTTCAGACTGCCCGTACATTTTTGGCTTTGATGGATGTATCCTTTACAGGGTAAAAAAAAAAAATCTTGTTCACATCCTACAACATGTTGAAATATTGACATATAGAGTCTGTATATGAAGTTCAAGTTTAAGTTGTGCTTTATTGTCATTCCGCTACATGCGGGTGCATACAGTGGAACGAAATGTCGTGCCTCACAGAGCCCCGGTGCTACAGAAGTACAGACATACAACAGTACAGGCAAACAACAATCAATTTAAAATAAATATAACAATTTTCCTATACATAAACTAAACAAGATACAAACTATACAGACTGTACGAATACTTACCGATGTGCATGTGGAAAGAGGATTGTACATATGCGAAGAATATGAGCGTATAAAAATACATATATTACAGAGTCTTTAGTGCAGTTTGTGTACACACAGCAGTGTGTATGAAAAGTGAATAGTGCAGTGGGTGAGTGACTAGTGCAAGTTTTCCGATAGACTTAGTTTTTGTGTCGGGAGTCAGAGAGACCCGGGAGAGTTCAGGGCTCTCACAGCCTGGGGGAAGAAGCTGTTTTGATCAGTCCTGGCACGAGCGGGCCTCCTGAAATGCTCCCCGGAAAAGCCGTCTACCTGAATAGAGTAGGCAGCTTTTTGGAAAGAGGCCCTGTGGGAGGGGTTTTGAGTGGGGTGGCCCCAATGGCTTTTTGCTGGAGCATCGTGTGTGGGAAATGTCTAGGATGGAGGGGATAGGGGCACCGATGATCCTCGCAGCTGTTTTCACTGTCCTCTGGATGGTCTTGCGGTCTGTTGCAGTGCAGTTCCCGTACCAGACAGTGATGCAGCTTGTCAGCACACTCTCAATGGTACCCCTGTAGAATGTGGTGAGCATGGGTGGAGGCGAAACTTGCTCTCTTCAGCTGGAGGAGAATGTGTAGGCGCTGATGTGCCTCCTTTGAGAGTGACTTGGTGTTGGTGGTCCAGGTGAGGTCCTCTGTGATTTGCACCCCCAGGAATTTGGTGCTTTTGACTCTCTCGACAGGCGAGTTGTCGATGGTCAGTGGGGGGGTGATCCGCTGAGTTCCTCCTGAAGTCCATAACAACCTCCTTTGTCTTGCTCAAATTGAGGGACAGGTTGTTAGCACCACACCATTTCGCCAGCTGAGCCACTTCCTCTCTATAGTGTGTTTCATCGTGGTTGCTGATGAGACCTACCACTGTTGTGTCATCAGCAAACTTGATAATGTGGTTGGAGCTGAACTTGGCAGTGCAGTCGTGGGTCAGCAGCGTGAAGAGCAGCGGGCTGAGCACACAGCCTTGTGGGGCACCTGTGCTCAGTGTTGAAGTGCTCGAGGTGTTATGGCCGACACGGACTGACTGAGGTCTTTCGGTTAGAAAGTTCAGAATCCAACAGTCCAACAATCCAACCAGAAACAAGTTACACTTTTATTTGTCCCTCAGTTTTGAATTCTTACCAGTTTTTTTGTAGACAGATAAATCAGGTAAACTGGACGCAGCAGAGTTCTCTAAGCTGGAGCGGTATGTGTCGACTATCAAGACAGAATGCATAGACGCTTATGAGTTGGAGAATCCTGGTCTTGTCACCAAACTGCAATTGAAACATGCCCTTGCTGTTCGTGGTAAGACCTTGGTTGACCTGTTGTCATGTTTTGAGGACAAGCAAGCACTCCATGATCATTTAGTCACCATTAGAATAGCACAATTCATTGCTAAACAACTGAAACACTTGCTACAATGTTTTTCATTTGAGATACCCATGAATTGCCATAGTAGGATCTTCTGTCTGAATGTTACATTAGAGAAGTTAATTTTAAATAAGATATCACTGCTCACTGCTCATTTATGTAATTGTAAATAATACAGATTTGTTTCATGCATGGAACACAAATTCAATGTAATATTCTGTTTTTTTTATAGACTTTATCCTAGATGATGAAACCTTCAAAACGCTGTGGGACAGACACACTACAGGCAAGGGGATTAGATATGATGACTTCATGGCCATTCTGACCAAACTCAAGATTTTAAAAGGTAATTCTGTCAGGCATGACCAAATTCTGACCCATGAATGTCATTGGTAATACTTAGTTGTGACTCTTGATTTGATTTTGGACTGTTTATCTTCTAGATGGCTTCAAATCTAACCTTCTCAGTATGCCATGTGAGTGTGAGGTGGCGAGCTTCAACTTCAATCGGGTGAGTGAACAAGTCGCAAAAAAATTTACTCAATCATTTATAATGACACATAATTGTGAATATTAATCAGTTGGTTTCATGAACAAAGAAGAGGAAATTGTATTTAATGGCAAAACATAGTGTTTTGTGAAACATCCATGCAATCTATTTTGCATTCCATCAAAAGTTTAAAGAAGATTTCCAAATGTTACCATTTTTATTTTAAAAGGTAATATTGACAATGAAACTCTTCCATCTCTTTTTCCTTGTTCCAGTTCATTCAGGTAACTCTGGTGTGAACTAGGCTGTGATGCAAGCGTTGTCCTAAAACATTTCAAGTTTGGATGTAAAGGCAATTAGTTTAAAATAATGTGCTGGGTGTTATGTCTGAGGAGTTCTTCTTAGAGGAAGGGTCTCAAGCAATGACAGTTGTGAGTGAAACACTTCACAATACTTAACAACAAAGCTATTATATCAAATGTGTAGGCTCCTCCTGAAAATGATGATTGATCAATTTATATGAAAAACATCTTTCAAGGAGCAAGATTCAACTGTGATGTAGTTCTCGTTCTCAAACCTAGACATATCATCAACACTAACTCCTTATATCAAAACTAACTCCTTCCAATACAAATATCTGAACAAATAAAACTTACTGTCTATAAAATATGTTTGTGCTTTCTTTGTCAAATACTTGTCTTGTGGAAGTGTTAACTATTAACATGGTTTTACTATTAACATGGTATACACTGTACATTTCTTTGAATTACAAGTTAGCCTTTTGTCCTGCTAGTGTACAGGATTTCCAAAAATGCAGGCTTGGCAATACATGTATGTGATGGCAATAGGTGGTGGACTCAAAAGCACAACGCGCCGCTTTCAAATAAAGAAATCGAATCTTTACTGCGCTTCACAAAATGATGCGAAAGATGTGGCTGGGATGATGGGGAAGTTGTGGCCTAATGGTTAGGGAGTTGGGCTTGTAACCCTCAAGTTGCTGGTTCGATTCTCGCACCAGCAGGAATTGAAGGTGGGGATTGTGAATAAACAGCGCTCTCTCTGCCTTCGATACCATGACTGAGGTGCCCTTGAGCAAGGCACCGAACCCCCAATTGCTCCCCGAGCGCTGGAGCAATTGGGCTTACGTGTCTTACGTGAATGCATATGCAACTACCGTAGTTTGAAAGAATGCATATTGTTTTATATTTATTTTGCGATTGTACATTTTTAAACATCCGGTTACTTTTAGATTGATTTTCTTTGTATTATTTTACTTTAAGTGCTTTTGTCATTGGTTTTTAATCCGTGTGTATTTGTCATGACGACAATAAATGCAGTAACCTCAGTGTAATGTTGGCATTAACCAGAAGAGGGAGTCAGAGATCTATGTTTAGGAGAGATCGTCCCAAGGAATAGCAGCGGATGAACGAGCTATTTTGGCATTACATGTTCCCCAGAACGACTATGGGGACGGGATCATCACAGTGTCCCTGTGATATCAAACTTGCCCCCTCCCAAAGGCCACTAAAAGCCACACAAATGAACGAATACAATGAATATAACTGACAATGAAAATGTCATGCAAAAAAGAATGAGTTCTTGAAGAGGTTGGTAATGTCTAATGGATGTGGCCCTCCATGCTTGGTCTGGAGCAAGGAAACAACAGAGTGGTTTTGTGTTTTAATATTCATGTTCAATACACGGTAAATCTATAGAGGAAAGACTATTGTAAATGTTCTGTCATTCGTCAAACCTTTCAAAAATGTGATATTTACAAAATCTACTCCCAGTACTAAGTTGTAATTTTAAGGAATTTCAATTGGGATTTGTAAAGGTCATTTGAGTTGGACAAATCCGTAATTGGTCACTGTCTTGGATACTGTGTATCTACATTTGCGTATTATATACATTCTGTGTACCTACATTCACGTATGATCAACTTAGACAGCAGATGTTGAAAAATCCACACATCGGACCAGATTAAACAGGATTCAATTTCCTGTGGCTCTGTTTTGAACATTGTTCATGTGTTTGTAGTGTGTTCGCTGGTATACGGTTAGGCCCATGTTTCAGACGCCAGTGTCATAAAGTGATATTTGTGGACTCGTATCTGAAGTTGACCCTGACTCGTCAGTCTCACCAAACACAACCATCGTAAATGTCCGGCGCACCCCGCTACATATTAACCACTTCTGTTGTGCGGTAGTGTGTGCATGGGAGCCATTCTTGCATATCATGAAATGCCCTTTAAAGTCTATTTATTGATTGGTAAATGTTATCCAGATATTGAACAGGGTGTGTAATGTGTTATTCTTGCTTTTGTGTTTTTGTCAGTGGAGGAACTAAGGTGGGCGTGTCAATGCGGTTTGTCACCCACCGGCAGAACCTTAACGCTTGTTTGTTTTTGCTTGTGTGAGACTTGCTTCACTCTAATGGGGTGTCGATAAGGCACGAGGGGGTCATAGTCTGTCCTGATCGCCACTGGCGTGAAACACTCTGACCCTCTAGGTGAGGTCGACAGGTCATTGATAGGCTAGTGCCCACAATCCACTGCGAAATGCTACAACCATTGTTGGTTGTTAGAGTTGGTGTTAAAAAAAAGATTTACTTGGTTCTGTGATGTCTATTATATGAGGAGAAATCTAATCTGTTGCAAGATTTCGATGCAACGTAGATTTGTGCTTGTGAACGTTCAGGGGTCGTTGAATTGGCTAGGCCTCAGTTGCTAGGTAGATCATCTTTCTGATAAGGTTTAACAAGCTGAGAGTTGTTTAATAGATTTAATTAGGAGAATTACACTCTGCTTTTGAGTTTTGTCTTAGTCCCTGGTCTCCTGGACAACTGCATAAAACTGCAAGTGTGTGTATTTGCATGTGACTGAGCGTGTGGCACTGTGTGTATTTGTATGTGTGCGGGAGTGTGCGTAACCAGTTATCCATTAACAAGCCAGGTCATCTTGGATTACTGTGCCTTACTTTATTTGAAGTAAACCTTGTCGTTTTAATGACTCCCTCCTTCCCTCTCTCTCAGAGGGTCCGTAAGACATGTGATTAGAGACAGGCTCTGTTTGTCTAGTTTTCCCAGTGAAAGATGGACACCGCCAGGCACAGATAGGCGCCAGGTGAGTATTTACTTGTCACCTTATCAGGAGGTTTGGCCGTCCGCACTGGAACCGTTGCTCTCCCTTCCCCCCCCCCCTCTCATTCTCTCTTCCAGTTAACGAGAAAGGCGCTTTATAGACCCATGGTTAAGTGTCTAATAAACAGGCGTATGAGCATGTCTGTAAAAGCTCACATGTATGCTGAAGGCTCCCTGCTAGTCGTACTTGTACATTACATTTGATTTCAAATGAACTTTTACGCAGGTGGTGCTGTGTGCATTTGGGATTGTGTGCCTGTACTTGTGGCTGTGTCTTCGTGTGTTGGACAGACAATTGAAGAAGAATCCCAAACTTTTTCCAACAAGTTCGTTTTTCGCAAGTTGAGCAAGCGTTGTAAGTTGCCTTACGGTGAGTAGACACTGCACGCACGCACGCACGCACGCACGCACGCACACACACATACACACACGCACACACACACACACACGCACACACGCACGCACACACACACACACGCACGCACGATTGCACACACACACGCACACACACACATGCACACACACGCACACATGCACGCACGCACACACGTCTTCATCCTCCTGACGTTTTTCCTCCGTCTCATTATTGGCGCGACCCTTCTCTGATCTCCTGACAGGTCAGAAGTCACCGGGCATGCTCTGTTTGTCTGTTCATCTTCCTCCATGGCTCAATCATGACCCCTTCATCCCCGCTTCCCCTTCCCCCACGTCCTTCCCACTGCAGCAATCCGTCGTTCAATCTCTTTCTCTTTCAATCTGTTTTTTTGCTGCCCCTCCCCCCATTCCCCCACCCCTCTCTCCCCTCTCGCCCCTCTCGCCCCTCTCCCCCCTCGCCCTCTGCGCCCCTCTCTCTTGTCATCCGTGAGATTTTCGGTCGCCCCTTTGACTCCTAACCGTCGCTAATTGCCAACAAACCCGCGCATCCCAACCCTTGTCTCTCACCTTCTCCTGCTCTGCCCTTCCCCCCTGTCCTCTCGCTCCCCGAACTCCTCTCTTCTCCACTGCGTTTCCCACTCCGCCTTTACTCCCTCTCCCACCCCTTGACGGCCGGTTCCAATGTCGCATTCCCTCCCTCAACCAATATGAGCCCTCCGTCCTGCAATACATCTCTTTCCCCTGTGTGCACTCTGTCACACACATTGCGCACTAGGGATCTCGTCATACAACTCCAGTCTCTGTCAAATGCTCATCCATTAAAGAGAAGAGTTCAGATTCCATAACATAGAGGCAGCATAGCAGAGCGAGTGAGCCTGAGACAGAAGGGAGGGACCTGGAGAGAGGAAGGGGGCACGATGGGCCAGCCGGAAGGTCTTGCTGGCGACCTCGGTTTAGAGGTAGGACATCTAGCGCGTCAGTGAAGCTTCGTTTTTGTTGGTCGAAATGAAGTGAGAGACCTGCATCCAGGGCTATGCGTCTGATGCTTGTGAAGAGTAGACACGAGACATGGAACGCTCTGTTGGGAGTCAGCTCGGTGCGAGATTCTTGTGGGTTGTTTTTTTCATACTCCCTCTAGAATCATGTCTCTGATTCAGCTATTATATTAGCTTGAGCATCAATCACTCCCCATTAGAATCTTTAAAGGCAATACACAGCCAGCAACATACAGAACGCTCAGCGGATGGTGTTAGATCATTTAAGCCTGTGGCCACATTGGTTTTGAGAAATGTCCCATTAAGTACATTTGACTTGAGAGCCTTGTATATGGTGCCAGACATACCATATGCCGTTTGGTTTATGTACATGTCAGAGAGAGAGAGAAAGAAAGTGACAGAGATTTCCAGTGTAGGTGTAAAAAGTGAAAACAGTGAAACAGCCATAAACTGTATGTTTGATTGGGTGTGTGTCCCAGTCCAGTTCCAGCATGTCTTTCCTGTATAGCAACAGACAGAATGTCTGGGCAAAGAGAGGAGAGAGAGAGACAGAGAGAGAGAGAGAGAGAGAGAGAGAGAGAGAGAGAGACAGAGAGAGAGAGACACAGAGAGAGAGAGAGAGAGAGAGAGAAAGAGAGAGACAGAGAGAGAGACAGAGACAGAGAGAGAGAGAGAGAGAGAGAGCAGTGATAAATTAGCCTCATCAAACTGTCTTGCAGAGACAGAAACAAGACGTGCACGACTCATTACGAAAGACAGAAAAGAAACGGAGGAGTATTTAAGGGCAGGAAGTACGTCTAGCGTTTCTCAACATACCTTAAGCAAGTATGTCTGTGTGACTGTATACTGTCTTTTAGGGGTTTGGTGTGTGGGCGCCACCGAAACGTCAGAATTCTGTCTTATTTCCTTGGAATTGTGACATCTGTATTGTGAAAGCGGGGTACGAATATTTACAAAAAAGAATGATTAATTTTGGTAGTGTAGTGGAATGTAGCCTTAGCCGGTGTTCCCAGCAGAGGTCCACAACGTCACTCAGAGCTCTACCGTGGAACCTTACGGATCAGTCTGTTTCACATTCAAATTCCTCCAAATAAACAACATAGCAACTCCTAAAAAACTTTGAGCCATTTGCATCACTCATCCCTCCCCCCCCTCCTCTTCCCGTCGTCCCAATTCCGTTGCTTAATGCCAACCCGGAGGGTCACACGGCGGGTGAGTGGAGGGGGGAGGGGGGGGTGGTGGTCAGTGGAGGGGTATGGAGGGGACACTAACCTGCCCTCGGGGTGATGGGTCAGGGGCTGAAGACTGATGGTCGCTGTTATCTGCATGTCTCCCCACCCCCAAAACCCCAAATGGCTCCTTTCCTGGCTTTCCACCACCCAACACACCTTACGTGGGGTACGACTCCTCAAAGGTGACTGTGCCTATCTGTGGGGTTGGGGTGGTGGGGGGTGGGAATGGTTTTGGGGGATCTTAATGGATGACCTTTGCACCCAGAAATTGGATATGGTCATAGGAAGCTGAGAGGTGAGGTGAATAGGGGAGATAGAGGTTAGAGAAAAGAGAGAGAGAGAGAGAGAGAGAGAGAGAGAGAGGGAGAGAGAGAGTTTCTGTTTAAATCAACATTTGCTAAAGTTGTACACTGTGCTTAGGGAGCCTGTGTGTATTTGAAGATGCCTAAAGTTCCCAGTTAGTATCCAATGGTGGTGTGTTGATCAAAGCTTAATCTAGGTGTTTATGTGTAGCTGCGTGTTTAACACTAAGCAGACAGTATCACCTGTCCCCAATCACAGCAGAACTCCACCGGCCCTCAACCACACACACACACACAAATCTTGGATCCCGCCTCAAACATGGCCATATGACTACCAACCACGGTGATTGGCTACAACTCTGAGGGCCTCAGTCTGTCTGACCTTTGGGCAGAGGTTTAATCTCCCTGGCAGGGTCAAGGCTGGGTCGCCACAGCAACGAAATGACTTCCTACTAATAAAGGTTTGATGTATGGCCCCAGTGATAGGCCCCTGTGCTGACCACTGGGTAACCCCTCTACTGGTTCCGGAGTCTAATGTCTATCTTAACAGGAGGCCGAAGACAGTATCTGTCTGAATGCTCAGCCAGTGATCTGGAGAGAGAGAGAGAGAAAGAGAGAGAGAGAGAGAGAGAGAGAGAGAGAGAGAGAGAGAGAGAGAGAGAGAGAGAGAAAGAGAGAGAGAGAGAGAGAGAGAGAGAGAGAGGCTTAAGCAGATACTCTGATTCATGGAATATTATTGTACAAAGATTCACTTGCCGTCACATTCACAGCAAACCGACCGTCAGCGTTTCTGCCGCACACTTCATGGAGAGCCAGACAGACAGGGTTCAGTGTTGACCAGTGTTTCTATGACACACACACTCACAAGTACGCAAGTGACACATATATATACACACACGTCACTAGGTATTAGGCTCACATAAACACACTCAGGTTTACGAACAGCTCTGTTATGCCGTCAAGCGCGGTGATAGTTTGATCTGCTTTGGCGTGTCCCACATGGAGCGAGAGAAAGAGCCTGATACAGTATAAAGGCAGAGCATCTGGACTGCAAACCTCCCAATTTACTGTAACTCTCTGTTATGGCGAAATATGTTGAAGGGAAAAAAAACAAAGAAAAGAAAAACAAAGGCGCAAAAGACTTGCGTCTAACACATCGTGTCAGCTCAGTAATGCCCAGTAGGTGGCGACAGACTGTCATGCATTCAGCCCCAGGGCAACAACCATAACGTTAGCAGCCCAGCAAGACTTTGGCTGATGATAACAAGCTAACAGTGCCTGCGCTGGCTTTGGTGTCAGCGCTGTCTGCAAGTACCTGACCAGCATCACATCATTGCGAACGTATCTAGATTCTGTGGAAATACAGTACTTTACTATTGTGGCTGAGTACACAGGTTTCTATAGCCAGCATGGGGGAGAGAAAACAGACAGTATCCACCTCCATCCGGCAACAATGGACACGATGCTACAATAAAAAGGGGGCGGGAACCACAAGGAGGACAGGTGCCCCGAGCAGCTGCATCAGGAGGAGGAAGACTGATAGAATGACGACCAGAGAGAGAGCAAGAGAGAGAGAGAGCAAGAGAGAGAGAGAGAGAGAGAGAGAGAGAGAGAGAGAGAAAGAGTGAGAGAGAGCGAGCAAGAGAGAGAGAGAGAGCGAGCAAGAGAGAGAGAGAGAGCGAGAGCGAGCAAGAAAGAGAGCGAGAGAAAACGGGAAGGAGAGAGGGGTGGGGTGGATGGAGGGAGGAAGAGAGAAGGAGAGGAGAACGAAGGGAGACCAGGAAGAGGAAAAGGGAGATGGAGAAAGGGCATCTGTTTCCCTTGTGCGACCCAGCTGGATGGAGAACAAACAAGGTGGAGAAGGGGACCAGCACCGGGCCACCAGGGAGAGGAGAGGAACCTGTCACTCCAACTTCCTGGGAAAAAAGAATACTACTTCCTGTTTCTTTCTCCCCTCTCTCTCTCCCTCTCTCTCTCCCCCTCTCTCTTGCTTGCTCTATTTGAGACTTGGAAAATCACAAGCGGAGGATTTGTCACAGCGGTCACAGCAGTGTGTGTCATAACTGCTCTATTGAGTGTGTTTCAAAAGTGTGTGTGTCCAGAATATGCAATGTTCCCCTCTGTTTGGGGTGCGAGTTCGTCTGCGGCAAGTGTGTACGGTGCAGCGTGCAGACTGTGTGTGGAATTGGCACAAAGCGCCGCCCCCCACGCCGCCCGCCCCCCCCCCCCGCCGCCGCCCCGCGAAGGAAGGCTAAGTAAAACAACAAAGGGGCGACAGCAAGACAGAGGGAGAAGATGGAGGGATGGATGAAGAAGAGGCCCGAAGGAGCCCGACAGGAAGAGGCAAAAAAAAAAAAAAAAAACTGCAAAAAAGACGGAGAGCAAACAAGGCAGAGCGAGTGAGTTGAGGGGGAACAAGGGAGGAGGGGAGAGGAGGATTTCCTGATGTGTTTGTTCCTCTCACACACTTTTCTTCCTGGCCTGGCTGCATTTAGACTTCCTCCTTTCTATTCTCAGACAGTTCACTCATTGCTCCTCACCCCCCCCCCATCACCCCCCTCTCCCCCCCACCCTCCCTCCCACCTCATAGTCAGATCTGATTACCCATGCAGACGTGGTGTGTGTGTGCGTGCGCGCGGGGGGGGGGGGCCTGCAACAAAGAAGGGGTGTGTGAATGTGTAAACGTTTTCAGATTTATTGTTCGAGCCACAATCCAAGATACAGTTGACAAAAGACGTTGAAGTGTGAGTCTGTTACTGTGATGTTGTGAGTGTGTGTGTCAGAGGCGGGGGAGTGGAGAGAAAGAAAGGATATAGGAAGAATGACAGTACATGTGTCAAAAAACAATACCCACATCACAGGTGCCATAAAACAGGAACACGCACACACAAACACACACGCTGTTGGCTCCGATTTTGGTGGGAAAATGGAAGAGAGCGCAGAACGGAACACAGGTGCATCAGGCCCTGAGAAACGAGCTGCGGCCTCACACATACAGACCACTGATGCACAATCATAGGATGTGCCAAACAACGCTCTCTCTTTCACACACACACACACACACACACACACACACACACACACACACACACACACACTTGAGCGAACGCACACTGATACAAAAGATTTATAACGTTGAGAAAAACTTTCCAGATCGTGACTCTGTGTTTGTATGTATGCGAGCGTGCACTTGCCCCAGAGGCCAGGATTTGAAAACCCCTCTCTTCCTGTTTATCACAATGGCCCTTAAGGCCTCCACACTCCTCGCAACCCTGAACCATCTCATCGTCGTTCACTCTCTTTTTATTTCCCTCTTTCGCTTCCCCTACTGTCGTGCCGTCTCCTCCGTGAAAAAAACTGAAGTAGCTGCAGAGGTTTAAATATCAGACATGAGTCCTACAACGCACAAGCAACCTACATGTGAGATAAAGTAATTACACAGGGGGGTTCACATTGGACTTGGCTGTACGTTGAGTTGAAAGCAGAAGTTTGTGAGTTTGCAGACTTAGTTCCTTGATGATTCTCACATTCCTGCCCGCTTTCTTGGATACGAGATAAGAGAGGGGGGGGGGGGGGTCTATTTGCGGAGGAGACTCAACTCAACAACACACTCAAAGACACAATGTCAATTATGGATGTTTTATTTGTTTTTTCTTTGTTTAGTTTTTTTTTTCTTCCTGCCAGGCAAACTCATTTATATGTAGACTGCCACTGAAGTGTAGAATTAGAGGGCCCATTTGACTTGATATTCAGTGTCACTTCATCAGCGGTAATAAAGTTAGAATGAAAGCAAAGGCTTTAAAGGCCATCGAGCATAAGTCCTCATCAACGCCGACCTCATCCATTTCTAGCAGAGACTGAGAGCGAGAGAGAACAGCACGCCATGTTGCGGTGTTGAGGCCTCTGCACGGTCACTGACTTTTATATAAGTGGCCAACCAAACACTTTCCCTGGGTTTGCATTCCCTCTCAGACACCAGCGAGAGGGAAAGCAGATGGGCCAGAACAGATGTTCAAGTTAACAATGGCTCTTCAACAGTTTTGTCAGAGACTCAAACAGCGTGAAAAAAAAAAAGAATAATAATCATGTCAGCGAAGGAGAAAAGAATCGCCTTGCCATGTCTGGAACGTTCCAGTTCCAAAATGTCTGTGGCTTTGAAAACTGAAAGCTAAACCAGACCAGGAGGCCGCCCCTTGCTTTGGTCTTCCACACAAACACTCGCTCACAAAGTTGCTCTTTTCACCCGTTTCTGTACACGAGGTCTTGGTCTGACCAGCTGTACGTGCAGAGAATTGATTCTTGCTGATGCTGAATCAGATTTCCAACCCCCAGCCGTCAACGGACTGTCAGAGGGCTGCAAAAACACAAACTGACCCCAAACCAGAGTTTGACTTTCTCAAACTCCAACTTACTCCGGAAGTTGGGTTCAGATGTCACGAGGCATGGGGCTTAGCTCATAACTGTTGCTCCAGATTGGCTGAAAGGGACTTGTCAGTCGTCAGTAGTCACGGAGACAGTAATTACTGTTCTGGATGTTTGTGTGTCGGCAGGATCCTCCAGCGACAAAACAAAAAACCACAACAGACGCTTCTCCCCTGTTTGCCTTTTCTTCTGATGTTATTTATAGACCTGTTTATTAGACAGACCCAAAGCCAGGGTGTGTGTGCGTGCATGTGCGTGTATGTGTTTGTGTGCGTTATAGTTCTAACGACTCAAATGAGGCAGAGAGACAGCTCTGTTTTGATGAAGCATCAAATCGGAAGTTATATGGCTGAAGGATACAATAACATGTTTAACAGGAAGGTTGACTAGACTGTGGACCTGCCCGGAACTTCTCAATACTTGTCTGAACGTAAACGAAAGACAAGTCAGATGATTCAGAAGACTGTGGTGAAAACCCAGGACTGAACACCAGGAGTTTTGGTGAAAAAAAAAAAATCGCCAACAGTGAATTAAAGAGTTTCCACGCACACACAAACGCACATTGACTCCATTATCACGCGCGCAAACACACTGACATTCCAGTTTGCAAAGCTAAGAGGAGGGGAGGATAGTACTTTATTGATCATGGCACAGTTGTCAGACACACACACACACACACACACTCACAAACACTCTCACACACGCACACAGAGGATGACTCAGAAGGATTGATGGATGAGCGTGCCAGGTATAGAGGATACCTGCGGTTGGGTCATGACATCTCTGTTTGGGAAACCCTGACCTGCTGTTACACTGTAATTACTGTCATCAGTTGGGTGTCATCCATGTGTGTGTGTCCGTCTGCAGTTGGCAGCTGATTCTGATCGTCCAGTGTTGAAAAAGCCTTTCTCTGCTCTTGCAATACTATCTGTACCTGCAGCAATGGATTGTGGTAAGAACCATAGGGCAGGGCCTTAAAGCCTGGAGCTTGAGTTGCGGTCACTGATGGGAAAAGGGACTTAGGTCTGGGACAAGGAGTGGCCTGTGGTGGTTGAGTGTCCAGGGTGTAGTCAAATGGTTAGCATTGAACCTTGAACCAGGTGAACCGAATTGAACATTGTCAAAATGTCAAAATAACTTTAGGTGTTCCTTACTGTATGTAACTGTGTGCTCTGACCATGCAGCTAGGGTACCCCCCCCCCCATTCAAGCATCTAAATCTAAACCAGGAAATGGGTGTATGTGCATATGAGTGTGGACGTGTCTATGTTTGTGTATATGTGTGGGCCGCGCGCATGAGCCCGTGCACGTCGGCACATTTGTGCTTAGTCGTTTTCTTTTCGCCCGCACAAGGCTGCGGCGAGCGATCCAGGTGCCTTCATTCAAAATGTCGCTTTCATTCGGAAAATGAGAGGAAACAACAGGAAGGATGTGGAGCGCTCGCAGAGGAAGAATGGACGCATTGTGTCGCCGCGCCGACAGCCCCAGCGCTCGCCGTTCTCACACTTTTCATTCGGAGCTGTTTTGTCACGTCACGAGAAAACGATACCGTCGCCGGTCAAGACGGTCGTTTGTTGCCCCTGGGTCCAAATGCTTTTCCGCACTTGCAACACACATCAAACAAACCCTTCCTGTAAAACCACATTTCTGGGTGGGATCTGCTGAAGGGTCTTTTATACACTGCTTCGTCAGCTTGGGGACACCTTTCGAATCCGTTCGAAATGAGAGGATCTCCACATTGACCTTTTGTAAATCATAGATGAAGGATTTTGAGACTCTCTGACCAGTAAAAGTTGTTCTTTTATAACTGAATGAAACTCCAGTGACTGTGATTATAAGCAGTGTTTGCGCTTTCAAGTTGTCACGGCGTGATGATTGGGCGCTGCCTGTCTTGATTAGGACACTCTTCAAAAAGTACGTATAAAAACCCCAAACGGCTCGACAGCTACGGCTCATCTGAGGGAAAATGACCAAATGGCCTCCATTCTGAAGTAGAAGGAGACAAAACCCACATGTCAACGAGTGGATCCTGTCCGGTCACTCTTCTGTCTTTTAGGATGAACGGTTGCCCTTCCGGAGCGCAGCGTGCTCACCAAGCGGAAGGTTGCAACTATCGTTCAGGACCCTAGAAGAGATCTAGGAGATACAGCATCTTAACATGATTTCCCAACAGCCGAATCTGAACCGAATCTGTTTGTGCTGAGACCAAAACGCTTGTACGTGTTCATGTCGATGAAGTCTGTGATTCGTAAGAAAGGCATGTAGTGTCCGTGATCGTTTTGCACAGCCTGGCCAGTTTTCTAATAGTGTGTGTGTGTGTCTGCGCGTGTCTGTATGAGTGTGAATGCGCATGTGTGCTTAAGTGTGTGTCTCAGTCACAGAAGTCCGTGACTAAGACTGGTATACAGTATTTACACCCGCGGGACACTAACCTAAATGCAAACATGGTATTTCCCAATCTTATTGCCTCAACCTCTACAGCGTTGCAGTTTCTCAAGCATAATGGCTTTTTACTAATCTTCCCTCTGAAGAACACGGTAAGTTAAATGTCCATTCCCCTCAGCCATGAAAGACACAGAGAAAGAGAGGGACCTTTGGAGCCAGTGAGAGGCGTGGACAGAGAGAGAGAGGCAATAAAGAGGTAGAGAGAGACAGAGAAATACAGATGGTGAGAGTGACAGACAAACAGATTTGGAGGCATGGAGGTGTAGACAGCGAGAGCGAGCGAGCGAGCGAGGGAGGAAGAGAGAGAGAGGTCACACGTGGATTCCTTCTGCTGTTTTCTTTTTCTGTTTGTATCCTAGTTGACATCAGCTGCTTTTCCTGTTAATCAACCAGCCTTCCCCTGAGAGCGTGACTGAGGATGGGGACACAGAGAGGACAGTGGGCACACGCACGCACGCGTGTGCGTGTGTGTTGATGTTACACACACTAAACAGTACAAGCTTGTCCATCCCAAAGTCACGTCTCCTGATTTTTCTCTTGTTGCTCATCTGTCTCCTTTTCCCGCTCTCTCTCTCTCTCTCTCTCTCGATCTCACTCTCTCTCTCTCTCTCTCACTCTCTCTCTCTCTCTCTCTCTGTTTGCCAGTTCAGCATGTCTTTCTACTTCTCTTGCTCACTTTTCCCTCCTCGCCTTTTAGGATCCAATCTTCTGTCCGTGGATTGTTTGTCTGCATCAATGAAGAGAGAGAGTGAGATTTCATCTAATCTGGCAACCTCAGGTCAGCTTTGCCATGACCCTTCAGAGTGTGGAGTGGACATGGGAGTGATTTAAGGGTTGCCACTCCTGAGGATTGGGCTAAAAATCCCCCCTTTTCAACAACTCATCTCAGACCAAGGACAATATGACACAGGCCAACGGCTGGACGCTCATAACTCTTCGCCCTCAACGAGCACTCAGACACAACTCAATCTACTAAGGAGGCACACACAGGCACACACGCAGGTACACACGCAGGCACACACACAGGTACACACACAGGCACACACGCAGGTACACACGCAGGCACACACGCAGGTATACACACAGGTATACACACAGGTACACACACAGGCATACACGCAGGTACACACACAGATACACACACAGGCCTACACGCAGGTACACACACAGGTACACACACAGGTACACACACAGCCAGACGTTTTGGCCTCTATAACAAACCTGAAAAACGAAACACACTCATATGCTTCCAGACATACCTACATTCACATGTGTACGCAGACACACACATGCACATCAACCTCCCTCCACACACACACACACATCAAATGACACTCACGAGCCTTGAGCACACACAGACATCTCAAACATGCATTGTTGCACATTCATGCAATTAGTAACTAAAATTAGAAACTTTCAGTCTGGAGAGGTTTCAACACTGAAAGTTTAATCCCAGCCATGACACACACTCACATTTTCAGTTGGAAACCTGTCTGGGAAAAGTGAAAAGCCAGGCGTGGAGGGAAGGCGTGGAAAAACCAAGGCTTTTGGATCAGGTTAGTCAAAACATCAGAGTCACTGGAAGGCCCACGCACAGGTAACAAGCAAGATGGAATAGAACAGAATCAAACAGAACAGAATCAAATAGCATTTGAGGTTTGTTCCAATCCCACAAAGGTAAAGTCAGGAAGACGGGCTAACTAAATTGTAGCAGTCATTTGCTCTGGCTAGAGGGAAAAATAGGAAGAAAGAGAGACAGAGAGAGAGAGGGGGAGAGAGAGAGAGAGGGGGGGGGGGAGAGACAGACAGACAGACAGACAGACAGAAACCCAAAGAGGGCCGGAGAACGTGCAGAGCCCTGTAATTTTCAGGTGAGTCTGGTCCTCGTCAGGAGGTGTCATACACACAAAAACACAGCCGCTAAGATACACACACAAGCGCTCGCATCAACGCGAATGTAGACACACACAAACACAGACACACGCACAAACAATCACGCTCGCACACACACACAGACACACACACACACAAAGGCTAATGACAGGAGAAGTGACAGAGACACTGTGATTGACAGGCGTCAGCGGCGAGTGGCACACGAGAGCAGGCCAGACTCGGTGGCACCCAGCCTATTGTCCCCAACGGCCGGTGACTCACTCATGACATCACACCCGGACCATAAATGTGCTTTTAGTGAATTCCAGAACCCTCCCTGAGATGAAACACAAACTCATGGCTGGGTGGAAGGGAGGGGGGGGGGAGGGGAGGGAGGGAGGGAGCGGGAAGGCTGTGTTCTGACTGTTTATTCGTGTTTATTAGACTGGCCTATCAGCACGCAGTGATCTGGCTCAGAGCTTGTTTTCCGGAAACAATCAGTGACCAAATGTGCGAGAAAAATACCGACAAGGGAATGACGTGTGTGTGTTTAAGTGTAATTAGATGCATGTCTTTGGGGCAAGTAGTATTTGTATGTCTGAGTGTGTGTGCATGTACTCCAGGTCGCCTTATTCAAACACACACGAGTGCTTGTACGGAATGAAGTGTATGTGTCCAAGCGCACGTAATAATAACAGGTTTTGTTTACTTTGAGTGGTGGACATCATGTTGACAAAACAACAATATCTGTCAGCCATTTCCTCCTTTACAGTGAAGTGGTTTGGGAGCAACGTGCAAGCGTCTGTCTGTGAGTGTTCATGTGCGTGTGCGTCTATGTGTGTGTGTGCGCGTGCGTGTGTGTGCGTGTATGTGCGTGTATGTGTGTCTGCGTGTGTGTGTGTGTGTACAAGCACTCCCTCTACAGGAAGAACACCTGATGGACACCAACATCTTGTGATCGGGCTCAGGAACATCACATGTGATGTGATTTCATTTGTAGACACATAGACGTGTCATGGATCTTTGAATCCATTAGCTGCTCATATTGATTGCCATGCCAATAGTTTGACTATCTTTCAAAGTCACTCCTGACCTCTCTCCACACTCTTGCTCCTGTGCACCACACATATATAACAATGTATGTACACGCACACACACACACACACACACACAGACAAGCCCAGGTTACATGAGAGACATCACATTAAGCAGGAATACACACAGCAGTTTCACCTTCTCAGTGACCTCGGACCTAACTAATGGAAGAAGACATCCAGCCTCAGGTACATGTTGGGACACGCAGCCTGGGCTAAACACACGCACACACACACACACACACACACACAAACACACACACACACCAGCCCTCATACACACACACACACACACACACACATACCAATCATCAGACACACACACACACATATATATACTGGAACACTGTCAGTGTATCAGAAGTCTCAGGCCCAGTGAGTCATGTTCTTTCCTTCGGGTTTTCCCAGTAAATAGACCAGCCCTCAGTATTTCACCATAGAAGCACGCAGTCCAATTCAAAACTGCCTGGCATCAGTGTCAGGTGTGTCCCTAGGATATGTTTGTCTCAGCTAGGTGCCAATGAGTCATGTACAACCTATCAGGTGTTGTGGGTCGTCATGACGGCACTCGCGTGCGCGTGTTTCCAGTTAGCACTCAGAGGAAGCTAACCCGGCAGAACAGCGAAGGTAAACTGTATTTTGTCTCTGAGGGCCCTGTAGTCAAAGTAGCCAGCAAGGCTCCCCCTCTGATTGAGGAAGCTTTGAAGTAAGGGCGGAAGTGTTGTAACCTACAGGCGGAGTGTGTGTGTGTGTGTGTGTACAAAGAGAGAAAGAGAGAGAGAGAGAGAGAAAAAAGAAAGAAAGAGAGGACAACACTATCAATTTGGGCTACAGGTGTGCCCGCTGCGTTTTGGGAAAGACGCCAGCTTCAAACGGCTCCCTCCTCCGCCTTGCTTGAAGGATGAAAGAGTGTTGGGCTAATTGTGGGCTCGCAGATTAGACACAACAGAGAAGGAAAGGATAGCCAGAGAACTTTCTAGATTATTCCGTTGTTTGAAAGGTGCCATCTCTGGGACGGAAGCTTGGTGAGGGAGCCGGGACCTTGATCCAGTCGAGCCGCAACACAAGCGCAGCTGACGCGAGCAGGCAAATGGATGCGCGCACACACACACACACACACACACATCCACTCATCCACACAGACAAAGTACACAGCGTGGCCCAGACATTCTGAACACAAGCCAAGACAATGGCTAATCCCATTAATACTAATAGTAATACTACAGGGTTGTCATCGTTCAGGACTTCTCCTTTATTCTTATGTTACCTAATAGCACTAACGATAACTAACAACACCTTTTCCAGTCGTCGTTTGAGACAGTTAGTCCCAGTAATCCACTCTGTCTGTCTATGCATGTCTGCATGCCCTCCCTGTACAAACCACAGTCTCTTACCCAACACTGGGACAATAGAGCACCAGAAATCACGTTCAAAATTTGTCAACAGCAAATGAGTCAGCTCGAACGAGACACAATCGAAAGCAAAAAGGTTAACATGGGACGTTTGCATCCGCCTGGGTTCGATTCCAGCTAAGGACCTTTTCTACGGGTCCTCCCTTCTCTCTCTGCCCCTACAAGTCCTGTATCTCACTGTTATCACAAATTGTTTCCGTAAAACCCTGTTCGCAGTGGTAGTGCAGTGTCTACAGTATCTATACAATGGTAAGCAATTTGCATTCAGAACCACCTTCATGTCAAAGTGCATTCAGGTGACATGTTGATTGCGTTCAGTTGTCATAATTGATTTAGGAAATGACCTTCGATGTTTCACTTGAAAGGTTTCCATTTGAAACCAGTTCTGAAAAGTAATCTGTCAAACAGTTAAACAGCGAAAACCACTGGTAAGCTGATAGGAAATGAAAAGGTCACACACAGACACTGCATGTACGAGACGAATATCGACCAATGGTTAAAACTAAACTCAAATCAAAGCAGAAGTTTCTATGCGAAGTGTACCTCCAAACAAAAATTCCCCAGAAATGATGACAACTCATGACATCACAACTGGGAAAAGACTATCAAAGACGTTGAGTGTCAGCCAATCTCATCCCGTGCTCTGCAGCCTAACCACATGCACACACACCCACCCACCCGCACGCACACATGTTTTTTACGTAGTTTGAAAATGATTACTGTTCACTTTATCGGAATCAAACCCAAGTCCTTCCCCCCAGGTGTCCAGTAAGTTTACCTCACCATTGTTGCTGCAAAGCTCTAGCTTGAGGTTACCGAATGTAAGGAAATCTCAATGTAAGATGTGTTTTTTTGAGGACTGCACCTCTTGCCCGTCAGTCATGCTCTGGTGACAGAGGTCACATGTCACTCATGTTACTGAACACACTGGCACTGTGAGCCCCATCGTACTAGCGTGAGTCAGCTGGATACTCAGTCCACATGGGGAACTGACCAACCTGACCAGACCGACGGGACTTTCCATCCCTTCTGCACCTCCTCTCTCTCCCTCTTCCTCACCACTTCTCCCCAGTCTCAATGTTCCATCCCTTCTGCACCTCCTCTCTCTCCCTCCTCCTCACCACTTCTCCCCAGTCTCAATGTACCATCCCTTCTGCACCTCCTCTCTCTCCCTCCTCCTCACCACTTCTCCCCAGTCTCAATGTTGCTCTTCCACACACCTTTGTTTCCTCTCTCTTTATTTTCCATATTCCCTCACTCAGCTCACTTGCAAGAGACATTCTATTGAGGAGTCAATAGAATGTTCTGACACGTGTGGTGTCAGAACATGATCGTTTGTTTCACAGGGCACGTGCTGCAAACGGAGCTCCTGCTATTGAGATCAGGTGCGAGTGGCATTCCTGGCATGGCTACAGGTGTTTCCAGTTAGAGATTAATTGTGGCTGACTGCCGGGCACCCAGGGCTGATGCACCTCTACCCCCTTCTGCCTTCTACAGTACCTCCTACAGTACCTCCTACAAAATCTCCTACCTCCTACAGTACCTCCTGCCTCCTACCATACCTCCTACCTCCTACAGTACCTCCTGCCTCCTACCATACCTCCTACAGTACCTCCTACCTCCTACAGTACCTCCTGCCTCCTACCATACCTCCTACCTCCTACAGTATCGCCTACCTCATACAGTACCTCCTACAGTATCTCCTACCTCCTACAGTACCTCCTGTCTCCTATAGTACCTCCTTCAGTACCTCCTGCCTCCTACAGTACCTCCTACTTCCTACAGAACCTCCTTACTCTCTTCAAAAACTCCTAACTCTCCACGATGCCTCCTACCACCCAACCCCCCCAGCTTATGACTGCTGCTATGTTTCCGTAGGTTGTTTATTGTTGTCCTGTGCGTGTTGCCAGAAGGTACATTTCTTTTTAATTCAAATTTAAAGGGCAGTAAAGTTTTCTTATCTTGTCGCATCTTATCTCATCTTATCTAATCTGTAATACTTCCAACCTTCTTTTAATACATCCTAAATGATCTCCTTCCTCACTATAATACCTCTTATGTTCTACAATACCTCCTATGTCCTTTAGTACCTCCTTCCTTTCATAGTACCTCCTGCCTACTACACAGGGAGGGAAGAAAGGTATATCAAAAGGAATGTGTCTGTCTGTGTCTGTGTATGTATGTGTGTGTCTAGTTGTGTGTGAGTATGCAGGTGTGTGGATGTGTGGTTCTGTGTGTGTATGTGTGTGTGTGTGTGTGTGCATGCACGTGTGTGTGTCTCCGCACCTCTGTGGGAAGAGATGAGAGAACTCTGACTGCGCTTTCAGATTCCCACATCAATGAAGGTGGTGAGTGTGTGGTTTCCGTTGTTACCAACAGATCTCTAATCTGCTGGGTTAGACTTTGTGTGTATTGCCCTCACTACAACAATTTATCAACACTAATGCAACGTTATTTCAACGTTCCATTTTTTGCACATTTTCTTCACAATGTCCTTTACACAAAAACCTTTGAAACTGTGATATTATGATAAGCACCCCTCTACTGTTCAGGTTTGCTTGGCCTTTACAGTGGCTACAGTGGTAAAGTCTACCGCAGTAACTTGTAAGCCCCTCCTGGCTGCTTGTCTGCTTGTCTGCTTGTCTGCTTGTCTGTTTGCCTGTCTGCCTGTCTGCCTGTTTGTCTGTTTGTCTGTCGGTCTGTCTGTCTGTGTCTGTCTGTCTACTAACCCAGGTGCATGTCTAGTTTCTGTCTTTCAGACTCTGTGTAGACCTTTAATGACCTCTGAGGGAATTCATCTTACATAGTACTGACATTCTAAAAAAGATGAAGAAACTCCATACTGTACAATCCCATGTGAATCCGCCCTCCCTCCCTCCCTTTCTCCCTTCCTCCCTTCCTTTCTCCCTCCCTCCCTCCCTCCCTCCCTTTCTCCCTCCCTTTCTCTCTCTCTGGGTGGTCTCTGGTCCTCCCTTCCTCCAGGGGGGAGGGGGGTGTTCTGGGGGTAGTTACAGGACTTCCTTCTCCCCCAGCTTCCTCTCTCCTGGGGCTCAGGGAGGCAGTAAAGCACCCACACACCAGGCGCATGAGACGCATCAGCTTCTCCTACCATATGTTTGGGTTAACTCACGAAACCCCAATTCCCTAAGCAACCCCTCTGGCCCGAGTCGTAGCTCAGCCCCCCCCTTACCCCACCCATGCCTCCTTCAAGCCGAGTCCCTTGTGTATACACAGCGGTTACACGCGGGTGGCATGAGGAGACACACACTCGCTAACAAGCATGCAGACACACACACACACATGCGCATACTACAGATGTACAGACATGCACGTAAACACAGACAGACTAAAGTCCCCATCAAAGAGGTGTGCTTCGTTTCCTCTCCTCTTCCTTTCCCTGGTCTGGCAGTCATTTTGGCATCAATAGCACGGCTTAGTTGGAAGAGGTCTGTGGGGGGGGGGGGGGGGGGATTCCCTCAGAACTGGAACCCGCACCCAAAGAATAAGGGACAGACATTGGGAAGGCTGGAGAGATGGGGTGATTGGCACGTGGGATACTTCCGTTGGTGAATTTGTACTTCAGGAGTACTGTCTCTCTTTCTCTATTGTGTATGATGTATAGAACTTTGGTTGTCACCGTTCAAAGGTGTGCAAGATGATGTGTCAGATTCTTCATGTTATGCTGCGTGACTGTGACTCAGGACTATGATACCCTGGCAACAAGGTAGAGTCTTTTACAGCTTATCCACACTCCAAAGTCAGTTTGTTGTCACATACAAATCAATGTTTCGCGTTACGAAAACATGATCCTGTGTATGCTACCGGACGGGATGACGTTGAAGACACCTGTTGAAAAGCCTCCCAATCCCTAGCTCTTACTGCAGCAAATCACTTCACTGTCCACCCAAGAGAAAGCCTTAGCTTGTTCGACTTACAAAATGACTCATTTCCGTTCAAGTAATCAGCTTGCGGTGATTATATCGTCATTCCCGTTCATGTTGCAGCTGCCGAAATGTCCTAAATCCTATTAAACAGTAGCTTAACCAAACCATTTCTATGAAGCAATGAGTCACAACTTTTTGCTAGCGTTTAGCGGCGTTAGCATTTTTTTCACGTGGATGCATTATCATATTCCCATAACCATGTGGTTAAAAGTTTCCGCACAAATAAAGGAGTTACAGAAAGGTGAATAATGTATGATAAATATGCATTTTATGGTGTGGAGCATGAGTCACAACGCCTTCACACAACAATTTCTGCTTTTCAGGGTTTTGGGCTATGAAGAAAAAAATGCTCAAATATGACCTTGAGCATTTCAGAAGACTGCTTGAGAGTGATGTCGCTCAGAGACTTCCCTATTTTTCTCACGCGAAGGCAGACACTCATACCACTTCCTGCGAGACAGGAAGTTAGAAGTCTGGAGTTCGTAGGCTCCACAGCCTTCATAGTGCATAGACGTGTGTGAGTCAAGTATTTTTTTGTTTGTGTGTATGTGTGTGTGGAGGGGTGGTGTTGTGTATTTGTGTAGGGGGACGGACAGGTGTTGTGAGTGTATGTAATGCGATCGTTTACAACTCAATTGTGTTCTTGCATAAACCTCGTTGGGTTCCCATCTTCTTCTCACATGCCCAAATGTGCCTGTAAGTGCATACCCGCATAGGTCCAATGGTGGCACACACGCATACATACCAACCCCACACACGCATGCACATTCAGAAACCAGCACCGATTTTGACGAACTCAGCCTTGTACAGACTGTGCCCAGTTGGGTGCATGTGAGAGAAAGAAATACGAAGTGAAAGCGTGTGAAAGTGAATACGTTTGGCTGTCTCTCCCATCCACAGGAAACTGATTGCGACTGCGGCCAAGAGAGAGGAAGTCCGAGCTGCTATGCCAGCGGCGCACGTGCCTCTGGAACCCTTTCACTTCGACGTGCACGTGCATGCCCGCAGAGCCCAGCTCGAAAGCTTCTTTTTTGGAACGTACGCTTTGCGTGCTTGTTCTGTGGCGTTTCACGACCGCCTGTCTGATAACCGAACAGCCTATCTCGTCCTCCCCTCAGTCCGTCTGCATTTTCCAGCCGTCTCTCGATCGTTCAACAGTATCTTCCATTTGTCATCCGGCTTTTTTTAGTTCCAGAACAGACTCAAGTGTTCCTCGCTCATTGTCCGACAGCATATGATTTTCGCATGTATTTTTATCTCGCCGTGGCAAAAATGCAGATGTTAGGTTCATCTTCCTTTCAAATGCTATTTTAACAAGTCTGAATCCCTTTGAACGAGTTCTCCATGTCGACATTACAGATCTGGGTATTTCGCTTTTTTTTCCCATCACTTGACTTTCCTCGTTTCGTTGGGTGTTTTTTTTACCAATGAAAAGAACAAGAGGAAAAGCATGAAGTGAGAAGTTTATGAGCGTTCAAACCCACACACTTCATTTTAGCTGTGATTCATGTGGAGCCATGCACACCAGTACGCGCTGCGTAACAAAGAACATGGACTAACTTACACATGTTGTTAACAAAACACACTCACAAACATGCATGAACAGACACACTGTACACACACGCACACTTACAAACTGTAAATGTATTCATACAAAGACATGCACATGTGGAAAATGTACACACGTGTAGCATGGGCGTGTTGTCTTGGAGGACAATAGGACCGTGTGAGTGTGTAGATGTGTATCTGTGTGTGTGTATGTGTGTGTGTGTGTTTGTAAGGACAACAGAGCTGATTAGTCCAGAATGCAGCCAGACAGACTAATTGCTTGTGGCAACCTGGGTCCAAAGCCGCACCCCCCCCTCCCCCCCTCCCCCTCCCCCTCCCCCTTCTCAAAAGGGAGACCATGTGCTTTTGGGGGGGGGGTTTGTGCGTGTGCGGCAGGCTGGTGCGACGTGGGTTTGGGGGGTTAGAGGAGGGGGGTCCCATCTGTTCTGGCTCATGTTATCCTGGGCACAGTTGAGGAGTGCAGATGAAAAGGAAGGCTCTGCGGATGGGAAGCGCTCCACTGTGCTCTTGGGCCCTGGCTACCAGCTCATCTGATCATCTGATGGCTTCATGCTGGAAACCCACCAGCGTTGTTCTCGGTTGTGACACTGAGAACTGGCCAGAAGGATTCAGGGGACCCCCAAAAGAACCTGAATAATAGAATTTGTATTCAGACTCCAGTCTGGGTCTAAACAGATGAGGCTTGTTTGCGATCATTTCATGACAATAGGTGAAATAAGACTTAAAATGTATACCAATTCATTCATTCAATTAGCTAGTTAGCTAGTTAGTTAACCAGCATTTCATCCATAAAGAATGATCTGGTTGGTATGCATATAGATGTGGTATCTGGATGCGAAGCGCTCACTTAATCACTCACTACATGTCCTGAAATGGACCCCTGCAAAATTATAACTTTGCTTAGTACCTGGTCCTAAGGGTAATTGCTTCGCCCCAAAAAACCCATTACACCACACAGATACACACACAGAGATTCCTGCCATTATGGTAGGCATACAGACACTTACTGTATTTGAAGACTACCTAAGAACTTGACTGTTTCCAGGTTCAGATTCTCCTTGGTTAGTTTACCAGTTCTGACCACACTTGACAGGTCGTGCAGTAGGCCAGGCCTACCGATCCACGCAAGTATGATTATTACAATATTGGTGCGCTATAGAATATTGAACACTTGAAGATACCCACATCTGTGTAAATGTAATGTGTGTAACACACCTTGACTGGAAAAGCTCCATTTCCACCAGCGAGTGCAGGAAAGATATGTCATGTTCAGTTTCTACATGGCCTCTCTCTGTTCCACGAGGGGGAGATTCACGACCAGAAGTCTCTCTGATCTAGCTTGACGATCGCACGATGTGCTTACTCACCGTCCAGCTGCAAACACAAGCGGACGCAAAGTCGTGATTCAACTCGAAAGACGCACTGCAAGCTGATGAGTTGTCCCAGCGCTTGCGAAATCGTCGAAAGTTTCGCCGAAGCGAACCAGCTGTTGCCCAACAAGTGCGGGACCGCAGAAGAAGAACTGAGAGTGAAGCGGTGGGAACGTCCACTCGGAGACGTCAAAGCCCAGCGTCCCTCGTCCGCAGCGATCGCAGACCGAGAGAAAGCGGGAAAGGCTTGGAGAAGATGAAGCGTGACGACGGGCCGTTCCTGACGCACGTCGCTTCAGAGATGCACGTCCACTCTGCACACAGAGTGACTGCGTCAACGAACTCCTCTCCAGTCTTACCCAAGGCTTACTGTAGTCCTGCCTGTTGCATATGCAGAATGTTGACAGTGGAGTGGTGGCGTTTCTATGTGTGTGCATTTTTATGACCTGTGAGAGGGCTTTTTTGAATTGTCACATCTAGCTCCAATCCACTTGGTGAGCACCACCCATAACATATATATACAGTATATATATATATATATAGTTAAGAGTGACAGGAAATGCAGGGGGAGAGAAAGAAAAAGACAGAGAGTAAAAAAGAGAGAGTGTGTGTGTGTGAGAGAGAGAGAGAGTGAGAGAGCAAGAGACAGTGTGTGTATGTGTGTGTGTGTGTGTGTGTGTGAGAGAGAGAGAGAGAGAGAGAGAGAGAGACAGAGAGAGAAAGAGAAAGAGAAAGAGAGAGAAAGACATGCAGAACGGATTCCACCCCAGAGCATTATGGTGAGGCCTTTGCTCCCATGGTACACATGCTCATCAGGTGAGCTACTGGGATCCCGTGAGAGAGCAGTTAGCATTTTGTGAATCCTGAGGCCAGAGCCTGAGACCTTCCCCCTACCCACCTACCCACACACCCACCCACCCACACACACAATCCACCCACCCACACACACACACACACACACACACACCCAAACTCTTCCGGCTCCCTCCAATTCTACGACCCTCTCCTCACCCTGAACATAGACCTACAGTGGGCGAGGCACCACAGGGGTCAGCTCTAGGACCACCTAGCTATTTGCGAAGGGAATGGACTTAATTAAAAGCCCCGTCTGGGCTTAAAACGTTGCCAAGCACTGCAGGCGGCTGGCCTGGAGGCGGCCAGGCTGGAAGGGCTGAAGGACAAATGATTCAGATGTGGAGTCATCAGCCGAAGCCGCCTCTGCGGTTTCATCATGTGTTTTGCTCTGTATGTTTTGATTTTTCAGGAAGAGGCACAGTTCCATTCCAGCACACACTTCAGACCATGTGAATACACTGACCTATGCACAAAAACATGCACACGACACATTTCTGAATTCAAAAGAGGAATTTGATCCCTCTTACCGTGGGCCCTCAGTGTCCCCTCACAATCTCTCTGCTCATTTCTCGGTTGGTTATCCAAAAGTGTGTGTGTGTGTGTCTGTGTTGCAGCCTGTTGGAACCTGAGTACACTGCCCTGCCTAGCCAGAACCTCACACCTTATTGCCATGAAAAATTCACACCTATCTCTTTCACTTAACAACCTTTCGAACCGCTTTCTCATCAGTGGATGCTGAAAAGAAAGGAGAGAGGGACAGGGTAAGGACAGGGTAAGGATACCAGGGACAATCAGCAGAACGTCCACTCTTCTATCTCAGGGAGAAATCTGCTTTCGACTTCAAAGTTGGAACAGAAAAAAACCAAAACGTTTCTGCACTTTTAGTGGAGGAATCCTCTAAATGAAGCCTTTTATGTCTAAAAGAACCAGCTGCTGTTAAAAACAGAACAATGCAGTGGCAAAAAGTTCTAGAACCTTTTTTCAGGGCTGCAGAGATGGTCTGTGTGTGTGTGTGTGTGTATGTGTGTGTGTGTCTGTGTGTGTCTGTGTGTGTGTGTTTGTGTGTGTGTGTAGCATGGAGAAGACAACTTCATTGATTCCATATTCTTCTCTTTCTAACTCTCTCTCCTTTTCTCTCTTTCTCTAACTCCAACACAAACATAAGTAGACGCACACACCGACACACGCGCTGCCCTGTGACTCTCCCCCCGTCTCTGTCTGATGTCTGTTAACAGGACACAATGTGGTCCCAGAGTGCTCTCTGTCTAATATGAGGGGTCAAACATGAAAGAAATGAGGGTAACATGAGGACCTAGAGATTGCCGCACACATACAGGCAAACGCACGCATACACACACCAACCAAGAGCAAATGACCATTCCGAGTCAATACTCCTCTTTATCACTGGCCATGTGTGCGCGCACATTTGCGAGTGCGAGCGCGTGCGCGTGTATGGGTGCGTGTAGCTGTCCGTTGCACGCGAGCGTGTGTGGTTTGGACTTCAAAGCAGCACGCCATAGACGTCACTCACCCATTGAGCAAGGAATTGGACGGGGGAGGGGGGCCAGGGGACCAGAAGGAGACCCCCTTTCTGATTTCTCAGGAGATATGACGTGTCATCACAAAGATGGCCATTTAGCGTTTTTATAGGGAGGTGTGCGTGAGTGGGGAGAGTTTTGGGCAAGGAGAGAGTGGTTTTGTTCAAAGGTTTGAGGCCTGACTGTCTGTCTATCTGAGTGACCAAGCACAGACTCACAACCCAACACTCTTACTAGGATGGCAGAATATACATACAAATCTGAATAGGTAAAAAAAAGCTTGACTCTTTTTACCTTCACGTTTTCTCAGTTTTGTGTTTTGGGACTGAAGTGTTATGAATTTAATGAGCAAACAAACTAGACAGAAAGAACAGAAAGCTCATCTATAAAATATTCAAAACCAGACACCTAGATTCCTGCTTTGAAATCCACACAGCCTCTTTCTTCCCCCCTTTGTTCAAAAGGTTTGCAGGATCCTAGCACATGATCTGTCTTATACCTGAGTGGACCAAGCACAGACTCACAAACCCAACACTCTTACTAGGATGGCAGAATATACATACAAATCTGAATAGGTAAAAAAAAGCTTGACTCTTTTTACCTTCACGTTTTCTCAGTTTTGTGTTTTGGGACTGAAGTGTTATGAATTTAATGAGCAAACAAACTAGACAGAAAGAACAGAAAGCTCATCTATAAAATATTCAAAACCAGACACCTAGATTCCTGCTTTGAAATCCACACAAGCCGTCTTTCTCCCCGCCCCCCCCCTCTCTCTCTCCTCTCTCTCTCTCTCTCTCTCTCTCCTCTCTCTCTCTCTCCTCTCTCTCTCTCACACTCCACTCAATCACTACTCACACTCACTCCACTCACTCACTCAATCACTCACTTCTCCTCCCTCCCTCCCCTCCCTGCATCTCTCCCCCTCTCCCCGGCCGCTTCCGCTCTCCCTCGCCCCCCCCAGCCCTCCATTACAACCCACCGCTCATCCACCTAACCTACCTTTATCCTACCCTACCTCACCTACCTACCTAACTACCTCACCTACCTCACCTACCTCACCTACCTCACCTACCATACCCTACTACCTAGCCTACCTACCTACCTACCTACCTACCTACCTACCTACCTCTCTCTCTCTCTCACTCACTCTCCCTCTCTTCCTCTCTTCCTCTCTTCCTCTCTCCCTCTCATCCTCTCTCCCCATCCCGCTCTCCCTCTCTTCTTCTCGCCTCCCATATTCCTATGCCTCCCATACGCATCACACAGCTGCAGGGTGTCATGTTGCGCACGTGGAACTATTTGCTCCCCGAAGGCTGACAGTCGTTATCATCTTGTTGTTACAGTAATGGACACAACTCATCAATGCACCGATCTGGAACTAATCTGGCCCCTTTTGTTTTCAACACATTGTGCGAATAGCAGACTAAGAATATAAATCATTCAATTGTTCCTCGCGGAAAGAATGAAAGCAAGCGCGGGTCCTTTCCAAAGCAAGGCCGTGACTTAGGGCTGCTGGTGAAAGAAGACCTCCGGATATAATATTCAAATTGCTGCTAATGAAACTTCCTAAAGGGTAATGACTCATCGTTTTCAATAGAAGGATCCTCAGTGTTGGATTTCATTCTTTTTTTAAATGAAGGGGAATGAAGCTGACCCCGACCCCGTTCTCTAGTTACACCCCTGAGTCTCCTGCTCTCGTCCTTCGCTCTGTCCCTCTATCTTTCTGTCTCTCTCCGTCTTTCTGTCTCTCTATCACTTTCTGTCTCTCTCTCTCTTTCCCTCTCTCTCTGGGTGTCATTCTTCCCCTGGGCAGCTGTTTTTCTCCTGTCACCATTTAAGACAATACTGTGGGGGTCGGGTTGCCTCCAGCTCTACTGTAGTGTCATTCTAACATTCTGCTGTCGTTTGCGTAACGTTTGCGTAACGTTTGGCCTCGCTCTGCTTATTTAGGGCCTTGTGGCCTGGCCCATGGGGGGATTAGGATCTGTGGGCGCTGTGTGTGTGTGTGTCTGGGTGTGTGTGTGTGTGTCTGGGTGTGTGTGTGTGTGTCTGGGTGTGTGCATGTGTGTACAAGTGTGTGGGTCTGAGCGTGTGTCTTCGTGTGCATGTGTGTCTTTGTGTGGAATGATGTAAGACTCTGTACCTATTTGCTTGCCTGTCTGCGATCATCCCGCTTGTGTCATTCCAGTTTTATGTCGGGTTGATAAGAGTAGATCTGAGATCGTGTGGATGTTCTTAAACCCTTCCATATGTGGATACCTGCTCCGCGCCCTGTTGCAACACAGCCAAGACAATGCGGGGACAAGACTGGGCCGCCGGTTATTTTGAGGAGCCGTCCGCGTGTGTGTCGTGCCTCTACAAGGTCCCATACAGGTGTGACAGCGGGGACAGAAGAGAAGAAGCGCTGATGGGTGGTGGTGGTGGTGGTGTGTGTGTGGGGGGGGTCAGAGTGTGTTTGGACAGGGACCACTCCAGTCACACCCCCACAATGACAGGAATGCCATCCGAGCTGCCACACACAGGCCCCTCTGACCCTGACCAACGCCAGACCCCAGCTCCATCCACAGTTGTTCCCGCAGCCTGTTGTTTTTTTTAGGGGAGTAGGTGGAGGTGAAGAGAGCAAGGGAGGTGGAGGGAGGGAGGGAGGGAGAGAGGGAGAGAGAGAGGGGAAGGGAGGGAGAAGAAGGGGGGGGCGGGGGGGCTGCAAGGGTGCAAAAGAGGAGCCTCCTTTGTACCCTGATGGTGGCCCTGGCGGGGTGTTAAATCAGAGTGTCGTTTTGTGGGTGTTCTGTCATTAGCACCTCTTAATAGAGAAAATCTGTCGCAGCACTTTTACTTTGGCGTGAGCCACGGTTCATGTACTGGAAGCACTGGAGCCGTAACCATAACAACGTGCATTTGATTATGAACCATCGAGCATAGACTCATTGTTTCCAGTGCTGTCTTGGATTCTATGTGTCTACGAAGTGACTGGGGCGGTGTGTGTGTATTTGCGCGCGTGTGTTTTTTTTGTGTTTGTGTGTGCGTGTGGTGGAAGGGTGGGGTGTGGCGCGGAAGGATTTGTTTAAGGCCCACCCACTCAGTTAACATGCAAATAATACCTTGCCACTGTGTGCGCGTTCTACAAGTACATTAACTGTTTGCGCAAGCTCTTATGAAAGTGCCTTATGGTGTACCACTGTGTGTTCCTAATTGAACATGCCCCCATCAGTCTGTGTGTGAGGGGGGGGTGGGGGGGGGGGGGGGGGGGTCGGTAAACATCAAATGTATGTGTGTCCAAACCTTTGCTGGCATGCTGTGTGCAGTCAAGGCAGCAGATTTAGTGCAGGTTTGGCCTTGGAAAGGCGGGGTGGGGGTGGGGAGGGGGGGTGACGTGTAGCAGCAGGTGTGTCTGGTCCTCTGAAACACAGAGAACTGACAGGGTCAAAGGTCAAACAACCTCAAAAGGGAAAGTAAGCCTGGACGGAGACTGAAAAAGATTACCTTTGCGGTAAAGAACATAAATATCTGAACACTAACAATACCTTACAGTAAAGGTCAATTTTGTAACTTTGGGTTAGTTGCCTCAGTGTTCAAACGGCATTGCGAAATTCCACAGAGGTCCTGTGGCTCTTAAACGATCAAAAAGCAGGAACTCAATCGTTCTTGTCCAGTCAGAGGAGTCTGGACCTGACAGTGACAAATTAGAGGCATGGGGTTACTTCTATCAGCCCAATCCTAGGATGTTCTCAATCTTCTGGTCTTGTCACTTGGCAGAACAAGTATCTATGATGTGATACTAAAGACAACATGGAAACACAACTAAATACATAGTTTCCACTTACTGACTTTGCTCCAGCAAATAAATGAATAACTGAACCTTCGTACGGACTCAACAAGGCCTTTGCTGTCTAATCATTCTTCAACTAATACCAGGGTGAGGGTGAAATGAGTGCCTGGCTTTGCATGTTCCCAAACCCTTATTAGTTAGAATAGTGTCCTGGAGCCCTCTGTCTGCCTTACTGTAAGTGGCACTGTGTCCTCAGCCTGGCTGGTGCGCCCATAAATAACGCCCCCCTCCCCACACTGTGACAGGACAGGTTGAGATGAAAGGTTCCAGCTTGTCGTCTGTTCCTCCGAGCCTCTTATTAAAAGGCTTTTACATGTAAACAGCACGGAGAGGTGAGCTTGTTAAACACGAGGGAAGAGACCTGTCTTTTCTGTTCTTTGCTTCTCTCTCTCTCTCTCTCTCTCTTTCTCTCCCTCTCTCGCTCTCCTCAGCTCTCACTCTCGCTCGAGGTCTTTCTTCATCGCTTGCTCTCTCTCTCTCTCTCTCTCTCTTAGTCCCTCTCTCTCTTTCTTTCATGCTGTTTTATGGGCCTCTTCTCTGGCACAGTCTTTGTTTTGTTGTACAGAGGTGAAGACAAGGCCAAGGGAGAGTTTTGAAAAGTTCACTGTCGCTCTACTTGCGAAACAAACACATCTTCGTAGTCCTGTTTGGAAGCACGTTCGTACCTACATCCAGAAAAAGTCCACTTTCTCCATTTTTTCCCCATGACATGGTCTATGGGTCAGCAGCTATTTGAATAAACATGTTTCCTTTCCTTCATATTATTATAACGACCAACGAACGATAGCCTTGAATAGGCCGTAGTTATGATTGAATAAAAATTATGTAAACCCTGCCAACGAAAATCCACCATCGAAAACCTCTTATTTTGATCTCCTTTTTAATATTGATCGTCGGTGGGCTGCGACGAAAATCGAACTGTTGGGGAACGCCTTCAAAGAAAAACGTTTATATTTGTAATAATCCGGGACTGGACACAAAATCAAGACACTTGATTTCAAACGACCTTTAGTACTCAGGTAGCGTTGTGAAGAACAGTGAAGGGACTTTGGTTTTGAACAAGTCACGTAAACCATTCAAAGGGTTCTTTCTCCTCCTCCTGTTGGAACGCTCCTAAATGCTACCTGTTGAAGGTAGAAGCTCATGACTGCAAAGTGTGGATTGGAGGTGTCTGTTGCCTCTGTTTGTGACCGTGCCTTGTGTCAACAACCCCTACAGTGAAGCTGCAGGGAACAAACACACATGCAAAATTTCCCAAAGAGTTGATTACAGGTTGAATCCATTGTTGCTTCTCAACAAACTCACTTCAATTTACAGCCAACAATTCTTGCGTTTTTTCAGGGGTTTGGTCAGTGCTTGGAATAATATTTGAATCCAAAACCAGAAATGACACCTTTTTGACAACTGTTGATTTATGTCAATTTTTTTTTTTGTTACTGCTAGAAGAAATATTCAAATTCGATGCTAAAGCCTTTTAGCTAAACTAATTTACATGCATTCGGGCTCAGAAGCCCCTGCATGCCCAAGATATTGATCTGTCCTGTCAAACTTTGATACAAAACAGACTAAAGAGAAACGGATGTTAACTTGGCTGTTAAAAAAAAGAGACTTGGGTAGAGGCTTGATTGCTCATTTTGCCTAACTGTACCAAACCCAGAATCAACACGACACCCACAGGATCATACCCCGTGACTTACACCCCGCCGTATAAATTCCTCCTCTCCCTCTGCTCCGCCTCTTTTCTTTTGACCACATGCCACTGTGAAGAGAATCATTCATTCTCTTATCAGGTGGGTCTCTGCGTTTGCTTCTCCCTCTCCCCATTCCCTTTGTCCCTGCCGACAATGGGGTGATCAGGAATGGGAAGGGGAGTTGGGAAAGAGAGAGAGAGAGAGGGGGGGGGGTTGAGGGATAAGAAGGTGGTGTTGAGGTGATCGTCTTCCTTCACGGAGAGATGGTTCCAGGTAAAGGGCCTCTTTTCTCCCTCTGCTTCTCTTTGTTGTGTCCTAAGGTCCTCGGGTGAGGAGGGGGGATACAATGAAAGGGTTGTGTGTGTGTGTGTGTGTTTTGGGTCCATGTGGCCGCTTTGGAGTGGGTTTGTGCGACCCCTTCAGTGTGTAGTGGGATGGATGTCAGTGACCGGGGCCGCTGACTGAAAGGGAGTGAGGGGGTCACACACCCAAACACACACACACACCTCGTTATCGTCCGTGAGGTTAGGTTGTCAGTGACCCACAGTAGAAGAGCACAGAGGGGATTCAAGGGCCATCTGACTTGTCAGCATCCCACAGAAGTCCTCTGAAACTGGGGGAGGGAATCACCTGTCCTCCCCCTCCCTGGAGAACCAGAGAGTTGAAGAGAGTAGAAGGTGAGGACAGAGAAATCTAACAAGTAGTTCCCAAATGTGAGCCAAATGTGGCTAAATGCACCAAAACAGCTGGTTTGAATTGAAATAATTTCATGTGACTGGGCATGGTTCAATCAAGGGTCTCCTTTGTGTGCGTGTGTGTGACCGTGTGTGTGTGTGACCTATATGTTCTGAAAGGGAAAGCCTCCATTAAAGATCACCTGTTCTGCCCCCCACCAGGTATTCCTACCTTCCTTTCATTCATCCTCTCCTTCCCTCCATCCCTGGATGAATGCAGTGGCTTTTGGCCCAGGGCTGCAGGGATTACTTTGAAGTGACACAATATCTCTCTATGAGCGTGTGTGCCTGCGTGAGTGTGTCTGTGTGAGAGTGTTTGTGTGTCTATAGAATTTTGCAGATGAAAAAGAAGAACACGTTTAGTGCATAGGTAGTAACTGACATTGGATTACTTTACCAGGCCACTTTGCAGTGTGTGTCTGTGTGTTTTTTTAGTGTGTGTATGAGTAAGTGAGTGTGTGTTTGCCTTTGAAGGGTTAATCCTATAGGGACGGGTTGTGTGTGTGTTTTTTCAAAGGTTTAGCACCCCATTGTTAGCAGCTAATGAATGTTACTAGAAAAAGGTGTGTGTATGTGTACACACTCCCGTGTGACTGTTTGTTGTACCTGTGTGTTTATGAGTGTACGCGTACAAATCCACTGTTTGTGTGTGGAGGAGCCCCCCCCCTCCCCCCCCCCCCCCGCCCCCCCCCCAGAGGAGTGATATCCTAAGAAGCTCTGTTGATGGTTATCTGAGTCTTTGTCACCCTGACTAATATGTGTATACGTGTCCGCGTGTGTGTGTGTGTGTTTGACAGGATTTAAAAGTGAGACAAGAGCTGTTCCTTTTCCACCCAACCCAAACAGAGACCTGACAAGTCCGCTGCACTTAGCAGAGGTGTGCGGCCACGGAGGGGAGGGGTTTGTGTGTCATGTATCAAAGCTGATGTACGGGCATATGCGTGTGGATATCTCCGTGCGTACGTCTGCGTGTATGTGTAAGTGCAGACGTTGGGATGATGACATTTGTTTTGACGGGCATGCATGACCCAAATCACATCGGCTTGTTTGGTAAGAATGCGTTTTCGCAATTGACGGCCTCTTTCTGTAAGGCACCGGGGACGTCCAACAGTGTGGTGTGAGCTGCCAGTTCAGGAAGACATCATTAAGAGAGGGGGAGGGCCAGTTAGAGAGAGGTCACACCTGTCGAAGCTAAATGGTATCATCCATCCTTAATTCAACTTCCATCTCTTTTTGACTCTGACAGCCTCTTCAAGAGGATCGTCTCCAAAGTGAGGTGAAATGCGGGCGCGCGCACACGCACCCTCACACAGGACCCGTGTGATGGGGGAGTTGAAGGATGGATGGGGGTCACAGAAGGGGGAGAAAGGGAGAGAGGGGAAGCTGTCTAAACAACACGGTGACTAAGGAGGACAGAGTCCATGCACGAATATCCAAACTGCTGCGTGTGTGTGTGTGTGTTGGCGCGCCTGCATGTTTCTATGTGTTTCTACATGTTCCGGTGTGTTTGCATCTGTTTCTGTGTGAGTGTGTCTCTTGACATGAGGCTGTGACTTTGTGCGAGTGTGTGTGTGTGTGTGTGTTGTGGGGGGGGGGGTTGAGTGTGTCTGAGTTAGCTCTTATCTTAATGGGATCTGCCTTGGCCCAGTGCTGCAGAGTGTGTTGCTGAAGGCCAGGGTGTGGTGTCCTCCATTACAAGGCATTCTGATGCTAACGCTAGCTGCTAAGCTCCCGGGCCCCCCCTCCATGACAGCCTCCATTGTGCCTCGCACTCCGCACAGTGGGGTTGTGTCTACAGCACTCAGCAGGGCTCCACAGAAGCCCTGGAGATGGGTGTGTGCGAGTGTGTTTAGGTGTGTGGGAGATGGGGTACGTTAAGGATAGCGGCCCAGGGCCTGGAGGTGTATGTGTGTGTGTGTGTGTGTGTGTGAGTGAGCGGGTTTGTGTGTTAACGTACTCTGCAGGGAACTTCATCTGGCAGCTAATTTGCCTTCCCCTCTCTTCACCCACTGCTGGCTCACACAGAGATTCTGTCACACCCAACCCTCCCACTCCCCATGTCTCTTTCAGCCTCCTCCATCCTCTCTACCTTCATTCCCCTGGTTCTCCCCGGCCCACTCTTTTACCCGTCTGTCTTTCCATGTCTCTCTACTTTATACGTTCCCCCCCCCGCCCCCCCTCCCTCCCTCTCTCTCGTTCTCCCCTTTCCTCTCTCCCCTTCCCAGACGGATGAGGAACGAGTCGCGATGTGAAGCGCGTCTGGGTGGCTGCATCCCTGCATTTGCATGTGTGTTCAGTTCAGACAGCGAAAGCCTCTCTCAGACTAATTTGAGAGGCTTAAGGGTTTGGAGGCTGCTATGTCCTCTGGTCAGTAGTTGTGCTCATGGCTAATTCACCCTGCTTAAGGCAATTGGTCTAATAGCCAACGTCTGAAAACGTTGAATTATGGTGGGGATTTAAAAGTGATGGGTTTCGTTCTCCAAAACAGAGACAAGTCTACCTTGTATTACAGATCTGTCAACATAGAATTAAAAGTCTAGATAGTACCCATAGCTGAAAAGTATTAGAAAGTGTGATTTGGGTTTGGGGAGGAGTGGAGGAGGGGATAGAATATTACATCTTTTCTTTGAGTTATAGATGCATTTGAACTGCCTGATTTACCAACATTGAATACTGTTGAATGTGACTCTGTGTAGCAATAGAACTACATTGTGATTCTGTTTCGAGGTTCATTTGTATTCTGAAGGTAAAATAAACCCTCATTCAAATCCTAAATGCATATATGAAAATCCCAAACCCAGCCTAGAACACTGTGGCCTAAAGGTGTTGGCTCAACTCAAAGTCCTAAACACATACAGTTTACAAACCTTGCCCAAAATCCCAACCGCAAACCATTATCTTGAATCTATCTCGGTTTTGCTGTTGGTCTGAAGTTTGTGATGGTACGGAAGTCTTTGCAACATCCTCACTTACTGTCCACTCACACACACACACACACACAATTTGTAAAGTGGCATACTCTTTGAAGTAAATAGGTTAAACAGGTTTGGATTACAGTGTCTGCATTAAAGCCCAAACGCTCCTGAGATACGAGGTTCTGCCGAACCCACCGCCCCCGCCCTCTCCCCAACAGTGATTAACTCTCTTGTGCTAATCACCCTGGCTCATAATAAAAAGGTGTGTTCTGAGTCTTCATTCTCCCACACACACACACACACACACACACACACACACACACACACACACACACACACACACACACACACACACACACACTCGCACAGACAGAGAGACACACACCCTAAACCCCAAAGTAGAATTTGTGGGCCAGATTTTGAAAGGGATTTGTTAAAGCAGGCAGGGAAGACAGGCAGACAGTAAAACATATGTCACTCCCAGGGAGGTCATCATGCTAATTTAGCCACCGTGGCGAGAGAGGGTGGGGGGCTGGTTAGGGTGGAGGGCAGGGGAAGCCTCCTGGTCACTGCACCCCAACCAGGACCCCTAGAACATGTTGTTTTTATGACCACCTTCAGGCACAAACTAGCATGGCAATAAGTACCTACGGTGTGTGTTTGTGTGTGTGTTTCCATTGAGAAAATCAGGGATGAGAGTCAAGGAAACTGTCTGCTGTCTTGCCTTGAGCAGGTGGGATTGTGTGTGTGTGTGTGTGTGTGTGTGTATGTGCAAGGTTGTTTAAATTCCTGTTCTGTCACAGAAGCAATAGGGGGTGAGCCCCCTGCCTATCCTTCTGTCTATCTTTTTAACTGGCTCACTGTCTTTTTGTCTCTCTATACCCCCTCTCTCTTTATATCTCTCTATCTCTTTCTCTTGCTCCCTCTCTCTCTCTTTCTCTCTCATATCCATCCCCATCCACTCATTCTACCCCACCTCACATCCACCTCTCCTCCCTCCTTTTCTGTCATTTCACCCCATCAGCCCTGCCTTATTCTACCCACGCTTGCCCCTGCCCTCCTCAGTGCCCTCCCCTCTCTCCCACCCCTGCCCTCCTCGCTACCCTCCCCTCTCTCCTACCCCCTCACTCTCTTACCTGCCCTCTCCCCTCTCCCCTCTCTCCCACCCCCGCCCTCTTCCCTGCCCTCTCCCCTCTCTCCCACCCGTTTTAGTCTCTTCTGTAGACGTATCCTGTTTAGCCAAAACGCACTGACCTCCCCTCATACGCCGCTAGCCACACGCCATCCACCCTCCCACCTCTAGTTGCCAGATTTGCGCTTTGTATGCTTAGCCTGGCCTCCGAACCACTGCCGCTCATCGATGAGTCAATCCACTCGTCTCCCAAGTGATCTTTACCATTATCCCAAACTCCACCTTTTCCTCTCCTCATCACTCCCAAACCCCTTACGTATTTTTGAGAAACCGGGCCAAAAACGTAATAATAAGCCCTC
>BROE01000014.1:8564294-8690973 GCA_036571765.1 Plecoglossus altivelis | reverse complement strand
CTCTCTCTCTCTCCCTCCTCACCTTTTCTCTCCTCAGAGCTTCCTCCTCTAACCTGAAACCAAACCCATGGTTATACGTTCGGTCCACCTCACCTACCTTCTCACTCTCATTTTCCATCACTTTCCACGCGCACAGACCGCAGGCAAACTGTCCGCACTACAGACACACGCACAGACGTGCAGCATGGGTCCATGCACAACATCCCTTCTATCTCTCTATCTCACTAAGTCTGTGAATGTTGTGGGCATGGTGGTGGTTTTATGGAGCCCCCCCCCCAACCCCCCTCCCGCGGTGTGGACAGCTTGTCCCAGTCTGTGCCCCCGCCCCACCCCTGGGGCTTGGATTGTCTGGCACTACTCACAGGACCAGAGATTACAACCACCACCCCACCCACCCCCCCGCACACACCCACCCCCACCTCCCTTGCTCACTCCTCACCCCAGCGCCGGGCATTGGGCACGGCCCTATTGCCACACACACATGTCATTGTTTTTGTTCTTCCAACTATAAATTCTCTCACACACACGCAGACACATGCGTGGGGCTACTTAGTTCGCTGCCCCATCAGTCATGGAGTCAAATCAGTTAATCAGTCAATATGACAGTCTCCAGGAGAGAAGTGCTTTTGTTGATTTGAAGGGCAGCTACCTGTGGTTGACCTGTGTGTGCGCATGTGTTAGTGAGTGAATGAGAGAGATAAGGGAAAAGAGAGATAGAAAAGAGATAGAGGACAACCTTTTACAGTAGGGAAACGATTAGACAAAGAAAGAGACGGTGGAGAAAAAGACCGATAGAGAGAGAGAGAAGGAGACTGGAAAAGATGGGGTCAGAAGGGGGAAATAGTTTGGAATCTTGCCTGTCAGGTTGACGAGGCGAATAATTGCAGTTCTGTCAAAAATGTTTTTGAGTATGAGAAAGTGTTACTTCCTCCAACTGTTTTGGAACAGGATACACCATCACAAACAAACAGTTCATTCCTGACAAACCAGTCAGGTTTTCCAGAAGTGAATGAGGGCATGTACCCTGTAAATCCAAGCAAAGGGGATATTTTCCACATGAAAGTGCACTAAACCAATCTCAGGAGCCGTGAGCCAACCACAGACCTGACTGACGACTCTTGACCCCTGTCTGGAGAGGAAGTGCTTGGTAAACAGACAGGAAGGACAGTAGATGGTATCAGAAAGTGAGTCAACGGGGTTGAGTGTGGGAAAAAAAATCCCTACAAAAAACAAACGTCCGTGTTTGAGAGCCCAAAACAGGAAGAAGTGTCTAACTGATCGGTTACCATGGCAATGGCCGGTTTAAACTTTTGTCCCGTGGGGGGAAGGAGGGCTGTAGGACCCATGCAGATACTGCATAGCTACACATACAAACAGTAGAAAAGTCATAGTCCTTGCATTGAATCAATTAGTGACCTGAGGGGAGTCCTTTACACACACACACAAACTCCTGAAAGTGCAGCATAAGCATTGAAAGAAATTTGAATTTATAAAACCACCTCAAATGTCTGACTCCTTCTTCAACCTCTTCTACACAACTCCCCCCCCCCTACACACACACACACTAACTCCATCCACTCCTCTCTTTTCATCCACTTTTCCACTAAAAGTGATTTATCTTCCTCTGGCCCCAGTCAGAACAGTTCTTCTGTCTGGGCTCCAGCCCCCAGGTTTATTTGGTCTTTGTTTGGAGTAAAGCCTAGTTAATGTCCTACTCACTGCAAACAAACCGACAGCTGATTTATGGAAATTAGCCATGAAGGAAATGCTCTAAGATAAATCAAACCTGCCCACCCTGTACTCCACACCCACTCCTCCAACTACTGTACACACATTTCTTCAATGTGTGTGTATTGAACACAGATGCACAGACACACACCCCCTCCATTTTCTATGACAACGCACTGAACCCAAGTCCATACACACGCAAACACATACAGGGACATTCATGACCGGAGTCTTCCAGGGAGTGTATGGCTGTGTGTTGGTGAGTGGGTGCTGATGTAATGACTCATTGGGAGCTAATGTGGTTTAACAGGTCTCTCTCTCTGACTCCACTCTCTCCATTAAGCCCTGGGCTTTCTTTAGAAGCTTAGCCTACCAGCAAAACCCTGCTGTATGTCCACCTTACCCCAAGGAAACAAACACACACACACACACACACAATACACACTTGTTGACACACAAACATCAACATGCAGTGAACAGTTCATCTCACGTCATTTATTTCCATTCACGGTTGTCGATCTCTCTAATGAAGTAGTGAGGCAAGGGAGACGTCTTTAGCTCTGGCTGGAGAGAGACTCCAAAGGAAGAAAGACCTGCTGGTCCAGAACCGCCATCACACAACACCATGGATGATCTTCTTAGGGGTCCTGGGCTGGCTTACTGGGTGTAGTGGTTAGGTTTGCTGGCCTATATGGCTTAGATCCTGGGATTGAGGGCTCTTGATGTCCTCTAAGGGTCACTGGGAGTGACCTTGTCACCCGCCACTGTCGCTAGAACCCAATGACCTGACCTCAAGCAGGAAAAGCCCAAGGACCGAACTTGGTCACCTTATCCTCGCCGATTTTTTCAGAGGGAATCTCTCGTGCTTTGTCACCCTCGTAATCTCTCTCTCTCTCTCTCTCTCTCTCTCTCTCTTCCTCTGTATCTCGCTCTGTCTCTCTGGAAAGCGGTTTAAGGATCCGGTCTGTTTCTCTCTCTCGAGGAGGAAGGCCTGAGATTAGTCTTAGATATCAGATGCAGAGAAACAATTTGAACGCTCACCTGCATCCACTCGCGTATGGTTTTCATTAAACACATTCATCTTACAAACACACCCACACAGACAAACAGCCGGCAGACACACACACAAAAAATGCAGAAGCACATCTTACATGGAGCATATACACACATACACACTTCAACAACATGTATGACCCACGATCTATGTGTGGGGGGACAGGGAGGGAGTCCTAACTATTTAGGTGATGAACCTTCCGATTATTGCGTAGTGTGTGCGTGCTTGCAGTTGTACCCGTGGTGAGTGTATATATGTGTGTGTGCGCGCGTGTGTGTAGGAGAGTTTAATCAGAGAAGGCCTTGTCCCAGACAAATTTGTGGCCCCCGGCCCCTAATTCATCTGGCCAAGCATGTCCTTGGGCTGCCTTCCCACTGCTAATGAAAAGGGTCCCATGCTCACGAAGGTCAACCAGATCCTCGCCTACCTACTCATTGCCCCTCTCTCTTTCAATTTCTCTCTATCTCTCTCTCTCTTTCTCTCTCTCAGTCTTTCTCTCCCTCTCCATCTTTCTTCCTCTAAGTGTCTCGATGGGCATTTCTCTTTCTCACTCACTCTTCGGGACTCGCTCTCTCCATCTCTCTCTTTTTCTACGCGCATTTTTTGTCACTCGACAAGTCCATATTGTGGCCTACTTGTTCCATTTCATCGTTCAAATAAAACGGCCTCCCCATCTGTCAGGATGGAAACTAGAGAGAGAGACAGTAGAAGGACCCGGAAGAAGACAAGAGAAAGTTTGTTTATAAACAGAATGAGAGGCTGAGAGAGGCGTGGGGTCATGACCGAGTAAAGAATTGAGCAAGAAACAGGGAGAGAGGCAGAGAAAGAGACAGTCCAAATAGGGAGAGAGACATGGGGGGAACACCACGAAAAGAAATTCTGTGAGTGAGAGAGTGAGAAATAAAGGGGAGAAGTGGAGAGAATGGGGGAGATGGAGGAAAGGAGAGAGAGAGAGGCAGACGTGAGAGATTTCCCAAGGGGGTGATGTTTGCTTTGACCAACTCCTCTGGGGCAGAGAGAGAAGGCCACAGTTTACCACTAAATACATCTCCTCCCCTCCCCCCCATCCCTCTCTCCCCCTCTCTCTCCGCTCATCCCCCTGTTCACCCCCCCACCCCCACCCCCCTACGCACTATGGTCAATAGCAGGCTGACTACTGTAGACCCCTCTGGTACAAGCTAATCAGAACACACACATATACACACTCCCCTGTCCACAGCACAAATCCCCTTTATTAATTAGACTTCATTAGTGACAGTCAGATCAGACTAATAGGTATGGGTTCATGTGTGTGTGTGTGTGTGTGTGTGTGTGTGTGTGTGTGACCAGTGATCTTATAAGTGGGTGTGTGCAGAGTGTGTGGCATAAGGGTTGGGTGGGTTGTGTGACATAAGGGTCTTGACTGAACGCAGGGGGCTTGAGGTGTTTGTGATGACAGTATGGTGTGTGTTTGTGTGTGTGTGTGTGAGCCTGCAAGATAGGATTTACTGCTGGGGCTCAGCTGAAAAAGACGCTGTTCCTTGAATGATCAGAGCCCCAATCACCCGCTACACACACATGTACGAATGCAGACACACACAACATGTTGTTGGACCTCCATAGCTCAGCCCAGTGGCCAGCAGGAGCTGGAGGGCCCAAGCTAAGATTATGTCCCTCATCCAGAGCACCACCAAGCTCTGTCTGGTCACACTCATGTTGGTAAGGATGTGTTTACACAACAGCTGATATAGTCATGAAGTAACAAAGGCTTGGCAGCCTATGAGGGCTACGGTTGGGTGTTGTGGGCAGGGTTCATTTTAGGCCGAAAGCTTTGAGGCAACATGAGCTTGAATGCTAAATGGGATGCAGGGTTTCAAGCAATAACATTCTTTCTAGGAAAGTACATTTGCATTCTTGAGGGCAAACTTGACTGCAGTACCGGAGAACTGGCCTGTTTCACAGCTACGGCATCGTGACCTCTGTCAGACAGAACGGTCAAAGAACGACATTCGCTGACTTCCATGGGATTTAAAGCTAAATCCTGCATGTTAGATGTCGTCGTCAGTGGCAGAACGATATCACATGGTTGGTACAGATGCGATAAGTGAAGCATTTCTTTGTTCATTAAAAAGCCTTTGACTGACGGTTGCCATGCGTTGGAATATTACCCTGGTGTATCATCAAACGATCTTAATGAAACAGTGGCACGTTGTCTTTCAGCATCGGATCTGTTCAGTGGGAATAACGATACGGTCAGTCATTTGACTATGCGTGTGTGTATGTGTGTGTGTACAGTACGTGCGTGTGTGCTTGCGGGGGGTGGAGAATGACCTCCTCTAAATGACAGCTGGGATACAGATGACACATTTGTCATCGCTGTGACGACCAGCATCCCGCATGAGGTTGTATGAATGATGTTGGTCAGGGGTGGGGTGGGGTTGGGGAGGGGGGCTGGGGGGAGAATAACCATATCACTGAGAGTAATGGATCTACCTTGACACCCACCCACCCACACATGCCCACCCACCCACCCACCCACCCACACACACACACACAACCCAATACATATTCTTAGAAGACACATTCACTTTTTGGCACGGATTAATGAGGGGGCGTGAGGTGTGAATGACCATATCACTACACATGATCTATTAACACTCACTCAAAACACTGCTTCACACACACACATACGTGCACATCATACGTACATGCAGATCTCAGCAAATACTCACCAAATCTCAGGGCACCCACAGTTATTTATACACTGACACATTAACACTTACCTAAATACACGCATGCGTAGACACACACTCACACACGTATCGCACACGCACACACGCATGTTTGTCTGACAGAGAGGAGGTTTGGTCAGTTGTCTTGTCGGCAGTGTAAGATCTTTTAGCTTCTAACAAGAGAGAAATACCACAGCGTTGTGAGTCACACACACAGGCACACACACACACACAGGCACACACACACACACACAGGCACACACACATCATGGATGGGAGTACAGTATGTTCATGCTGTCAAAACCTGTTTGCCTACGTGCCACACACATAGTGTTAAATTACCTCTACAATCCTTGAACATAACTGTCTTTCCTGTAAATCAATCCTTGATATTCTAGTCATGGTCAGTATTTGGTCAATTACTCACACACACGCTCACACACTCTTTCTATCACACAGACACACAGACACACACACACACACTCCGAAACAGTCTCATCCACACTTTCCAGGCGAGCGATGGATCTGCCTAGACAGCTGTCTCTTAGACAGGTGTGTGTGCTCTTCACACTTAAACAGAAAAGACAGGAACTCAGAGAATTTACTTAGAGGTTCACTCTGTCCCTGCCCTCCCTCCCTCCTGCCCTCCCTCCCTCCTTCCTTCCCTCCCTCCTGCCCTCCCACCATTCCCTTCCTCCTCGCCTATCTGTCTTTCCTTCCCTTCAAACATTCACCTCACTCCCTTTACTTTTTAGGTCATTACTGACCTCCTCTCTGTCACTCTCTCTCACACACCTTCTCTTTCTCCCTCTCTCTCTCTCTCTCTCTCTCTCTCTCTCTCTCTCTCTCTATCTATTGCTCACTCCGTTTGTTCTAATTTCTTGCTTTCCTTTCCGTTCCTCATTTCTCAGTCCATCCCTTCCGTCCAGCATTGTCACCACTTCCATCGCTCTCACTCTCCATTCTTTTTCCCCATAACCTTGAAAGGTTCAGCAACAGTTTTTAGCACCTCTAAAAATGGCAGAGGGAACAAGTGAACTCTGACCCCTGGGAGGATCAGAATAGAGACCTGGTCAGAGGTCAAACAATCCGTCTCTTTTGTCTTTCTCTCTGTGTGTGTGCGTGTGCATGTGTGTGCGTGTGTCTGCATGTGTGTGTGCGTGTGCAAGCCTGGTACAGTGTGCGCATACTACAGGGTGTGCTAATAGCAAAGACATGAACTGTCTACATGCAACCCAATGTTGAAACAACCGTCAATGGAGCTATCTTAATCATGCTTATGGCACAAACATTCACTTGCACAACACACACCCTGCCACGCCAGTCAGTTTAAAGTTTATTTAATAAATCAACTCAAACAATCCATCAATCACCATTCGGAAAAGAACGTTAACTCAGATGATCCTTCTTTCTCCGATCTCAATCTTGCTAAGAGTCACTGGTTGCGAAAGGCAGCCTTAGGGGGCAAGACCTGAATGTAGTTTAGGATTTAGTGAATGGGAAGGCAGGGTAATTGGATAAAGTTGGACTCCCTAAGGGAACTGCTGAGGAACTCTCTTCCCATAGCTTACTCTTGTTTATAGGTCAAAGTCAATGAAAAGCAAGTGTGCATGGAAATCAATGTACTGAGTGCTGTGTAATGATACTGAGTAGAAGTTTAAAAAAAAGTAACTGGTCCGCTGGGTGTATGAGTTGCTGTATGTGTTGGTATGCGTGCGAGAGTGTGTGTGTGCATAGTGAAGGTGCTTTGGTGCTAAGTAGAGGACAAGCTGGTGTGAAAGCTGATCCACACTGTGGCAGATAATGGTTAAAAGGGAGAGGGGGGGGCAGGTCGATGGGGGAGGTGGCCTGGACGAGTAAGGAAGCAGGGGCTGGGGTTTAAGCCCCATCCCCTCCTGGAAAACGACAGTGACATGGCGGCAACAGCTTTCACTGGGTGCCCCCCCCCCTCCACCACCCCTACCCCCCTACCAAACACACACACACACACACACACCCCACACACCATCGCAGCGTGTGCATTAGTGTGTGGTTGGAAGACAAGCGTGCGAGTGGTGTGGACGCGTGGGGTGGTGGGGATTGGGTTCCATTGTGTGCTTGTCCGAGTCCCCGTGCATGGATCGAGGGGCGGCGGAGGTGGGGGTGGAGGGGGTTGGGGTGGGGGTGGAGGGGGTTGGGGGGCGTTCCTGCGTGTGCCTCTAAATTCCTCTACGGGTGCATCCTCAGGTCTGTGGGTGTGTGCGTGCGCGCGGTGCTGGTGTGCGCGCGTGTGTACCTGCGTGTGCCACAGGGTCTGGACGACGGGGGGCAAAAGTCAAATAAGAGACCCCCAGCTATAAAAAGGGTGGCGTTACCGAATACGAGGCGGGTTTCGAAAAAAGAGAGAGAACAACAATGGCGGTCGTTAAAGGTGGGGGAACCCAACAAGTGTTGGGCTGCCGCCCGTCTGACCTTCGACCCTCTCAGCTGCCGCTCTGCTTGCTTTGGGCTCCGTGCCGCGCAACAGGTGAGCCTGCTGACGGCCGGCCGCCCGGGATAGCTGGAGGGACTCGTGTTTCTCACGCGCACGCCGACAAAGGCGCACACACACACACGCTGACGGGGGGATCGACACATGAGAGAGACGGAGACCAGGCCGGGGCCACGGCGCGTGCACACACACACACACACACGCGCAGACAAACTACACATTCTCACACATTCCATTATCCCCATGTTGAAGTTAAAAGACTAACACCTATTATGTCACCTCACTTTGAACAACTCTCTTTCACACATGTAGACACACAGTGCTACGGGTCAAGTCAGCTCCTTCCACTTCCAAAATACCCACGTCTACAGATGATGAACGTCAAAAACTGTATACACACTTCAATCAACAGACGAACAAACCTGGTTCCGCTGGGCGCCATTGTGTTGCCGTTTCTTACCAGCACGTCCCGTAACTGGACTTACCTCCTCGACAGGCCCTGACTGACAAACAACGCCAAACCGCGTGACCCCTCTCCCGTTCTGATGGGGGGATGTGAGGATATGTCATGCCTCAGGGGCACATCATTTATACAGAGGAGGGATTTGTCCCCGTTGGACGGTAAAAGGTACAATGGAGAGAGTCAGCACACGACCAGAGATGAGCGCACACACACGCAGTTCACACTCACAGTACACATGCACACAGCACACGCACAGCACACACACACACACACCCACTGAAGTCAAAACAAGTCATTGATGTGCAGCTGTCAGAAGCTGGGGCAAACAGTCTCTTACTATCTCTTACACGTTACAGGACACACACATACTGTACACACACGTTCTGTACACACACGCAGTACACACACGCAGTACACACACACATACTCATGGATGTTGGCAGCTTTCCAATAAATACTACAGCCAAGTACAATCAGTGAGAGAGTGATAACATGATGGTGTCCTAGCTGTGTGTCAGGCTTCTGTCACACCGTGTGTGTGCGTGTGTGTGCGTGTGTGCGTGTGTGTGCGTGTGTGCGTGTGTGTGTGTGTCCACCAGCACATACTGACCAGAGCAGGACAGCCGTCCTGTCTGCTGTGGCTCACGTGTGTGTTCTCCGTCTACCTGTGTGTTCTCTCTCGTCTGTGTGTGTGTCAACTAGAAACAATTTGTGTCCACAGCTGTTTTACAGCCTCCTGTTAGCCATCCAAACTCAGCCCCAACGTCTCCTATCCGTCTGTGTGTGTGTGTGTGTGTGTGTCGGTGTGTGTGTGTGACAGTGTGTGTGTGTGTGTGTCTGTGTGTGTGTGTTGGTGTGTGTGTGTGTGTGTGTATGTGTGTGTGACAGTGTGTGACTGAGTGTGTGTGTGACAGTGTGTGTGAAGTTGGGTGGGTGGTTGGATCTGTGTCCCACCTTGTTTTTATAATACAAAGACTTTGGTCATTGTGTGTGGCTTAGTGGCAGGGGGTAAAATAGACCCTGTTTCAGTCTATCAGGGTGTTTGTGCGTGTGTGTGTGCGTGCGAGAGAGTGAGTAAGAGAGATGGAGAGAAAGAGACAAAGAGAGAGCTACAGAGAGAGATGAAGAGAGAGAGAGAGACAGCGAGAGGGACAGAGAGAGAGATACAGAGAGACAGTGACAAGGAGAGAGCTGTTATCAGAGCCAGGTAAGACATGGATACTCCCTCAGTGAAATGTTTAATCCATGGCCTATAGTTCAACAGTCGAATGTCAAAGGTCATCCCAGGTTGCCTGATTTTCACAACAGGGCTGTGGGACTGAGAATTGCAACCTATTTGTGTGTCAGTGTGTGCGTGTGTGTGTGTGCGCATGTGGGTGTGTGTGCACCAGAGGGTTGCTCACCGATTGGTTTACCATGACCTTATGACACAGTTTATCAGGACATTATGGAGACGACCCTTGGCCCTGACACTTTCTATTTCAAAAACGCACTCTGCGTGTTTGCGCATGTGTGTGTAAACACTCACGCTATGCCCTGCCCAAAGACCATAAATTTTCGTCGCTGAAGCATTATCAGTTATTGATAACTCATGTCTTACTTAGGCATTAGTAACTAGCATATCTTGGCTGCTAACTCCTGGAAGATTAAAATACACCCAAGAGGGGTGCGGAGGAGTGTTCCTGTGCAAGTACAAGAAGAAGTGAGTGATTGAGTAGCATTTATGGTCAACATATGGGCAGATCAAATGGAAAGAAGTTCTGACCAACCATCTGCAAGAGTGTATGTGTAGATACTGATTCAAAATGTTCCAAATAAGTGTTCCTCTCACGACTAGAACATTTTACGTTGTCACCATTTTTGACCGAGACCCCAGAAAACCTCCTGGGACGTCGCAAAATGTCTGTGTGACCAAACGGTGGTCCTTCAATTGTCAGCTATAGTCTGTATAGTCTACGTGTCAGCGAATATCTGAAGGCTTCATCCCACAGACCCGCTGATGACAGGCCAACCCGAAGTCTACGAAGCGTTGCTCTTTAGGACACTCCTGTCCAGACGACCCCGCGAGGGAGACCAGCTTCACGTCGTCCCTCATCATCCTCATGCCAAGAACTCACGGGTGCCTTTTCGAAAGCAGGAAACGCAGATTCATTGAAGTGTTTTGGCATTTTGTAAACGTTTGACAAGTTACCGGTTCTTTATTGACTTCGGTGACTGTTTTTCTTTTCCTTCTTGTGGATGTTTTAGGCTGATAACTTTCGGCCTTTCAGTTTCGGCGTGGCGGCACGGTGGGAATGTCTTTGAGTATTTCAGTGCACCACGTCAGTGTGCGTTCGCTTACGTTATTTGTTTGGTTTTCGAGAAAAGGAGCTCCTGCCCACAACTCTGCGTGAGGACGTCCGAAGGTCTGTCTGGTAACAGTGTGTGTGTGTGCGTGTGTGTGTGTGCGTGTGTGTATGTCCGTGTGTGTGTGTGTGTGTAGGTACGGGTGTGTGTGTATGTGTGTGTGTGTATGTGTGCGTGCGTGTGTGTATGTGCGTGTGTGTGTATGTGCGTGTGTGTATGTGTGTGTGTGTGTGTATGTGTGTGCGTGTGTATGTGTGTGTGTGTATGTGTGTGTGTGTATGTGCGTGCGTGCGTGCGTGTGTGGTGGTGATTCATGTTAATGATTGCAGAGTAGCCGTGTTTCTGGTTTCCTGTGTGATTAGCCAGTGAGCTGGGGACCCAGACACGGGGGAGGCTTTTTTTCAGGAGGGCGTCGTAAGATCTGGGAGGATGAGCTCAAAGACAACTTGTAATGTGCTCGTAACATCATTTATTTCGCGCACGCTTTACCCCTAGTGCCCGAGCCAATGAGCTGGCCCCTCGCTGGTGCGTCCATCCCTGAGCAGGAACAGGTTCACATCATCACTCTCATCTTATCTGATGTCATATTTCTGCATGTGCGGTCAAGCCACATTATATGTATCGCAACCTAATTGTGTAAAAGTGCGTAGAGGTGTGCAGGTTTATGGTTTATTGCGTGCGTGTGTGTGTGTGTGTCAGGTGTACCTGTAATGAGGAATGACTCACACAGTTAAAGGTGTCCCAGGACAGAGTGCTTTCTGGAGGAGCTGTGGAGGCTGTCACAGAGTGTACACACACCTGTTTGTCTTGGGCTGTCCACGGACACCAGAATCAACAGCTCCAGATTAGAACAACACTGACTACTAACGCCGTCCAAGTCTGAACAAAAACATTCCTCCTCCGCTCCAGGAATGCTTGTTTGATCGTGTTCTCAGAACGACATCAACAATGTTCCAGAAAAAAAAGACAGCCATGTTCTGAAACTCATTTAAGACTATTTATAACTTTGCTTCACAGCTCAACTTTGTTGAACTGCCTTAGATTGCGTGTGCCGATGTGGTGTGAACAAGTACAAGGGGACGCAGTCTTGCTCATTTTTACTCTCTCTCTTTCTCTCTCTCCCTCTTGTGCTCGCACTCTCACTTTCTCTCTCTCGCTCCTCTTCTTAAAAACAGATAATGACTGCATCCATTGTGTGAATGTTTTTTTTTTTGTTAGCAAGCAGGCTAACAGAAGATTTGAACCCCTAATTACAAGATACCTCTCCAGACCTCAGAGCTGTACTTGGTAAGCAAGTTGAGATTTGCCTGAATGGTGCGCAGACATGATTCCTCTGGAAGCCTATCTCTGCTCATCGCAGGTCTAAGGTCAGATAAGGAGCGTCTAACGGGAAGTGATTGTGAGGTCATGGTGACAACAAGACAGGCGAATGAAACTAGGAGGGAGCAAGTGACAAATGCATTGAGGAAGTTTATTCAAGATGGCTAACGGGTTTCTGCTGTCATTCTGAAACTGATCCGATCATGTTTTATTTACGTCCTGCTTTTTGGGGAATTGTACGGAGCTGAGTTGGTGATAACTGTCGATGCATCCAAGTTAGGCGACACCGCCTTCCTTATTCTTTTCTATGTCCTTTTACTCTCTCTCAAAAAAAACCTTCCTTCATCTCTCTTTTACTCCCTCCTTTTTTCTGTTTGTCTCTCTTGCCACCCCTCTTTCTTTCTCTTTCTCTGCGGTCCCATTGCTATAATGAACACACTGGTAACCTTGTACAGTACACCAGTCAGGAATGCAATGACCTGCCGTAAAGATAACAACAAAAAAACTGGTTTCACCTTAGAGGTGGATCGACCGAAAGAAAGAAAACAAGCGAGGGAGGTGCGGAGGGGATCGCTCAAAGAAAGAGACCGATTCATGTGCCAAACACACGCGAGCTGCAGAACGCTTGGCGAAAACATCTCCGCCTCTCTCTCTCTCCTCCCCTTGTGTGATCCTTCAACCCCTCCTCCCTGCTCCTTCCCTCCGTCCTCAAACCCCATTTCCTCTTCGCTCGTTTCCTCCTGTCCTCTCTTCTCGCCCCCCCCCCTTCCCATTCCCTCTCATTCTTTACCCGTCCATTCATCTTTACCTCCCCCCTACACACACACCTCCCTCAGTGTCTTGTAATCACCCGGCCTCTCTCCTGTCACTCCCTCAACATGGCCATATAATGGCCTTTCTTGTGGTGTGGATGGTGAGGTTGGTGGGGGTTTGTGAAGGCGCTGTGTGTGTGTGTGAGAGAGAGAGAGAGAGAGAGAGAGAGAGAGGTAGTTTTGGAAGGTGGAGTGAGGGACCTGTAGAGTTTACATGAGAGGAAGAGAGAGAGAGAAGGAGAGAGAGAGAGAGAGAGAGAGAGAGAGAGAGAGAGAGAGAAAGATGGTAGCTAGGGGGTAAACGAGGGGTCAAAGCTGAGTCTAAAGGTCCTGGTTTGGAGGTCAAACCAAATGATGTGATGGAGGCAAGTGGGGTTGAGGGCAGATAAGGTGAGGTGGGAGGGGAGCACTGTTAACACACCTCATTTGTGTGTGTGTGTATTTATCAGGTAACGGGTACCTCACTGTACACGTCTGGGCACTTTCTGTCGTAGTATTCAGTGAATGTTTCTGAAATGGTGCGATGTGCATTAGAGTGCCTGTCCATGGCGGTGCCAACCTGGGCTTATCTTCACAGTGTGTTTGACCTGTGAGTGGCTGCGGTGTGGAAGTGACCTGGGGGCCATCCTGGGGTTAGGCAGGGGCCTTATATCAACACCCCGTCCCATCCCTCTGCTCTCCTGTGTGTGTGTGTGTGTGTGTGTGTGTGTGTGTGTGTGTGTGTGTGTGTGTGTGTGTGTGTGATTGATCCAAAGCTCCTGAGGATCCGGCAGTCCGGCTGCTGCTCCGGACAGGGTCACTCACTGACGGATAGCGCCTATCCGTCTCCCCTGGCGACAGGATGGACGATGAACCCTTCCGCTTCCTCTAAATATTTACAGAGCAAGAGCCAATCGGTGGCGAGGGGTGCCCTTCTCCACGCCCGATGAGATTAGGGTAAGAGAGTGACGAGTCTCCGTGCGCGCGTGTGCGCGCGCGTGTTTGACGGCAGACAGATTGCCAACCGTTTGGGTCAGATCACAAGCATTAAGGACGCTAAAAGCTTTCTGTGGCACTAGAACCTCACGGTAAACATAACGTCAGAATCTTTATCTGCCCGTCTAAACATGGTCGCATCAAACTTCTTTCCCTCGGATCGGCATGCCGCAGGACAGCACAAGTTAACCCATTAGTAAATGAGGTCATATCTAATTCATAATTAGTATCGCAGAAATACGCCTTCACACACTCGGAGACACACTCACCTCGTGCGGCCCCCTCTTTCCTGGAGTGAAAGTGCTTCAGCCTGCTTCCTTCCAGCTCAAAGTAAATGAGTAAAATGTGTTGAGCCACGGGGAGGAAGTGGTTTTCAAACCGCTGTGGCATGCTGAGAGCTGAGAGCCATGTTTAAACCAGCTGTGTGTGTGTGCGTGCGCGTGTGTGTGTGTGAGGTAGACTTGCGGGGTCCAAAGCCCGACACAGACCCAGAGTGCTGACCTCTTTGGAGGAAAACCTCCAGAACTCAGACAAAGCTCTGTGTCATCAGCAATGACGGGAACTGGAGCCTGATTCTATTCTACAAAGATGCTAACGCTAACAATGACTTCTCAGCAGGGAGATAATAGACATGCTAACTTCTGATGTGGTTGTGGTGGTAGCAGTCTGATATCCTTTCTGGTTTACTGCCTGGTGTCTGGTTAGCTACCTCGGCCAGGATGGCTCTACATGTACGTTTTCATAGCAATAAGAGTCATTTATCAAATGCAGAAGAAGCTTATTTCCAACAAATCTGCTGTTTCTATGGTTACTGTCGCGTCATCTGTATTTGAGAAACTTTTTTTTCAACAAGAAGTTAGAAGTGGAAATCCACAGGTTGTATACAATTGTTGATCCGGTTGATAGTGTCATAATGCACTGGAAGGTTTTTGCTTGGCCAACTTGTTTGTGTTTAACTACGTCGACACGTCAGAGATCCGTAGGCTGGCTTGCCTTCACAAACTGGTGGCATGGAAACACTCGAAAACATTCACGACACTTCCACTTAGGCTAGACCAGTTCAGAGGGCAATATACAAAAGGTAGACTCATTATCCACCATATTTGTCAATGACCCCTTTAACAATTAGCAATACACAACTTTTTTGCCCGTTTCAGTCTTTGTAGTAATGAACAACTTTCTCTAACTTGATCACCGTTTAGCATATGCGCAATGCAGATCTCCGCTTGACGAGTTGAGGAGGGAGAGAACAGTTGACACATAGTTGTCACCAACAAACCCCCGCCCCCCCCCCCCCCCCCCCGGCCGCACCATGGAAACACAGACCGTGGAGGCAAGGCTTGATAGTTTAACTGCCAAATGGAGCATTAATAAGTATGAAGTGTGTGTGTGTGGGTGTGGAGGTGGTGGATTCAAAACCGTAATGTAACCAGTAGGAAGCGTCACTAAAGTGTCAGTAATAAAAAACTCCCACAGCCAACGCCAACCACCCCCAAACTTCCCCCCCCCCCCCCCTCCCCCCCCCCCCCCCCCCCCCCCCAACCCCCCCCCCCTCCCCCCCCCCCCACCCCCCCCCCCCCCCCCCCCCCCCCCCCCCCCCCCCCCCCCCCCCCCCCCCCCCCCCCCACCCCACCACCCCCCCCCCCCCCCCCCCCCCCCCCCCCCCCCCCCCCCCCCCCCCCCCCCACCCCCCCCCACCCACATCCCCCCCCCCCCCCCCCCCCCCACGACCATTACTGCAAGAGAGCACGATAAACACACCATCACCGCATTATGGACTGTTTGTCTTGACAATGCAAACTCGTGTTCAGTCACTCATGACTGCCTCTCCATGGGGGGTGAGTCTAAAAGCACACGCCTGGTCTGCCTAACGATGACGGTTTAATTACATCAGAGCATCGGTGAGTGAATCATAATTAATAAACGATGAATCAATAAAGTGGTTGACTAGGGAAAGCATCAGGGGGTGGCTAATACCACTGTGTGTGTATGTGTGCGTGTGTGTGTGCGTGTGTGTGCGTGTGTGTATGTGCGTGCGTGTGAACGTGTGTGTGATGGGCGGCCAGATTGAGTGACCACTCATTAGGAGGTTAAATGAAGCCTATTGTCCAGAACGCTGCTTATTAAGCTGCTCTGGTGACCAGCGGATCCCCTCCACCTGCCATAACCATCCTCTGGCTCATCCATCACTCCTCTTGACCTGGTCAAGAGAAGGGCCTGCAGCCACAGGCCAGAACACTGGCCCAGTCAGGGCCCCTCGCCCACTCCAACTCAGCCCAAAACACGCTGATCCCGCGCAACCGGCATCGGCCAGGGATGTTGCAGTCCTGCTGAGGGCATGAAGTCCAATGCAACGCTTCTCTGTGTCATCTAGAGCTTCAGGAAAGGTGTTGCCGTTCAGATTAACAAGCCTGTAATACATTTTATACCCCAAAGTCTTTTGTCATGCCTTATACCGCCAGTGATCTCATTTGGATCCTATATCCACATTGGCTGTAACCCTTCTCCAAGGGCCTAGCCAGTCATCTTAGCCATGACAAGCTACACTCCTGGACCCAAGCACAGCAAAGTTTAATTTCTTTGTCTGGACTTTCAAAATAAATCAATAACTATAATCAGCGGCGTCTTCCCCCAGCCCACGCCCCAGCTGCCAGCAACAAATCTGAATTAAATTAATAACCGGATTAATAAGAACATTAAATCTGTTCTAACCTAATTGATTTTCAAATTAGGTCAAAAGACACAATGGACTGTAATTGTGTCTTAATGCTTATTTATCATGAAGGCCGGTGAAAGTAAATCTCTGTCTGTACCCATCATAATTTGAATGGTTTTATTATGGACATATAAACAAAGCATTTTTTTTTTATTACAATGAACAAAATTGAATTTAGGAAATGTTCCTTTAAGAGCAAACTGATCAAACAACGTATGGCAAACTGTTCTTTCCAGGGATGGAGAGAGCAAGTCTGCAAGTCAAATATGGAAGATTGCTTTCTGAAATATTTAGATGATAATGGTATGTTTCGCAACCTTTTCCATTTCTTGAACAGAGTCGAACTCAGAGAAGAAACCTCCAGTTATGATGTCAACACATCAGCAAGACAGGCTTTTTATTGTGACGTTCCCCTAATAGTAATTGAATCCTATTCTATTCTACTCAAGATGATCCAAATGATCAAGATATGGTGTTAAACTACACTAGGTCATAGTGGTAAACCTAATCCTTTCATATTGTCACTTTCACTGTCTCACAGCACTCCTTTATTGTAAAGTATATTGTACTGTGCAGAATAGCTCTGCTATACCAAGTTACAACACGCCCCCTGAATATTCTAGATCAGCAGAGTTACTAGTTTGAGTGTGTGTGTGTGTGTGTCCCACAAAGTTAAAGTAGGTCTGTGGGACACGGCAGGTGAGTTGCAAATTTGATACCACTGCCTTTCCCCCTCTGGTAGTCGGCAGGACTGTTATCGAAAAGAAAAGAAGCACTTTGCAGAAACCCAACAACCTGCTCACACTGGAAAGTGAAATTGCCTAATTTGAGTGTCCTCTCTCACCCTGGATTGCCTCATTGTTGGTGTCAAAAGGTTTTTCTCTCTCTCTTTCAACACACACACACATACACACTTACATTTGACCTCTTTATCTCTGTTCAAGCAAGGTCGTGGTTTTTCATTGACGGAGACAGGAAAAAAGAAAGAACCAGAACGAGAGAGAAATAGATCACAGTGGGTCACAGAGTAGCTGAAAGGAAAGAGAGAGTGAGAGCGAGTGAGAGCGAGAGAGAGTGAGCGAGTGAGAGTGAGAGAGAGAGTGAGAGAGAGAGAGAGAGAGAAGCTACACCCGGTCACAAAACGTGTTATGCAGCTATGTGGTTACAACCTTTGTCTTCATAGGGCACTTTAATTTACTCCATCTGTGAAAAGTCCATACTTACTCATACATACAAATGCATAATGGGACACACTAATACTTTGAAAGGTGTGTACGAAAGTGAACACATACACATTACACACACGCACACCATCTCTGTGGCACGTGGCTGCTGTTCTGGGTGAATCCCAGTTTGGCTTGGCTTTGACTCTCTGGCAGTCTGCCAAGCCAAATATTTCAGAACACACACACACACATAAACAGCTCTGTGCCAGGGAAGGATAAAGCCAAGGGCTTTCCTCCATATAACAGTGTGTTTTTGTGTGTGGTGGGGGGTTTAGTGTGACTGAAAGAGTGAATGAATGAATGAGCGAGTGAGTAAAAGCGAGAGAGAGAGAGAGAGAGAGAGAGAGAGAGAGAGAGAGAGAGAGAGAGTGGTTTTAGGAATTCATTGGGCAGGAACAAGGTGTGTAGGTGTGTGTGTGTGTCTATCTGCCCCTCAAGACTAAAAGACTTCCGACTCTCCCTCCTACTGCCTTCCCTGCCCCCACAAATCCCTCCCATCAAATCCATCGTCCCACACACACTTCCACTGCTTTGAAGAGGGGAGCTTCGTCTCTGTTCAGTGTGTGTGTTTGTGTGTGTTTGTGTGTGTTGACAGGCAGAGCAAGTCTGTTTCGCGTAAAGATCTAAGACTTCTGGGCATGACGGAAGTGTGCCACTGAGGCTAACCCACGCAGTATGGACCCCATTACTAGAAGGATAAAGAGAGAAGCATGGAGGCGGAGGTGGGGACAGATTGAGGGGTATCAGGGGGAGGGGGTACAGACAGTAGACCATAAGGGTTTATACTCCCAGAGAAGCTTAACAGGTGCTCTGCACTAGCAACAATCTCCCAGTCTAACATGGGGGCAGTCTGTCTCAGAAACATTGAAAAGACATGCGGTGTTTTCAAGGAACTCCTGACTCAACGAACGGTCATGGCACGAAAAAAAATGGAAATGACACGGAACCTTTCTTCCTTTTAGAAGGCTAACGCGATTTCTGCACTCACTGGTTCTCTGAACTTCTCTGATATATATATAAAAAACATGACCCCCCTGCAATTTGCAGAGGGTGCTTTGAAGGGCGCAAATCATTTTCGTTCTCAGTTAAACAGGTGACTTCTCGCTGGCTGCTATTAAAAAGAGTTGAGAGCGGAATTCGCTATACCAAACATGAACGCTCTCAGCACAAACGCCATTTATAGGTTAGGCCTATATAATCCGAAAACTTTGTAATAACAATTTAAATGGAAAAATAAATTAAAATGATCAGTTTAAAATATAATTGTATAACCTGATTTATTCGACTGAGACAATTTTCATGAACAGTAGCAATTTATCTATAGTAGTGTGTATTAGCCTATCCATATATTTTGCATCGCTTTTATATTGATGACTTTCATAGTTCGTGGTTACAGAAAGTAGTTCTGTAATATCACAATTAAGATCACGGAAGGGGTATAGGTCTATAAGATTTTAGAATAATGTAGGCATATATTAAACAAAATGTTGTTGTGGATTCGTCAATCACAAGATATGTTAATAAATGTGTCCTCGTTTTCGTTTTCTTCGTTAAATATTCAAATACTTAACAAAGTGTCTTAACGTCCTAACACTTATTTCTCTTCAGTATCATCTGTCGGCATGCGTAGGTTAGTTAAAGAATTGCGTTTGAAGAGTATGAGTTTAGTAAATGTTATCATTCGTTTTTGTTTGTTCCGTTAATTAAGCGGAGCCCCAGGTGATAGTATTCGATGCTTGAAGGTGACAACTATCTAGACATTTTTGGCAATGTTAACGTCATCAATTTCGCAAAGGTCTAAAACCAAGCAAATCTTGTACAAACTATATTTAAATAAACACACTAAAACGTAAGGAATCCGCAAACATTATCTGGAGAGTTGTTAAAGGGGAGTTTGCTTTGTTAATTGCTCGTGCTAATCCTAATGACTGTTTTGGGTGGAGCTGACTTGGGCTCAGAAAGGAGGGTGGCCTGTTAGTCTCTTGAAAGTGTGCTGTCTACGCTTCAGACTCATCTCAATCCCGAAGAGCAAATTCGGACTAAAGTGAAACAACGCTCCGTTAAAGACACCCGAGTTTCTGACTCTGGATACGGATCTGTTACCATTTCTATCAACACAGGAAGTTCATGGAAGCGCAAGCAGGTGAGACTCCAGTTCCCTCCACACTCGCGCTCCAAATGTGTATCTGTAGAAACATTGATCGCTTGAAATAGATTCATACGCATGTGTTCGATTGACTCATATTTGACCTAGGGAGACTATGTAATTCTACATTTTTCTTAATTGAACGAAAATTGCAATTGTTGAATCTGGGCTACAACTTGTAAAGTTCCAGGGTTCAGCACATTAATTTGACAGTTTCCGATAGGAGTTTTACGACCGAATGGTTTAGGCCTGGTTGTATTGGGCATCAAACGGACACTTCCTTTCCTTGCTGTTCCAACTCTGAGTTCATAGGCTACTGATAAACATGCTGGATAGGTTCTGGTCACTTTGTCTGAGTGATAAGGGATTCAATGGATCACTCTCAGAACGCCCCTTTCATTTAGCCCAGTGATAGGGGAAACGTATCTACACGTACCCTAACTTGTATATTCGAGTAATTCGAAAACTATGCGCCTTGGCAATTCAATTTTTATGCATGTAGAATTTTGGGGGGTCCGACTAAAGTTAATAATAAAAGCTTTTTTTCTAGGCACGCGGCACCGCTCGCCTATCCTTCTAAACCGAATACATTTCGAGGCTGACACCGTTTTTAACAGTTTGGACTCCCGCTGTGGAGTGTCTTGCTCCTTGACACGAGCATGGGGAGATGTGCACACGCGCCAAGGACTATTATTTTTGCGCATGTAACACACACCACAACCTGACAACTACATAAACATTGTTTCAAGTACAGCTGTCGCGTTGAGCGGTGGTTACAGATGCCGCTCCGAACACACTAGACAAGACTCTAATCTATTAATATCGTTTTTAAAATATAATTTCCCGTCTTGGCTGCGATTTTCCATCTTATGCCTTATGTCAGTAGCCTACTAGACATTTAGTCGATGACGCAGAAGGCATGTATTGTGACTCCGTAGGCTAAAAGGAGTAGTTTGTGTAATGCTGCATGACTTCACTCTAAATTGTACAAAAACTGCAAGCATGTGATTCAAGAAGAATAGTCTGTGACTAAGTGCACGTTTCGAGTTGTTTATGGGAAAGCAAACCAAGATAAACATTTACCCAAAAGTTAGATACAGGAAGCGTTCGTTCATTGAAATTGAGCACAACAATATGTTATGGGAACTCTTCTGTAAACCTTTCTTTCTATTTGAAAAGAAATACCTTTTATTTCACAAAAGTTGCACCAAAAGGAAGACTGTGTGTGTGTGTGTGTGTGTGTGTGGGAGTGGGAGTGGTTTGGCCTGACCATTAATTTGTGTGTGTCTGTACACACAAAAGCAATGTGGGCACTGGCTACCATTTCCACCTCCTATTCTGCCGTATAGATGAAAACATGCTGGTTGACTCCCCAAATCTACAAGCTGTGGTTTGTTACCATTGGCCCCCGTAATGAAAAGTACGATGTAATGATTTGCGTGCTAAGTGGACCATGATTAGCTTTTCCAAAGGAGGTGGCTCCGTGGAAAATATATACACACATACACACACACGCACACACACACACACACACACACACACCCTACTATCAGTTCAGGCAAAGAGTTAGCTCCAGATGGCTAGAGAAGGGGTAACTGTGTGTGTGTGTGTGTGTGTGTGTGAAGTCAGGCGGATTGGTAAGATTAGGAGAGCTACTGCCTTACCCCCCAAGCCCCACCCCTGTTTCGCTGTAGGGGGGCTCAACATGACACATGCCACGCGTCCACCACCAGACCCCCTCCAACTGTCCACACACACACACTTGAAAGCGTGCTTCTCCAAGCCCAAACGGGATCATGGCCTGGTCTAAACTCTCTAATTCCCCCTAATGGGACTGTCATTGAAGGATTAGATTATTCCAGAACAATGCCCAAGTCCAATGGAGAACCGGTCTGTATTCAGAAATAGAGAAAGGTCCAGGGGTAGACTACGATCAGGACAGATTGCTTCTGCCTTTAATGTACATAGAAACACATGACGCAAGTATGTACAGTCATGCAAGGTAAATGGCCAAGGGCCAATCAACACTGTAGGATATCGTGACATGGTAAATTGCCCACAGGCAAGGATTGAGGTTGTTGCCAATAGGAATCGGGGGAAGGAGAGAGAGGAAAACATGAATCAGTGAAACTCCTGGGAAAAAAGATTCTTATCTCCTGTGTGAAAGCGAGGTTTGAAATGAAATATAAATGCAAATGGTTCAGTTGAAGCATTTGAATGAAAAAAATGTACAGCAATGCAAAAAGCCCCATGCAAAAAGCAGCCCAAAGGCTTAAAGTTAATAAAAACAAAACGGTCATTCTGGAGTCTCTCCTTGTCCGGTTCCCCAGAGACACTTGGTCAAGTTTTTGTGTTTGTGTGTGTGTGCGTGTGTGTGTGCGTGCGTGCGCCAGAGCACGCCGGGCCGCGGTCGATCGTGATGGAGGCCCTCATAGAAATGAACACATCTTCCAACCCTCCTTTGTCTCCCCCCCCCCCAAGGCATGCAAGCAAGCCACATGAAATACAGCCCCCCACCACCACCACTCCCGTCCTTCCGCATAAACAAAAAGAACCATTTGAATTTGCCTTCAGAGCACAGGGGACCCCTCCCTACCCCCCTCTGCCTCCCTCCATCCGTCCGTCCCTCCTTCCGTCGCCCCCTCATTCCATCATGAGGGTGGGTTGGCAGACAGTGGAGAAGAGGGGGAGAAGAGGGGGAGATACCCTGAAGCTCTTGAGGACGAGACGTTTGATTGGTGGGCCAGGGGTTTGGGGTTGTGAGAGAGAGAGAGGGGGGATCAGAAGGAGAGGTGGTGGCACAAATGAAATGGTTGGCAAGCGTTTGTGCGTGTGTGTGTTTTGACTTAGATTGCTTCCCAGTCATTGGGATGGAAAGCATGTGTCTGTCTCATTGGGGGACTACTAGTTTACTTCTGTTCCTTTGTCATGTGCTTTGCTTCTTCTTTAGTTTAAATGTACAGTGTTTCTGTCCTTGGGAGCAGTTGCTTTGGAGCAAAGCGTAACATGCACAGCACAGATGTGTCACAGATCTGGCATGGTGTGTGTATGTGTGTGTGTGTGTGTGTGTGTGTTTCGGAGGGCGACGGGTCGTCCGTTGGCAGGAAGGAGTAGGCAGCGAGTGATGTGGTCACCCCTCTGTCACCAGTGGGATGGGAGGATGAGAGGAGGGGAGAAGTGTTTAGATTGAAGACCCTCCATCCTGTTTGCTGTTTCCTCGCTTCTCTCCACCCTGTGAGACAGCTGTCAATCAAGATGTGGAGGGAGATAGGGAGGGAAAGAGAGAGGTGAGATGGTCAGCGAGAGAGAGCGAGCTGGAATGGGAGATGGAAGAGAGTGGGGAAGATTTTTCAAACAGACAAAGGCAGTCAGTGAAGGGGATTTCCAGTCGAATTCCCGGACATAGTAGCGTGGTGTTTTGAAGGGGCTTTACAATGGAATCACATCTGACCAGCTCAAGATGGAGATCAAGTGGGGATGGACAGATCGAGGGAGGCAACAGCGGAGCAGACTGGAGAGGCAGATCTAAAGCCAAACTGTTGAGTTTCCATGCGAGTTCACGAAAGCCTTGATCAATCTCTTTTCATTAGGAGAAGGCAGAGCTAAGCAAATGCAAAGATGAGGTCAGACCAGTGTCGCCCTCTAGAGGGTGTGTGTTTGTGTGCGCGCGTGCGTGCGTGTGTGCGCATGTGTGTGTGTGTGTGTGTGTGTGTGTAGAGGGGGTTTGTTGATCTCTCTTCCTGGGGAAAGAGAACATCCTGAAAGTGACTCAGTGCCCCTCTGCTGTTTACCAAGTGTTGAGCCGTGGACGGATGTTGCTCTTCCTTCTCTTACACACACACACACACACACACACACACGCAAAACCATAAAGCCATTGTGTTTAATACGTACACAAAAATCATAGAATAATCTAGGCCTCTGCCGTATGTGTCTAGCCATCTCCTCCTAAAACTCAGGCATCAGGTGAAAGCGCCTGCTGTTTCCTTGGACTTTTTTTTTTTTTGTTACTGAGTAGAAGGTGATGTGAGTGTGCGCGCTTGCGTGCGCGCGCGTGTGTGTGGGTGGTGCATAAGGGGCGGGGTAAACAACGAGAAGTGGGAGGAGCTTATGGCCCCCCTCAACAAGTGAGATGTTGATTCACTCAGTCAGTCAAACAGAAGGCACTCACTGGAGCACACACACACACACGCTCGCTCACACACTCCACTGGAACTCTGGAGTAGCGCTCGGAGCAAAGGGGGAGAGGGAGACCTGCACCTGTCCCACACACACGCTGATTCGCGCACACACACTCACCCGAGGGACAAATCAGACAGCCCTATGTGTGGCTGGGACCAAAGCTTTTCGGTGAGTAGACTTCTGCTACTGTGTTCCTGAGCGACTTCATGGGGGGAGTGAACAGACTTGCGCTTTCTGAATTGTGCCCAATTTGGGCAGATTTGTCAGTTATCTTTTTAGAGTTTCATTGTGATTGCTGGTAGCGACATTTTGCTCAAGGGAATCTCTTTTGAACTTTCAGTTTTATTTTAGTTTTATGCTGTTGCTGAGGTTGTTTGAAGTTGCTCGCTCGTTTTTGTTATTTTACTTCTCTATCAGTGGCAAAGGATGGCAGTAAAAATCTGAGGAATTTGTGTTGCATGTTAGTTAAGACAGGTTTTTTTTTATTGGTATGTTAGACTCTGACTCCATTCCTTGAGTGAAGTTGGATCATAAGTTTCAGGATTTCTGTTAATTTTTTTGTTCAAGTTAACTTTCATTTCAAGCTGTTGCTTTTAAAATGTTATGTTTTGACCGCATGAAATTACACAACCATTTGTTCATTTAGAGTCGCAGAAATAAATGACTCAGGATTTTTTTAGACAAGCTACCTCATGCAAAAACAAAAAACAAACATCCTGAATTGATTTTGGGACACGTAGTGTAGCATATGTGTTGTGGGAATATAGTTACCAAACTGAGAGCTGAATTTATCCGTTGATTAGTCTTATTCTCAGTTTCAGTACTATACTTGTTTCACAGATGTTGTACAAAATGAAACCTTACTGCAAAGAACAGATGAAACTTTACAAAGTCACCTCCTAAAGTATCAGCTATTTCATTGGCAAGTCAGAACTTCGGTTATTGTCTTTTCCTAAAATGCAGCACACGATGAGAAATGTTTGAACTCAAAAATGTGTACAAAACGGTTGTCTGATCGTAGAATGACAGTTAAAATGACTACATAGTGAAACTATGATCTTAGAGGTTTCTGGTAAATACTTGTTTAATATTTGTGGAACATGAATAACAAAAAACAAACAAAATGGATAATAAAACTTGCAATGTAATTTGGAGGAATAATCAACCTTTGTTGGTTATTTCTGATCTATTGTCGGTAGTTTTTTTTAATTTAATGTGTTATATACATGCATGTCAAAGCAATACGTTCTGGTTATAGAGAGATCATAGGTACTTTCTTCCCCCTTTGTGTGGAAAAGTGATGTTTACCCCTTTGTGAGCATGTGTATCTGTCTGTGGGATGGTCTTGGGTGGGAAGTGTTTGAAGTGTGTTTGTGCTGCTGTGGCCCCCCAAATGGAAAAGTTTGGCGTTCCCTTCCCGAGTCTCCCACACACACACGCTCACACACACACACACACACTTGGGATGATTTGCTGGTTCCGCTACTCTGCCTCTCTGATTCCAATTTTAGCCCCCGTTCAGACAGACTTCCTTCCTACACCTTCTCCTGTTTGTCACTCCTAACCCCCCTGGGGAGGACAGAGGGAGACACAGATAGGGCTGAGGAGGAAAGGGGGACGAGCGGGAGAGAGAAAGGGTCTGAGTGTAAGCGGAGAGAGAGGAGATGGAAGATAAGGATGAGGATGGACAGTACGACATGTCAGATTTGTTTCATTTGATGAAGTCGAAGGGAGTGTGGAAAGGGAAAGAAAGATGGAGAGAGAGAGAGAGAGGCTATAGGAGCATCAATGAAATGAGAGCTGGAGGAACGGGGTAGCAAGCCTTGACCCTGTGACCAGACAGCAGCTTGCACAGCTCAAGGAGCAGACGCGACGGTTGTCTGTCATTGGCCACTCAGTCTATCCACGCACTCATTGGTCACTGTCTTCTCAGCCCAACTGTTTGCTGGCTGGGCACCGGGCAGGCCGTGGCAACTCAAACACCCACCGTCGATGGCAAACGAGAGGAAAGAATATTCGTCTTTGGCCTTGCCGTCTCCATTTTACTCTCTTGTTTTTGAGAGCTGTGAGAATACATGCGAGGACAGAAACGAGGTCCTGTCTTTTTTTTGGTGGCCTTCTACCATACGCAGACGGGGTCTGGATGAAAGAAAAACCTCACACACACACACACACAGCTCAGATAGACAGTCTGCTGACTCAATCTGTATCATAGGAACTCAGCCCTCACTGACTCACACACTGGATAATCAAGTCCTCTCACTAGTGCCCTCTCTCGCTCTCTCTCTCTCTCTCCCCCTCACTACTGGATCCTTTGGTCCTTATCTTCGCTATCTTCCCTCCCTTTCATCCCTTTCATGTGTCTTGTCTTTATTCTCCAAATCTGTTTTTATCTTTTATCTTCTTTTTTTTGTCTGACGCATTCACTGTATCCCTCTCTCTCCATCTCTCTCTCTCCATCTCTCTCTCTCTCTCTCTCTGTCCCTTTCAGGCGACCTCTCATAGCTCGGCCATGTTGACTACTGAGGGGGCCCACACCGTTGAACACGACGACGACAAAATGGACACAGAGCTGCACAGGAACACTGAAACCGCCACGGACGCCAGATCCAAAATGGCTGCTGCCGACCCCGCGATGGAAGAGGCAGACATGATGAGGTGGACGGAGGCGGAGTTCGAGGAGAAATGCACCTACATCGTCAAGGACACGCCGCAGGAATCTAGCCTGGAAAGCGAGGGTCTGACGAGGGCAGAGGCATCGCTACCCCGCAACCTGGTGTTCAAACACCCGGAAAACTCCAAAGAGGTGAGACGAAAACACACACACTCCCCGACCAATAAATACAGACATCCTCTCAGCATAACGCATGTATACAATTACAGACATTGGGTTACACACACACACACAGATGCTCGTACAATGGCAGCCATCTGGAATCCTACTCTCACACTGCCACACAGACAATGTACCCCCCCCCCGCCCTCCTCCAAACCTCCACAGACACTCACACACACGTGACTCAACACTCGTCATACCATCAAGCCTGAAAAGTTGCAGCCCTAGGCAATATTGTGGTGGAGTGTGTCTCGTTCACACACACACTTACACACACACACACACACACGGTTACAACTGTTTGTAAGCGCCGTGTGAGGGGGGATTCAGCTTATTTTGCAGATGATCACACACACACACTTGTGCATGCACACCCCCTCACTAAGATGTAATTGAGGATTACACTAACTCCAAGGGTTGGTCCTCTATACATCCATGCTATCATAAATCCTGATTTCAGCTGTTATCAGATTTGGATAAAAACCAAGATAGATGTGTGCACGTTCACGTATTTGTAAGAAGCATCACTTTCATATCCCAATTTCGAGCAGTTCTGTTTATTCTCCCCTAGAGGGAGCACTAATTTACAATGGGTTGCCAGAGTGGGTAACTTAAACTCTCCGAACATCAACCATACCAGTATTCACGGCCGAAACCGTGATGAAACTGGAGGGCCTTAGACTACCTGAATCAATTAAAGAAGGCTTGCGTCTTCAAACAAGGCTACGATGTTGTCGTAGACCAAACATGCCGATCGGGATGCTGAACTCGGCATGTGAGCTCTGGGTTGAACTGGGTATCAAGAGGTCAAGAAATGGTTACAGTCCATTGCGGTCCTAACCTGATCAGGACCCTGTTTGGTCGAGCTGAATAGATTTTCTAATCATCGGCTGTCTGTTCCTTATCATACCAGAGGGGAATATTGTGCGTGTGCGTTTCCACTACTACAGTACTTTTCTGATACAGTATCAGTCAATATGAATCTTTCTTTGACGGAAGCGGGTCACAAAGATAAGCTGATAAAGAAACAGAACAAGAGAGGAATGAGAGGTTTGGGTGGAGAGTAATATCCAAAGTGATCAAATTAAACCGACAGTCATTAAAGGGAGCATTGTGAACTCAGTTAATAGGTTATCGACCTCAACACTTGAATGGAGAGCCTTTCTTACTCCCACGGATACAAACGGGGGATTTCCCTACTCTTGAGGGGAGACGGAGGCTGGGCGTGGAAGAGTTTGCTTCGGACATGCATGGAGAACACTTTGGGGAAATCTCTGTGTGCGGTAGCCTTCAAGTCTGCGTCTGCGTCTGCGTCTGTGTGTGTGTGTGTGTGTGTGTTGAGGGTGAAAACGTGGTTGTGTGTTGGCGTGCACATGACGGTTCATCAAGTTCACCGCAGGCGGGATCTTAGGCTAAACATCCAGGCACGGTAATCCTTCACTCTCAGACAGGCTTGCTTTTTATTTGATTCCTTTCTTCCCCTGTTTCTTTTCTTTTTTTTTTTTCAAAACGTCCTCTTTTTTTTTTTTTTTTGAAATCTCGATTGTCTCAAAGGGAACAAAGCCCTCTTAATATCAGGTGTGGATATCCCCTTGAAGGTGAGAAGTCTTTGGAGGTAATTAGTTGGGTTTGATGTGGTTGGGTGTGTTCGGTGGTTATCAGAGGGGTTGTCAGCATCGGAGGTGGAGGGAGGCAGGCCAGGAGGGAGGGGCCACGTGGTCCATTACAGAAAGAAGGCGGAGCATCGGGTGGCCGGTTTTGCTTCCTAACCCAGACAATGCTTTTGGGTCACGACCTGATGAACGTTCCAACAGGGATGCTGAACTCTGACCCCCAAGGCGTCTGAAACAGAGACGCGTCTATTAAAGAGAGCTGGGTGTGTGCCTACACGCGCTCGTACAAGCTCACGCACGGACAGAAATGGCAAGTCTACACTGCTGTTTATCTCCCGAGAGCACTAGCCCTCACACACTCACACAAGCCTCTGTTGTTTGTTGATTCAATCATGAAATGATGGCTTCTTCCGGCCTCTTCATTTGAGGCCATTGACGTCCAGGCAGGATGCGATTACGTAAATCAGCCCCCAAACCATGGCTCAGACCACCTAGGACCTACTCTCTCACACACCCACGCTCATAAACACACTTGGAAACACTTTACATTAAGTGTACATCAACTACCATGTAAGTCCATTTTCAACCTTTTGTAAAAATAAAAAAAACAATAAAAAAACAACACATTTTGTAGCAATTACTATGAAGTGTAACAGGTTATATAGGTTGTATATAGGTTGTAGGTCGTACTGGTTTTTACAAAATTGTGAGAAAGGTACAGAGTGGAGGGGGCGAGGGGAAGTTGGGAAATGGTGTTTGTAGGGTTGTGACACCAAAACAAGATGAGCGTTAACGCCCAGTTACCCCAGGAGATCGAGGGGTAGCTCAACCTTCCCTATGTTAAGTTTCACTTGTGTACTTGTACTTTAGCCAGCCACTAAACCATAATAAAGTGCAACTACATAGCAGTTTCCTATGTAACTACTATGCTGTGAGAACAACTATTGCTATGGAGTTATGCGGTAGCTCACGTGAACTTAATGTAAAGTGTTGCCACACACCTCCAATCACTCTTTCTCTTTCCTTGATACGCGCACGCACGCACGCACGCACGCACACACACACACACACACACACACCTTGCTTATCACTCTCTCTTTCTGTGTCTGTTCCCAGGTGATCGGAGTGTGCAGCAGAGAGTACATACCCAAAGGAACACGGTTCGGCCCCCTGGTGGGCCAGAGCTACACTGCAGACAGCGTCTGCAAAGACGCCAACAGGAAGTACTTCTGGCGGGTGAGCATTCTGGCAGGGAGGAGGAGGAGGAGGAGAAGGAGGAGCGGGCGGGCGGGCGGGCGGGCAGGGGGGGGGGGGGGAGGGTTACACAGTCACACCAGCTTCACTTTCAGTAAGAGCGGAACGGAGGAAAAACAATGGAGAGACAAAAATGTCATTTCCTGTTCCACTGACAGGGTGTGACGTCACTGCAGGGGGTCTCTCAGGGTTCTGAGGAAGTGTGTGTGTGTGTGTGTGTGTGTGTGTGTGTATGCGCGCGTGCAGTGGAAGGGGGGGTTTCTCTGTGGTGTCAGGTGATCCTTTTCTCAGGGTGTTCGCGCAAATATTAGTCTGCAATTCATGCAGCTTTCACACAAGCAGAGTGACAAAGCATTCTCTGCTTGTTCCACTCTGTCAACACTGTTACTGGCAATCAATGCTGTTTTGAAATTGTTCCTATGTTCTAGGCATTTTAAGATAGCGGTTCTAGTATCAGTAAGAGTGGCACATAAATGTAGTCAAATCTGTACCGGAACACAGGAAGAGACAGAGAGAGAGAAAGGGAGAGGAGTGAGTGATGTCATTTTTACAGTGTGCAAAGAGAAACTACTGCATGTCATCGTTCCTGTAAGTGAACACTTTGTACACACACGTCTGCATTCGCCAAGGTGTTCCATTCAGCTCCACCGCCTGGGCCACAATAACAAGTCAGAAACGCTTTGTCTTTGAGGTGATGGTGCAATCACCACGACGAGCTAGTCGACGTGTGAAAGAGAGGGGGGGGGGAGAAGATCAGAATGAGTCAAGTCCTTTCGGATAGGTATAAAGAGAGGAGCAGTCGATCGCTCTCTCTGTCTCTCTGTCTGGACTTCTAGGACGCTGAATGGTGAACTGAGAGAGAGAGAGGTGAGGGTGGAGAGGGAAAGAGGAACGAATACTAGATTATCAAAAAAGTTGGGTAAAGATTTGCGTCAGGGTCTTTTTTTTCCCCCCCACGATTTATTGTTGGATCTCACCTTAGCGAAATGTCTGCTTTCTCAACCCTGACTGAACTTGCTCACCCTGTCGCTGATCGGTACGTCACCGGTACTGACTGCCCCCTCTCCTCTTTCCCTCCCTCCGATCGGCAGATATACTCCGGGGGCGAGTTCCACCACTTTGTGGACGGCCTGGATGAGGAGCAATCCAACTGGATGCGCTACGTCAACCCCGCCCACTCGGCCAGCGAGCAGAACCTGGCGGCGTGCCAGAACGGCATGGAGGTCTACTTCTACACGGTGCGGCCAGTTGCCCCTGGCGCCGAGCTCCTGGTGTGGTACTGCCCCGAGTTCGCCCAACGCCTCCACTACCCGCCCTCCGGAGAGCTGATGATGCAGAAACTCAGTAAGGACTCGCATGGATGGATGGATGGATGGATGGATGGATGGAATGAATGTAAGATTGTTGAGGACTTTATTGCCCCCTTGTATTGTACCAGGTTGAGCACCTGAGCTTTTCTGGGTAGTCTCACTTACATATTCATTTGTAATGAGTGGGGTCACTGGCGAGAGCAGATGCCCTTCCTGTTATGGGCACTGCATGACGCCAACACCCTTGTGCCCGCTGGCAAGGCTAGAGAAGTCAAGAGCGGGGAACCCTACAGGTCAGCCAGGGTCAGCCAGTGCTTGGTGAGAGTGCAAATGTACCAGAATACTGGATGAAACAGCATTCCGACACTACGTCAGCGTTCACGGTGTGTGCGTGCGTATGTGCGTGTGTTCCTAAGTGTGTCGCTCTTCAGCCAGATATTTCTTTTGTGCGCGCCCATGTCTCCTTCCTCTGAACATCATCCTGTCATTATCTCTTTCTTTTCTATCTGTCTTTCAGACACACACGCAATACACCTTTCATCTCTGTCAACACTATCAGTTGTGTGAGCGCGCCAAAACAGCTAGTGACAGTGTAATTATGTGTGTGTGTGTGTGTGTGAGAGAGAGTGGCAGAGAGACAGAGGATGGACACGATAGCAAGGCTGCAGTCTTACTTAGTTAAAGACACTCTTTCAACATGAAAGCTTGCCCAACCAACATACTCTAGTCTGTTGCTTATCCAGAATCAAAGGACTGTAGAAAGGTGTGAGTGTGTGTGTGTGTGTGTGTTGTGTGTGGGAGGTGGGGCTTGAAAACAAAAATCATATAAATGCAAATCCAGTTGGGGAAAAAGCCCTTCAATCCTAGAAGAGATTAGGAGAGGAAGAGAGTGAGAAAAGACAGCGAAACAAAGAGAGCGACCGAGGGGGAGCTGAGGAGTGGAGCCGGCCCTCTGCCTCCAGGTGGAGCTGGAATAGTCCTGCTGGAGGTGGGGTGGCTGGGGGAGACACTGGGGGAGACAGGGCTCAGTCTGGGGGACTCCAGAGCCCAGGGAAATGCACTGCCCCTGGGGCAGAGGGACACAGAGACCCTTGACCCCCCTGGTGCTTAACCCCCCCCCCCCACACACACACACACACACCCTTCTCTCTCTCTCTTTCTCTGTAATTATGTCTCTCGGCCATAAGCCCCAGAGGCCGCTACTGACCTGGGAGTGACTTACTGTAGCTACCTCTCTCTCTCTCTCACACTCACACACACACGTACCTGTAAATACTTATACCCTTCCTTTTGCCTTTCCTCGTTTTCTCTCTATACAGTTCTCTTCATCTACACCTCCATCTCTCCCTCTCTTTTTCTCGCTCACTCATTTCAGGTTTCCGCTCCCCCAAAGCTTCTCTCAGTCATAGTGGAACTAGGCTCGGGTTTGGAGGTTAGAGAGTGAGTGTGTGTGTTAGAGAGTGCGTAAGAGTGGAGTTTGTATATGTGAGTCAGCAAGAAAACGGAGATGTGTATGTGAGTCAGCGAGAAGCATCTGGTCCGTTATGACTGAGGCTCGTTTGCGTTCCCACTCAGTCTCTTCTGGGTCTCCTGGTGTGTGTCTACATTAAGAATAGAAATATTTGCACCGTATTTTCTTTGCCTGAAGGGCCCCAGTTCTGAGCACCTGCTTTGCTCTACAGCCCCTGTAAACGTTTGTGTGTGTGTGTGTGTGTGTGTGTTGAAACACGGACTCCCTGGCCCCCCCTTATCCAGCACGCAAGTTGCATACTGTACATTTCAGGGCATTCCAACACACCAACACTCTCTCTTTCCAACTCTCATAATCTCTAACACACACACACACAACACACCCATCTGCTAACCGTGTGTGTCTGTGTGTGTGTGTGTGTGTGTGTGCGCGAGGTGCTGACTGCTTTTTGGCCCTTCGGCCTAATTTATTTGGCTCTCAGAGTGGAGCGAAGGAAGAGGCGGAGAGGAAGAAAGCAACCCTCCGTCGCTGACTAGTTGAACTTCCTGGCGAAGGGGCTGTGTTGACAGATTGATATCTCCAAGATGGCTGTCCTGTTTGTTTTCTGGATGAGGGGGACAGGGGGGAGGACTGGGGAAGAAAGGGACTAGGGGGTGGGGCTGGAAAAAAATCGGAGGGATGCAGTGGGAGGTGGAGAAGGTGGAGGAAGGGGAGGAGGGGGGGGAGTAGATACTGATAACCTTATTGTTTACTCACTGCCTGCCGCTGTAACACTGCAGTAGGGGTCAGTGTGGGTGGGTGTGGGTGTGTGTGTGTGTGTGTGTGTGTGTTCCCTCAGTTCACACAGTTCTTTCATGACCCTCCAGTAAAGGTTTGCCGGGCAGTAAATGGGTGGGATTATTGATGTCCACACTGACACAGATGGAGGTTTAACTGCTGACAACGTGCTCGCGGAAAAGTAAGGGGCTTTTAGTTATGTTGTGTGAGAAGCCAGCCAGCTCTTGCAGTAATCCCTTCTTTCATCATGTTGAGGTGGCCGTAGGTGTGAGTAAGGGAGGAGCAGGAAGGGCTCCGCTTTGACCTTTAACCTGCAGATAATACAACATGTTGAGGAATCATGGGAAATGATAGTTTGTCAATAGGGTCATGTGGTTTGTAAAAGTGTTTTAGGGGTTATTCTGAAGAATTCTGCTCGGGTGTCAGTGTGTGTGCGTGTGTCAGTGTGTGTGTGTGTGTGTGTGTGTGTGTGTGTTTGTCGTCTTCCAGATGAAGATTAAACAATTTCCAACAAAGCTTTCTCACTGTGCCCCAGACCTGTTAGGAGGTGTGTGTGTGTGTGTGTCTGTGTGTGTGTGTTAAAGGCCAAGTTGAGGCCAAACTTGGAAGAGGATCTATCTATTAGCAGGAAACTTTCAATCAGACCTGCCTACCCCCATTTGGATTTTATCTTGATTTTAATCTGCAGTCTCCCAGCATTCCCCCCACACACACACACACACATTGCCCAGAGGCAGCTGTTACGCCTCACTTCCTGTCTTTTGCAAAGCTCCCCCACCGATCGTTCATCAAACCTGTCCCCCTAATTGAACCACTGGGTTACTTACTGTGTTTCTCAAGTGCCCCTCCCCTCCGCCCCCCTCCCCCAACGCCCACCCTGAACACGAGCACATTTAAGTGTCTTCAAGTTTTGGAACCCATTTTCTTGAGACTTTCGATCAACGGTCTTTCGAACTTCTGACTGACTGTCTTTCTCTCTCCCTTCTCTGTCCTACAGAGCAGAGTCTGCTGGAGGCCAAACAGCAGGCTAGCGAGGAGCGCATCGTCACCAGCACCACCCCCACCCCCACCCCAGTCAAGAGGGAGCACAGCGTCTCCTCCATCCTCCGAGGCACCACCTCCTCCTCCACCAACAAGAGGGAGCCCAGTCGGCCCCTGGCCACACGGCCGCGCTGCTCTGACAGCCCTGAGCGGCCCTTGTACCCCCGGCCCCTGTACCCGCCCCTGCGACCTCACCCCCACATGCCCGAGGACTTCCTCAGCCTCAAGACCAGCCCTGTTCAGTATGGCTACCCGGCCACCCGTTCCCCTGGCAACCAGTCGTCGGCCACGCCCAGCCCATCAGCGAGGAGCAGCCCGGAGAGCAGCCCCCAAGGAAGCCCCGCCGGCCCCCAGCATGCAGCCCCGCCCTCTGGATTCTACCCCAGAGGTCTGGGGCCCTACCCTGGCTACCCGCCACCTGCCGCCCCTCTGTCCTCACCCTTCTATCCCCCAGGCCATCACTACCCCCGCTACCTCCTGCCTCCTCACTACCCGTTGCCTGGTGGCGGCGTTCCTGCCGTGGGGGGTATGTTCCCTCGCATGTACCCGCTTTACAGCAACCTTCTGCCCCCACACATCCCCCTGCTCCCCTCCGATGCCGCCTCCCGACGCTTCCTCATGCCCGACGCCATCCATCCTTCCTCAGTCTCCGTCCACAGGGACTTCCTCCTCCCTGCCCCCACCAGTGCCTTCTCGGCTGCCACCTCCCTGAAGGACAAGGCCGGCCCCCACCACCCTTACCCGGGTCACGGGGCCCCACACAGGCACCCTCACGCCCCCTCCAGCGGGTCCCCCACAGCGGGTACCTCGCCCCCCAGCGAGAGGGTGCCCACCAAGCCTACCTCAACCTCAGCCTTGCTGGGCAGCGCCAGCAGCCGGTCGGAGGAGGAAGCCATGAATCTGAGCAAGATGAAGCGTGGAGGCAGTGGTTCCGCGGGCTACAAGACGCTTCCCTACCCGCTCAAGAAGCAGAACGGCAAGATCAAGTACGAGTGTAACGTCTGCAGCAAGACTTTCGGACAGCTCTCCAATCTCAAGGTGAGACTCGGATGCCGCCATTTTGTTCTGTGCGAAACCAGTAATTTGATCAACGTATCACAAAATCTTGACTCCGGGATGGTTTTAGTCATTAAACATTTATTTTCTTCTGGCATCTAGGTTCACTTGCGCGTCCACAGTGGCGAGCGGCCTTTCAAATGTCAAACATGCAACAAAGGTTTCACCCAGTTGGCCCACCTGCAGAAACACTTCCTTGTCCACACCGGAGAAAAGCCCCACGAGTGCACGGTAAGGCTAACGCTAATGCTATGCTAGTTGTAAATGTAAAAATATTGAGCCATCTTAATTATGCTATGCTAGTTCCTGGTGATTTTACGTAGAAGCCAGCTGCTTGCCAGCTACCAATCCATACATTGTCAATGCAATACACTTTTTACCAGACAAACCAAACTAATCCAACTACTATGCCCTCCTCCCCAGGTGTGTCACAAGCGCTTCAGCAGCACCAGCAACCTGAAGACCCACCTGCGCCTCCACTCTGGAGAGAAACCCTACCAGTGCAAGCTGTGCCCGGCCAAGTTCACCCAGTTTGTCCACCTCAAGTTGCACAAGCGCCTGCACTCCCGCGAGCGCCCCCACAAGTGCTCTCACTGCCACCGCCACTACGTTCACCTCTGCAGCTTGCGGCTCCACCTCAAGGGCTTCTGCCTGGCCGCCAGCTCCCCCTCAGGCAGCTCCGCCACGGGGCCCTCCGCCCTGAGGCTCGGCAGCTCCTTGGACGAGCTCCAGCGGGCCAACGAGGAGATCGAGCGCTTCGACATGAGCGAGCATGCAGAGAGGCTGGACCAGCTGCAGGGAGGAGTGGAGATGGACGCCGTTCTGGAGAAACAGATCCTGGGCATGCTGTGGAGGGAGATGGACCTGAAAGTCTCTCCTTACCATCCCCACCACAAGGGCATCCACAGCGAGCTCCTGCCTGCCAGCTACGGCCTGTACGAGTCGACAAACGAGACGTCGGTCATCAAACTGCGTCAGAGCAGTCCTCCGTTGCTTCCGGCCAACATCACGGTCAAGCAAGAGTCGGAGGAACACGCTTAACCCTTTGACGATGAACCAGCTTCAGACTGAATAGCTCGGAGAACTGTGTTGACCGGAGTAACAGGTGTAAATATCCGATTTCTCGGTTTTCGTTGGTGGTAAAATTGGAATGAAAATGCGTTTTCAACCTATCAGGGACTTGTGTACTCAGGGCTAAACATGACGCTGTCCCCTAGACCACTAAACAGTTCCAGAGTGTCCTACACTTATTACAAAAGACAATCATCTGTCCTGGATTTCATGTTGTTGTTATTATTATTATTATTATTATTATTATTATTATTGATATCTATGTAGTTATTTGTCGTCAAATTTTTTGGGATCTGTTTATTATTATGTAATCTTCTTAATTTATTTATACAAATTTTGGTCTTCTCCGATAGCAATATGTGGAAGTGACGTTTACAGTGACTGGGTAATTCATTGTAACTGACTGTTGACTTTAGTTTGTTTTTTTTCTATTCTTCTCTGTGGCCATTTCTGTGTAGATAGTTTTTTCTCTTCACCAGTAGGCCTATCTGTCCTGTGAGACTGAAACCTCGGACCTGTAGCGTGACAGCGTCCATTTTCAGGGTTGTGTATAAAAGGAAAAAAAAAATTGAAAACAATACTGCAGGTATAAAAAGGGTCAAAGGTAGTTTGGGGAGACCTTGTACTTTTTGTTTTGCCAAAGGTTGCCACATTAGCTGTTTGATAAGGAAGAGCTTTATTTGACCTTTTCAGCTTTCTAGAATACTTCCCTTTGTCCTCATTCGTGCTGACCTCTCCACTTAATTTAAAATGAGAAAAGGGGCATTTTTGTATATTTTCAACAACAGTTACCTCAGTGTATGTATGTGTGCATGAGTCTGTGTCTGTGAATGGATGTGTGTGGGTGGGAACGACTGTCTGGAGTGTGTGTGTGTGCTGGTGTATGTTCAGAGAGTAATCTGAAGGCGGGTGTATTCTATTTATTGCTTTTGCTACTTGAAAAAGAAAAACCAAAATGAACTGGAGTGCAAGCTCCCCAAATGGTCCAAAGGACTGCAAAGTCTGTTCGAGATGTAGCACATAAAAGACTGGGAACTTCAACTACTATCAAAAACCTTCAAGAACACATGTACGCGAACTGCAGCAGTGTATTCAAATGGGGATTCGAAAGCTACAAACCAAAGTTCACCTGGCTTTAATTTGTCACACACACACACACACACACGAAAAACGAGACTGAAAGAATGGGAAACAAAGATAACTGTATGTGTATCTGATGAAGTGTTAGCTCTTTAGCTATGGTCTTGTTTTGTAGGGTTTTTTGTTTTGTTTTGTTCTTGTTTTATTTTGATGAAATATAATGGACTCTGGATCTCTCCTTGTTTGTGAATGGCACAGACCAAAGCACCTCGGCCCTCTTATGCACTGGCCCTTCCCCTTAGAGACTTCTGCGCCGGTGCTTGCTCCTCTCCTCTCATATCTACATCGTTTTGATTGTTTCGTATTGGCTTTAAAGACTGGGTTCTGGATGTCTCCACGGTAACCGTGACCCTAGGCAAGTGGTCTGGAAACAGTTGCACATCAGTCCCTTCCATCTCTTCCTCCCCCCCCCCTATATCTCCCCCTGTCTTCTCTCTCTCTCTCTGTCTCTCTCTCTGTCTCTCTCTCTCTGTCCATACCTGAAGTATGACCAAAGCCTTCTCTTTGATCAGCAGCTTTAACTCTTGAGGAGAAAAACTAAGGAAACTAATTGACTGTCTCTGTTTACATTCTGGTTCTGGTTCTGGTTTACATCATTTATTTATGTGCAAAAATGTCCAAAATGTAAATTATGATATAAATGTTCACTGTTCTAATCTGACTTGGTCGTGGGTGTGTTTATTTGATGCTGTCTCACCACGGCCTGAAATAAGGGCTTTCCTTATCAAGCAGTAGGCTGGCATGAGCTGAGCTGAACGCAGCAGCACATTCATGAGAACATCTGAGCAGTTCAGTCATTTTCCTATTAAGCATTTTTACCAGGAGTTTAGCTACAGAGTCTCAATTTAGGATTTCGTGACATGGAATATTTTACAGATTTCGGAAATCACGGGTAGTTAACCAAACCCCAGCCACTCTGGGTAAGAGCTATCAAGCTTTATGTCCATTTCCGTGCCATGCTAAGCTTAAAGACAGGAACAGGAAATGGTAGTTCATTCGGAGCACATCTCCTTGCCCTATGGCTATGGTCATTCAGGTCTGTATATCACCTCTCCACCCTGTCCAGTCTGTCCTCCACTGTTCACTCATGAGCCACTCTATGAAAACAGGCAGACAAGGTTCAGTCACGCCAACAGTGCATTTCTTGAAAAGAAAAAAAAAAAAAAGTGGCTTTAACCTTTTTGCATTTGATCAAAACAGTTTTTATAATTAGATTTGAAAAAAGGTAATGCCTCTTGTTGTGGCTCTATTTGCCATGGTGACCAAGCAAAACTTTGATTGGATTCAGCCCTTTAAAGCGATCAACTTTAAGGGGTGAACTATTAACATGCAAGGATGCCATTTCCTAGAGGCTGAGATCTGCTGCAGGATCAAAATGTCCTAATTCAACTGATGTCAACGTCAGTGACTCTGGTCTGATAATCAAAGCTTGACGAGAGTGTAGGCTGATTGGTATTGCTACATGAATCATTTATGAATCATTCCTGACCAGGTTTTTAAATTCTAAAATACGCTTGGGAGAAACTTTGACGTCTTTCTTAAATTAGTTAGGATGTTACTGAGCTTCCTTGTCAAAACGAGAATCTCTGTTTTGGTCCTATTCTGACTAAACAATTTTCATTTCGGTGTAGCATGATTCCTCTAAGCTTCCAACATCGTAGTATTAGTGTGAGGGGAAACTTTTCTCTCAAACATTGACACAGCAAGTTCCACTATCTGAGCTGGTGTCAGTAACCATGTCACATTTGAATGCACCGTGTTCTTTTCATAAGAGGGGGAGGAAGCAGGCTACCAACCGCCTAGCAAAAAACCTTGCAATGAAACCAAGTCCCTTCAAATGTTTTACTATAAACATGTTAGTGTACATTCAAGGGAGGACAGTTGTAATCCTTTTGTCAATATCATCACATATTATTTTCATATGGAAAGACAGCAAATCGTTGTATCCTAGCTAGGGGTTGTAGGCCTGTCTATATATGAAGTATCTTTCAGTCGTAGTTGGCATGTAGTGAGTCTGGACATTACTCACAGGAAAATCTTTAGTATTACATGCCCAGTCTTAACCAGAAGAAATAAAACACCAGTGTTGTTGTAGACAAAACTACGTTTGAAATGCCGAACACACAGCTGGACCGTGACCCTCCTTGGCTTGATTACAATCCTTGATTCAGGGAATTTCAGGGGAATTTACTAATAAATATCGGGAAGACGATGACATTGCGTAAAACGGGAGACGCGCTCATTTTGTCAAATTGGGATATTTGATTTGCGATTTTTTAATCGTTTTACATGGGTCACAAGAAGAGTCGTTCAAAACACACATACAAACATAGACGCCACCTAATTGGATTTTGTTATCCCATCCAGTGACAGGAAGTACAACCCCTGTTTGGCTATGTAAAGGGAAACCAGATGACAACCACTGTTGGGAGTCAGACATGGATAAAGAACCAGAACATCATGACCGGGTCATGTGGACAGCAGGAGAAATGAGAAATGATACAGTAGTGTCGGACTATTGGTCCATATAACATGTGCGTAAAGCTTTTCACAGCTGTTGGACAATACAGACTGCGGTCAGAGATGAAAGGAAAATGAAATAGTATTGAAACTCATCTGTCCCAATGAGGCTGCTGGCTGCACCAAAATGGCTGCCGGGACTTTCTGCTGAGTCACATACAGCAATGTGTGTTGGCGTGTGAGTACGTGTATGTGTCCATCTATCCTTTTCTAAACACCATAATAACGTAACTTCTGGAACTTCGTCGAACAGTTATGGCTGCTCTGAAAGCCATGGAGAATTTTCGAATAAATATGTATGAAAGGTGAGCCTAATTGAGTTTTTTTAGGTACCACTTTAGGTCGAAAACATTTCAACATGGGAGATTTTCTGATTTTGAACAGAAGGCAGCGGTATCTTTTTCTATGGCTCATGGATGCCATGTTGGAGCTGAAAGTGTAGCTGCCCATCATCCTTTGGGGTGACTTCTCAGGAAAACTGTCCAGTTGCGTTTTTCTCCATGTTGTCATTGCCCAGTGCCGCCACTCCCACCACGCTGTGCGTAGGGCACCAAGTGCTGACGAGGCACCAAAAGAAGCAGGAATGGTAAAGGAAAAAGCATCATAGTCGCAATTATAATGCTGATGTTACTTCAGTATAGAAATATTGGGCACTTTTTAGAATGTACATCACAAAACAGGGAGAGGTAGAGATTTATATAACTGCTCAAGAAAATAACAATGGTGCCTCCACCCCCAAACACACTCAACTTCCCAAGCTCTCCGTGGGTGCCTTGTCCTAGCTCTCTGTGTGTGCCCTGCCCCTGTGTGCCTTGTCCTGGCTCTCTGTGTGTGCCTTGTCCTAGCTCTCCGTGTGTGCCTTGTCCTGGCTCTCCGTGTGTGCCTTGTCCTGGCTCTCCGTGTGTGCCTTGTCCTGGCTCTCCGTGTGTGCCCTGTCCTAGCTCTCTGTGTGTGCCCTGTCCTAGCTCTCTGTGTGTGCCCTGTCCTAGCTCTCTGTGTGTGCCCTGTCCTAGCCCCCTGTGTGTGCCCTGTCCTAGCTCCCTGTGTGTGCCCTGTCCTAGCTCTCTGTGTGTGCCCTGTCTTAGCTCTCTGTGTGTGCCCTGTCCTAGCTCCCTGTGTGTGCCCTGTCCTAGCTCCCTGTGTGTGCCCTGTCCTAGCTCCCTGTGTGTGCCCTGTCCTAGCTCTCTGTGTGTGCCCTGTCCTAGCTCTCTGTGTGTGCCCTGTCCTAGCCCCCTGTGTGTGCCCTGTCCTAGCTCCCTGTGTGTGCCCTGTCCTAGCTCCCTGTGTGCCCTGTCCTAGCTCCCTGTATGGGCCCTGTCCTAGCTCTCTGTGTGTGCCCTGTCCTAGCTCAGTGGTCTGTTGGATTGCGCCTGATGAAGTTTGACAGCATGCTTAGCACATTACATTGTTATGCTGCTATTGTCATTGGTATTGAGTTATATGTGTGATCTGGTAAGTTAGACTGGCAAGAACAACCTTTATTTTTTTCTCGGGGGGGGGGCATCATAATGGATTTGTGCTTAGGGCACCATAATGACTGGCAACAGTACTGTCACTGCCCTCACCAGATGACACCATGAGAATGGCAGCGAGCGAAGAACCGTGAGCAATTAGTGTTGGGCTGCGTGAATTTACGAGCCATATGTGAGGACTGTGTGTATAAATGGTTATGACCCTCCTCTACTTCCTGCCGACAAACACTGCTACTCCGCGTCCCTTCATCCTCACTCTATCAAACACTGCCTGTGACACACATGCTTGATCACACACACTTCCATTCCCACCCACCCCCAACCCCCCTCGATCCTTGTATCCAGTGTACATACACTCACACACACGGTCATTGTAACACATTTTCCACGTGCCATATGGCAAACGTTCTCTCAGTTGCCACATCACACGCACATATGAGAACAATAACTGACATCAGTGAGACAGATTATGTATTATGTGTGAATGTAACCATGAGAGGCCGGGTTTAATGTTGAAAGTGTTTGAGTGGATGAGTACATACTTGTGTGTGTGTGTGTGTGTGTGTGTGTGTGTGTGTGTGTGTGTGGTGGAAGCACGCAAAGTGCTGCCACAGAGGAGTTGGAAAAACAAGTTTGGTTTTGAGCAGCCAAGACATAGGTCTGATGCACACATTTGCCCTATTGCATGTAGTTATCTGACATGATCACAAGGACGATGAAGGGAGTGACTCAATATGCTCTACTCTCGCTTCTCAGACTCGCCCAAACGCACTCAGTGGTTGGAGAGCTTTGCTAGATAAGTCCCGTTTCTCAAATCTAACACGGTTGTTTTCTGAGCACATCTGCGTGCGTCTAAATATGGGGAATATGCTCTCTCAGTATGGCTCATATGGCTTTCTTGTCACACACACACACATAAAGGAAGAGAGAACAAGAATGAAATAGACCTCCACTAACTGTAAAGGTCTGAAGAGACTCTCGGTGGCACCTGCTTATTAGGGGCCAAGGTCAAGGAAAGGTCAGAGCCGTCTGTGCGACCGAGGGAGATGTGGTGGGGGAGTGGTGTGACTGGAAATGAAAGTGCACTTCCAGGAAGGAGGGGCAAAAGGCCTTCATAGGTGTGCCCCTGGCAAACGGTGTTTGCAGTTTGCGTGCAAGAGAGATGTGGAGAGTGGATTACTAAAATGTGATCTTTTTTGGGGGGGGAGGGGGGGGGCGCTGGGTGGGGACTTGAGCATTTTTGTTGTCAATGGAGGAGGAAGGAGGTTGCTGAGAGGTGAAGGTTGATGGGGCTGGAGCTTCAGTTACCTCCAGTCACCTCGCAGAACTTCTCAAGGACCTGCGGCTCTAGTTCACTGGCAAATCTACCATCACCATGAGAGAAGGAGAGCAAGGAAGAGCGAGAGAGAGATAGAGAGAGAGAAGCAGGTGAACTGAAGAAAGAGGGCAGCGGTTCTGGCGGCATCACCACAATGAACGACGAATCAGTTTAAGGATTTGTACCAAGGTCATTGACAGTGAATTCAAGTGAAAGAGTGGGAGCGGGGGAGCGCATGAGAGGGAGATGGAGGGAGGGGGAACTCTGTCCTTTTGGTAAAGACACAAACTTCAAAGCTGCTTGCTAATTAAAAAGGGACCTCATTCCTAACCCTCTGGAGACAAAGAGCAAGAGAACCGCTGCGCTGTCAGTAAATTATCCATCCGACTAGTCACACAGAAACGAACTGTTCAGAATGTTCTGATCCGACCTCCATGGCGTTTCTTGTTGCTATTTCTCATTGATATTCCTAATGACTCGCCTGTGCGACAAGGCATCCGAAAAAACAAACCCCAACAACAGCCAGCAACTATAAAACATTTTCAGATTTTTTTTAATTCAATGTTAATGCTATACGCGCACACACACACAGACACACAGACACACATACACACATGTTCATAGCTTTGTGCAGTCATAATTACAGTAAGTAGCAAAAGACAGAAAAAGCAAGCCACAAAATATAGTTCTGGTAGAGAATTAGAGATCAAAAAATGAGACAGGGATGTGGGGGGGGGGGAAGCACATTTGTGTTTGCTGCCTGGTTGACAGCAGAGACTGCTGGTTAGGGACAGGGACAGTTCCATCTGACTGAACTCCTCAAGGAGCTGCAGTCCTTCTCAGCATGACGACACAAACCAGGACAGTAGAGGAAGGGCAGATCAAAACAGAAGAACGACATCATGGGAATTCCCCCCCTTCCCCCCCCCCCAAACAATAAATACACAGAAAAAAGAAAGTGTGCTCGCGATGGCTTCTTTGTCCCGTTGCTACGAGAGACCTAATACAGCGACGCCTCGTCATTTCTTTCCGTCACAGCAAGGCAACAAGCGCAGACGCGCTGTGTTTGTGTGTGTGTGTGCGTGTGTGTTTTTGCTGAAGATGGAAACTGCAGCATTTGTAAACAAGCTTCCAGATGTAGACGTTAAGTGAGGGGAACAGAATTCGACCCCCGGCGGCTTCTTCTTCGAGAGAATTGGGCTGTTGGTTCCTCAGCAGCTTGAATCATACGTTGTCTCAGCAACTCTCATTTCCACCGTCTCTCTCTCTCTCTCTCTCTCTCTCCCCCTCTTCTCCTTCGCTCTCCGTCCCTTTTTTCTACACACCCTCCCTTCCCTCTGTCCTCTCTGCCCTCCCTCCTTCTCCACCTCCCTGGGTGAAGGGCGAGGAATGAGGGGAATACAACTCATGGATTCCTCTAAATCGCTAATCATTTTCACGTGGGTTCTGGCCTCATCTGGTGTCTGATGGCCTCTGACTGCTCTCCCCCCGCCCCCTATCCCCCTATCACCCCTCCTCCCTCTCCAGCCCGTAATGTGTTAAACACAAACAAATGTGTGAGTGTGTCAGAGAGACAGCAAAGAGGTGGTGTGTGTGCCTCTGTGAGCGTGACTTGGGTGGAATCTGGCAGGCAATGACTAGGAACGGGGGTTTAGTACAGCTAGAGGGAACTGTGGGAGATCTGAGGGCTGGTGTCGATTGGGTAACGATTCGCTATGCGGTTTTGCAGAATTTGGTACAAGTCACTCCGTCGGTAAGTCAGGTGTTACTGTAATAGACTTCCTGTGGCTGGTGGAACCCAATCAATTGGCATCATACCAAGGTAGAGGTCAAGCTCTGCCGCAGCCTAAGTGACCAGCTGACCTATGACCTCTGTGGATCACTTTAGCCTTCACATGGGGTCAAGAAGATGAGGCTGGATGACCAGTGAGGGATGAACCAAGTGGACAACAGAAACATCTACACTGCTGACCTGGGTGAGAAGAACGCCAAGCTGGTGACCAGTGGACAACCTGACCTCACTCAGGTCGCAGAAATCGAGAGAAACCGCTTTCCGATCCCCAAAATGGTCACCACGTGAGCCTTGGTGTGGGAGGAGGCGGGAAACTATACGAAAAAATGTTTTACTGGAGATCTAAGGCTGATGCACGCTCTGACGCATCCTACAGTATCGTCCGCGAAACCAGAGACATGTTTCGAACAGACGGTTGGGAATTCCCATAAAGACGGGCTGTTTCAGAAAAGGGAGCGAACAGGAGTGAACCACACACACACACACACACACACACACACACACACACACACACACACACACACACACACACTGCGATACCTCCACATGGAACCGGGCTCTGACTCAACGTCGTAAAGCCACCATCCTATCATCCTCGGCGCTGGGAAATAGGGGCATGTCAGAGACAAGGAAGTCTGTATAGGCCTGGGATGATGTGTGACGTAACCATGACCATCCCTCCCTCACAGTCCACACACACACACACACACACACACACACACACACTCTCTCTAAATTACAGGCCTGGCTCCTGGTATGAGAAGAAAAGACAGACAGGATTCCATTCAAACTTTTCACACCTTTGTAAGCCCCCTCCTTCATGCCCCTCGAGGGGTCTATAAATGATGTCTCTAATTACCGAACATCCACATGCACGTACACACACACACATCCCACCCCGAGGCTTGGCAGAGGGGAGATGGTGAGTTTAGTGGCCTCATTAGCAACATGAGGAATGCTAACAGGCCATTAGAAAAAAAAAGAGATGAGAGAGTATTGGCAGTAAATGACAAGAGAGGAAGAGATAAAGAGACAGACAGATATAAAAGGCAAGGTAATGTTGATATGGTTTAAGGAAGCAAAATCCTGGTTTGCACTGCTGCAGCACAAAGCACGAGCGTGTAAACTCAGTGGGCTTTCTAACGCACATTCAGACGTTCAGATGTTTCTGCACACGGCCCAGCTGGCCGAGAGAGCCTGCAGGCCTTATCAGTCTGAAGCGGAGGAAAAGAGAAGTGAGACGTCCCCCCCCTCCCACTCTGAGGACAGCCAGGCCCAGCCCAGCCCAGCCGCACCCCAGCCCAGCCTCACCCCAGCCCGGCCTAGCCCAGCCTCACCCCAGCCCGGCCCGGCCCAGCCCAGCTGCACCCCAGCCCAGCCCAGCCTCACCCCAGCCCGGCCCAGCCCAGCCCGACCCAGCCCAGCTGCACCCCGAGCTGCTCTCGTCTCTGATAGGGTCTTGTTCTCCATTCAGGAAAGGGAGTCCTCCTCCCTTGTCACCCAACCCAAACTAAGTAAGGAAGAAGAGAGAGGAAAAAGGGGGGAGGGGGGGGGACCGGATCTGCTTTTGTTCAGTCAAGACTACGCCCCAACAAGACTTCAACGTTCCATGTTGATGAGGTCCTCCACTTAAATGATCTGCCCTCTGCAAAGCCCCCCCCCACCCTCTCCCTTCCTGTCTTGCTCCAAAAGAGTTCAGTTGTAGATCCTCCCCTTCCTGAGGCCCAGGGTGGGCTGGGCCGGGCTGGGCTCGGGGGGCTGGCTGGCCAGGTGGCGGGCTCTCAATCGCTGGGTGCTGGGATGACACAGATGTGGAGGAAGTTGTCCGGGTAGCTGAGGTGTTCACTCAGCCACTGCAACGGGGTCTCCAGCAGGGGCTCGATGCCGTGGACCACCACCTGATACCGCTTGGGCTCATCTGCACAAAGACAGAGAGAGAGAGAGAGAGAGAGAGAGAGAGAGAGAGAGAGAGAGAGAGGGAGGACAGGAGGAGAGAGAGGACAGGAGGAGAGAGAGATATAGAGACGACAGGAGGAGAGAGAGGACAGGAGGAGAGAGAGAAAGAGAAAGAGAGAGGGCGTAGAGGAGAAGAAAGGGAAAGGTTGGAGCACTACATAACAGCTCATATCTGTACAGGTTTGCACTCGAAAGTTATTCATTTCTGTACTTCCGTCGAATAAAGAGGCACTGTGTGTGTGTGTGTGTGTGTGTACGAGGGGGGGGGGGGGGGTTCACAGGGGTGTGCTTAACGACAGAGTTCATTCGAGTCGGTGTGTGTTACTGTTAGGTAACTGCCGGGGCGTGTGTTCAAGTCGGCCTTCTCACCCCAGCCTGACCGAGGCCTGTGGGGCTTGCGACAGACAGATCGATCAATCACAGTGATCAGCTCTGACCCCTCCGCGGCCCCAGGGGTCAGAGGGACACAGGGGTCAACGGACGATGACTGATGACACCCTCAGCATGGATGTCTGCATCGGTTTGCTGAGTCGTGTGAATTTGAGCAATACCCTTAAGTAGAGTGAACTACTTTTTGTAGTCCTTCCACAAAGAAGCTGCTTGAGACGCACACGCACGCCCGTGTGCGTGTGTGTGTGTGCGTGTGTGTGCATGTGACAGAGGATGAGCATGCGAAGGCGAAAAAACTAAAAAAGGTTTCACCGATGAGGTCACATGTTAGCTTGGTGCTGGTGTCCCAGCGTCTGAACCCCTCTGATATGACGTGGCAGAATGCAGCAACCTCAGAGGTCAAAGGTCTTTGAGTGGGAGCAGTTACTGTCGGTTTGAGAAACGACACGCGCAGACAGACAGACTGACTGACAGACACGTGCAGACACACTGACCGTTTTGCGCCAATTGAGCAAACGAAGGCCTCCGCTCTCGGCAGCCACGTAATATCAGAACTACTGTTTAACTGACATCCTCGCTACCAGAGTCAGGAGGGTGGCCACACCCGCTAGAAACAAACTGTCTAGCGTCTCCAAAGCACTTTGGTGACTTCAGGACTCCATATGATCAACCTTTCCTTTCAAATACCAACACCTGTAAGATAGTATTTCTGTACGAGTGCATGCATGCATGCATACGGTATATACGGATGCAGTATATTACATACTGTAATATATACACATATTACAATGTGTGTATACAGAATGATGCATTATGTTACATTACTAATATGCAAATGTGCCTGTATGTACTGCATATATATCTATATAGACATCTATATCTATAGAGATCTCTATTTAGATATATATATAGATATCTATATAGAGATATAGATGTCTATATAGATATATATGCAGTACATACAGGCACACTTGCATATTAGTTTAAAAGACCAACATAATATATCTATAGATATCTATAGATATTTATATCTATAGATATCTATAGATATCTATAGATATAGATATCTATATCTATATAGATATAGATATCTATATAGATATCTATAGATATCTATATATCTATCTATATATATATATAGATAGATATATATGCAGTACATACAGACACACTTGCATATTAGTTTAAAAGACCAACATCATTAATGTAAATATACACACACACACAAGTATATACGCATGCAGTACATACAGGCACACTTGCATATTAGTTTAAAAGACCAACATAATGCATCATTCTAACATTGTAATATGTGTATATATTACATATATATATCTAGATATAGATATCTATAATATATATCTATAGATATAGACATCTATAGATATACATATACACACATATATGTGTGTGTGTGTGTGTGTACTTATTATGCTGGTCTTTTAAACTAATACACGTGTGCCTGTATATACTACATGCATATATACATGTGTGTGTATGTGTAGATATTATTTTATTTCTTATGTTGGTCTTTTAAACTAATAAACATGTGTGCCTGTATGTACTGCATGCATATATCCATGTGTGTATTTCACATCATTTCAGTCTATTTCTGCCATGCTGTTATACGTCTAAACTGCTCCAATGAGTGCCATCACAGCCTTGCATCCACAGTGCAGTAATAATGATCTGCTGATGCGACGCAATTCATACTGCGACCACGCTTTTTCACTCTCTCTCTTCCCTTCTCTGCAGACCCGCAGGCAGCTGGGTGGAGGGTTCCTAGAAGTCTCCGCCCTCTCAGGGCCGAAGGAGGAGGCGGGCGTGGGTGGGTGGGAGGGAGGAGGCAGAGAGAGGTGGGGTGGGACAGCCCCTGCACCACTCACATTATGACAGCGAGGACATTTTCATCCAGCAGATTCAAAACACTATCTTTCAGCCCATACACTCGTACAGTGCCAAGACTGGAGACTCTGGGGGTGGTGATGGTAGAGGTGGGGGTGGAGGTATGTTGCTGTTTGGTCAGACTAGGGATGGAGGCCCAGATGTTTGGTCTGTAATAGCTGGTCTGGAGGCTTGTGAAAATGTGTCATCGTGGAAGGATTGACACGGCGAGACAGAAAGTGAGAGTGAAAAGAGAGAGAGACAGAGAGTGAGAGTGAAAAGTGAGAGAGAGAGAGAGTGAGTGGATCAGGAATGAGAGACCGAGCATCAGAGAGAGAGAGAGAGAATGAAAAGAAGAAAAAAGAAGGAGAGGGAGGGAGGGGATGAGGAGAGAGAGAGAGAGAGAGAGAGAGACAGAGAGAGGAATGGCAGACTTATAGAGGTGCTTTCCCATCTGAATCACAGTTCTAATCACTGCCAGGCAAACCAACACAATTCCAAAATAAGCCCCAAAATGATATATATACACATGTCCCGAATAACGTCCATGAGACATCTGCAACAACAAACATGGGCAAAAATCCCAATGATTGTTTGCATGGACACACACACCAACACCCCCCCTCCATACCCCCCTCCACCCCCTCTCCATTCCCTGTGAGTCCTGCATCGCGAGCAGGATGTCTTGTCCGTTACGCGTATCCAACACATATTTAACAGGGTCACACCAGCCAACAGCCAGACTGCTGTATCGGACGAGCTAACCGGCACAGCAACACATGCAACAGACTCACTGCTAACCTGTAGCGCCAATCACCTTCAACCCATGTCGCAGGTAAAGAAGACCAGCTTAGCTCCGTGTCTTCCGCTAATGAACCTTTGTGATTTGGCTTTTCAAGCAGTCTTTGAGCAACACATAATAAAAACACAAAACACCAAAAACTCCCCTTACTGGAAATCTGTCATTAACCCTTCTCGATTCCACATCAAGCAACACCTCACAACCCCCCCACACCCACGAACCTCCAGTCAAAGCCACCACAGAAACTCGGGCCACCCCCGGCCTGTTTGATGAGCAGAGAGGGGTGTACAGCGTGGGCGAAGCAGCCCTGGGTTTCCTTCAAACTCCGTGGGCCGTACCATGAATAGGTTAACTGGGGGGGGGGGACAATGCGTGGGGGCATGTCTCTCAGGGGATTTCTGCCATTGCTATTCATTTTAAATACCACCAGAACACCTGGTTTCCTTCATCCAATCCGCAAGCGAAAAAGGACCCTGCGAGGGAAGTTTACGGAAGGCTCCTGGTTTGAGAAACAAACCCGCATTTCCAATAACAAGTGTTCTGGAGTGCAGGAATCCACGCCTACGAGGCCTGCGTCATGCCGCAGTCCGTTTCCATCACCTCTGGCTGTGTTTCTCCCTGACCAGGCACAGCCGAGCCATGTTCCACACACACACACACAAACGCACACACGCACGCACGCACGCACGCACGCACGCACACGCACACGCACACGCACACACCTGGGACCGAACGTAAACCACACCAGGGCTTCGGTAGACGTCACAGCTGACCGCTAATCACAATAACATGTTGACGCTCGGCTTCCAACGTGGGCCCCGAGCGCAACGCAGACGCGATACTACACGACTCATCTGAAGAGTTGTCCATTTGAGTCGAGTGGGGGGGAATCCCCGGTTCGAGTAACTCTTGCTTGCTTCGATGACGCTTCTAGTGCTGAGGTTTTCACGGTTTGTCTGGGGTCACTGATGTGCTGCTAGACAAAACTGGGGGAGTCTGTACAGAGAGAACAGCTCTTTGATCTTTGGAAGCATCGCAGGGAGGAGTACGAGGAGCATTCTTGTCCGATGGGTCCACGATGCAAAGGGCTCGGGCCAGCGACGACTCTGCCGGGAAACAATGCTACCATCATGGCGCTTCAATGGTCCTCGACCGCCGCTAATCCAAAACACGCCGCCATAATCCCCGCCCTATCGCTGACTCTCATCTACCACGCGAGGAAGAGAGGGGGAAACCAAATAAACGACAGGAGACAAAGCGGCACTTTCGCCTTCATCGTGCTGCTCTGTTCCCCAAAACATGGTACGAGGGCAGGGGGAGGGGGGCGGAGAGGGGGGTGGGGAGGTGCATAACACCCTAACAGAAAACGCAGATGGGCAACAACAGGGGTGAAGAGAGAGAGAGTGCAAGGGGGCGACAAACTCCCGAAGGGAGGAGAGAAAGAGAGATTAGGAGTTCAGTCATGCAGGTGGGGATCCTGCGGGCGGTCTGTTCCTCAGGTCCATTGTCATCTTATCTGCTTCCTGTACATCACCCCCCTCCCCCCTCACCAGACGCTACCTGTTTAGGCTGGCTTCCCCCCCCCTCCCTCCCTCCCTCTTTCTTTCTTCCAGTCTGTCCTCCCCTCAGTCCCTCCGTCTGCGTTTGCTCCACTCTATACCCTTCTTCACTTTTATCTACGAGAGGCAATCTTCCACATTCCTGCTCGAACTGTGTAAATACAATAACCTGAAAGGTGCCTTTTCTTTGCAGACATCCTGAATGGAACAGAGGACCCCTTTGAGGAGGCAGAAAACACGTCCACATCCTCGCGTGTTTCATCGAAACACTGTGTGTATCCTACCTTGGGTATCCTACCTTGGGTATTTTAGACCTTAGGTATAAAATTAGTCATCATCAGACAGTAGCTGTGTGTGACTGTGTGTGTGTGTGTGTGTGTGTGTGTGTGTGTGTGTGTGTGTGTGTGTGTGTGTACACGTACCATCACGAGATATGGCTGTGGGGTACATCCCCTTCAGCAGATCTCCCAGCGTGTGCGTGTGGCCATCAGGTGAGACGGGGCGAAACAGCTTCTGAATGAACGGCCTGTCGCTCATAGTCTAGATTCCACAGAAGCACAACACAAACATGTTAGAACCATCCCAAAATGGCCGTCTCCTATTTTCAGGTTAGCATGAGGGGAAACGGACGAGGTATCGTGTGAGGATCATGCTCAAAGTGTCAACACAAGTAAAGCTGAACCTGCCACATGGGGTGAAAAGTGATGACTGGGTTCTGCTTTGCAATATGGAGGATTTTCAAACTGTGCCACTGAGAGGCTATCCTGAAATATGTGAGGAAGCGTTTCCCCTCTGTGACCCATGTTAGATGGCCTATGCCGTCTGTTGGCAGAATGGAAGGGCCGACTCCTTTCCCTGTTTTCTTTATTGGGCCACAATGCCAGATTTCTTTTATTATGCCGAATACATATAGTGTTTCAATGTACCAAGCTTTTTTTTTAAACTTGAGTGACTACACCAGAGCAGCGTTCTGGAAAGATCCAGGTTTCACCGTCACCGTTGGCACCAGTCGTCATGAATAGATCAGTACAGGGAGATACAAAACCCCTAGCCTGCGAGGTGACAAATGGCGAGTCTGACATATAATAGGAACTAATCATCGTCCTGTGAAAAGGAAACCGGCGACAGGGATAGCTCGAGTAACAGAGCTGTAACTAAAGCCGTCGTGCGCCAGGTAGGGAAGGTGGCTCAAAAGGCGAGAAGATCGTTCTCGGATTACCAGAAAGAGTGACTCACTCCCAGGAAACGCGGGTTTCGTGCGGGATTATCTAGAAAGCCGTAGCGGAGAGAGTGCGATAAGTGACAGCTACTTCGTTGCATATTTCAAACCGCCGTTAATAATTGATACAGGTACCATACAAAGAGGGAGCCACTGATCCAAGGAGAGAAGCGCGATACTCTTGGACGGCGACACTTTCTTTTCAATTTGCGTGACACCCTAACTGGCAGAGCACCACATGGTAACACCGAGTGGTGGCCGTCATTAGCATTACGACGATGAGGGGTCAGGTGAAAAGTGACTCGCTCTCCCCCAGCACGTAGTGCGGCTTAGACTTAATTGCCCGTGTGGATTCAATCCGCCTAAGTAAAACTGTAGAGCTGAGGCGCACGTCAGTCAACCAACGAATTTCCAAGTAAGACCTAATCAGCGAGGGACCTTTTTTTCCACCGAGTTCCTACCGTTGGTAGATTAAAAGTTCCTCCTTTGTTAATATTTGAAATTCAAGTCGTTTTAGTTCACATAATTCGGTGCCCCCTAAATAACTAACACGTGGGTTACGTGTTAGTTCTGTCACATCCCACAGAAGACTCACTCCTTTCCTTTATGGCATAGAACATAGAGATGACATAGAAAGCTATTTTAAGGCCAGAATAACTGCATTAAAATTCAGACAAAAGTTTGCCTGCCGTGTTTAAAAGGAACCAGTCTATCAACAGGCAAAATAGTTTTCACTTTTCAGGCGATTACCCGGAACTTTAGATCACGCAGTCACGCAGACTTACGAGATTGATACGCACAGTTAACACAGCGCTCAATGGATAACTTAAGTCGCAGGCACGCACAATCTCCATATCTCTCTTTTTTTCTTCTCTCTCTGTCTTTTCTCTCTTTCTGTGTTTAGTAAGGGCTGCACACCCCGATAGCAGCACAGCCTAAGCGGAAGTAAGCGCTCTGTTATTTAGAGTCAATGTTGTCATTAATCCTGTCTGCATCAAAAGCAGCACATGTTATTTACACTAAAGACAGCCATCTGTCTTCGGAGGGGGGCATCTAGACTGAAATACAGTCATCACTGGCGACTTCAGTATCCGGACCCGGACAGCTTGGTCCGTCCTCCATTCTTACAGCGGTCCAAATTTCTGTCTAGACACAAGGATTCCTGTTGCGCATGGAGCGTCTGCGGTTTTGGAACCACTGATTTTAATTTACACTTGTGTGTCAGTGTTATTGTAGGCTGTTTTTAATTGAAGAGTAAACTATATATTCGGACAGATATTTTTATTTGCTTTTAATATTTCATTTATTTTGGTTGATTAGAATTTAGCTTGCTTTGGGGGATTTTAACAGCATTTACTAAATGCTCGATGTTTTCCCCCCTGGTGAAGACATACTAGGCTACTGCATTTTTTGACAACTCCAGCATTTAGGGAAATTTCTAACTAGCCCCAACAGGTTCTTATTCGTTTATTCGTTTCTGGAGAGGGAGGGTTGTTAGCATCCAGGCAAAAGTTGCCTTAGACGGCACATTTCACCAGGTAGGCCACACTCATTTAATGAAATGTCTTGAAGGCCTACAGCCGACTCCGTATAGGACAGACGACCATCAACAGCGCTTAAGGCACGTGTATGCAGTTAGGCACAGGCTTTAAATCGACGAGTCCAGATCAACTGCAGTCCCAACCAAATAAGGCTAGACAGTAACTTCCGACTCGAATCCTTTTCAGGAAATGTCACCTGAACCCGTCCGTTGCATGGTTCAGGACAGGACTTAATGTCGTGCCAAATACGTTCAAGACTCATCACAAACCAGTTAAATTAATGAAAGGTTGCCGATAATAGGCTATCATGATCAAGTCATCATTGAACGGTTTATATAACTGCATAAGTGATAGGCTACATCAAAGCTTAACTATCAATGCAAACAACAGCATTTAACTCTAGCAGCAACTTCATTCAAATATATTTTTAGCATGTTTTTTATGGTTAAAGTTTATATTTAAAACCACCATTGTTTTTGATCGTGTTCATGAGTGAAATACTTCCCCTCCAAAGAGATCGTGATTTTAATGTTTTATAAGCAAAAGCGCAACAAAATATTTAGATTTTTGAACAGAACAGACAATGTTGCCATTTGAACACGACCCAGGGCTACTTACTCATGGTATGTAGTGCCACCTAGTGTACATATCACTATTTAGGCCTGACACAATAGTGAACTTAAGAGTCGAAAACACATGTTCACTACTCATGCCACATTCATGTGAGACATTTACAATACACAAACAGCTTCAGAGCAAACGTGTATTAATTGTTCAAGAAAATGTTCAACAGTTCAAATCTTTGAATGTTTTTGACTTTGAAAATTAATAAACACTTGCTCTCAAAAAAGACACCCCCTGCCAGTCATTACGTTTGTCAAACAGTTCTATGGACGTAAGCCGAATAAATTCCCCCCAAAATGATTTGCCTCAACAGAATAGTTTTTTCAGAATAGTGAATAGTGATGTCATACAGCAGTGATACCTAGTGTGTCCATGTTCTGATGTCATACAACAGTGATACCAGTGTGTTCATGCTGTGATGTCATACAGCAGTCATACCCCAGTGTGTTCAGGTTGTGATGTCATACTGCAGTGATACCAGTGTGTACATGTTGCAATGTCATACAGCAGTGATACCAGTGTGTTCATGTTGTGATGTCATACTACAGTGATACCAGTGTGTTCAGGTTGTGAGGTCATAGAACCATCTTGACATTACCAGGTATATTCTGAACGGAATGTAACGGAATCCTCCTTCATCTGTGGGATATTCCATCAGCTTCCGGTTCATGGCCCAGAACTGGTCAAACTTATCTGAGGAACACAACCACATGGTCATATGAAGTCATGTGAGGCACTGGGCCAATGTGGTACAAATCTGGCAAATGGCTGCTTTGAAGTCCAAACACATTGTATTATTTAATACAATGAAGTCCTTTGTGTCGTTTCAATGCTGTGAATTGACTGAATGTAAAAGTCAGACCAGTAAAGTCGTTCACTGGGGAAATTAACACAATGTCTGGAAGCTGGCAGGCAAAAGTTTGTTTCAAACTCCACTCCTCTCACTTTCATATATCAACAGTTTTTTTTTACCTGTCTCTCATTGTTTCTGGTCTACTTTAGGTATGGAAACCTGAGTAAATGTTCTTTTGGTTTTGGGTAAAGTGGAAAAAAAAACTGTCACAAGTTTCAAAGAGGAACAGGTCAGAGGTGAACCTTTTCAACTGTGACCATTCACCAATGTTTTCTATACCAACTGAGTTTCTAACCCACATATCATACGGATGTTTGAGCACCGACTGCGCATAACATCATACAGTACAGATCATAGTCCTTCATTAGGCTCTAGATCACTGAACAGGGAATTAATCTAAATTCTCTATCAATGCATGCTTTAAGATGACTATTTCAGCTGGAAGAGATGATTAAACCAAAGGTCATATTGTTAAGAACAAGTTGCTTTTCAATCATACATTCCAACCACATGGACATTCTTCCAGACGCCAGATCATTTTCTTGTAAACCAGGTTCATTTAGCTGAAGCCATCACAAGGAAGAAAAAATTGTCTGATCCCCTGCACAAACCCCACTCCACCCCCAACACATACATACCTCAATTTCACACCCACCCCACTGTTGCATCTATGGTATTCCCCACTGAGCTCAAAGCTAAAACTACTCTCAGTTTCAAGAGCAAATCCCCTCTTTGCTGCTCTCATGGGTGGGCTGACGAGAGTGCTGGGGTGTGCTGGGTTTCAGTGGCTGTTATGAAGTGGAGTCGCGCAAGCGTAAGCGTGCAACTTGAAGCACTTGAACGGACCACCACTGTAGTGACTCCGAGCGTGTAAGTGATCCCAGTGTGTAAGTGATCCCAGTGTGTAAGTGATCAGAGTGTGTAAGTGATCAGAGTGTGTAAGTGATCCCAGTGTGTAAGTGATCAGAGTGTGTAAGTGATCCCAGTGTGTAAGTGATCCCAGTGTGTAAGTGATCCCAGTGTGTAAGTGATCCCAGTGTGTAAGTGATCAGAGTGTGTAAGTGATCCCAGTGTGTAAGTGGTCCCAGTGTGTAAGTGCTCTACTCCATTTCCATAATTTCTTTTTTGTTGTTTTCCTTACCTTTTGTACACTGAACCAATCGTTGCAAAAAACAACGCCAAAAAATCATTTCTCGCATGTTTAAATCAACAGTGTAATGTTGTGCTCACCATTCTGCAGGCCCATCCACAGCTGTTTGTGGTCCTTCTTCTGCATGTCGTTGATCACCTGGCTCTTGTGTTTGAGTGCGTCAGCCTCCTTGATGCTGGACATGAAGTGGGCCTCGATCACAGAGTTGGATAGGCAGTGGAGGAGGTCACGTTCCGGAAAGTTCTACCACAGGACACACAAAAGAATCCTTTTTTGACCGCTCACAACGCGACAGGCCAGGCACTAAGCCTGGATGTTTACTCCTGTCGTGCTCCCGTTCTCAACCTGCAACATGTAGTGTCTGCCATACCTTAAAGTGCAGAGTGATGCTCCAGGGTAGTGCTGTGTTCGATGCATGGAGGTCAAACAGAACTCCAATGGGATAGTGCCTGGATTAAGGTCAAACATGGCAACACTGTGTAAACTAGCGTTTCATTCGGCCATTCTGTCACAACTCCCCCAGCTACTTGTTTTGCAGTTGTAGATTATGCTGCCATACTGTGGCTGAAATGGGTAACTACATGACATTGTGGATTGTTTTAATCAGAAAGAGTTGATGAGTCAGGGCTGTGTTTCTTTCAACTGATGAATGAATGTCCTTTCAACTCTCTTCACTGGAGTTACGTTACTATAGCAAATGCTCCTATAGCATACTGGCCATTCTACACACCTTCACTATTTCAGTGACATAGTAACATTTGATAGTTAGGTTGGTTCCAGACACAGAATGTGTAGGTACTTCAAAAGGGACACAAAAGTAAAAACATACATATGGAAGTGCATCTAATAACAAGGCCCACACATTCACGTCCTGCACTCACCATTTGAGAGGTGTCCCCTCATATTCAAACCACATCTCCTCCACATCCTCTGCCTTCAACACTTTCAGGAAGTGCTTCTTCACCTTGTCAGTGACCAACGTTAGGTAGCTCACTCTGGGCAACAGGAGCTGAAGACAGCAGGGTCAAAGCAAAACAAGAGTCCTGTATATGGCATCGTGTTTAGTAGCAGGTTTTTCAGTGTGCTCATAAAACATTGCAACGTATGAGTGCATTAACGTTATTTCACAACGCAGAGGTATTTACATAGAACGGTTCGGGCTCTCTCTCGGTGACTTCGTCCTGATGCAAGGTGAAGCAGGTAGGAATCCGACCAAACCAAACATCTCGCAGCACATCCTTGTCATCTGCCATTCTGAAGTCGCTCCCAGAGGCACATAAAGAATGTCTTGGGTCCAACCTGTCTTACGACAAAGATAAATTGATCGTATTGTCTATCTGTCTATCTGTTTGTTTGTACGTTTCAGACGTTCAGCAAAACAAAACAGCAAAGTGACATAGCTGTTTGTCTTTGATTACAAGTTTAGATAGCTGAAAAGTCAGATATAGCCAGGCAATAAACATCCACGACATTGATGTGTTATTCCCGCACACTCATGATTAATGGGCGTTCAGTCTTAACCAAACAGCATGCGAAAATGCAATATTGGCAACAAACCGCAGCCCATACAAACAACTGCGTGATGTCAGATAGCTTAGCTCAGTGAGTTAGTAGCTCAGTAGCTGTGTAGCATAGTTAGCATTTATTGCTAAACAGCTAGCTAGCTAGCTCAAGACATTTCTCAGGGGGATAAGTTATAGGCTTACTGCCAGAAAACCCTCACAACTTCTTAATTGGAACGTTTGTCATGCTACGCGTTGTTATTTATATCTAGAAAATGCGACAAATATGGGTTAAGTCTTACTGTTCTGATGCGACTGCTGTCAGATCCAGGCCGTTTTGATGGGACTGTCACATTCGCATGTCAAGGAAAACATAAGAGACCATTTCCTTCTTTTGCTGTAATGTCTCTCCAGCAGTGGCGACATCTAGTGCATGTTATTATGTACTGCAATGACCGCTGGCCATAACGTTGGACAATGCATTTTCATTTATAAACTTTTTTTTTCTACGTATAATTTGTAATTTATGTTCTTGATTAATCTAAATGTACATGTTAAAGTCTCAAACCAAACATCCTTTATTACTTCTAGCTACATATATGGAGCATTCAACGTCATTACGGTGCAAAGGCAGCCATATTCGACGCTAGTTTTTACGTCATCCAAATCTTCTTTTAGTCTTGTTTTGGTGACAGTACTAAAGCGAATAAGGTAGCGCTGTACAAAATGGACAAAAAAATTGAAATCGATAACCTGGAGTTGCGTCTACAAGCTATGGAAAATCGTATATATGGTGAAAGAAGAATCAAGGGAGGGAAACCCGTCAAGGTTGGCCCATATAGTCGATTACATTTGTGTGAACGCCCTTTTGCATCTTTAGCTGTTAGCAGCTAGCGTCACATTGGTATTTCTTTCGAGCCGTAGACGTCCTAATATTTTGTTGCGACATAATACAGTAAAAAAGAGGACCTAATTGTTTAATGTAACTGAAATGTGATTTCAATATTATATTCCCATTCGTACGCCAATATTGTAAATGTCTTCATTCATCTTCTAGTGCGCTGAATCCCTCAGCAGAATTCAAGCAGCCTTAGCTAACACTGCCAACAAGAGAGAACGGGTTAAAATCCTGCACAAGAAAAGTAAGTCATCCACGTTGTCTTAGTTTGGTGATGTTAGTGAACCACACAACTAACTGGACAACTGCTAATTGAAAGTACCTACTAATAGTGTAGCTGTAATATACCCTGTTGCTCTTTTCTATGCAGTTGAGGACATGTTGAAGTATCTTGACCCACAGTTTACCGATCATATCACAGTTCCCGATGCGATGAAACTCGAATTTATACTGGCTGGTAAGAAGCAAGTCGACTCAAATATGTTTGTGTTTAAACACATGGACAAATGTATGTATAACGTAGAGATGTGGTTTGGCCTGGGTTAACGTCTGGCCTGAATGTCATTGTCCAGTGAAGATACTGTATATATAGTAGTAGACACGTATGTAGACATCTTTCTCACTCTGCCTCTCTGTCTGTGCCCACAGAGGAAGACTTCCTGGTTTCCCAGGCCGCCCTTCTGGAGCAGGTCAGCAATCTGCAGCCTCTACTGGACAGCAACTACATCCGAGGTCAGTAGCTCATTGGACAGCAGCTCAGTGGGTGTAACCACTTACCATATAACATGACTATCCTTTTCATTCGTCTTCTGCTAGTTAGATAAACAGGTGTTCAAAACAAGATCCTTTACTGTTGTGGAAGGCAAGCATTAGGAAAGTATGTATATGTCCATCGGGCTGAATGGGGTTTTTTGTGTGGTGGGGGCTGGTGTGTCCACAGATGTACCAGAGCATGCCACCAAGTTGCAGCGTCTGTCTCAGATTCACATCAAAGAGCAGGTATAACACACACACAAACACACACATTCAACCGTTTTCAGCACATCGTATGTCTGCTTCCATTTCTTCTTTTTCTGTTTGTGAATGAATTTCCACATTGAAACTGAGAGTGATCATCTTCTAAACTGAGAGTCTATGCATCACCCTCTTGTCTTTCTCTTTGACAAAGGACCAAACTGAAGCCCAGTCCTTGGAGGTCAAGAAACTGTTTGAGGAGTACAACAAAATGGTACGCTTCCTTTTGATGAAAGCCACTCCTGATTATACGAAGTGATGATATGTTACAAATGTCAACTGCCAAGACATAAATAAACACTGACCAAACTGTCATTACATATCCAACAAAGAGATGAGTGTGTTGTTATTGTAAGTGACTGGAGTGGTCATCTGATCCCTTCTCTAGACCGTACATGCTACTGCCCCAAAAAAGCCCCACGCTGACCTTGATAAACTCCGACTCCATTTTGCAGATGTTCCTGTTGTCCAAGCAGTTCACCCAATGGGACGAGACCCTGAGGAAAGTGGAGGAGGCCAAAGGCATCCGGCAAGTCGAGTAACGACCGTGATGGCGAAGGAGAAGAAGAAGAAGGGGATGGCACGACGCCATCATTTAGGTGTCCCTACTTCTAGCTTGTTTGGTAAAATATGATACCAAGCCTCAAACCTGAGCTCAGAACACTCAGGCCCTTATCCTAAGATCCACCTTTTGAGGGATGAGTAACTCAAATGATTTAACATCTGCGGTGAGGGTCATCGTGTTCTTGTTCATTGCGGTTTACGTTACCCTGTGTGACAATGTTGTTATTTATTTACAGCTAAATGCGCGTGCATAGTTTGTTTGTGACTCAGACATTCCAATCCTGATGTTCTTCTGCAAGCAGTCACAAGACCCCCCCACCCCTCCCCCCCTCAGTCTGTTTGGATGTTCAGTCTGAATGTCATGAGGGTTACACTCATAGCCAAGCACACTAGCCTTACTCCTTCCCTCAAAGTTCTGGTTCAAAGTGGTTTTTATAAATGCACGTATGCAACATGTAAAATCACTGCAATAAAGAGATGACTTCATTGAGCTGTTGCCCACTGTTTTGTTATAATACCCTTTATTATCCCCCAAAAAACACTTTAAGAAGTTAACACCTCACATACACATGCATTATAGATGTTGTATGTTATATTACATTAAACACAGTATATATTATATGTTCAAGGCTTGGTTTCTTGAATGCATCCTCTGTCTGATTTGTGAAACCTATGCGACCAAATACCAGTGCAAAAGGACAGCTGTAAAACGAACATAACTCAATAACAACAGTACATCTATTTAATCTCCAACCAGATCTGCTCTCCTCCCTATCAAACCTAAGTCAGGGTAGGTCTGTTTTGTTGAAATGCATGGTCCAAAGTCCGTTACTTCATACATATCAGAGCACTCAAATCTCACACATTTGCCAAGACTGAATGATCCTGTACAATCAAGGTGAAAGAGCAATAATTACACAACAAAAGATGAATGATTGTACAGCAACTAAGACAATGACAGGGTTTTGTATGATGGTATGAAGGTATGACACCTTTATATGACCCTTACTACAGCAACATAATTTCTGCACTCTTACTACGCTTACCAAACCAAAACCCAGGACAGAGTGGCTGAGTGAAGGTGGTCTGGACTCTGTGGAGGAGAGTCACTGTGTCAGACTCGACACTGTAGAAGGACAGAGTGCCTGCCTTGTGGTCCAGGTACACTCCTACTCTGGAGGACTGAGGGCCTGATACCTTAGTATGAACACAGTTATGTATGAAACTGTAATGATCAGTAAAGCGTACAAACAGCCAGCACTTGTCACTGAAACGAAAGTTAGAGCTGTTGCCTGTTCTGCTGATGTCTTTATATGAGACTGCTATGCCAACGTGTTCACCTATCCTCTCCACCTCCCAGTAACAGCACTCTGACAAAGCCTCTCTACACAGCACCTGACAGTAATTGATGAATCTGTCTGGATGGGCAGGATATGCATGCAGCTTGTATTGACATCTAGCCTTCCTGTTTGCAGACAGAGAGAGGTTTGGAGCTGCTGTGTTTGGGTCCAGCGTGAGCTGACAGGAATCTGGGAGCAGGGCAAAGACCAGATCAGCGTTAATCACACATCCATTCATGTTTCTCCATGTCAAAGCTGCTGTTGTTCTGGATCAAATTCACCCTTCAACACTTGGAGAGACAGTGGAGAGACACCTGGATACTTGAGAGACTCACATGGTAAGAGTTCTGCTCTGGTATTGGGCTCTGGAGGCAGGAACACATATATTCATATATACACAAACGCACAAGTAGACAGTGCAACAAACACATACACTACCTTATCAAGTTAATACAAACATGTGCTTAGGTGTCTGTCCTATCGCGTGAGGCTTGTAGTGCTGTTTCTTCTGACTTACTGTGTTTCAATTACTCACCTGTGGTGGAGATTTTGGACCACTGTCTCTGGATCAGCTCCTCTAGTTTCTCTCTGAGCTCAGAGACCATCTCAGTTACATGCTTGAAGGCCTGAAGAGGAGGGACAGAGATGTTGGGGGCATCTGGAGATACACTGGAACTGGAGAGAGACTGGTAGTTCTGGACAGAGAGAGAGGGGGGGAGAGGAATGACAGATGAAAGGATGGATAGACACACAGGTTAAGCAGAGATACTAAATATATGGTAACACAGACAATTAGTTGAGGTGCAGATCTTAGCTGCCAGAGTAGTCTAGTTACCTGGAGGAAGTGGTTGTTGTTCTCTGTGCGTAAGAGGTCCTCTACCTCAGCATGTCTCCTCTTCAGCTGAGCTACCTCCTGCTCCAGACTCTCCACCAGTCCTTCAGCCTGGCTCACTGTTGCCATCTGTCGTGCTCTGATCAGCCCCTTTACCTCAGAGCGCTTTGCCTCAATGTAGTGGATCAGCTCAGTGAAGATCCTCTCACTGTCCTCCACTGCTGCCGAGACAGAACTCTGGAGAGAGGACAAGGGTGGAGAATATAGAGAGAAGGATAGCAAGCCAAAGAGAGAGGGGGGAGGAGAGGGGAGAGAAAAAACAGAAGGAGAGGGGGGAGGGCAGGGGGAGAACGAGAGAAAGAGAGGGAGAGAGGGGGACAGAGAGGCAGAAGAGGGAGAGAACAAGATAAGAGAGAGGTGGATGACAGGGAGGTAGAAGAAGAGAAGAAATGAAAGAGGGGAGAGTGACAGGGGAGAGATCAATGCATCAATACATCCCTAAAGAGACACCAGTCTTCCAGAATGAAGAGCATCCATTTGTTCTGTCCGGGTATCTCCAAGTAGCACATCTACAGATGCTGACCTTCAGAGACTCCACAGCTTGTTGGAGTTCTTTCAGTTCCTTCTCTCTCTGCTGGAGTCTCTGCTGGATTTCCTGTTGACTCAGAACCAGCTTGTCCTGGAGAACAACACACATAACATCAACCCGGTAGGAGTTACAGTACAGGACTCTGATGGAGTGAACCACTGTCAGAACACACTATACACCAACGCTGCTAAACATGTCCGGCACAGTCATGTCCTTTAGTGGTTAGGGTTGCAGTATAGCCATGTACTTTAGTGGTTAGGATTGCAGTATAGTCATGTACTTTAGTAGTTAGGGTTGCAGTATAGTCATGTACTTTAGTGGTTAGGATAGCAGTATAGTCATGTACTTTAGTGGTTAGAGTTGCAGCATATTTATGTACTTCATGCGTTAGAGTTTCTGTACAGTCATGTACTGTTGAGGATGGGTTACAGTGTAATCATATAAAGGTTATTCTATTAAAATGGGTTTTGAAATCATGAATCCAAGAATCTGTGGTATTAAACTCATCCTTCATTTACTGACATCAGCACTTAAATGTTGACATTTTATAGTTCTCCATGTAGACCAAGCAGGAGTTCAAACATTAAACTTGTGTAAGACAGTGAAAACGTATGTTGATAATATAGTCAATTATCTAGATTGGTACTGTATTTTTAAGATTATATGGTAAATATGTACAATATTGCTGTCTACATTATATCAAGTATTTCTATTGTATTATATATTTAGCCTGCTCATGTAGCTCATGTTGGCGACCTTCAATAAACCTAGAAATCAACACCAATGTTGAGTACGCTGGCCAGTTCTGGTCTCACCTGTATCTCCTTCCTCTCAGATTTGGCTGACACTGTGTCATGGCCTTTATGTTCATCCATGGTACACAAATAGCAGATACATTGCTTGTCTGTCCGACAGAAGACCTCGAGCAGCTTGTCGTGACTGGAGCAGATCATCTCCTGTAGGCCAGATGTGGCTTCCACCAGCTTGTGATTCTTCATCTTAGGAACCTGATGATGGGGCTGGAGGTGAGCCGAGCAGTAGGACAGCAAACACACCAGGCAGGACTTGAGGGCTCTCTGCTTCCTGGGTCCAGTGCAGAGGTCACAGGTCACCTCTCCTGGCCCAGCTGGAGTCGTCAGCTCAGTGGGGGAAGCCTCGGCTCCTCCTTCCTCCTTCAGCTTCTCCACCACCTCCGCCAGCATGTTGTTCCTCTTAAGAACAGGCCTCAGAGTGAAGCTCTGTCTGCACTGGGGGCAGCTGTAGTCTCCCTTCTGCTCATCCTGGTTCCAGCAGTCCTCAATACAGCTGCTACAGTAGCTATGACCACAGGGGATGGTGACAGGATTGTCTAAGAGGTCCAGACAGATAGAACAGCAAAACTGGTTCTGGTCCAGCACAACTCCCCGCTGGGCCATGCTGGAAAAGTAGTCTCAGTCGCTCTCTTGTAGACAGAAACACAAGTGGAGAGAGGAAGCAAAAGAGTGAGAGAGCGGTTTCGTTTTCCCCGAATAAGTCTGCTGTGGGAGGAGGGAGTGATTTCCTGGTTCTGTCAGAGGGAGGAGTTTAGAGGGTGCGCCAAGAAGAAAGAGTGAAAAATGGAGAGAGAGTTAAAGTGTCAGAGGATGAGTCTAGAAATCAGCATCTATTATACTGTTCAAGAAGGGAGAGGACACGGTGCAAGGCTTTTGAGTTAAGAGCCCTGTATGTGACATAGGTCTAAATTAATAACCGGTTACATGTATTGTGTTTTGTATCTAATCATATCAATAATTTCTCCAATAACAACATATTTGCCAGATAAGATATGATCTTGCTTTAGTATGTTTAGTATGTTTAAGGTATTGTTTTATGGGTTTATTATCTTTTTGTCCTAATGAATTCAGCAGGATATGACGTCACTAAGAGGCGCCGACTGTGGGAGGGACTATGTTGACATAAGAGCAGGCTTGTTGGGACGTTTGCACAGGAGCGGCACAAGCATGGACAAAACAGCCGTGGTAAAAGTTGGTGCCGCGGCCAGTGCCAGTGTATGTGCCCTATTTGGTGGCGTTGTTCTCGCCCAGTACATGTTCGCAAAGAAGAAGAGAGCGGGGAAAAAAACTAAAATCATTGAGATGGTGAGTAGACTCGCGTGCTGTTGTTGCCTACAATGCGCAGTCGCGGATGTTCTTAAAAATAGCAGTGGGATTTTAGAGGTCATTAGCCGTTTATTAGGCACCAAAAGATTACGCTTCCTGACCGCGACAATAGTTGATGATCAGATACTATTGTCGCAGTCTTGTAATTAAGCTGTTAGACGGCACGTTTTTCCCATATTGATGCTAGGTATGCAGACACCACCTCCTGGCATTTTGTCAAACCAGTTTTCCCGGAATGTCAGCCACTCAGTTTTAGACGCACAGTGGCTATTTCATCCCAACAGATCCCAATTAAACAATGACAATGCTATAATTGCTTGTCCTATATCCCCAACATACTCACACTAACTTATGCAGTCCTTCATTAGCTGCAGACAGGACGGATGTACAATTATTTGACTTTTTTCGCACTACCAAAATGTCATGTTGAATTCCCATAGCTGTCTGTGTATGTCAAGTCTTTCAGGACTTGTTGTGAGATCTGGATCTGTTAGGATCAGGATCTGTTAGGATCAGGATCTGTTAGGATCAGGATCTGTTAGGATCAGGATCTGTTAGGATCAGGATCTGTTAGGATCCTGACCTACAATGAAGAGCACTGGCCATGGAGGGGGTTGAACCATTGAAGAATAACAGACATTCGTTTTTGAGCTTAGCAGTGGCATTCTGATAAAGTAGCGCATCAGAGCCCTTTAAAACATTCGAGAATGTCGGTTTCCCATGAAATCGAACGATGTCATTCCATATGAAGTTGCAAAAGACCCATTTTCATGTTGGGCACGTTTGTTTTCTTACTGTCGTGATCTCTGTCATGTGCAAATAGAGGATTGGTCTTGTACTGACCTGCTTTGTCCACAGGGTGTCAGAAGTGAACTGCTTTCTTTTTCATTCTCTTCAACTGCCCCTTTCCTTAAGGATAGTGACCCTTTGAAATCTCACAACGAGCAGCATGAAATCTTTTGAGATCTTCTTGCCTCCGATTTTCCTTCCGTTTGTACATCAGCCTAAGTCTTCCGCTAAGTCTGGCCTCCTTGTCAAATTGGTGCAAATGAATGGTTTCTGCTGATTTTAAAGAAATGCTAGGCATAAAAATAAAATAAATGAAAACTAGGCTCCAAAGTATCAATTGCATCGCTGCTAGTCCAAAGAAATGTCTGTACATCTCGTTTCTTCCATGTCATTAGCCTCTGGAGTCACTGCGGCCTATTACAGCTCATGTACAGCAGAGCCCAGAGCTGGATCTGTGGTTACTTGCTGCTGTCTGTTGAGACACCCAGGGTCTGCGATGATGATACTGTCGACTGGAGGGTATCTATCTGCCAACCAGGATGCATCACTTCAGAAACAGCCTAATCCCTTTTTCAAGGGAGACCTGACCGACAAAGGCAAGAGAGCCGATTCAAAACTTACAGCAGCAGACACAGTAAACGCATCCTAATCAGAAACACACGCTAATCAGAAACACACGCTAATCAGAAACACACGCTAATCAGAAACACACGCTAATCAGAAACACACCTTAATCAGAAACACACGCTAATCAGAAACACACCTTAATCAGAAACACACCTTAATCAGAAACACACGCTAATCAGAAACACACCCTAATCAGAAACACACGCTAATCAGAAACACACGCTAATCAGAAACACACCCTAATCAGAAACACACCCTAATCAGAAACACATCCTAATCAGTGGTTATAAGATTCATATTTCAGGGTGGAACGAAACTACCAAAGAGAGGGGGTCCACAAGTTTAGGGAGAACGCTCTGGTTCTGCAGAATAGCGTTGGTCAATACAATCAACTAATTACTGTCTTTTTAAAACGAAAACAAAAAGGTGGTTTAATTAGTCAGTCAACGTTAAGTCATGTGGTCTGGCTTGGTGTCCTAGTAGACCAAGCCCACGGTGGAAGGGAACGTTGAGCTTGCATTTTTGACAGCAGTCGGAAATGGACAGAAACCTTCTCACGGTCGAACCTCTGATCTGTTTCATTTTAGTATCTTGTTTTGAAGGTGTCTTTCGGGTCCGGCTTCCTCTGCTTCTGTCTCGTTATACGGCTCTCCTGACTCCTCGCCTTACCTTATTCGTGACGAAGACTGAAAATATGTCCGCACGTTAGAGACGAACGCAAACGCAACACACCCATTCTGTTTGTGTGCTGACCTCGTTTGACGCTGGGTGTGGAAACCTTGATGGATTTACGGTGCTTTGTTTATGCTACGTCTTTGCTAACACACAGAGGAAGCGTAACCTCTTTAGGGTAGAGATTCGATGGAGCTGCATAAAACGCCTAGCATCCGTTCTGTCATAACAAGAATCGTTCCAACCCCACCCACAGGTGTCTCCTTCTGGTTGAAACACAGGTGATTGGCCAGCCATATCATGAAAAGAAAAACAAAAATCTGATTGGACGGTGTGTAGCTATGACCTTGGTAAAGTGATGGGATTGGTTGTGTTGGAGAGACAGCTGAAGGGTTTCTTATTCCTCAGATCGCTTGGTGAGTTGTGGGCCGGTAAGGTCATAGCAAGGCTGTGTTTCTTAGTTGAATGTTGCACAAGGATTTAAAAGAGTAGAGGTTGACCTGGAGCTGAGGCTTAAACACACAGAACAAGGGAATGTTTGACTCTTGCCAAGTCTATTCTAGGGTTCATTCATGCAGGCAACAGTACTATTGATTGCCTGGCTATTGTCATGATGAGTAGCTGGGCCAGTGAGAGGTTACATCCACAGAGGTCTGGGTGTCCCTTCATGCAGGTTAGTCTTGTACCCAGTGACCCTTGTCTGGGTCACTTGGCAACCATGTCTGCCAAATAGTTGAACACAGTGAATGAACCAGGACCCTGTGACCCTAGACATGGTGTGTGTGTGTGTGTGTGTGGCTACAGAGAGGGAATTTGCAGGCTCAGCAATACTGGAGAAATGAGCCCTCAGCAATGTGACCACGTCAATAAGGCTGTCCAGAGAGACGTGGTCAGTGGAGATCAATGCTTGTTCCAGAGCGGTCAAAGTTGAGTGGGGAGGGAGGTGAAGGGTGACGCGAAGGGCCTGGAATATCTGTTTGTGTGTGTGTGTGGGTGTGGGTGTGTGTGGGTGTGTGTTTGGATGTCATCTGTAGCTATCTGGGAGTGTTTCAGTACCGCCTCAGCAAGGGAGGCGTTACATGATGAGATCTATTCTGGGTGCCGCCCCCCCTGTGTTGCCATGGCTATATAAGCCATAGTCACCCAGAGAACGTTTTCTTCACCCTAGGTTTGAGGCCCAAGTAAGAGGTGAGCCGTTGAGCGTGTGCGCGCGCGTGTGTGTGTTGTGGTCGACTGTTTCGTCGTTGCCAGCTATAAATGTCAGCTGACGATGTCATTGTATTGAAATGGCTTGTAATGTATTGATTAAGAGAACAAGGTTGTTTGTTTGTTCATGTCCGGGTCAGCTATCAGGTGAGTTTGTACATTGCCTACTGTTATATTGCAGTTCATATTTCTAGTGTTGCTGTTCTGCGGCCATAGACACAAACAGTGTCTCTGATTCTGTGTGTGCTGTTTATGCTTGCTTTTCAGGGATCCAAATATTATGCAATGCTTTAAGCTCTCTCTCTCTCTCTCTCTCTCTCTCTCTCTCTCTCTGTGTCTGTGTCTGTGTCTGTGTCTGTGTCTGTGTCTGTGTCTGTGTCTGTGTGTGTCTGTGTCTGTGTCTGTGTCTGTGTCTGTGTGTGTGTGTGTGTGTGTTACATAATGCAGGGGGCTGCGGGGGGAGTGTGGGTTGCACTTACCCCACCCTACCCACCTTTACTTTGACATACCCAGGAATATCAGTTTACTATCTAGTATAATCCTTTTTGATAGAGGTGTGTGTGTGTGACAGGTGATCTGTAATTTAAAAAAAGGAAAAAAGTGTAGACACTTGGGGTCTTCATAGTCAGACTACCCTTAATCCAATCCCTCTACCTCGTCTGGGTTTCGCGTCACCAGCAACCTTAAAATACCCCTGATCTTGAGGGAGGGAGTGAGTTTGATGCGGTGCAGTTTGGGGAGGGCAGGCAGAAGTGTGTGACGGCTCATATGAAACAGGTGAAAAGGGCAATGGATCCTATCACCAGGCAAGGACAATGCTGGGGAAAAAAGTGGAAATGTGAATCATGCATGGACAAGACATGAGCACACATTAGCTGTATGTGAGCCTTGCTGTGTGCATTCCTGCTCTGACATGCCATCAACACCCTCTTAAACCCAGAGCTGTGTCACTGCCTGTACCGTCACAGCTCTGAAAGGACTGCAGTCAGTCTCTCCTATGAGACCGTGGTGAGGGACAATGAATATTCCACAAAACGTTCTAAGGTCCAAAGTTCATCGTGGTCCTTTTTTCTCTCCATTGTGTTCAGATGAAGTGAATAAAACATAAGTCAAAGAGTGTCTCTCTGTCTCTCTCTCTCTGTCTCTCTCTGTCTCTCTGTCTCTCTCTGTCTCTCTCTGTCTCTCTGTCTCTCTCTGTCTCTCTCTGTCTCTCTGTCTCTCTGTCTCTCTGTCTCTCTGTCTCTCTCTGTCTCTGTCTCCCTGTCTCTCTGTCTCTCTGTCTCTCTCTCTCTCTGTCTCTCTCTCTCTCTGTCTGTCTCTCTCTGTCTCTGTCTGTCTCTGTCTGTCTCTCTCTGTCTCTCTCTGTCTGTCTCTCTTTGTCTCTCTTTGTCTCTCTTTGTCTCTCTTTGTCTCTCTTTGTCTCTCTCTCTCTCTCTCTCTCTCTCTCTCTCTCTCTCTCTCTCTCTCTCCCACGTTGATTGGTTGGTTTACCCTCAAGCTGACAGACTTGGGTTTCTCTTGTTGTGGACACAAGATCCACAGCTATGCTGTGCGTGCGTGCGTGCGTTTTCGTGGGGAATATTCAGTCCCACCACATCAGGGGTCTCCAATCCTGGTCCTCAAGGGCTGCTGTCTTAAAGGTTTTAGATGTTTCCCTGTTCCAGCACACCTGACTCTCATAAAGGGTCATTATGAAGCTTCCACAGAGTTTGGTAATGGCTCATTCATTAGAATGAGGACCAGGATTGCAGAGCCCTGCACCACATGGTCTAGACACAAGCTTCCACACTGCTCTCAAAGAGGAGAGAAGCACAGCTGGATTCTTATCATTCTTCCCAGTCCTTTAATTTCCTGTGTCATCTTAAAAAACAAAAACAAACAACAAAAAAAGTTTTACCATTAAACGTGTATCACGGTGGTTACATCAACGTTTACAGGCTGCCATTGTCTGCTTCCTTTCCCCTTCATCTCTCTCACTCACTCACTCACTCACTGTAGATGCCAGAGTTTGAGAAGAACACAGTCCACATGAGGGACCCTGAGCGGGTGGAGCAGATCATCTGTGGTCTGATTAAGGGCGGAGCCTCCAAACTACAGGTGAGCGTGTGCCCACTCCCCCTAGCAGGAAGACCAGCCAGGGTTTCTTCTCCAGTCCCCCTTCTCTTCCCTTGATTTCTCATGTCTCTTCCTTGTCGCTTTTGCCAGATCATCACAGACTTTGACATGACGTTAAGCAAGTTCGCCGTCAACGGCAAACGCTGCCCGACTTGTCACAGTGAGTAGGCCGCTGCCGCAAAACAACGCGTCTTTTGTCCGTGACGACGTGCGGGGTCGCGGTGCGTCGTCCGGCCTTCGACATCTGATGTCTGTCTCTTCCCTTAACAGACATCATTGACAACTGCAGTCTTGTCTCCGAAGAGTGTCGGGTAAAGGTAGGGTTTCTGTCATCGCCATAACGACGTGCGCTGTCTTGATGACCGGCGGGCAGCTTGTTGATAGCGGCCTGTTTTGTCATCCTGTCTCAGCTGCTGCAGCTTAAGGAGACCTATTACCCCATAGAGATAGACCCTCATCTGACAATGGAGGAGAAATATCCTTTCATGGTAGAGTGGTAAGTCGGTGTGTCTTTCTCTGTCTCTCTGTGTCTCTCTGTGTCTCTCTGTCTCTCTCTCTCTCTCTCTCTGTCTCTGTCTCTGTAAGTATGGGATGTGTGTACACTAGATGTGCACGTTTATTTGTCATGACTCACTCATTTCACACCGGACACATGGCTTTAAACCAGTGTATCGTGTCCTCTGTCAGGTATTTCAAGTCCCACACGTTACTGGTAGAGCAGAGGTTACTGAAGGACAAACTCCCAGAGGTGGTGCAGGAATCCGACGCCTGCTTAAGGTAAATGAAATACCTGAACTACGGATACGTGTACAAAATGTGTATTTCCAGTTGCTGGAACGCTACGCGTCTAGCATGCGCTCATCCTTTACGCGTGACGTCCCGCGTGTGCCACAGGGAGGGATACGAGCAGTTCTTCGACCGCCTCTATCAGCACAACGTGCCCATGTTCATCTTCTCGGCTGGACTGGGCGATGTCCTGGAGGAGATCATCCGCCAGGCTGGGGTCTACCACCCCAATGTCAAGGTGGTCTCCAACTTCATGGACTTTGACGAGAATGTAAGTGCCCCGCCCAGTCTCCTTCCTTGCTCTCCTAAGTGCAAAACCAAACGTACGAGGGTTGGGGGGGGGGGGGGGGGGGGGTGCGGGGTTTGTCAAGAGACATGAATGTTTTAGTCCCCAGTTGAGGTCTGCATCGCAGGACATGTCTGCACAGGTCGCTGGGGTGTATTCGAACGTTCGTAGAGGAAAAGCGCCGAAAACGCCGCTGCTCTCTGTAAACGGCACGGCACTGACAGAGGGCGCTGTTTCCCCCCCCTGTCCCAGGGAGTGCTGCGAGGCTTCAAGGGGGAGGTCATCCACGTCTACAACAAGCACGATGGAGCCCTGCGCAACACGGACTACTTCAAGCAGGTGAAGGACAACTGCAACATCGTTCTGCTGGGCGACTCCCTGGGCGACCTGCACATGGCCGACGGCGTGCCCAACGTGGAGAACATCCTCAAGATCGGCTTCCTCAACGACAAGGTAGCCGGCTCCGACGGAAGCCCTCCGATTCACACCCGCCAGCCTCCGTTTTGTAATGTTTCCCTTCGACTCGTTCGATTTCAAACCAACGTGTTTTCTGCCCACAGGTAGACGAGCGACTGGAGAAATATCTGGACTCCTACGACATTGTCCTTGTAAAGGACGAGACTCTGGAAGTGCCCAACTCCATCCTTCAGAAGATTCTCTAACTCTCCCCACCCTCAGCACACATGCCACTGCCCCCACATGGAACTGAAGTGGACCCTGTGACTGCAGAGGGCTATGGCCAGCCCCCACCGTAGCCCCTCGCCAGACTGTGGCTCCATGGGTCGACCACCCCTCCCCTCTCCTCTCCTCCTCGAAGCCCAATCTGTGGCTTCAAAGAATCTTCACAAACGCTCATTAATGGTGACAAAATGTCATATCCTGACAGCTCACTTCTCCATGTTTTTAAAGAGACATTTATTTCCCCCATCGGGTGTTCATGTTTTTTTAAAGTATGATAATTTATGTCTGTGTGTCTGTCTATGTGTCCAACTGAACACTGTCTGCATACTCCAGCCCAGGATGAAAAAAAGTAATGCTGAACAAAGACAATATGTGAAACCCTCTACTATTATTTGCACATTGTTGGTATTACAATGTATTTCGTATTATTTTTGATATAATATTTGTATAAAATGTTGATGGGTTGAGCATCAGCAGATGGCGCCTTGTCAGACAGCCCCAGCATGCTATTGGCCGTAGTGTCGTCGTGGACGACGCCCAGCGGCCCTCGTCTGCTAGTCGTGTCCTCTAAGGTTGCACTTTTTTTAGTCGGTTCTCTCAAATATTTAACACATTTGGATCGTTGTTTTGTTGTGTAACATTGTTGTTGGACAGTTTTTTTTTTTTTTGTATTGCAAAAAGGGTTAGGTATTATCAGGATACAAGCGTGTTGAAGCGCTGCCCTGATGCACAACCTTTTGAGAATGGCACTGAGTTAGGCCGAAGAAACGCACTTTACCCTCCGTGTAAAGTTGTCACTAAAACAATGGGATGGGTTTCCATGGATGAAACTGTCATTCTTGCAGAAATTGGTTGTGTATACATTTTCAGACAGAGTTCTCGATGAAATGCGCATCCGGTGAGAGCACTTTACGCAGCATCTGAAAGTTGTTCTAGGTGGTGGTAAACATGAAGTGACAGTGTCACCCATGTCAGTCAGAGCGCTCCAATGAAAGTACACACTAGAAGATATTCATGATATTATTACTATCTCTAGAGCTTTGGGGCCTGTGTCAGAAAGTTCTACAAATAATATGCCATGGGGTTGTTCTAGAATGCGTCTGTGTAGTTACTATCTGGGGAAGTGAAGTACAAAAATACTATATTTGTTAGATTTTAATTCATGGCCTTTATTTTATGGCCTTAAAATATATATTTAAAAAAACACTTTTTTGTTTCCCCATTTTGAACACTACCTCTGGGATGTTCCCTGTGAGGGTGAAATGTCTGGGTTTTGTTTGCACTTGTTCAGCCTTTCATATGTGTATGTGCTGCTACCACCTGCATGTTGCCTTTTATTTACCGTTTTGAATTTGTCTGAAGGGGAGAACATACAATTATATCAATAAATCTGGCAATAATGCCGTATGAATGCTTACTTGTTAAATAGTTTTAAATTGACATCATAAGCCTGAGTCTAAACTGTGTTGCCTATAGTTGAATATTGGTTGTATTTCTAAATGACACCTTTAGATGGCAGCCAAGGACATCGTTTTCAAATGGCCAAAAACGAAATTTGAAAATAACCTCGGCCCCAGGCACGTGGGCTGTCTAACTTCAGCTGTCCACCAACGTCTTACGTGCGGCTCGTTGGTCTAGGGGTATGATTCTCGCTTAGGGTGCGAGAGGTCCCGGGTTCAAATCCCGGACGAGCCCGAGTTTTTTAATACTGGCATTTTGGATAATTAAAAATTACGGAAATTTTTAATCTCTCGCTGTACTGGATTGATTTGGTTTAAATGAAGTTACTTAATGATCCCAGGATTACAAAAAAGCATCCCTGGTAATAGTCAGAGAAATGTCCAACTATCTTCCAGAATATATTCTTCTTTATCTCCATTCCTATTACACATTTGTGTAACTTTTTAACACAAACCGTTTGAACACGCAATATTTTACGGAATGAAAAATAACCACAAGTTTGTATACATGAATAAACATCTCTACACATTTAAGTACGACGCCAATGCGCCTGACCTTTCACAGCCTATTTGCTATGAAGTGGTGCTAGAAGAAAAACCTCACAAACATAGTTTGTACTTTTTAAACTCAAGAACAGTCTATTGTTAAACTCTCAACTTTTCAAGAAAGCATTGCATGCAGTTGAAAAACTCTACTTCCCATGAATCCTGTGTTCATGTCCGTTCATGCGCACAAGTAAATCCCACAGTTTAGCGTCACTGCTATGACAACAGTGAGATGGTTTCAAGCAAGTTGGACATAATGACACAAGAAATGTGATTTTTGTCTTAGCAGCAAACCTCAAATTTTTAGCAGGCTCGTCTTCAGAGAGGTAAGTAAAACACAAATAGAGCTGTTAGCTGTTTTTCCATATTCAAGAGTTTCCTAAAAGAACACAGACTCGAGAAGGAATTGATAAGCCAGGTGCTGCAGCCGGGCTAGCGCGAGGGGCTAATTAGCCAGATACCTAGGCTGATTCTTACTCAATACATTCTCCCTGATACGACTTTTACTTGGGCTATAAAGGATGCAATTATTGCCAATTATCCTAAACCAAATGCAATCCCGACGCATTTTAACTAGGCATTTTGGTTCGAAGAATCAACAGATGATGTACTTGCTACTAGCAGACTTTATGAAGCCGTCCCTCAATACAAAGCTACTGTACTAAAGAACTATTCCTTCAATCGTTCTTCATGCTCAAACCTTTTTGACATGTTTCCCTTTGCAGTGATTTTTCAAACTGCATGAACTTTCCTAATCTTGAAATGGAGAGATGGACAGAATGAAATAACAAAATACCAGCATGATCTGCAGTGAATTAAACCACATTTTCCATCAGTTGGTAAATATGATCAAACGAAATGTTTGTTTATGTTCTGAGGGTTATTTTCTGAGGTTCCACAGGTTAATACTGTCAGGAAAGGGCCACCATGGCTAACAATCTTGCTCCTGTTACTATCAGTGTTGATGTCATGTGATCTTTCAGTTTCTAATGAGTTTCATTAGCATAGACAACATATTTATTGTTTTACAGCCTGGAGAACCAGACTTGCCAAGACCACATCAAATGTTGGGTTTATGGTCTCTATATAGATTAGGTTGTAGGTGGGTGTGGGGCAAGGAACTCTCTCTCTCTCTCTCTCTCTCTCTCTCTTCCTCTCTCTCCCTCCCTCCCTGTCTCCCCCCTGCCTTCCCCCCTCTGTATTCGGATTAGCTGTCCATTCCACCTGCTCAGCAGTTGCCAATTAGGAAAGCTGCTTGGCCCTTACCCTGATACAATCCATAGTCATGTGACTGGCTGAATTGCCATTGGCCAGTGTTCCGGCTTGTGTGTAACACCTGCTGGGCTTGGAAAGTCATGCCAACAGTAACTCTACTTTTGAAGAATTGAGGATTCTGCTAAATCAAATCAGGAGTAATTGTCTTAATCGTTGAAGTATAAGGCTACTTTGTGATATAAGGGAGGTTCCCAGGTTAGCTCCACATGAGTGGAAAGACATCGGCACACTCTACTACTGAGTGTCCGGACCTGCCCATCCCCTGAGTAGCCTGTGGTGCTCTGTGATGAAACAATCGACTGACACAAACAACAGTCGCGTGAACGTAGGTTAGAGGTAGATACAGTCACCCCCCCCCCATCCACCAGATTTGTAGCTCAAACCTCGACAGGATGCCTGACATCACTCACAAACACACCATGCAGCGTTGGTCCCTGTGCTCTTAGTGTGAATTCGTAGCTGTCCCTGCCTGACGACGAGTCACAGCGTTGCGTATTGTGAGATCGTGATGGTTCTGAAGAGCCTCCCAGCCTCTGTCTGTGGCGGCCCACTCCCGTCCTCCCTCTCAAAGGCACTCATCCTCTCCCCCTCCAAGGACTTCGTTCGAGTTAATGCTCCAGGAAAAGGAACCCACCCCCAATGTGAGGTCTTTGTCTGTTTTCCATACATGTTGTGTCCCTGAGACACATGAGAAGGGAGTGCATCTGTTCCCTGTTGGGACCGTTTCATCGAGACAGAGGGAAGGTGGGTTTGCTTGCGATGACCACAGGGAGGGAGGATGGAAATAAACAACCTTTTCCTCCTCCTACCAGGAACAGCATGTCTCTGTTCAAGGCACGTGATTGGTGGGCCACGGTTGTTGGCGAAGGGGAGGAGTTTGATCAAGGGTGCCTGTGTGTTGGAGACGTGGACAACAGTGGCACGGGGCATGGTAAGTGTGCGTGTTTGTGTGTGACGTCTACGGCAAACCACAACAATGATGTGTTAGCCTAAAACCAAACAGTAGACATGATGCTTATGTTGTATGTATATATACATATATATATATATATATACACACACACACACACACACTCACACACATGTATCATAAAATGGGCGTGAGCTGCAGTGAGATACAAAGTGCTGTGTCCTGTAGATAAGGTGGTGGTGGGCAGCTACATGGGCATGCTGCGGGTGTTCTCTCCCCACGCCTCCAAACCTGGAGAGCCCAGCCAGGCGGATGCCCAGATGCTGGAGGTGCAGCTCCGAGACCCCGTCATCCAGGTGGAAGTGGGCAAGTTCGTCTCGTAAGTAGATGTTATTGGGAGCGTGCACACGGGAACCCACCCAAAACCGCCAACCAAACAGTTGCTGCGTAAACACTGGAGTGTAAAGTAACTTCCAAGTTTGCAGCCTTGTCAGCTTTGGAATGATCTGCATCTCTCTGAGTGCCACAGCTAACTGGAGAGATCGCTCAGTTACTCATGGCATCTTTAATCTCTTAACCTCCTCCTCCTCCACCCTTCTCGTCCTCCTCGGGCTGGCTACGTGTAGCCTTTTACTGAATTGGTGCAGGTCACTCTGGCATTATCCCAACATAGCCCTGCTTAGAGCCCACATCAAGCTACTGTAGCTCCGTCTCACGAATGTGGATTCAACCCCCTAAAACCTGTCCACACAAGAACTATTACTGAACTGGGTGGCACCTGGGGGCTTTTCCAAATGGTATGTGGATAAAATGGACCCCCCCCCCCAAAAAAAAGACCCAGAATATATGCCACAGTTATACATGAGTCTTATGGACACAGGCGTTCAAATGCCTTCATAATGCCTTGACAGTGTTCTTGACCGCTAAAACTCTGCAGAATGCCAGTTATTATTGCTGGCTCTGGTCAGCTAACCACCATATCATGAGCTTAGCTCTATCCTGTGGATTTATCCGACTCTACCGACCTCTGAGGGGCTAAACAGGGCCACTCCGGCAGCGTTCGGCTAACCTCTAAGTCACCAGCATAGTTGTTGCTACCCAAGGGCCTCGCTCCCCTTTGTTGTTGTAGATAAATTAGCTCTCACTGGGAAATCATGTTGAGCAAAATGTTGAAGTACCCCCCTCCTCCTCCTCCTCCTCCTCCTCCTCCTCCTCATGGAGATGTTAGTGTTTAGCGCTCATTAATGCCTAGAACTATCCAAGAAGGGTGGAGGGGGGAGAAAGGGGGATGCGTGAACGAGTGGGAAGATGGAAAGAAAGAGGAGGGGGAGCACGGCGGGCAGAGATGGAATGTCGGCACACGTCCCACACTGGTGTCCCACACTGGTGTCCCACACTGGTGTCCCACACTTGTGTCCCACACTGGTGTCCCATACCGGGGGCCCACACCGGGGGCCCACACCGGGGGCCCAGGGACCTCCCGGAGAGCCCGGCTTCCATGAAAAGCCGGGTGATGTTCCGGAAGTCTCACCGCAAGGGGATGTCAGAGCGGGAGGGGGAAGAAAGGGGGTTTCTATGACTGTTTGTTTGGGTATGTTCTGTCCTGTCAAAGAGTGGTAGCGGTTAGCATTACTTAAAACAACCGCAAAAGAATTCGGGAATTGACTTGGCAGAGAAACTCATTGTAAATATTGTCAGGAGGGGAGGGCGAGGCCCGGATGTTGTGACAGCAGCTTTCTTCAACAGAGGGCTTTGTGGTTTTCAGAAAAAAGAAATTGCCAGGCGCCAATTGTTGTTGTTTTTTGTTGCCTTTTCCAACATTGCAACGTTCGGTTCGAAAGACGCAAGACGACTTCCTAACCAAGCTGTGAAACACGTGTGGGGAGCCACAGATACAAATCTGACGAACCTCTAACTCGTTCCCTGCTTGTTCTACTCAGCTGCACCAACATGTTTCTTTTTCTTCTTCAATGTAAGACTTGAGCCGAGCTGGCTTCATCACCGCTCCAGGCCTCGTGCAGGAGCCCTCAAAGAAGCCCAGAAAATCCTACTCTTCTACTTTATGAAGCAACAGAGCCTGCATGACCTCTGCTTGACCTCTGCATGACCTCTGAATGACCTCTGAATGACTTCTGGTGTTGTGCTGGTCTCTCAGGTGTTCAGAGCTGCTCCACCTGGCTGTGCTTCACCCCAGGAAGTTGTGTGTGTACTCCGTGTCAGGTAACTCACCTGCATGCTCAGCTAAGCAGCCGACTAGGCAATAGAGGTCAGGAATAACACTTCTGACCAAGATAGACGCCATTTTAGTCTATGATGTAAAACAAGAACGTCTACACAACATTTCAATTCATGTATCACAGCAATTTATACCTACAGCTGAATTTTGCAGAGCACAATATAGGCTTGCATCCTAAGTTGCCAGAAATTTAGAAGGGGAAGGAAACAGCATGTGTGTGCGTGTGTGTGCGCGTGCATGTGTGTGCGTGTGTGCGTGTGCGCTCATCCCTGTGTAGGTCTGGTGGGGAATGTGGAGCATGGGGCCCAGTACCAGCTCAAGCTGGTATACGAGCACCACCTGCAGAGGACAGCCTGCAACATGACCTACGGAACCTTCGGAGGGGTCACAGGTACGAGATGGACACACTGCTAGGGGCAGGCAGACACACGCAAAGGCAGACAGACGCACACTCAGACAGACAGACCAACAGACAGTCAGACAGACAGGCATGACACACACAGACAGACAGAAAGACATGACACACAGACAGACAGGCAGACAGGCATGACAGACAGACAGACAGGCATGACACACACACACACACTCTCAGACAGACAGACAGACAGACACAGACTTTAACCACCCCTCCCAACCACACACCCATCGTCATCCATGTGCTGTTTTGTGTTCATTTCATTTCTAATGACCACAGAGCTGGAAGTGGATTTTACAGTGTGACTCATTCTTTGTGGGGTCAGTCCTTGGTGTATGAATGAAAGTTTATTTTTACGGCAGTGAGTAAATCCGTTGGCCAGCAGCGTTAGTGAGTGCGTGCATGAGTGCGTGCGTGCATGCTTATGCAAGGTTGCCTCAGGTCAAGCAAAGAACTTTGTTTTTTAGCATGTCAAAGGTCTGGCCCATACCCCAGACAGGATACAACAGGTAATTCATTAGTAGGAAAGGGCACTCATAGCCAAACATAAACACACACACACAGATGTTCATTCACATGTAGGAAACACACAAGGTCCCATGCCTAACCTCCCATCATATCAGCGCATGCTGTCTCTGCTGGCTATGCTGTCTCTACTGGCTCTGCTGACTGTGCTGTCTCTGCTGTCTCTGCTGTCTCTATTGTCTCTGCTGTTTCTGCTGTCTCTACTGTCTCTGCTGGCTTTGCAGTCTCTGCTGTCTCGGCTGTCTATGATGTCTCTACTCTCTCCACTGCCTCTGCTGTCTCCACTGCCTCTACTGTTTCTACTGTCTCTGCTGACTGTGCTGTCTCTGATGGCTCTACTGTCTCTACTGGCTCCACTGTCTCCGCTGTCTCTGCTGACTGTGCTGTCTCTACTGTCTCCGTGGTCTCTGCTGACTGTGCTGTCTCTACTGTCTCCGTTGTCTCTACTGACTGTGCTGTCTCTACTGTCTCCGTTGTCTCTACTTGTCTCTGCTGTCTCTCCTGCCTCTGCTGGCTCTACTGTCTCTAATGTCTCTGCTGTTTCACTCTCAAGCAGAAGAACTGAGTGCAGTCCAGAATAGTACTCACACACACACACACACACACACACACACACACACACACACACACACACACCATCTAAAATGTAAGCGGAGAAACTGGTTAAAGAAAAATGGCAAAAAATAAAATAAGGACTGTATTGTTTAGGTGTGTGTGTGTCAGCGGAGATGCTAGGAGTGGACTGTGTTTGTCTTGGATGTAGAGGTCTGGTCCAGGTCTTTCCCTCCTATTTTTCCGAAGCTCTAATTGTCCTCCAGACCAGAGTCTTGTTCCCTCATCTCTCCTCTCCTTCTCTCCCTCTTTCTGCTTCCTGCTCTGCCTGACTGATCACTACTTTTTCTCTCCTCAATGTTGTTCTCTATTCTCTGTCTCTCTCATGTCTGTCTGTCTGTCTGTCTGTCTGTCTGTCTTTTCTGTCTCCCTCTCCTCTCTGAGAGAGAGAGAGAGAGAGAGGGAGAGAGAGAGAGCGAACGAGAGAGAGAAAGAGATAGAGATTGGAGAGCGGATTAAAGGCAGCCTACTATAAATCCAGATAGAAACTGACAGGTCTGGATAAGAGGATCGCTCCTCTGATTCTGTCCTGGGTCGTCTCCAGGCAACGCCTTCCTTTTCCAGCCACTAGAGGGCAGCACAGCCTGTACTATCGGTAGAAATCTGCTCTTCTTGTAACAGGTTTCCCCTGCCCCAGGTCACATAACAGTTTAACCCCTGAACTGTGACTGTAACCTAGAAACAGGAGATATTGTTTATTTCACAGTCATTCACTGTGTGTTTTGGGCTCAGTGAGCGTATGACGCAAATGTGTGTGCGTGTGTGCGTGCGTGTGTGTGTGATCGGTGTGTTGTAGTGTGGTTGTGGGGGGGCGGTTGGAGACCAAATGTGTTCAACCTTTTTTAGGATCGAGTATGGCTACTGGTAATGAACAGTCGCCATTCGCTATCACTACTGTCCACTAATATCTGGGGCTTGGATTGTGGGCCAGGCGTCAGCTCACGAATTGTCGCGTTCTTACATAGACCACACACACCGACATCCGAGCTCGCGACCCAGCGACGCCCTAGTCCACGTAGGAGCCCCTAGAGCGTGGCCGCTCTGTGCTTTGTCACTCGCGCCTGCACTGGTAGAACATGCTCAATAAAGGACACATATGGGCTGTTTTCCTCACTTCCTCTCCTAAGGATAGAGGCTTTGTGTTTAATAGTGAGTTTTAATACCCTATAGCCCATATATGGGCGTAGCCGCACACACACTCACATCCACGCGCCTTGCCCAAAACAGTCTACACTTTTACACGCTCAACACACACACACACACGCACACGCACACATGCACCTGCGGACACACATAGAGAGCAGGGTGGTGATGTGGGAGACCTTGTCCCTGACTGTGTTGCCGACCGCCCACGGTGTCCGGAACAGGCGTGATGACCACAATAGAACACACACACCTGTGCGTAGGTTAATGTGGTCGTGTCTTTGTTTGTATGTGTCACCGTGTGTGTGTGTGTGTGTGTGTGTGTGCGTGCGTGTGTGTGTGTGTGTGTGTGTGTGTGTGTGTGTGTGCGTGCGTGCGTGTGCACATACTCTGTAGGTGGTTGTCCTGGACCCCTCGTTGATGTGAGTGTGATTTTAACAGCGCGTAGAGGCCCAATTATAGTTCTCTGGTCCCACTCACCCTGTTTTATGGGTCATTGTATGTGTGTGTATGCGCGCATGTGCGTTTAGGTGTGTACGCCACCACCCTACACTGATTTTCTGTGTCATAAAGCCCACGTTTGACAGACTGCCACGCGGCAGGACTTTCCAAACTCTACCCGTTACACACACACACACACACACACACACACACACACACACACAAATGCTGAGAACAAGCCAGGCTCAGTGAAGGAGACGTTATGGACGTATCAGATTCAGTTAGAGGGAGTGACCCGCACCCTGCGCACAGCAACACTGCTGAAACAAAAGAGCTGTAGACGCAGCACAAGACAGTGGCCTGGTGCTCCTATACTCCTGGTTACGCTATAAGACCACCTAATGGGGGAGGGGGGAGCATTTACATCCACTGTAATAGAGGCTGCAATCTGGCCAGCGTGCTGAGCTGGTGGCAGCGCAATGAGCAGGTGTGCTGGTGGAGCGAGGAACCAGGGGGAAGAGGGAGAGACACACCCAGGCTGCACAGAGAGACAGACAGAGAGACAGAGAGAGACAGACAGAGAGAGACAGAGAGATATAGAGAGAGAGACAGAGACAGAGAGACAGAGACCGAGACAGAGAGAGAGACCTGCAGGGAACACTAGGGACTTACCAGGGCCTGGGCAATGACATGACGCAGGTTCTCTTTCCGCTTACAGTGCATGTATTTCTTCCTCTTTACCCCCTTTGTCTCTATCTCTCTCCCTCACTCCCTCTTTCCCTCTTTCTATCTCTCCCTCTCTCTGTCTTCCTACTTCCCTCCACTATTTCTCTGTCTGTCTTCCTCCCTCCTCCAGGCCACCACTCCCTGTGTATCCAGTCCATGGACGGCATGCTGATGTTCTTCGAGCAGGACAGCTACTCGTTTGGTCGTTTCCTGCCAGGCTTCCTCCTGCCAGGGCCTCTGTGTTACTGCTCGCGCACAGACACCCTGGTCACCGTGTCCTCCGCCCGCCAGGTGGAGAGCTACAGGTAGTGACTCTGTGTATGTGACTGCCACTGCCTGGTTTAGCCGGCTGCTGATTGGGTGGCTAGCTGACCGTCTGGGGTTGACTGGTTTGGCTGACCGGCACCATAAGTAGCAGGTCTTCGAACGCACGTTCTGTGGAATCGACCGGAGGCCGTCTTCTTATACCCTGCTCTCACCACAAACCACGGCTCCATTTGTGAATAAAGAATGTCCTAGAAGGAATCTGTGAGCGTGCGTGCGTGCTTGCGTGTTTGATGCACTTGTCTGTACGACGCTTGAATGTACATGGACTGTGTATTTAACTACTGCAGAGGCCGTGTCCCTGCTATGTGCTTTGTGCTAAGTCCTCGGTGTGTATATATATGCGTTCCTACATTGTGCCCATGTTTCCTGTGTGTGTGTGTGTGTGTGTGTGTGTGTGTAGCTGAGTATAAATAGAGGATAGCAGATACTGCAGAGGGCAGATTGGGTGTTCAGGGCCCTATTTCCACAGCTGCGGCTGGTTAGCCCACGGTGCTAACTGAACGTTTTCACGTCCTAATGAAATTTCCACTCATTGATCGGCAGCTCTGCTAGAATAAGCCTTGGCTTTATTTTACTCTGCGCTCGCCACTCATCGCCCCGCAACAAGAATCAGAGTCGTCTTCCACTCTCCAAACACACTCCAGGAGTCTGATCTCCAGGGTCCCACTCCAACCGGAGGGAAACATAAAGTGTGTGTGTGTGTGTGTGTGTGTGTGTGTGTGTGTGTGTGTGTGTGTGTGTGCGAGCCGGAGGGCTTCAGAGAGTATTTGTGAAGTAGCATGTGTGTGTATGGCCGATACAGGACAGATGTCTGCTGTGTATATTGGAATGTGCGTGTGTGTACTCCAGGGTTTGGGAAGCCGCAACTCTCAGCCGTTTGTTATCCCGGATTTCTCCAGCTTCTCTCAGATAGCAAGAGATTCCCCAGACGAGATATCATCGCGGAAACGCTGACCTCAGCCCCTCCACCCCTCCCACCCCCACCCCCACCCCCCCAAATACAGACACACACACACACTCCCCTCACCGCCCCTGCTGCATTCACTGTTTCTTTCCCTCTCTCTCTGTCTCCCCCTCTCCCTTTCTCCACCTCTGTCTCTCTCACCCTCTCCCTTTCTCCACCTCTCTCTGTCTCCCCCTCTCTTGCTCTCTCTCTGTCTCCCCCTCTCCCTCTCTCTCTCTGTCTCTCCCTCTCCCTCAGTACTTCTTTCTCTGTCTCCTCCTCTCCACCTCTCCTGTCTCCCTCTTTCCCTCTCCGTCTCTCTCCCCACTGCTTCCAGACAGGCTGTAGATATGGATCGCTAATAAAAGCAGCTCAGTTCAGTTTGGTCTGGCTGTCTGTCTGTGTTCCACACACTTAACAGGTGGCTCAGTCTGGAGTCTAGACCGCAGCTCTGCTCTCCGATCCCATTCTGGATTGATCCACATATTCAGCCTAGCGCTCAGTCTTGACAGTGCCCACGTACTGCCTAAGACACACTGACTGTATTTCTGTCGCGGTCTGTTGATAATTGAGTGCTGTGTTTTTCAAGTGTTTGACAGCTAATGACCTGTAGCAGTTTGTATTATACTTCATAGACGCCCTCAGCACAAGTTGGATGGTAATACACTGTGTGTGTGTGTGTGTGTGTGTGTGTGTGTGAGAGAGAGAGAGAGAGAGAGTGAGGGTATGTGTGTGTGAGAGAGGGGGTGTGTGTGTGAGAGAGAGTGTGTATGTGTGAGAGATGGAGAGCGAGAGAGAGAGTGTGTGTGTGAGAGAGAAAGTGGGAGAGCGAGAGAGAGTGTGTATGTGTGTGTGTGAGGGAAAGGGAGAGAGAGTGTGTATGTGTGTGTGAGAGAAAGAGGGAGAGGGAGAGAGCGTGTATGTGTGTGTGTGTGAGGGAGAGAGAGTGTGTATGTGTGTAAGGGAGAGAGAGTGTGTATGTGTGTGTGTAAGGGAGAGAGAGTGTGTAAGTGTGTGTGAGGGAGAGAGTGTGTATGTGTGTGTGAGGGAGAGAGAGTGCGCTCCTGTGAGGGAGAGAGAGTGTGCTCCTGTGTTTCCTTGCCTCTGGCTTCTCTGGGTCTGACCTGTCCAAAGCGGGGAAACGGTTCTGCTGGGTTCGTTTATTTAGCCTGTGATGTTTGTTCGCTCCCGCTTGAGAGCTGATGAATGAGGGGTGTGTGTTGACCGTGTGTATGTGTGAGAGTGGCGGTGTGTATGTTTGCAAGATATGTGTACGAGGCGAGGGAGAGAGTGGTTGTGTGTGTGTGTGTGTGTTTACAAAGCATGTATGTGTATATATGTATTGCAGAGGGATCCTCTTTCATGTAAATGACTGGGCTGTTTCATCTGGCATGATGTCCCATGTCGACTGGCGAGTGACACGCACACACACACCCACACACACACACACACACACCCACACACACTCTGACCTCCCAGATCCTCAGAGGAAGGTGGGTCAGAGGGCGGTCTGTGTTCTCCATAGACACACACTTCACGTCGTTTGCACTCGCTCACACTGGTTTCACATTCACACACGCATGCAGAATGAAGCTGCACGCACACATGCACACACATGATGTATAATCTGGTGATTCGTGGTTTGGAATGTCGTCTCCTCATACATACACACTTTGTTCTCTTTGCAGCCATTCATACTGATTCATTCAATAACCAGCTACTACACATCAGATCATTGAAAAGACAAGAGGAGATGTTCTCCCACATGCAGCAGATAGCCTCATGTTGTTACCAGCTCTATTAACACCACAACTACGTATTTTAGCAGATCGTCTCTCTGGGTCTGTCCTCTTTCTCAGTCGCCTTTCTTTCTCTGGCTCTGGCTCTGTCTCTGTCTCTCTGTCTCTCTCTCTCTCTGTCTCTCTGTCTCTCTCTCTCCCTGTCTCTCTGTCTCTTTCAATCTATCTCTCTCTCAGTCTCTCTCTGTCTCTCTCTCTCTCTGTCTCTCTCAATCTGTCTCTCTGTCTCTCTCTTTCTGTCTCTGTCTGTCTCTGTCTCTCTCTTTCTGTCTCTCTCTCTCTGTCTCTCTCAATCTGTCTCTCTCTCTCTTAGAAGAATGGCTGAGGTTCCGGTTGAATGTGTGTGTGTCCACATGCGTGCCTGTGCAAGTTTGCGTTTGTGTCTATGCACCTGTGTTTAGTAAGTGTGTGTGTGTGTGTGTCAGACGTGCGCTGGCCCTCACACAAGCAGCTCGCCAGCCTCTTACTGGAAACCTGATGTTAAGGCTGCCAGAGTCAACCTCTTGGAGATCAGCTGAAGAGTTCTAGAATGTTCTGTACACCACTCAGCTTTCAACAGCTGACAGATCTAAGCATTTGGAAGTGTCGAGGATGCCAGGTCCTCAACATCAAGTTGTTAACAATCAGACAGGACTTTTCTTTGGCCATGGCTATCTCATTACATGGAGTATCATTTAGGGAATACGTTTGTGAATTTGACAGTTAAATGTTTTTCTATGTACTTATATGTACTGTTGCAATAAAAGTTGTGGGTTCTCTCTTTCTCTGTGTGTGTGTGTGTGTGTGTGTGTGTGTGTGACTAAATGTTTGTGGTGTTAGGTATGAGACTCTGGCGGTGGCTACTGATGCAGAGACCAGACAGAACTCAGACCTGCAGAGCAAGACTGCTGGGAAGAGGTTAACGGTGAGAGCAGCTTTGTGTGTGTGTGTGTGTGTGTGTGTGTTTGTGTGTGTGTTACACCACCAGTTGATATTTTGCTGGCATTTCCAAATGCATGGATGTGTTCATTAGATCTGTGTGTATGAATGTTCTGTGCGTTTGTGTGTGTGGCACCTGTAGGCTGACTGGACCCTGGTTCTGGGGGAGCAGGCCTTGGACCTGTGCGTCCCCACCTTCTCCCAGTCCACCACCTCCATCTTTGTTTTGGGCGAGAGGAACCTGTACTGCCTCAAGGACAACGGCCAAATCCGCTTCATGAAGAAACTGGAGTACAACCCCAGCTGCTTCCTCCCCTACACCTCAGGTGACTCTACCCCCCCCCCCATGCATCAGTTAACCCTGCAACCCCAGACCTGCTCTGCCCTGTCCTGCCCCTGGAGAGCTACCATACCCTCCTGGGGGTTTAGTCATCAAACCATCCTCAATATACTCTGCTCTGCAATGTACTCTGCTGAACTGAGCCCTGAACTGAGCCCTGAACCCTGAGCCCTGAACCCTGAGCCCTGAACCCTGAGCCCTGAACCCTGAGCCCTGAACCCTGAGCCCTGAACCCTGAACCCTGAGCCCTGAACCCTGAGCCCTGAACCCTGAGCCCTGAACCCTGAGCCCTGAACCCTGAGCCCTGAACTGAGCCCTGAACCCTGAACCCTGAACCCTGAGCCCTGAACCCTGAACCCTGAGCCCTGAACCCTGAGCCCTGCCCGGAGCCTTACCTTGTAGTAGTGCTCTCCCAGTTTGGATCTTGCCGTTACGCCTGTGGTCAGGTGCTTCTCCCCCTCCTCCCTCCCCAATCCCATCACACCTATTTTCCATTCTTACCTTCCCAATTCTCTCCCGTGCCGTCATCCTCCTAGCAACCGTTTCCCAGCAGGGTCGAGTCCTGCTGAGCCAAACTGCGCTGGGTAGCCCTCGGCATGTGTTTGCTCCTGGGCCTCAGCTTCATCTGATAGGGCGACTCCTGTGTGTGTGTGTGTGTGTGTGTGTGTGTGTGTGTGTTAGCAAGGGGCTTCACACAGCAGCTCCCGTGTGCTGCCCAACACAGCGGGCCTGGACTTATCAGAGAGCTGGCTGCTGCTCTCATCTGATCTTGTATTTAACACCCCCGTGACACGCGATACCCCGCGCACACCTGACTAAGCACTCGCCACACGCACCAGCAGCCCCCGAACGAGTACAAAGGCTCACGCGCACAACGCGTTCGAAAGTGCAGCGGAAGTGCAAAATGTGCAGCGACTTATGCATGCTGGCTCGCATACACATGATGCACGCGCACACGCACGCACACACACACACACGGTGTGTTGAACTGGCTAAATGCCCTGGTGGATCAGGGGTCTACGTGTTGCATGTTAATGCCAGGACCGCCGTGGCCTCCCTAATGAGTTCCAGCCCGCTCACCCCTCCAGCTGAACACAACTCTGCAGAGAAGGAAGGGGGGGAGTAGAGAGCGAGAAGAGGGGGGACCAAAGATAAGAAAGGGCAGGTCGAGAGAGGTGTGAGACATGAAAGGAGAGAGAGAGAAGAGGGATGCAGAGAGACAACACGACAGCGAGGAGAATCTAGGGGCGGGATGACGGGAGATGGAGAAGGATGAGAAGGAGGGATGAGAACGGAGGGATGAGAGGTGGTGGACAGAACACATCCAATTACCACTGGTGATGCGGCTAAAACCTGAAGGAGCCGTTTCTCCTGTGAGCGTGCACACACACACACACACACACACACACATCCTATAATCATCCTCACCCCTGTCTGAGGTCAGAAACCAGGAATCCAGGTGAGAGACTGAGAGACTTTTCTATGCAATTTTCCCGTGCAGCATGGAAAATAGCTTCCTTGTTTTATCATCCGGTGGGGCTTGGGTTGATAAAAAAAAGGGAGAGACGGAGCGAGGGAGGGAAAGAAAGAACTCTCCGGGATGTTGGATCGCACGTTGTTTTGGCTGGAGCGCTAGCGGGTTTTACCGGGCGGCTCTGAATATTTCACAGGTTTCCCTCCACGGCCTTTAGCTACACAGCTGCCTTTCTTGGCTCGCCTCTTCTTTTCTCCTTCTCCCTCCCTCCCTCCCTCCTTCCCGCTCTCCTTCCCTCCTGCTCTCATCCCCCCCAAGGAGTGATGATATGGCCACTTAACCCCAACATTGTAAATAACACGCCTCTAATTGCAGAGCACACACACACATAGAAGGTGAGGGCTGTGCAGAGAAACCATTGCCACATGTTTGTCTAATGTAAGACTGACACAGTTCTCGGCAATTGTGGTATTACAAATACAGAAATAAAAGGAGCATAGAGTGCGACAGGAGCTGGTAGCTAGCTAGCTAGTCCAGAGGTCTCTCCCCTCTGTCTCTCCTCCCCCTCGTAGAGGGTGAGAGGAGTGACACCCCCCCCTCTGATGTGGCCAGAAGGGTCAGGCGTCATCTGTCCCTGTCATTTAGGCCTCGCCCGGCCCCATGTCGGTGTCTGTGCCACCCTGACTCTGTGTGAGGGGTGGCCAGGCGCCGTTCTCAGCGCAAGGACGTCTGATCTTCCTAGGTGGCCGTCATGCTAAACGCTGGCCCGGCGCGCCGGGTCGTGCATGCTGCGAGACTGCAAAGGTGCTGGTCACGTCAGGAGGCCTTTTTAGCCCAAGCTCTGAGTCACTTGGGAGTTTGTGTGTGCGTGCGTCCACAAGTGTGTGTGTGTGTGCATGAGTGCACCAACTAAGGTTATATTTTTCCTCACCAAAAAAAAAAAGAAATCTGTCTCGATTCCCCCCCCCCCCGCCCTGCTTGTGTAAAAGGGGCAACACTAGAGCCAACCTGTGAGTAGGAACCAACAGAAGGTGTGTGTGCCCCCTAGTGACGGAGGGAACCACCAACACGCTGCTGGGGAACCACAACAACATGCTGCTGGTCTACCAGGACGTCACCCTCAGGTGGGCAGCACAGCTGGCCTGCGTGCCCATTGCCGTTCGCCTCGCCAACTTCCCGTGAGTAAACGCCTCCCCCCCACGGCACGCTCACACACACTCGCCCCCACCCAGACTAAAGCTCTGACACACACACACACACTGGCCCCCAACCACACTGACACTAACACACACACACACACACAGTACAATTTTATATCTGAACATACTGATGAGCGATGATGTTAAATAATTTGAGTGAAGTTAAAGCCCTGATTTCCTGGCAGACACTGCTTGTGTCTGTGTACAAGTGAGTGTGTGTGCGTACACGTATGTGTGTGCGTGTGCGGCTGCATTCCCATTGATCTGATAAGGTAATAGATATCCCTATAGACCTGTCTCTGGGCACGGAGGGATGAAAGAGAAGAGGAGGGATGGAGTGAGAGATGGAAGGAGAGGGGCTCGAGAGTGGAGGCACTTAGAGGACCCTCCATGCCTGTCCTCCACGCTCGGCCGAGCTCGCCTGCTTCTCCTCCTTTGTGTGTGTGTGTGTGTGTGTGTGTGTGTGTGTGTGCGCGCGTGCCTGTGTGTGTTTGTGAGAAAGAGAGACTATTCTAAAAAGACAATCTGTCAACACCCTCTTGATGAGCTCTTGGAGTGTCTTCTGAACCAGTGTACACGTGCACTTTATCCTGACACACACTCTCCCCAGAATTCAGTCCATACACACCCAGGTGTGTGTTATGGTTAATCCCAATCAACTATGATCTTCACCATGAGAAATCCACAGCCATCCCTCAGGAGGAAATGACCTCATAGTACCATCCAGCTGGCCAATCAAAACAGATAAGGAAGTGATGCACCAAAACGGCCGTAATCACTCTGCAATTTAGTACAAGTGGTCCGAGCACATGGAATAATAATGCAGATTGGATGTGCGGTCTGTTTGCAGATGCTGGAGATAGCGTGTGCTGTTCTTGTGAAGCTAAACAGGATCGCTTAAATGATCTCCTTGACTACTGCTGGTCTATAGGGTCGGTATGTCTCAGCCTGTTTCCCTCCGAGACGTGAACACACACAGGATGTCAACCTGAAGGTGTGTGCCGGTTGTGTGTGTGTGTGTGCGCAAGTACAATTCATTCTATGCTGCAGTAAGGAGAGGTTTATGCCCCCTCAGACACCCCGCCATGCAGGTGTGGGGTGTACTGCTCAGGGCTCTGAAGCGTGCGCGCGCGCGTGTGTTTGTGCGCGCGCTGTGTTACCGACTCACTGGCCCGGAACCACAACACATCTGCAACTAGTTAACAGGCGCACACACACTCACATGCGAACACAGTCTGGAATCCTTCCTTCCTTTCCCTCTCCCTCCTGCCTGCTCCAACCCGTCTCTCTGTGGTGTCCAGTTGTTGAGCCCGCGTGTCTCTCTCTCTCTCTTCCCCTCCCCCCCTCCCCGTGGGCAGGGACCTGAAGGGCGTGGTAGTGACCCTGAGCACCGAGGGCCATCTGCAGTGCTCCTACATGGGCACTGACCCCTCCTTCTTCTCCACGCCCAAGGTGGACGCGCGGGAGGCCGACTACTCCCAGGTGGACGCTGAGATGAAGAGCCTGCAGAAGGTCATCCGCGAGGTCACCAGGAGTCAGGGTGAGAGGGAACGTCCAGGGGGAACCTGCTGCGGAACATACCTACATCCTCCCAAGAACCTGCGTCTGGCCCGGGGGGGCCTTGGAACAGGTTCCGTCAAGGCAGTGGGTTTCTTTGCGGTGACCGTTCTGTTTCCTGTTTCCTGTAGACATCCTTCCTAAGACAGAAACTGAGGAAGACCTCTCCGTCACGGCTTCCGTCTCCGCCAGCATGGACGACACATCTGTGAGGACGCAAGATCGCACACTCGCACACATTTCAAAGTGCATGTGAGTATCTGTGAAATGACAGTGTCTCTATCTTCACAGCAAGCTCTCATCCCAGAGATCAACGGCGTGCCGGTTCCCTCGGTCACTGTAAAGGTGCGTGTGTGCAGCATACTGATGACCTCATCAGCGCTCGCCAGCAGGGTTTCAGTAACCAACGATGGCTTCTCACTTTTCACCATCTTTGTGACCCGTTCTCTCTCTTCACCCACTTCATCCACACCTTTCCATCTCTCCTCCTCCTCTCACTTTCCACCCTTACTCTATCGCCACTTCTCTCTCTCTTTTTCGCCCCGTTTTTTTACATCCTCTCCTTCCTTCCTTTCTCTCTCCCTCTCTACCCTCCCTGTCCCAGATCAAGGTGAAGAGTCGCTGTGCACTGCAGGGCCCTAAGGTGACTGTGTGTGTCCAGCCGCCCCTAGCTGTCACACAGGAGCAGTTTGTGTTGGAGCCCTTAGGTAAGTCTCTCTTTTTCTCTCTCTTCCCCCCTCAGGACGTCCACATGTCTGATGATCTGTCTCTCTCTCCACATCGCAGTGTCCTCGCCCGCCACTTTTTGTGTTCTGTCCTCCGTGCAGTCTCACTCAGACTCACTCTCTCTCTGTCTCTCTCACACACACACCCTCTTACCCAGTGGGAACGCAAAGAAGGAGAGAGTAACAGGGCCAGTCAGTTGTCCCACTGGGAGTCAAGCCAGCGAGCCAGCTCACCTTGACCCAGTCAGGAAGGGGTTAACCCTCCTAGAGATCAAACACAGACGGCCGCAGGCTCCCAGTCTGTCTGGAAGAACCACCGGAACACTTTCAGCCTTATCGCCACGTCTGAGCCTGAGTGCAGTGCAAAGAGAGGGAGCGTTGTTTTTGTGAGCCAAAGCCCGGCGACCGCTTGTCGCTAGGTCAAGCTACGCAGGGACGAAGTGACGCAGAGACGCAGAGACGCAGGGACGCAGAGACGCAGTGACGCAGAGACGAAGGGACGCAGAGACGAAGTGACGCAGGGACGCAGAGACGAAGGGACGCAGAGACGAAGTGACGCAGGGACGCAGAGACGAAGTGACGCAGAGACGAAGTGACGCAGAGACGAAGTGACGAAGTGACGCAGAGACGAAGTGACGCAGAGACGAAGTGACGCAGTGACGCAGTGACACAGAGACGCAGTGACACAGTACCTTTTAGGGAGGAGTGTATGCAGCGCTTGGCAAGGTTCAACAATGTGGAAAGGCATTTTGGAGGAACTGCCATTCAATTGAGCGTGTAAGGAGCCACATCGCTGGCCTCAGTCCACGATGGAACTCCTGTAGGTTGTATATTTTCGTGTGTTTGTGTGGAGAACTTTGTCTCATATTGGGTTAGGGCTTAACTGAACTCTAACATTGGGTTGTCGGAGAAAGATGTTTTTTTATTTGGCCTCGGTTGAGGAGGAAAACTTGACCTTGTTGATTTGGCAGATTATAAGAGAAAATGGGGGGAAAACTCACTGCTGACACGTCGACTCACATTGCACAGTAAAGTTGAAAAGGAGAAAACGAGAAAACAGTTTTTTTTTTATGGCCGTTTCGGAAAGCTGAGGTAAAGAGCACACAAACTTGTGTACACACACATACACGCACGTGCACACACACACACATACACACACACACACGGTGAACTAACAGTGACGAGGTGTATTTATGCCATGCTCTTTGTCTCCTACACAGAAGTCTGGCGCTGCTCTCCACTAGTCAATCAGCAGCTTCTCTGCTGTGAAACACGAGCCTTCAAACACACACACACACCTCCCTCTCTACCCCTATGTGACCCCACTGTGGCCTGATTTGGCCCAGAATGGATAGATTGAAAGTTCATTTAAACGGACCACCATGTCTGACACCGCTTTGCATATTATAGTGAATAGGACCCAGTTTGGTTATTACTGTCCTCTTAATGAGAGTTCAAATCGTTTGACGTTTTATCTGGGAATCATATGTTTTCAAGTGTACATGATTCTGTCCAGGGGTCTGATCTTAGTCCAGAGATCACGGTGGTGTTATTATGTAATGGCAATGTCTCTTTGGTGCACCGTACACACACTCGTGTATGCTTACACACATGCTCGCTCCCTCCGTCTCTCCCTCCCTCCCTCCCTCCCTCACCAACCACATGGTTCAGGTCATCTTCATCTCTCCATCTATCATCCCCTCTTCCTTCGTCTCTGCTTCTCCTCATATCTTCATCTCTCCATCACATACTGCCTTTTCTTTTTTTTCTCCCCCCCAACCTCATCCTTCCATCCTAAAATCCATCCCCCCACCCTGCCCCCCCCCCCTTCACACCCCTCCTTATTGACATTTGCTGTAGTATCTCTGGGACGCCGTGACCCTTATCGGCATGCAGCTGGTGTTGGAGTGGGGGGGGCATTGAGTGTTAGACTTGCTGCATCCTGCTTGTGCCCATTGCCTTTGATCTTTCCTCGTGGTCCTATGTGTAATGGTATGCAATGTTCCTAGCATCAGTAAACTGGTGCGCACACCTGGTGTCGGTTTACTTGCCCTAATCTTAATGTGCATTATGGTAACATCAGTTTATGCTAGTGGTGTGTGTGTGGTAGACAGGGGAAAGTCTTGATTTTTGTTTGTGTTGTGTGTGTGTTCTGTGTGTGTGTGTGTTGTGTGGGTATGTGTGGTTTGTGGGTTGGGTGGGTGTGTATGTGTGTCACCGCGGTCCTTGGGTTTAGAAACTCCATCCCCCGCTCAGCTTGGCCTGTCCAGGGTTCGCGGGGGAGGCAGCGCCTTCTGATTTTTATTGTTATTTCACTTTTTATTCGTCTCAGATGGGAACCCAATCCCCCTGTCCGCCACCACACACTACCTCCTTTGTTCTCTCTCTCTCTGTATCTATCTCTCACTCCCCCCCAGTCTCCCCATCTGTCTCCCTCAGGCTCTCCATCTCAGCCTCTCTCTCCCTCAGTGCATCGCTATCTGCCTTGCTCTCTCTCTCTCTCTCTCTCTCTCTCTCTCTCTCTCCTTCTACCTCTGGGACTGCCCCCCTTGTGCTTTCTTCCTGGGTTTTTCTCGCTCTGTGTTTGCTGCTACCGATTAACTCGCAAACATCTTGATAAGCACCAGTGTTGCAGTCGCTAGAACTCCGCCGCACGCGCACACACGCACACACACACGCGCACACGCACACACACACACACATTCTAAATGGTGCTGCTGCTGGATCACCGGCCGACGGGTCTCTGTCGTACGCAAGGTAGAAGGCCAGCAAGACAAGGGTCTGTCTGTAGGAGTTTGTGCTCTTCATCTTTAAAGCTCTAACACTGACATGCCTGCACCTATTTCATTTTGACTGGATCTGAGATATTTACTGTGAAACATAGTTTCCTGACCCTGAAGCCTGCAGGAGCTCTAACACGGTGTAGTTTATGACTTCAGGAAAGGCAAAACAACCGTGGGACCACAGTTCTGCTGAACATGACCGGGCAGTTTCATCGTAATGTTCCGACAAGACACTGCAGTTTGATCTTTTGTCAACTGAGGGAGTTATGAGCTGCTACACAGTATCTACTCAGTTTCTATACAGTCTCTACACAGTCTCTACACAGCCTCTACACAGCCTCTACACAGCCTCTACACAGTCTCTACTCAGTTTCTATACAGCCTCTACACAGCCTCTACACAGCCTCTACAAAGTCTCTACACAGCCTTTACACAGTCTCTACACAGCCTCTACAAAGTCTCTACACAGTCTCTACACAGCCTCTCCAGTCTCTACACAGCCTCTACACAGCCTCTACACAGCCTCTCCAGTCTCTACACAGCCTCTTCACAGTCTCTACACAGCCTCTACACAGTCTCTACTCAGTGTCTACAGACTCTTAACCAAGTACTACTTAAACACCACCGAGGTACTGTGTTTAAGTAGCTTTTCCTAAAACAACTACTGCTCCTTTAATGCAAATGAGCATAGCCCATTCAGTGGGTACAATCAGCAGCTTTGGAAAGTGAAAGTGAAGTGAAGCAACGCAGCTTTCCAGTAAAAGGAAACTTAACATTCGCTAGCAGGTTTGAAGCCCAACAGCGTTGTCACTGCATCTCTCTGAAGCCAAACTGTGCTAGATAAGAACAAGAAATAACAAGAACATGGAAGAACTGTGGAGACAACAGAGAGAGGAATTGTTGGATGTTGCCTGCTCTCTCCCCAGAACTACTACACAACCTCAAGTCAGGTCAGTGTCCACGCATGGCACGAGCCCCTCTGGTGATGGAAGACGGAGGGCGTCTGGGTCTTCAGTCCGTACAGAAGGCCAGAAGAGCAGCAAGCTGGACGCGCGCTCGTCCGTACCATGTGTCCGTCCCAAGGCCAGAACCTCCATGGGCCCTTTGGGAATCCAGGCCCCTGCAGTGTCCAGGGGTGGTGAACCCCGCCTGGACCTCAGCAGCGGTCTCCCTGCGTGCATCTACTGCAGCGGAGGTCACTCGTTGGATCAATGCTTGAAGTTTGGAGGCTATTTTCCAGAGCAAAAGCTGGCCTTTCTCAGGGAGAGAGGCGTCTGTTTTGCTTGTTTGAAAAGGGGACATATGGGTAAGGACTGCAAGAATCGTTTGTCTTGCGCCAAGTGCATGCAAACACATCCTACTGTGCTACATCGACAGTCGACTGAGGAACTGATTGCCGATGCAATGGATGTTCTCTCAAAGCTTGGCAAAATATAATAAAAAAAGTTTTAATTATCGTGTTTAGCTCCCTGTTGGACATCTGTCCAATGTTTTGACCTTTTGATTTGAGATTTTCAAAAAAATCGGATTTTCCTCAGCGATCAAAACCTATTGATGGCATTTTCGATGCAGACAACCTATGGGTTGTATAGGTTGATAAAAGGGGATGTCGTAGGTCACCAGTGTGACCCCGGCACATGGATCTGTCAGAATATGCCCACAGACTCGCACAAGGACTAGCTGCACAGCAGTGATCTGGATCAGAGAGCACACACTCACACAAACATATCTCTGCTTTAACAGTGGTATGAATAGGCTTCAGATCTGCCTTATTTCAGTTCATCAAAGCTGTTTGACAACATTTACTGTTTTTCTCACGCAAAATCATTTCGATAGTTTCAAAATTCTCAGTATTTGTGATTAACATAATTAACTTGAATGCTTTATTATACTGTGGCATTGATTCTTCAATTGTATGCAGAGCTTGACAATATATTTTTAAAAGGTATTAAACTTCAATTAAAAAAAAAATGTAGTCAAATACAGGGTCACTGCGATAAAAATTGTAAAAAACATGTATAAGTACTTGGACATTTCACAGATAAATAAATAAATGTATTACCTTGATGTGTCTGCATTAAATATATTGTTGAATAATAAATATCAGAAGAATATATGATCAACTAAAACCAAGTGGCGATGGTGGAGTCACTGTGGCAGCCTACTGGAAATACACATTTCTGCACATTAGTCTCATCTATCATACATATAGATACACACACACATCCACATGTTCCCCACTCCCAGCATGGTTTGTACCCTCCCCTCCCTCGCAATGCGGTAGGTAAGTAGGTAGGTGACCCGGGGGGTCAACTAAGGTCGACTCCCCATGTCCACTCCCCTCCAGCCCTGAGGGCGACCGAGGGAGGAAAACCAAAAGAGAGCGGGAGAAAGTCGGATTGAGAAAGGGAGGGAGGGAAAAGTGGCTTTTGCTCCGAGTTAAACAAACAACAGAGAGAGCCAAGAGAGCTGCATTGTTGTTGATGTTATTCTGTCTTCTGAGGTGTTAATGGTGTGGTAACACTTAGACCTGTCTGGTCAGTGTTTGACCTCACGGTGTCAGGGTCCAGAGGTTAAAAGCCTGACACCCCCCCCCCCCCCCCCGAAAGAGAGAGAGGAGTGGTATAGGGAGGGTCCGGGGACAGGAGGGAAGTGTATCGTAGTCAGAGTGTCGTGGATCCGAGAAGAGACAGAGGGGGGGGGGGGGGGGGGGGGTTCTCCTTTGCTTCACTTTGCGTTGATCCATAAATTCTCCTCCTGTTCATTTCTCTTGTCTCTTTTGTCGTCTCTATGTCTGTCTCTCTGTCTTGTCTCTCCTCTCTGTCATGTTTCTGTCTCTCCTGTTCTCTCTCTGTCTCTTCTCTTCCTCTCTCTATGAAAGTGTGCGCATGATAAAATGCTCGTAGAGCCACAAAAACCCCATAAGTCGAAGAGCGACACATACATGACCTTTAATACGAGCACATCACTGAACAGAGTGACTGAGGGTTCGTTCGTTCAAGTCTTTGTATTGTACCTAATGTTTTCGCCATATCTGTACAAATGTGTTTATTTTTTGGGCTTGTTTGTCTAGATCTCATTCAGAACGAGTATTTTCTCCCCCCCCCCCCCCCTCTAATGTTTGTGGTATGAGAGTGTCGTCCCAGTGAACCTGTGAGGCCACATCAGCCTGCAGTGTGGCCTCTCACTGTTAGTGTACATGGTTACTGTTGGATGTTCTTTCTTCCTTGGACAGATACGGTTGTCTTGTAACCTGCTTTTGTGCAATTTGCAGTCAATACTTGCACAGCCACGGTGGGTATGGAGAAATAGGAAGTGAGAGCGAGGGAGCAGGGACTGTAAAAGAGGGGGGGGGAGGAGAGAGAGAGTGCAGAGGAATTCTGGCACATAACTGTGGCTCGGTCACCTGTGCCGACCCTACTTTGGGACTTTAGCCTTGCACGTCACGCCCTATTACCACAGCGACCTGACGCAGGCAGGGTGTGCCCCTTTTCTCTGTGTGTGTGTGTGTGTGTGTGTGTGTGTGTGTGTAAGGGAGAGAGCAGCCATTAGCTGAAATATATCTCTTTTCCACACAGACTATATTTGATCTCATGCTGGCTTTTCCCTTCTCTCTCTCTCTCTCTCTCTCTCTCTCTCTCTCTCTCTCTCTCTCGTGTGTGTGTGTCTTCCTCTCTCTGACCCTCACTGCGTGTGTGTGTGAGAGAACGAGAGTCTGGTTTATGTTTTAAATACTGCCGCCTGCACCTTTCCCAGAGACATTTGAACAAACGCGTGTTTGTGAGTGCGGAAACATCGGCTAGCGAGAGAGCGTCAGTGGCTTCCTGCGCTCCAGCTCATTCTCATCTTTCGCTCGGCTGCTTTTCGCACGTTAAATAGCCGCTTCAGTATTGAGCTGTTGTTGTTGTCCTCCCCAGGTGTTGGTGTCACCGTGGCGGTGACGTTCTCTGCCTTCCTGAACGGAGAGTATCCACCTGCTGATCTGACAGGAGATGTGGCAGTGTCCTACAGCTCACCCACAGGTACACACACACACACACAGCAACTCGCAGGATTTCATGCCCTTTCTGCAATCTGTCTCAAGCACTTGTTATCTTGTTACTGGTATGCCATAAGTATTTTCTGCGACGTCATTGCTTTACCATTTGTGACATCACCCATCTATGAGGTCGCGAACACCTGTCCGTGAGGCCACAGCTGTCTGTGACATCACAGCTGTCGTTTCACGGCATCGGTACCAGCTGTCTGTGACATCACCAACACCTGTCTGTGACATCACAGCTGTCGTTCTACGAGTTCAGTACCAGCTGTGTGTGACATCACTGACAGACTGGAACCAGCAGTTGTCTGTTAACATCAGCAGCCAGCCAATAGGAAGGCTTGGTGCTCTGAGCTGTGGCAGCTGTTAAACGCTCTGCTCTGATGTGAGCAGGCTGTGCTGAGAGCTGTACCCGAGCCATCACAACATCTGCTTCCAGGCTCCATATATTTCTGGAAGACATTACCTTCCCCTCCAACCAACAAACCCCTCTTTCTAGAAATTAAAATGTCACAGCATTTTTTATTATTTAACTCTTTTCAAAGTGCCGTGGGGGAGGTGGGGGAGAGAGGTAGCGAGACAGAGAGGGAGCAGGTAGCAGGTAGCGAGAGAGAGAGAAAGGGAGCAAGAGAGTGAGAGAGGTAGAGAGAGAGGGAACGAGAGAGCGAAAGGTAGAGAGAGTTAGCAAGAGAGAGAGGTAGGGTTAGTACTATTGTTTCCTTTGGACTGGTCTACTTTGGCAGGACTCTGATGGAAAGGTTCTCCGCACGCCGTTAAATATAAAAAATGACTTGAAAATATCAAGGCACTGTTGTATTCGTTATGCTAAGTAATAGCCCATCGTTGTTGTGGCAGGGACGCGGAGAAGTGAGGGGGTGGGGCGGGAGGGAGTTTGTCCACCAGGCTCCTTGGTGCTGGCTGCCCCTTTGAGGCATGCCGAGGTGTTAGATGAGAGTTGGACACAGGTAAGGAACAGTTCACTGGCAGCCTGGACACAGTCACTGGCCAGCTTATGCGCGAGGGGGAGGAACCGGTGGGTGTTGATATGCTTAGAAATACAAACTTTGTACCCACATCAACGTGGTGTGCGTGTGTGATGTGGTGTGTGTGTGATGTGATGATGCTGTGTGTGTGTGCTGTGATCTGACTGGTTGTGTGGTGATCGTGTGTGTGTCGAGTGTGCTTGGTGTGGTGTGTGTGTCGCGACAATCTAGCTGTGGTGTGTGTCGTTGGTGTGTGTGTGTGGTTATGCGGTGTGTGTGCGTGCGTGCGCGTGCGTGCGTGCGTGTGTCGGAGAGACAGAGGGGAGAGAGAGAGAGAGAAAGCGTGTGTGAGAGCAAATGTCAGCATATGGGAGGAATGTGTCTGGTTGAGTCTCCCCTCGTCCCTCGTCATTCCAGCCCTCAGCTACTGTCCTCCACTTAAGCCCTCCAGGGGATTACCAGGAGAAGACGGCTCTCCTCTTCCTAAGACCCTACAAAGGGCCCAAGCACAGGTCCTTAGTCCTCGAGCTGTACTCAGTCCTGCTTTCAGGGGCCAACCAGTGGTCCCAGAGGTGTGATGAATGGCACTGAAAGGATCTTGCAGCTAAAGTCTTCAAACGGCAACAAGCTGCCTTTTATCATTGATTGAAGACAGGTGTTCTTTTCTCTTGCTCGTGCTGCTCTTGTTCCAAGTCGATCCTTCTATTTTCGCTGCGCCTATCTCGCAGTGGTTTTCTGCCATTTCCTCATGCGAGTTTGAACGTCTTTATCTTACCGGCCTGCGGAGCGCCCACGCATTCCCACTCCAGATTCTTCTGGTGTATTTCTGTTTTCGTGCGTTTCGGTCTGCGTCGGGGCATTTTGGTGTGTGTTCGCATGTGTACTTCCATGTTCTTCCAGCACCTTCCACTCAGTTTGACCTGCGCTGCACGTTTACCAAACTCTTCACTCAGCACTCGACTAAAACTTGTCAGGTCTCTCTTTATTGTCCTCACTCCTTCCTACTCCACTGGTGCGGGAGAGTTCAAGAGAGGGGGGAGGGAGAGAGGGTGGGGGGGGGGGGTGCAGGGAGGGAGGGAGGAAAGGCATGGCTTTCATCAGCGCTAACAAAGCATGAAATACACAACCAGAGCTCTCAGGGCTCCCTGGCTTGACTCACTGCAGAGCCGCCACGGGAGTCACTTTCAAACGACTCCCCAGAGTTCCCCAGTGAGCCTTTCAAAGACTCCATTTCAAATGAATCCTTTCGCTGTGCACAGACTTGCCTATGGGGTCATTTGAACCGATTCACAGTTTCAACCATGATGGGGTGCTGTATCCTTCTTCATAAGCTAGCTATCTGAGCCCCTTTGAAAACAGGACAAAAAAGGGGGGGGGGGAAATGGAGGAAAGTGGTGTTCAGTCAATCATTTCAGCTCTGCCACCCCCCTCCCCTCCCCTCCCCTCCTATTCCAGACGTGAGCTAAACAAGTGGTTTGGATGGAAGAAGGGAGGAGAGAGACGGACGAGAGACGAGGAGAGACGAGTGGTCGGAGATGAAGAGGCGAGGGGAGGGAGGGGGGGGCAGGGAGAAAGGAAACTAAATCCAAATGAGAGAGAGCGAAGGTTGGGGTGCGTGCATATGTGTGGAGGGGGGGGGGGGTGGCTATGGGGCAGAGGGAACAGGAGAACACAGGCTGAGGGGAAGTGTGTGAGTGGCTGTGTTTACATGCCCGGGGCTACGCTGGGCCCACTCAAGCCCCGACTCTGTTTCACTCTGTCTTGTTTCTCTCTGCTGGGCCGACCGTGCGACAGAGCTCAACCCTGCAGGTGAGTCACGGTTAGCATCTGTAGGAGCAGGACTGCTAGGCAGTCGTGCTCTTACTAGTTATCTAGCGGTCTAGTAGTATCTAGTGGTAGTCACTGCGATGTCAATGCTCATATCGCTGTTGGTTAAATGAGCAGACATTGACAAGATTCTGACCTTTCTAATAGACTTCAGATATTGGCTTCCCGACCATATGGTTGGAACCATAGACAGATGTTGAAAAACTCATTTAAATCTGGGCCAATCTCTCAAGTAGCAGGAATTAGTAGTAGTCAGTTAGTAGTTTGTAGTGGTACAGTAGCTCAGACTCAAACAGGAAGAGGCCACAGTCCTATGTTGATGTTAGTCCGTAACATGAGAGCTGGCTGAGACACACACAAGTGCAAACTTGCACAACAGGTACTTATGGACTTGAAGGATTTGATGCATAAACACACACACACACATACATTATGCTTGCAAGCGTACTTAGCGAAGGTACTGTATGCATTAAACATATCCCCTTACACTGACACACACACATATATAATCATTATAACCCAATCAGTGCAGCTTAGTAGTACTGTGTCTAGTTCCGAGCCAGTGTTTGCTTGTGTCTGTCTGTGCTTATGTGCTTTGATTCAGCGCAGGATAACCGGCCAATGAGCAGTGGACTTATGAGACTGAAGGGAGCCCCCCCCCCCCCCCCCCCCCAGCCCCCCACCGGCACACACACATATGAAATCACTTCTACACACATGCATACGCTCACACACGGAACATACGTAGACATGATCTAGCCTCCGCGCTGCTTCGCCTGCACGCACGCACAGCGTCGTTCAAACACACCCAGGTCTATCAGCGTATCGGTGACTTCATCCCAGCTGCAGCAGGATCGCGATCCCTTACGGTCGCCCTGCGGTCACATAAACTCCGCGGTCCGAGACTAGACACGACAAACCCACCCTTCCTTAGACGCGCGCACGCAGACAAGCCAGCCACTTTATTTAACTATGAAGAATCATTCACAAGTTCTTTTTTTTTTTTTCCTAGAGTCTTTGGAAGAGGTCACAGTGGACCCTTCCCATGGTCATTACAGTGTGACCACTGCGTATATACTGTACGTGCAGCCATAAGTAGCTATACACGGTACGATGTGTAGAAACTGCATATTTGACCTCAAAGTGGTGTCAGGTGTGTAAAACTCCTGTGTGCCAACAGAGGGCAACAGTGGTAGCGCAGGTAAGACACACACACAGACAGAAAGAAGGTACACACACACGCGCAGACACTAACACACAGCGGCAGGTAAATCACAGTGGCGGTGGCAGTCGTAACTCTGCCTTGGCAGCCTGGGAATAGACGAGGAAACGGTGTGTGAGGAGGTGGAACCGCTCTAGATTTACAGTCAGGGCGTCCCCTCCTTTAAGCGCACACACACACATAAGGTTTGTCTTTTGAGAAAGTGCCGACTAGTCAACGGCGACTGTGAACCTGAGACGGAAAAATGTTTCCCTAGTCCTTTCCAGGCTCTTCAGCCTCTTTCATCCCTTCCACTCAACCTCTCCCTTCCTCTATGTTCCTCTCTTTCTTTCTCTCTCTCTCTCTCTCCATCTCTCTGTCCCTTTTTTTCTCTCCCTCCCTCTCTCCCTCTCTCTCTCTCCCTGTCTCCCTCTTTCTCTCCCTCTCTGCCTCCCTCTCTCTCTCCCTCTCTCTCTCCCTTTGTCTCTCTCTGTCTCCATCTCTCCCTCTCTCGCCCCTATCTCTCCCTCTCTCCCCTCTCTGCCTCCCTCTCTCTCTCCCTCTCTCTCCCTTTGTCTCTCTCCGTCTCCATCTCTCCCCTCTCTCCCTCTCTCTCGCCCCCTCTCTCTCCCTCTCTCCCCCCTCGCTTTCCTCTCCCCCCCTCTCTCTCTCCTCTCTTTATCCGTCTCCCACTCCCATGTTGTTCTGCCTCACCCTTCATTGATGGCAGCAGCCAGTTTATTCATTTCGGCAGCAATTTGTTGCATGTTGAAAGCCTGCGAAGGACATTAAACAAACATACCCTTTGCTTTAAACGAGGGCTTAGCAATCCTCTCAACACGCTCCCTACAGTCGCTGCAGCGTGTGCTGGGAGCATTGAGTAGGGTTAGGGTGTGTGGCCTCTTGTAAGGCCCATGGAAGACGGAGAGAATTCCTCCGACAAAGTGGCACGTCGAAAAGAAGTTGATGCGAAAAGGAGAGATTCATCCATCTTGAGAAAAGAGAGCGATGGAGGTGTGCTGTTTTTTTGTGAAGTTGTATTTGATATCTTAAGTTGTCTCCTCTGGCATGTGCCTAGGTATTAACCCCTAATATTGTTACGACTAATATTGTTACGACACCTACGACACGACAGTTACTTTCAGGGACTTGTGTGTGTGGCCCTTTGGAGAAAAGACACTGCTAACTAAATAGATTATGTGGACTCAAAATATTCTGGAAAAGAGTCATAGAAACAGGAAGTGGATGAAAAGATCCTATAGGTCAGAGAAGGAGAGGGAGAGATGGCCAGAGAGACGGAGGTGCAGATGAAAAGACATAGGGAGGTGCAGATGAAGAGACGGAGAGACATAGAGAGACAGAGAGAGGGAGGTGCAGATGAAGAGACAGAGAGACATACAGAGACAGAGAGACGGAGCTGCTAATGAAGAGACAGAGAGAGGGAGGTGCAGATGAAGAGACAGAAAGAGGGAGGTGCAGATGAAGAGACAGAGAGAAGGAGGTGCAGATGAAGAGACAGAGAGAGGGAGGTGCAGATGAAGAGACAGAGAGGGAGGTGCAGATGAAGAGACAGAGAGACAGAGAGAGGGAGGTGCAGATGAAGAGACAGAGAGACAGAGAGAGGGAGGTGCAGATGAAGAGACAGAGAGAGGGAGGTGCAGATGAAGAGACAGAGAGACAGAGAGAGGGAGGTGCAGATGAAGAGACAGAGAGAGGCCCACCCCAGCTCTAGGTGGCTGGTGCAGTCCTCTTACCTCTGTCATAATACTAGCATCCGCTCCAAGAGTCAGGCCAATGCACTGAGCTTTCCAGTCCACAGCTTAGGTTCCCCGGTCAGTCCAAACAGGAAGGGAGCTGGCACACACCAGCAAGGCTCGCTACACTGGGGCTGACAACCTACTGGAACCAAACTGAACTTTGGTTGCCTTTTTGTGTTTAGGCGATACGTTTGCAACAAACATGTGCAACAAACCACCAACAAACTGCATGGTTCGGTTAAGTGGGCTGGTCAGCTGAATGGTTTTGGTCTCTTGGATTTGGCTGTGGAGATGGTTTTCTGTCCTCCTGCAGCTACTGGTCTCTCCCTCTCTCTCTCTGTATTCCTCCCTTGTTTCCCCTTTTCCGTTATCATATTTGACTTGTCCTGGCTGCTTTCTGAGGTGTACGTGAGGCTGGAGGACATGATCCCGTATTTCTCGCTTCCTTTCTCTCCCTCTCTGTCTCCCACCCCTCCATTCTTCATCCTCCTTCCCAGTAATCTACAGAGGAAATACGTGAATGGGAAATACCCCTGGGCTCTCAGTCTCCCTTCTTTTCCCTCCACCCCCGCCTCACGCTCTCCTCCCCCTGTCCCTCACCCCCTCTCTCTCTCTCTTCTCCATCCCTTCCATCCCACTGTTATTCTGGCACCAGTTTTGCCAAGCTCAGCATCAGCCAACTCCGGGAGAGTTATGGTTGGCCGCCTCGGCCCCCTAATTCGGCCCGTTGCTGTTTTAGGACTTCCATCGAGCGAGGGATCCTCCAAAAACCACTGCCCAGTCAGTCAGTCAGTCAAGATGTCTGTGTGTCCTGCCCACACGTGGGGTTAGACCGGAGAAGTGTAGACAAAGATTAATCGGGGCCGAGTTACCGTGAAATAGGGACAATGCTGAAAGGGTAATTTTTTTTTCGATCGGAGATTTAACTTGAGGTGCTTCGGGAGAATGTTTGCAGGGACATATTGTGGTTAAGCCTAAGGAAACGGAGCTTTCTAACCTCGAATTGAATAGCGCCAAACCTTGCCAGGCACGTAAGCCAGACACAGGTCTGGATCGTAAGCAAATAACGGGTATAGACAATATCCCGTTTCTCGCTCCCTCGCCCCTGCTTCCTACAGTGACCGCACACACACATGCACTCACACACACACACACGCACACACTCAGTCCCTTGTAGAATGTGAAGCTACGCTGAACTCTGGTTCCTTTCCTGACGCAGACGCACGCATCAACACACACATGCCGATGACAAGGTGGCAGGTGACGCAAGTCTCAAAGTCGAGTGGCGTTTCTTCTGATCCCAGTGTTTCTTCTGGTCTCCTCCACCTTCACCTTTCCTCCTCCAGGGGTTCCCAGGGTGGCCCAGTGCAAGTTCTTCCTGCCCCTGCGGCTGGTCTGCTGCCCCACGTCCACCTCCAAGAACGCCAAGTACAAGATCACTGTAGACACCAACAAGCCCCCTGTCAACCTCAACAAGGTTTTCCCAGGTAACAGACACACAAGGGGGAGAGAGAGAGAGTGTGTGTGTTGTGTGTGTGTGTGCGCATGCATCAGTGTAATACCTGGGAAGCACTCATTATCAGAGATCAGTCTTTATCAGGATCTGGGAATGGCGTCTCCATACACAGTTCGCTGCTGCTAGTGAGATCTATGAGGATAACGTGTGTGTGTGTGTGTGTGTGTGTGTGTGTGTGTGTGTGTAGAGCAAGAGAGACTGAGAGAGTTTAAAAAAATGTTTGTTAGGGATAAAGATTAGTACTTCAGTTTATCTTTATTTGCCTGGGTATTTGTATATCCACCACGCATACTTGTGTGTGCGTGTGTGTGTAGAGGGCGACTCGTGGTCAGATAAGGAACAATGTGATTGTGCTCTGTTCACCTTGGCTGGCGTCCTGAGGGCAGATAAGCGGCAGTATCTCTGTCTGACATCCCAGGAGACCACACCATACTGGCCCCATGAGAACCGGAGTGTCTGTGTGTGTGTGTGCGTGTGCGTGTGTGTGTGTGTTGCCTGCGTTCATGTCTGTGTGAGAGAAAAAATGGACAGCTATACATACTGTGGGACCATCATTCTTAGTCTTTGTGCGTGTGTGTGTGTGTGTGTGTGTGTGTGTGTGTGTGTGTGTGTGTGTGTGTGTGTGTGTGTGTGTGTGTGTGTGTGTGTGAGAGAGCGAGAGAGAGAGAACCATCATTCTTGAAAAGAAACACAGCTGGGTGTTTGTGAAAGAGACGTTTGACATGGGAAACGCAGATTCAAACCAACACACTCCGACACGCAGTCCAGTCTCTTTCTGTTTGTCTCTATTTCTAGACTTTGCTGAGAAGTCAGAGGATAAAGAAGGAAATGCCATGGCCTTCCAGTTCATCTCAGGGGCTCGAGTCACTGTGCTGGCCTCCAAGACTTCCCGTAAGACACACACACACACACACACATACAGACACACACACGCATACACACACACACACACACACACATACAGACACACTCATCACAAAGAGTATACTGATACAGTATATCCCATGAGATGGGTATAGCTCAGTGGTTGGGGTTTTCTGATCCCATATCAAGAAGTTCTGGGTTCGAGTACACTCCCATGAATTGATTCGGACAAGAGTCTATTCTCACTTGCTTTCTCTCCCTCTCTCTCTCTTTCCCCCCCCCCCCCCGCCTCTCTCTGTCTCTCTCTCTCTTTCCCACAGAGCGCTACCGCATCCAGAGTGATAGTTTTGAGGACATCTGGTTGGTGGTCAAGGAGCTGGTGCAGCGGTTTGACAGCCACTTCCAAGCGCTGGGCATCAAGGACTTCAGGAACAGCTTCTCAGGACCCATCCCTCTCAGCGAGTACTTTGAGACGGTGGACCAGCATTTCGAGGTGTGGCCCAAGGGGTTCAGATCCCACAGCAAAACAAACGATTACAAAAAAAAAAGGAAAGAAATGGGTTTGGACCCAACGTTGATGCGTTTGAGGGATCGGTTTGTCGTGATCTCAAATGAACATCCTCCATTTGAAAGGGTGTTTTTTTTAAAGTCACATTTCACGTTCTCTTTTCTCGGTTTTGATTGGTTTGTCAAGTTACGTTTGTGTTCTCTTGATCACAAGTTCACATTGACATAGCTTTACGTCGAACGTTTGATTTGCTGAGACGATAGTTCAAGGAAACCCCAAATGTATGATCTCGTGTGAACTGTGTCACCCTTCATGTTGCTGTAACATGGTATCTATGTCTCGTTCCGTTGCCGTGACGCCGGCTCCGTGTCCTGCTGGGGGCAGCTGCGCGTCAGTGCCGAGAAGTACCAGGACCTGCTGTCTGAGCGGGCCGTTCAGTTCCGAGCCATCCAGCGCCGCCTTCTCACACGCTTCAAGGACAAGACCCCCGCTCCTCTTCAGAACCTGGACACTCTAATGGAGGGGACCTATCACCAGGTCAGACCCCCACACACACCTAAGTCACATGCTTGCACCCACTCTGTTGCACACAATGTCATACACACACACACACACACACATACTGTCACACACAGACACACACATACTCTCTGTCACACACGCTCACACACACAGTCACATACACACTGTTACACACGGGCAGAGGGAGCATGTGTGTGTTCCTTCCTGTATGGATGAGAGTGTTGATTTTAGGAGAGGCCTCAAGTGGTGCTTACCTCACACTACATTGTGATTTACACACACACACACTCTAACACACACTCTAACACACACTCACGCAGTAATGATTGTGCTAGTGTTGATTTACACACACACACACACACACTCCCTAACACACACTCACGCAGTAATGATTGTGCTAGTGTTGATTTACAGACTGATAGACCTACTCAGCTGATTTATGTACTTCCTGCTATTACTGATTAGGTGTTAGTTCATACCCAAGGCCTGGGCTGTACTTAGAGGCAGACTAACATGCTGCCATGGCTGCACACACACACATACACACACATACACACACACACATACACACACACACACAAAGAATCAGACGCACTTTTATGCATACGTTTACATACATGTTGAGACGGTGTTTGTTTGTACACAGGGCTACATTGCGTCTCTGTTTGTCTCAGTTTGAGGTCCGGGTAATTGGCGCTGGAGCCGTTCTTTGTAAATGATGAATAAACACAGCAACCTCATTAGGAATCTCTGTTTAGGTCTCTCTCTCTCTCTCTGTGTCTCTCTCTGTCTCTCTCTCTCTCTGTCTCTCTCTCTCTCTGTGATGGAAGTGTGTTACTCTGTGATGTCGGACGGTTTTCCAAACGTTTTCTTGCACGGCCTCCGTCTGCACTCGTGTGTTTGGTTCAGTTCTACTATTGTGAGTTCGTGGTCACTTGCTTGATGGGTTCTCGCTGTGTGTGCTTAGTGTTGAATGACTTTGGTGTTTGTGTGTGCGCGCGTGCGTGCCCGCGTGCGCGTGCACGTGTGCGCCCGTCAAAGAGGCACATGCTCTACGACGATGAAAAGTGATGGTCCCTTGCCGTCGCTGTTTACAGTAAGGGCTAGTGTGGTGGGGCGCTCTGTACGCCATTAATTAGCTGGGCTCCCATTGGCGCCCTGGGAATGTGTGACATCATGACTTCATTAGGTATGTCATGTGCCAGTACCTCACCTCCTCTCCTCCTTTGAGAAGAACCATACAAATATGTCCCAAGGTAAAAAAATCTTGGCTAGGATCAAACCTCAAGAGCACAGCAGATGTCTGCCTAGTATCATTCGACACGCTCTAGATGAAGTACATTATTACCAGGGCCTCATCCAAAAGACCTTTTAAATCGGACCTTTTGTCAATGCCTTTTTTTTATTATTGGTAATGTCTTTCTCGTATATTATGATAATAAATGACTTCTGTTTTCACATAACACCGTGTTACAACTTCTACTAGGGTAATAATGGATTTTAGGCGTACCTGTCGGCGTCTGGGTTTGGTAGACGGCCCTGAGTTGGCGGTTCCGACGTTCATGTATCGGTGTCCTACGTTAGCGTGTGCTGACGAGGCATCCGCGTAGGTCCCTTAGCATGGCTAAGCTAACCATGACTAACGCGCTCCTGTGTCACTCCGTCCATCAAGCTATCTCTCCCAGCTCTCGCTTCCCGCTTGCCCTTGCGACGCGTTCGGGAAGTTTCTGACACTCTATACGTGCTGTAATGTATACACTTGCACCTTAATGGACGCTATCGACGGCTACTCGGAAGAGTGATGTACGCATCAAATTAATAATTCATGTATATATCTGGGTATGAGTTCTGCAGCTTTCTAAGGACTGATCTATGCTTCCGAAGTTGCCAGCTCAGCTTGTCCTTGGTTGAAGACAGTTTGTGTTGCTCCCCTTATTTTACATATTGTAGAACATATTGGCTTTTTTTTGTGAATTAAATGTGTCTTTTGAGATGTGACATATGTCCTGAAGGAATTCAACGTCTGCTTTTGAACCCAGGAGTCGTTCTTTCAAGCCTAATCCAAATATAACATTCTTCAATTCTTAAAACACAAAATGTAGAACTAGTCACTGAAAATGAACAGACGAGGCTTGGCCTGCAGTGTCTGTCCAAAAATATTACAGTATATCATCGGATTTGAGAAAAATATTATGAAAGACTCACCTGAAGTTGTAATAGATTCCTAATAAGGTTCTACTGTATTATATTATCAGATACATTTTATGACAACATTGGCCAAGGTAATTGGCTGTATTATTGAGTTTCAAAATTGTAATAATATTTTTTGGCATTATTACATTTTCCAGGGAATTCTTACATTATTAGGTGCTGCATTCTAAAATGTTTGAATTAAATGAAATACTTGTCGTTTGAATTTCACAGTGTGATAGGAAGCATACTGCTAAATAAGAAAACAACAAAAACAATGGAAATGGAACAGTCTGTGGTGAATTTGGAATTTGTTTGAACAACCCCTTTAATTTGGTCTCCGAGGAATGCCAGACGGGTACATTTTCTTTGTGTATCTGTGGATTTGGGGATTTCCCCTCGTTAGCGTGTCTGCGTGTTTACATGAGTCTGCTTTTTCCAGAATGATCTGAGAGATAACAGAAAGGGGCCTGTGAGAATGTCTTTGGTCCGATGTACGTTCATAAAGCTGGATAATATTCCCATTGTTCTTTCTTCCCTCATATCTTCCTCCTATATTTTATTCATGAAGCCCAGATGCGGCCGCCCGTGGCTCATAATGTCTATCTGAGCTGGCCAGAGGTGTCTGTTTCCCCCCACTTCTTCTTCTCACTACTTAAAAAGACATTACTCATCTTGGCCCAGTGGTTTACGGTCCAGCCCGGCTCTCCCTTCAACTCCGCTTTGATTAATCTGGCAGTTATGGAGAGGTGAGCCAGAGGGCTAGCTTAGCCTAGCGTTAGCATTCCTGCTTTTTTCTCTTTTTTTTTTTTTTTGCCGCCAGTGACCTCTCATGAAAGTGGTCTTGTCAATCAAGATTGGATAGACATTTCTGGAAGTGGAATGGGGAGGCTGAGAAGGAATGAGGGTAGGTTGGCGGGGGAGAAGCGGGTTAGTCTGTTCCCGTAAATATTTTCCCAACGATTTTCCTCAGAGGTAAAATGCCCCCCCCCCCCCCGTTTGTTAGTGTTAGCGTTAGCGCGCTAGGATAACCTAGCAAGCGTCTCTGTCTGGGAGCTGAACGGAGGCTCCCTGTAATTAGCAGTTCAAACGCAAGAGGTGGGCTGCTAGCGGTCCTGACTGACAGGCTACTGATGGGCCTCTCGGCCCCGTAATGGAGGCTTCTCGCAGACAGCGTCTTGATTTATTTGGCCCCAAATGGAGCACTAAACATAGCTAAACATAGCTAAACACAGATCCTACTGTGTACCTGAGGCCCCCTTGCGATTAATGGTCAGGGCTCTCTCCAGAATGGGTGGGTGGAGGGTGCCATCATTCTGTGCTTTTTTGCCTTGGGTGTGTATGAGTGCGTTTTCGATAAGCCAAGTTGTGTGTGTGTGTGTGTTTGAAGGCCGGTTTGAAAGGCAGTCTCTCAGGTGCGGTGAGGTGTTTAGGTATCAGATCAAAGGCCAGGAGGACCTGAGGGAGTTCCTCTGTTTTTCCTCTTTCTTGGACCCCAGGGTATTTAGCAGAGGAAACACATTTACACATATGAGCTCTGTCTCATTCTCTCTTTGTCTCACTGTCTTTCACGCTCTGTCTCGCGGTCTCTCTCACTGTCTTTCACTCTCGCTTGCTCTATCCCACCCCCTTCTCTCTCTGCCCTCTCTTGTCCTCTCTCTCTCTCCCTCTCTCTCTCTCACACACACACACACGCACACACACAGATGAATGACACATGGAGAGGTCATTGCAGCCTGGTATGTTTTTACTTAGACAAGTTTGTTTATGTAAATGTCTGTCTTATCAATGTGGCTTTCATTCAGGTGACTGACTTGGGCAAGTGTGTGAACGTGGGACTGTGATGCCGCTGAGTGTGTGTCACAAGAGTATGCCACACAGTTCAGCTAGTCAGTGGATTAGTAGTGTGAGGGGCCTTCTTGATAGACGTGGTTCAGAATGGGTCAATGAGATGACATTTATGTATACAATAATGAAATTAACCTGGCAATTTCAAATATCTTTGGTCAGGAGATGGTCATTACTATGAGTCAGATGTTGGTGTGTGTCTGTGTGTGTGTACCCCCCTGGCTTGTGTGTGTGTGTGTACCCCCCTGGCTTGTGTTTGTGTACCCCGCTGGCTTGTGTGTGTGTGTACATGCTGGCTTGTGTGTGTGAGTGTGTGTGTGTGTACATGCTGGCTTGTATGTGTGTGTGTGTGTGTGTGTGTGTGTGTGTGTCTGGGCTGCTGTATCACGGGCCCTCAGGCCATGCAGAGTAGGGGCGTGTCAGAGAGAGAAGAGGCGGGGGGGGGGGGGGGGGGTTTATCAAAGAATGTGAAATCCCTGAGCCACAGTAAAGACCATCTCTGCCAGTCTACACACACACACGCACACACACACACTCCCAGGTGTTTGCCCAAAGGCAGGGCAGACGGCAGGCAGTTGGCTGCTGGAGGTCTGGATGTTTGGGGTGTACAGCACCCTGTCTGCTGTCCTGGGGGCGCTTCTGTAGGAGTCAGATTCTGCTGGCCCTTTATTACCAACAAACAGTATGTCTGTCAGTATGTCTGTACATCTGCCAATAAGAGAGCAGAGGAGAGAGGACCATAGAAGAAAGGAAAAAAATTTCCCCTCCTCTTTTTTCTTTTCTTTTTTTTACTGCTTCCTCCTCTCATCTTCTTCCTCGGTGACCACTCAGACGTAGCGTAGCAACCTCCGGGGTCTGTCAGTCTAGTCTGTCTTTAACTCCCTCTCCCCCCTTTGTAGCTTTCTCTCCTGTGTCCTGTGTGTTGTACATCTACAGTTTTAACCACATAAAACCTCTCCAGGTATGGCCCCCAACCACCACCCTGCTGCCTCCTCCAGTCCAATTCTTTGGCATTAGGGCCCTAAAGAATGCCATTTCATCTCCCAGCTACGGGGGGGCGAGAGGGAGGGAGGGGAGACCGAGGGGCCTCAGGGACTGCCACAGGGGCCCCTGCTGCTACGGCGGGTTAGGGCCCTAATCTCCTTGTGTCCGTTGAGTGGCTCTTAGCCAGCTGAATGGGGACTGGATTCCACCCTGACTATGGAGCATGCCCACTCCCGCTGTCCTTTTGTAGCGCGTAATCCCAGGTTAGCCAGCGGCTAACTGGATTATGCACGCGGCGTAATTAAAGTGGTACACACGCAGGCTTACTCACTCAGATCAGGCATGCGAGTCAAAACCAGTCACAGGTACACACACACACACACACACATACTGGCTTTCATTCACAGACACACACCAATGAAGGAGGCTGTGAAAATACACTCACACACACAGCATCCCTTCCCTAGTCGCTCATTAGCTCCAGTTCCAGGGAGAGGTCTTTTGGGGACGCCCCACCCTGCAGTGTCTCCTGGGGACTTCCCTGACAACCCCCCCCCCTTCATGCTGTGTGTTGTGGACGTGATGCTGTGCCTTATCTATTGTCAAATCTGATCAGATCTTATTGTCATGTACAAACATTAGCATTGCTGATAGTCTTCTGTAAGTGTATCGGAGTGTGTTACTCCATACCGCTCTACCAGTGGATATACTGTCCCCACACACACACAAACACACATCCAGTCCGTATGTACTGTACGTGTATAGCTTCGTCTGCAGGAAGCAGAAAGTCATTAGAGACAGCAGACTGATGGATGGTGACAGGAGTCCAGGACAACAACAACATCACACTGGAGCCAGGACCTTTAACCACAGAGGACACACACCTACCCTGCCGCTGTCTATAGACACACACATACACACTCTCTTAGTGTCTGTTTCTCAGTGTGTGCGTGTCTGTGTGTGTTTTTCTATCTGTGTCTGTCTGTGTGTTTGTGTGTGATTGTGTTGCTGTGTGTGTGGTTTGCAGTGTTTGTGTGTTTTGGTGTGTGTGTCTGTGCCTGTCTGTGTGTGTTTCTGTTTGTGTGTTTGTATGTTGATGTGTGTATCCCCTGTCTCTGGGATGAATTAGTGCTGCATATGTTGGCTGTGTTGGCAAAGTTCACGCAACATTTCCCCGCATTTTGATAAATCGGCTGATTTACCTTCTATGGCCTCGGAGTATGAATAGTTGTCTGTTCCACATACACACACACACCCTGACACACTCGCACACACTGACACACTCGCACACTCTGACACACACTGACACTGACACACTTACACACACACACACTGACACAGACAAACAGGCTCACATCCAGGAGGAAATTTATTTCATGCTCACTAATTTATGAGTGATGATCTGAATCCAGTTTGTTAAAGATTTGGCCAAACTGCAAGCAAATGACGGCCAACAGCATGTGTGTGTATGTGTGTGGGCGTGTGTGTGTGTGTATGTGTGTGTTTGTGTTTGTTTGTGTGTTCATATGTGTGTGTTTTTGTAGAGCATATGCAAAAATGATTACGCGTGTGAATATTTATTCCCTATACCTCATGGACATAGGTCCACTGGTGCGATGTTAGTCTGTGTGTGTGCGTGACTTCTTGCTCGTGTGCATGCTTGTATGGAATGCACATTGGTGCTTGTATGTATTTGTGGTAACCTGCTCTTGCTTGTGTGTGTGTGCGTGTATGTGTGCGTCTGTGCTTGTGTGTGTGTGCGTGCGTGCGTGTGTGTGTGCGTGTGTGCGTGTCAGACTTGCCGGCCCTATGACTGATCACCTCTCCCATTGCTCTTTCTCCAAAGTCAACATGTCCTCCCCTCCCTGCTTTCTACACCATGTGTATGTTGCTTCCCGCCTGCAGACAATGCCCGTTTGATATGACGACACATACTCACTCTGTAATCAGAGGGCTTGCCTGCTAAGGTGCGTGCGCGCGCCCATGCGTGCGGGTGTGTGTGTACGTCGGCGTGCGTCTCTACCCGCGACGCCACGGTGCGGATATTTATCTTGTTGCCGTAAAATTCCCAGAGTTCCCCTCATTTTCTTTCCTCCCCCCCTCTCCTCCGCCATGGCGCGTTCAAAGGAGACCATTGAGAGAAAAGCAAACAGGCATGGCATGGACAAACAGAGCTCTGCGTTGCAGGGAAATAGCAAGCAAGGGTGTGTGTGAGAGTGTTTGTTTGTGTGTGTGTGTTTTTGTGTTAGAATTTGGGTTTCGGGGGAGTTGAGAATATGTGCGCGCCTATGCATTTGCTGCGTGTTTGTGTGTGTTTATGTGTGTTCAAATGAGAAGAGACAATGCTACTATTGTGGTGCTCCTCAGGATCGTTCAAGCTGCTGTCACAGGAAAGCCGAAGACAGGAGATTTCTCATGCTGTGCGACTATGCAATCATTAGATTAGCATGCTTTAGCGCGAGCAGCATTTATCACATTGCTTTTCTCGTAAGCAGTGTGTATCCGAATGGTAACTACAGGCTACAGTTAGCCTTAGCTTGTGGCTAGTGGACTGCGAAATGAGTCGCCTTTGCCAGACGTCCTTAGCTTCAAATTAGTGTCATTTTCCCTGGGACGCAGACCAAACCTCTAACTTCAGTCTAATGGTGTGTGTGTATACGTGTTGGTGTGTGTATGTATGTCTACCTGCCAAAGGTACACTGGGGCTGTTAAGTCTGGACTGCTTCAAGTGAGTTTGCTGTTCTCTCTGATTCCCTCTCCCCCTCTAACCCCCTCTTTTCTCTCTGTCTCTCCCACTCTTGCTCTCACCTTCTCTCTCTCTCTCTCTCTCTCTCCCTCCCTCTCTCTCCCTCCCTCTCTCTCTCTCTCCCTCTCTCCCTCCCTGTCTATCTCCCTCTCTATCTCCCTCTCACTTCCTCTCCCTCTCTCTCCCTCTCTCTCTCCCTCTCTGTCTCCCTCTCTTCCTCTATCATCCCCATGTCCATTTCCACCAGGCTCTCTTACTTCTACTTCTTTCAGTCTCTCCCTCCCTCCCTCTACAAAGTAATACCTTGGTTTACATAGGAGGCTATGACTTATTCACTGCACTTAGGCTTGCGATCACGTTTCCTGAAAGTGGACTCTGTTGACATGCTTGTGACCCCTGAAATGGTTCTGGGACAGTCGGTCTCTGCTGGGGCACGTTAGCTGGCCTCTGGTACACACCGACACACACACACTGACACACACACATTCCTATGATGTACAGAAAACATTTAACATTTGAAAGGTTGACTTAGCTACCCTGAACACCTCTACAGTGTTTGTGCATTATGGTATTTTCTGTGTCCGTGTGTGCATAATGGTCTGTGTGTGTGTTGTGATCTTTATGTGTGTGTGTGTTGTGGTTTTGTGCGTGTATATGTTGTTGTCTTCTGTGTGTGTGTGTGTGTGTGTGTGTGTGCGTGTGTGTGTGTGTGTGCTACGGTCTTCTGTTTGTGTGTGTGTGTGTTAAGGTCTTCTGTTTGTGTGTGTGTGTGTGTCACTGTCTTCTCTGTGTGCACGCGTGTGTTTGGGTTCCCTCTCTGTCTTTGTTTGATGCTAATTTGTAGCCAGGATCAGCAGTGTTGTGTCTGCAAGAGATTGGATGTCTTTGTTTTTGTCTCTTGCACAAACAGATCTGCAATGCTCTATACTGTACACACACACACACACACATCACATCACATACACACACATACGTGCACACACCTGCAAACACTTGTTTCTCTTTTTCCGTCTCTCTGTCTCTTTGAGTATTAACCTGAGAACCACACACACACACAGACATACACACATACGCAAGCACAGCACTGAGCCCCCACAGCCCAGCTCTCACATAAGGAGCAGCTCCTCCCAGGTCACACAGGAAGCTCCTGGTCTCCTGGCTTCCTGGGTGCATCATGTCCCTGCCTTTGTCTCCTCCCTGCGTCTCCTCCCTGTGTCTCCTGCCTGTGTCCCATCCCTACTTTTTGACCTGCTCCTCCAGTCAGTGCTGCCTAACTACAGGGACCCAGTCCCAGTCAGAGCTGTCTCTCTACAGGGACCCAGTCTCAGTCAGAGCTGTCTCCCTACAGGGACCCAGTCCCAGTCAGAGCTGTCTCTCTACAGGGACCCAGTGTCAGTCAGAGCTGTCTCTCTACAGGGACCCAGTCTCAGTCAGAGCTGTCTCTCTACAGGGACCCAGTCCCAGTCAGAGCTATCTCTCTACAGGGACCCAGTCCCAGTCAGAGCTGTCTCCCTACAGGGACCCAGTGTCAGTCAGAGCTGTCTCTCTACAGGGACCCAGTCTCAGTCAGAGCTGTCTCTCTACAGGGACCCAGTCTCAGTCATAACTGTCTCCATACAGGGACCCAGTCCCAGTTAGAGCTGTCTCTCTACAGGGACCCAGTCTCAGTCAGAGCTGTCTCTCTACAGGGACTCAGACTCAGTCATAACTGTCTCCATACAGGGACCCAGTCCCAGTCAGAGCTGTCTCCATACAGGGACCCAGTCCCAGTCAGAACTGTCTCCCTACAGGGACCCAGTCCCAGTCAGAGCTGTCTCCATACAGGGACCCAGTCTCAGTCAGAACTGTCTCCATACAGGGACCCAGTCCCAGTCAGAGCTGTCTCTCTACAGGGACCCAGTCTCAGTCAAAACTGTCTCCATACAGGGACCCAGTCCCAGTCAGAGCTGTCTCCCTACAGGGACCCAGTCCCAGTCAGAGCTGTCTCCATACAGGGACCCAGTCCCAGTCAGAGCTGTTTTTCTTCAGGGACCCAGTCCCAGTCAGAGCTGTCTCTCTACAGGGACCCAGTCTCAGTCAGAGCTGTCTCTCTACAGGGACCCAGTCTCAGTCAGAGCTGTCTCTCTACAGGGACCCAGTCCCAGTCAGAGCTGTCTCTCTACAGGGACCCAGTCCCAGTCAGAGCTGTCTCTCTACAGGGACCCAGTCCCAGTCAGAGCTGTCTTTCTTCAGGGACCCAGTCCCAGTCAGAGCTGTCTCTCTACAGGGACCCAGTCTCAGTCAGAACTGTCTCTCTACAGGGACCCAGTCTCAGTCAGAGCTGTCTCCCTACAGGGACCCAGTCTCAGTCAAAACTGTCTCCATACAGGGACCCAGTCTCAGTCAGAGCTGTCTCTCTACAGGGACCCAGTCCCAGTCAGAGCTGTCTTTCTTCAGGGACCCAGTCCCAGTTAGAGCTGTTTCTCTACAGGGACCCAGTCTCAGTCAGAGCTGTCTCCATACAGGGACCCAGTCCCAGTCAGAGCTGTCTCCATACAGGGATCCAGTCTCAGTCAGAGCTGTCTCTCTACAGGGACCCAGTCTCAGTCAAAACTGTCTCCATACAGGGACCCAGTCCCAGTCAGAGCTGTCTCTCTACAGGGACCCAGTCTCAGTCAGAGCTGTCTCTCTACAGGGACCCAGTCTCAGTCAGAGCTGTTTCTCTACAGGGACCCAGTCCCAGTTAGAGCTGTTTCTCTACAGGGACCCAGTCTCAGTCAGAACTGTCTCCATACAGGGATCCAGTCTCAGTCAGAGCTGTCTCCATAACCAGGGACTGGCTCTACTAAGTCTCCATCCTTTTAGTGGGGTTGAGTGTTGTGTTGCGTTGTGTTGCGTAGGCCTCGGTGCGTGGTTGCTATGTGTATGATTATGTGTGCGAATGTGTGTGCGTGCGTGCGTTTGTGTGTGTGCTGCCTGGGAGGTGAGTTTGAGCTGTTAATGACAGACCAGAGGAGTGTGTGTGGACTGAAATGAGTAGAAAGGAAGGCCTCTGTGTGATTAGAGGCTCTCAGTTAGACGGGAGAGACTAAATATGGAAGCCTTGGATGGACAGAGACGCTGTCGGGCACACACAGAGGCACCCGGGCACACACAGAGGCACCCGGGCACGCATGCCCGGGCACACACACGGGCATGCACACGGGCATGCATTCCCGGGCAATCACGCGGGCATGCACACGGGCACACATGCCTGGGCAATCACGCGGGCACGCACAAGGGCACTAACGCGGGCACGGACACAGGCACGCATGCAGGCACGCACGCGGGCACACATGTTGGCATGCATGCAGGCACACACGCAGGGATGCGGGCACGCACGCAAGCACACATGCTGGCACACCCACAGGCACGCGGGGACGCACGGGGGCTTACCCACAGGCACGCTGGCACAAACCCTAACATGTACAAACACTTGCTAAAGTGTAGTGTCAGTTTTGCAAAACAGGAATGGTGTGTGTTTTGCAGTAGTTCTCTTGCTCCCATGTACTTAACGACAGCCAATGATACATACACATACATATATACATGCATCTTCTGTGTGTGTGTGTGTGTGTGTGTGTGTGTGCGTGACATTCACACATTGCATCTTCTGTGTGTGTGTGTATGCGTGATATTCACACATTGCATCTTCTGTGTGTGTATGTGTATGCGTGACATTCACACACAGCATCTTCTGTGTTTGTGTGTGTATGCGTGACATTTACACACAGCATCTTCTGTGTGTGTATGCGTGGCATTCACACACAGCATCTTCTGTGTGTGTGTATGCGTGGCATTCACACACAGCATCTTCTGTGTGTGTGTATGCGTGGCATTCACACATTGCACACCGCACACATTACTCAGTGTTGTTCTCCTAAATCACAGACTTTATCAAAATGAACCCTTCAGGTGAACTTCTGCCACAAAAGATGAACTTCTCTTCCATAAAGCCAAGAACACTGGAACGAAAGGGAGAATTACCTGCTGTGTGTTTGTGTTTGTGTGTGTGTGTGTGTGTGTGTGTGTGTTAGACAGACTGGATGTGTCAGCACAGATCAGTGTGTTTTGGTTCAAAGTGTGTGTCTGAAGCAGGGCGTGTGCAAGTGCTGTGCACCAGGGAGGAAGCACGCTGGTTAGCCGGTATGTCAGTGTGAACTCTGACCTGCTACAGCACACTGCACAGCTGTTTAAGTGGAGGTAATAACGGCTGGACGTGTTGGCAGTTGCCCGGGAGAGTGTGTGTGTGTGTGTGTATCTGCGAGCATGTGTGTGCGACAGAAAGATCCCTCAGCCTCCATCCACCTCATCTAGCCCCCAGCCTCTCCATGTAGCTTCCAGCCTCCCCATGTAGCCCCCAGCCTCCCCATCTAGCCCCCAGCCTCCCCATCTAGCCCCCAGCCTCCCCATGTAGGCCCCAGCCTCCCCATGTAGCCCCCAGCCTCAGCCTCTCGAGGGACGGACTGCACTGTGTTCCATCACCCGGTCTGACCTGAAGCACACCACACACACCCTCACACACACACATGCTCACACACACACACACGCTCACACACACCGCCCTACTACGTACGCACACACTCACGCAGCATGTGTGCGGCCCTTGTTTAAAATGAAAGCTCTCGACCGCTCCATCTCTACCCGGCTAGAGCGTTCTCGTGTGAAGCCAGTCATGATCTGCTCAGCATCCATGTTTGGGACGGCTCCTGACGCCTGCTAGCATGGCTTCTGTGCTCCTCTGTCTACCCTGCACACGACCCCGGCCACATCACAGCACAAACACTTCAGGAAGACTGGTTTGGCCAATTATCAATGACTTGCCATGTTGCTGATTATGTTGAATTCATTATTAGGATTGGGTCATGTTGAGAGTTCAATCAATTAAATTGTTTGATTTAAATCACAGGATATGATTGTTTCATTTGATTTAATTGTGTAAAATATATTCAGAATACATTTTTTGTATGGGCCTGGGGCTATGTCAGCCTGCACCTCACCTGAGTGGTAATCCCAGGTTGGGTGTCACTTAAGCAGGCAGGGATCTCAAATGTAGGCTCCCTGTTTGGGGCTGGACCACCCTAAGTCAGGAGAGGGAGTTACCTCTGACCTTGGTGTCTTAGACAGAGGGTGTGTGTGTGTGTGTGTGTCTGTGTGTGTGTGTATAGGTGGGTGTGCATGCGTGTCCGCCATGCATTTGAGGGTTTCTGCACATTCCACACACACACACACACACACACACACACACACACACACACATACACACAACACAAGTGTTGAAAAAACACCAATCACCCCCCCCCCTTTCCCTCTCTCTTTCTCTCTTTCTCTCTTTCTCACACACACACACCTCTCCATGCTTCATCCAAGTGAAAACAAAAGTGAAGTCATGTCTTTGACGGAGCAGCGGCTCATAAATCACCCTGGGAGATGTTTTACTGCCTGTCCAGAGAACAGAGCGATCATCCATAAAACCCTGCCAGGCAGCAGATGAGTCAAAGGTCCTGGTCTCAGACCAGCCTCACCCTCTCCTAATGTCTCCTGTACCAGTACAGAGGAACATCCGTCTGACCTGAGATCTGCACTCCGATACTCTACCTCATAGCTAGTCTCATGGCCCAAATAGGCTAGATTGTGTGCGTACTTCCAGGAGTGGTACATAGTGTACAAGCGCAGCTGCAGTTCTCAAAGTAAAATAAATAAATGGCAGTTCAAGATGCTACATATTGCCATGGTAGCCGAAGGCCATAGGTCTCATGCAGTCCCTCTTTGATGACATCACAAATCCCCCGGGTCTGAAAGTGATGAGGTGTTGAGGAGTGGTGCGATGCAGATCCCTTCATATCGATCCAAGAAAAAGTCAGACAGCAGAAATCAGATATGCGCCAAGGCCGAAACCAGACCTCCTATACTGTCGAGCACGACGTAGATGGATGTAAAACTATACTTTGTTATATAATGTTCATGGGCCGAGCATTAAAGCTTAGACTTGAGATACTCAAATGATGCGAGTACTGTTGGTCTCCTAAACAGACTTTCTTCCCCCTAAGTGTGTTTGGAGAATGATGGGTAGAGGGATGGAGGGAGAGAGTGAGGGAGGGAGGGAGAGAGAGAGAGAGAGAGAGAGAGAGAGGGAGAGAGGGAGAGAGGGAGAGAGGGAGAGGGAAGGGGAGGGAGTGAAGGAGTGAGGGAGGGAGGGCTCAGGCAGACGTGGAGGTGGGTAAACGGCTGAGCAAAGCGGAGGCGGTGGAGGCGGAGGCAGCTTTATCTTGGCGGTGCGGTTTGGAGCCTTTCACCAGAGCTGATAACCCAGCTCAGGTTGTCCCCCCCTGTGTGGGGGAGGCCAGATACTATCCTTTTACTCTTCTCTTTTTGTCTTCCTGAAGACCCCGCCGGGCCTTCTGTAAACGAAGCCTGACTCTCTCTTTCTCTTCTTTCCTCACTCTTTCTCTCACTGTCTCTACCACTCTCTCTACCACTCTCTCTACCACTCTCTCTACCACTGTCTCTACCACTCTCTCTACCACTCTCTCTACCACTGTCTCTACCACTGTCTCTACCACTGTCTCTGCCACTCTCTCTACCACTGTCTCTACCACTGTCTCTACCACTCTCTCTACCACTGTCTCTACCACTCTCTCTACCACTGTCTCTACCTCTCCCTCTACCTCTCTACCTGTCACCCTTTCACACTTTCTCTCCCTTTCCCTCTATTTCTCTCCCTTTCTCTCACACTCCTTACCTCTCTCTACCTCTCCCACCCTGTCTCCCTCTTTCTCCCTCCCTTTCTATCTCTCCCCCTCTCCCGCTATCTCCCTCCCTCATTCTCTCCCTCTCTTTTGTTCTTATCAGTCCAGTGAAGACAGTGTTATCTCACTTAGCTGTTCCGCTACCGAGACGGCAGACAAAAGCGGTTACTGTCCATCTGCTCATCCATCGGCTAGCCAGATGCTAATCACGCTCAAGTCGCGCTGCCCTCTGGGGCAAAGCATACCAAGTGTGTGTGTGTGTGTGTGTGTGTGTGTGTGTGTGTGTGTGTGTGTGTGTGTGCGCGCGTGTGTGTGTGTGTGCGAGGAGAGAGTCCTTGAGCAGCCTAAACCTTCTTACAGGTGGAACAAACAAACATGAAATACAGCATGTCCCTTTTAAGCTTGTTATGTAGTTCCTTTTTTTTCCTTTCTCGTTCATATAAATGTTTGTCAGCTAACCTTACACCGCTCACGGGGTAGATATAGAGATGGAAACTGGCGCTCAGATGCTGGCCATGGTTAAAATGTGTGTTTAATTGGCTTGTTAACGATAACGTGGAAAGAGTGAGACTGTACTACTGTACAGACTGATGAATGATTACTCTCATCCACAATACACAGCGTTTGAAACTACCACTCATTTATTAATGGAGCATAAAAGAAACACGTGAATACACACACATCCACATACACACTGTGACCTTTAAAACACTATTAATCTACTAATGGAGGTCTACTTGGACAGGGTGAACAACATGGCTCTATGTCGACAACCTGACTTTTCTCTGAACTTCCTGTTTGAACCCCCCTCCCTTTCAACTCCCTCTTTCCATCACTCCTCTCTCTCTCTCACCCCCTCTCTTCATGCTCTCCCCCTCCCCTCCCCCCCCTCCTTTAACACACACACACACACACCGTTTCTCTCATTCCTTTTCCATCTCGATCCCTCTTTTCTGCGTCTCCTGTTCGGCTTATCAGTCTCCTCCGGGTCGTTCCTCCGGCCCCCCTGAGAGAGACAGAGGATTTCTGCCACGTAGCTCTGCCAAACACACCACTGTCATTTTCCATCCAGACAGCTGGCACACCGCCACTGCCCTGTGCATGTGTGTGTTACGAAACCCACACATATGGGTGGTGTGTAAGTGGTTTGGAGTGTGTCCATGCTACTTGCTGTGGCCAACTGAGCAGGAAGTGTCTAATCTACCGGCTAAACTGAGCGTGTTCTTACACACACACACACACACACGCACACACTCACTCACACATAGGCATGCGTATGCACACATACACACGTACGAGTGCACACACACACACACACGTGCAGATGCACACACGCACGCGAGTACTTGTGACACTGTGGTCACAAAGTACATACAAACCAAAAATGTTCCGGTCGATCTTTCACTCTCTTGGAAAACATGTCTTTTTCTGGATTCCCTCCTTCGCTGACCAAACGAGCGTTATGTGGACTGTAGGTTTCAACATGAATCGTCTCACAGATTCCCCCCCCCCCCCCTCCCTTTCCTCCACCCAACCTATCAACTCTTTGGTAAAACATTGGTTTTCAAGGTTCAACTCGACCCTACCAACCCCGTCAGGGTCCAGCACACAGCCTGTATGGACTGAAATGACACATGTGGAAACCAAGACGTGTGTGTGTGTGTGTGTGTGAGCGAGCGAACGTGAGCCTACTGAGGGGTGAACCCGTGTGTGTCTGTGTGCGTGCGCATTCACGCTCGCTGATGTGTGTCATTTTGCATGTGTATGTGCTCATACGTGTGTGTGTTTTTCAGCACACTATAGTGTGTGTGTTTCCCAGCACACTGTAGTGTGTGTGTGTGTGTGTTTTCCAGCACACTGTAGTGTGTGTGTCTCTCTCTCTCTCTCTCTCTGTATTTCTGCCTTTCTGTCTGTGGTTTTTGGGACTCCAGAAATACCCAGTTTCCTGGGCCAGTCTGGTTAGAGCAGTGTTTGGTCTGGGTCATGCTAGCAGACTGAGGTGTTCGGTATTTTTAGCCGGGGTGGAATGTCTTCTTCACCCTGCGGGGGGTGAGGTGGGGCTACGGTGGCCAGGGGGGGGGGGTGCAGGGGGGGTGCAGAGGGTGGGCCTTTACGGGCCTGATGGGGGACTGTTGGTGTTGCAGCAGGTTGGAAAAGGACTCCTTTAGAATGTCATCTCTGCTCCTCCGTACATGTCACACCAGCACACCAACAGTCATACACAGTCCACAACAGTCTACACGTTCTATAAGTCCCACACACACAGTCATACACAAACACACACAGATAACGTCCTAAGACAGTCACACGACCAGTTGAACAGAATCACTCACGACACAGACCAGTCACACCAGAACGTCACACATCACTTCACACAAGTCAGCACCGACAGTACACACACATCAACTAGTCAACCGTCCCCACCTTAGTCTACACGTCGCCAGTCCCACACACAGTCGCACAGTCACACACACACTCGGTCTCACACACACAGACACAGTCACACACACACAAGTCACACACACAGTCACACACACTTATAATCGTACACACACTCAGTCTCACACACACAGTCACACAGACACAGTCCCACACATACTCATTCTCACACACACAGTCACACTTGACACAGTCACACAGCCACAGTCACAGACACAGTCACACACAGACACAGTCACACGCAGACACAGTCACATAGACAACAGTCACACACAGACATAGTCACACACACACACACACAGGCACACAGATACACAGTCACACACAGTCACACACACAGTCACACACACACACACAGTCACACACAGTTCTGGAGAGCAGCAGATTGACAGTGCGGGAAGGTTCGTCTGGCTCCCCTCACACTGGGCTCCACGCTAGCCCTGTTGTGTCCTGCCGGAGGTCACAGCGAGGCCAGGGGGCTACATGCAGGGGTCGTGCCAGGTGTCACCCTCAGTGTCACCCCCCACATTATCCCCAGTGGAACTCTGCCCATGTGAATGTGTGGCGTGTGGGAATGATTGTGTGTTCTGGATGTTGCGCGTGTGTGTAGCTTTTCGGGGGGCTAAATGTGCCTTTGTGTTCCCCTCAGCTGGATATAGCGTGCATTGGCCCGACTGGCTTGGATAGGACATCATTTTAGCATTTGCAGGGCGGCCGCTTTTTATCATACACCAATTCTTTACCGACACCCAATTCCTCTTTTGAAAGTGCTTTGCTGGGAGAGCGGGGGGTGGGGTGGGGGGAGGGAGGGGGAGGGGTGGAGGAAGGGTGGGGTGGAGGAAGGGTGGGGTGGAGGAAGGGTGGGGTGGAGGAAGGGTGGGGGAAGGGGGGGTGGGGTGGGGTTGAGTGAGTGAGGTACTCTCTCTGGGGTTTTGTGGGTGGGGAGATTCTGTGTGTTTGGGTTAGAGTGCCGGGGGGTTTAACTGTGTGGTGTGTGTGTGTGTGGTGTGTGTGGTTGTGGTGTGTGGTCTTTTGTGGTGTGGTGTGTAGTGTAGTTTTGCGGCATAAAATAAATATAGTATTATTAATAACAAGTGTTGATCACATTAGAAGTTAAATTCTGTATATACCTCACCTCAAGCAATGGTGCTATATGAGTATCAATATATCCGTATCTTGGTTGTGGTGTTTGTTCAACTGTGAAAAGTGTGGACATTTTGCAAATCCTTACTGCTTGTCACTGGATCTTATTATTTCTGAGTAGTTATTGCCGCTTTTTCATCTTGTTGATCTCACA
>BROE01000014.1:8537705-8561030 GCA_036571765.1 Plecoglossus altivelis | reverse complement strand
CACACACACACGCACACAATTACTCACTCACATACACACACAAACACAATTACTCACTCACACACACACACTCACTCTCACACACACACACACACTCACTCACTCATTCACTGACTCACAGGTGCCATTCAACACTCCATGTTAGCATCACGGCTAGGTGTGTGTAAAGTGCGTGAGAGAGAGAGATAGAGAGAGGGACAGGGTCATTTACCTTATTATGACCTTAAGTGGTCGTCCCTCCATCCAAGTGAAACACAATTAGGAATTCCAACATACCCGTCCAAGTGAGACTATTGTGTATGTGTGTTAAACTGTGTGTGTGTGTGTGTGTGAGAGAGAGAGAGAGAGAGAGAGGGGAAAGGGGGGGGCACAGGGGCAATGTCCTGGTAGTGATTCTAAATGTCAAATAAACAGGCGTGTTGAGAGATCCCCTCCATGAGAGCCCCCTGACGTGACGGCAGAACACTGCCTGCATGGAGACCTAGGGGAGCCCCCACAGGAGGGGTGTGTGTGGTGTGTGTGTGGTGTGCTGGGAGGGAGGGAGGGAGGTTTGGTTGTGTGTGTGTGTGGGTGGGTGGAGGTTGGTTGGTTGTGTGTGGTGTGTGTGTGTGTGGGGTGGGTGGGTTGGGTGAGTGGATGGATGGAGGTGTGGTTTGTGTGTAGTTGTTTGTCTGGCGCGGGTGGCGAGGGTGTAGTGTAGTGATGCGCGTGCGTGACGTTTGTGGGAGGCTGAGTTGGTTTGTTGTGTGTATGTATGACACATGTATGGTATGTATGGGGTAGTTGTGTGTGTGTGTGTGTGTGTGGTGTGGGGGGGGGGGGGTTAGTAGGCTCAAACATGAGTGTGTCATTATCTCTCAGACTGTTTCTATTTAGAGCTCGCTCCATTAACCCAGTTTCACACCAAATGACTCCTCTGTTTCCTCAGGAGGGGCCAGGGACAGGTGGCACACACACACACACGCATACATTCATCCACACGCACTGAACATCACTCATATACAAACACAAATGTATCTATTGATATAGAGCATTACACATGCATACATTCTGCCAGCAGCTAGGAATAGACTGCACCTGAAAGTGCTTCAGAGCCCCCCAGAGACACAGTGAGATGGTGTGTGTGTGTGCTGGATGTGTGTGTTCTGGGTCTGTGTGTGCTGGGTGTGTGTGCTGGGTGTGTGTGCTGGGTGTGTGTGTGTTGGGTGTGTGTGTTCTGTGTGTGTGTGTGTGCTGGGTGTGCGTGTGTTGGGTGTGTGTGTGTTGGGTGTGTGTGCTGGATGTGTGTGTGTTGGGTGTGTGTGCTGGATGTGTGTGTGTTGGGTGTGTGTGTGCTGGATGTGTGTGTTGGGTGTGTGTGCTGGATGTGTGTGTGTTGGGTATGTGTGTGTTGGGTGTGTGTGTGTGTGTGCTGGATGTGTGTGTGCTGGATGTGTGTTTGTTGGGTGTGTGTGTGCTGGGTGTGTGTGTGATAGATGTGTGTGTGCTGGGTGTGTGTGCTGGGTGTGTGTGTGCTGGTTGTGTGTGTGCTGGGTGTGTGTGTGCTGGGTGTGTGTGTGTGATAGATGTGTGTGTGCTGGATGTGTGTGTGTTGGATGTGTGTCTGTTGGGTTTGTGTGTGCTGGATGTGTGTGTGTGTTGGATGTGTGTGTGCTGGCTGTGTGTGCTGGGTGTGTGTGTGTGCGTGTTTCCATGTGTTTGTTGTAGCGGTTGCTCTTGTGAATGGGATTAAGTTAATGAAAGGTAATTAGGGTCATGCTCGCTGCATTACCACAGACATGAGAGGAGGGTTATTTTAGAAAGACGCGCTCATACAACACTGATCCAGAGGGAGTATGGACTCGTAGATGGAGTCAGACTGGCTTCTTTTAGAACATTGCACATGCGTGGGTGAGTTTAGATGTAGGTGTGTGTGTGTGTGTATTTGTGTGTGTGTGTGTGTGTGTGTGTGTGTGTGAGTGAGTGAGTGAGTGAGTGAGTGAGAGTAGGGGTGTGTGAGTACATTTTAGTTGACGGATGGAATGCGTACAGTGTTGCGTGGCAGCGAGAGAGACGGTCGATCCAGTGGCCTCCCGTATCGAAGGTGTTGGTCAAGACCCCACGTCACCTCTCCTGCCTGGGCGTCGCGACCTTCGACCCCCCCACCCCCCGTTGCTGTAATCCTCCGCGGCGAAGTCATCCCAGGTGAGCGCGGAGCTCCTTCTCCTCGCTAAAGTTCCCTTCAATGGAATTCCTTGGGGATAAATACCTCGGAATGCTGACAGCTTTTCCACGGCGCAGGCAGGAGTCGGTGGGTGGGATTTGGAAAACAAAAGAGAGAGAAAGAGGGAGGTGAGAGGAGCTGGAAACACACACACAGACTGGGGCTGGATTACACAGAGGGGTCCAGGGGAGGAGGCCACTTAGCACTATTGACACACGTCCACTCAACCCTCCTGCCCCCCGAGTGCTAAAACAACAACAGAAAATCGAGAGGAGCAAGGAGTGGAGGTGACCAGGGAACGAAGAGAGGAATACTGGCAGGTTCCCTCCAGAACCATGGTTCTAAACCCTGGTCCTCAGGAACTGCTGCTGTGTAGATTCTAGATGTTTCCTTGCTCCAACACACCTGATTCTAATGAATGGTCAGTAAGCCTTCCAGAATCAGGTGTTTTGGATTAAGGAAACATCTAGAACCTTCAGAACAGCGGGATCCTCAGGACCAGAGTTGAAGACCCAGAGGAGGAAACAGGATGAGAAGGAGGGATGACGACAGCGGAGGTAGACTAGGTCCCCTCCTCTGCTGAAGGATGAAGACGCGGGCCAGGGGAGGACTGGCTGAACGGAGCCGCCAAGGGCAGGAACGGGTTCATTTTATTGGCGTTTGTCGCTTCGGTGGAGAAATGGCAGCCAGGAAGGAGAACGAGCAGGAGAGGAGGAGTGTCACAGGAAACCAGGGCTCTGGTAATTGACGGGAAGCTCGTTTAGCTTGGCCCGACCAGCAGACCGGTGCAGCCAACCAGAAAGCTGTCCTCCTACCCTTCTCTCACGCTTCTGTCACTCATCTCTCTCTCTCCTCTCTCTCTCTTCTTTTTCTCTCCTCTCTCTCATCTTCTCTCTTACTCCCTCCTCTTTTACTCTCTCTCTCTGCCCCCCTCCTTGCCTCTCTCTCTTCTCTCCGCTGGACTGTGAATAGAGCTGCTGACTTCATCTGACCCGGTTCTATTCCCGCCCCTCGTTCTCTTCAATGTTTACATAACTGTCAAACGTCAGAAACCCACGTGACCTCTCCTCCTCCTCCTCTTCTCTCCTCTCCTCTTCTCTCCTCCTCCTCTTATCTCCTCTCTCCTCCTCTCCTCTCTTATCCTCTCCTTCTCTCCACCTCTCCTCCTCTCCTCTCCTTTCCTTCCTTCCTTCCTTCCTTCCCATCTTGCTCCATCACCTCCTCCATAATTATCCCTTCAGTCAAATTCCAATCCGAAACTTTATTGCCCCGACACATCGCAAGGCCTCGTCTCGGTAGTGACAGAGTGGAACGATATCATTCGCCTCAGTGACCAAGAGGAGGAGCGAGATGCAATAAATGATTCAAACGTTGAAGAAAAAAACGTGGCGTCATTGCACGGTGCCTGTCAAATGTTTGGAGACACCTTTTATTGTTCTTAGAGACACACACATCTGTTCTTCGTCGGTTCAATTCAAAGCACTCAATCAATCACTCAATCACGGACTGTAGGGCATTTATCCGACATGAAAATAACATCAGCATGTTCTCCAAATAAAGCCTAAGATGATCTAGTTATTATAGATAATAGATTCATGCATGTCTCTTTCCGGAACGTCACTCTCGATCCAGCCTCTCCAAAAAAAAGTGAGCTTTTGACAGTCAGTGATGTAGCAGTGGAATCTGGCTCTTCCTGCGCCAGGGCGACCGCACATCATGCAAGTCTGACCAGTGGAACCGGCCTGATATTGAAAATGACTTCCCCAGTCATCTGCGAGTCTGCTGTCTGGATCCCAGCGGTCTGTTCTGCCCAGCTCTGCTCCTGTGGCATCCTCATGCCGCTACAGCCTCAGATCCCAGGCTGGCCTGGCCAGAGACCTCCTCTCTCCTCCCTCCCATCTCCTCAACAGCCTTCCCACTTCTGGAAAGTTGAGAAAATCTGATTTGAAGTAGGATTAAGTGTGTGTGTGTGTGTGTGTTGGGCCGGGGGGACTTGAAATGATCTCGTCAGAGTGGATCGGCTACGTTGCTAAGGAAGCGGAAGGACATGTTCTCCCTGCTGCCGTCTACCCGTCATCCTACCACGCTGGGCCCCTCTCCAAACCGCACCCTGTGCCCCGCTGTGACCTTTGACCTATTGGTACAGTAGGTGGTGGGAATGTGCTCTGGTGACTGTAGGGAGGGGGAGGAGGTCTGATGGAGGTGCTGTAATATCATGTCAGCCAGGCATGGCAGCTCTGCTCTCTGTCCTGTCGCCCTGCGGTCTCCTCAGAGACCGGCCGGAGGAGCTGGAATGTTTAGTAGAGCGGCAGCCTGTGGAGACTTTGTTAGTAGAACGGTCTCTTCTGCTTTCCCATCCCCTCATCAGTATCTCCCTCCACCCTCTCCATTTTCCCTCCTTCCTACCTCTCTCTTCCCTGTCTCTCTCCCTCCTCCATCTCCCTCCCTGCTACCTCTCCCCTCTCTGTCTCTCTACTTCCTCCATCTCCCTCCCTCCCATCTCCCTGTCTTGCTCCCTCCTCCATCTCCCTCCCCGCTACCTCTCCTATACTCTCCATCCCCCTCCAACCCTACCTCTCTCCTCCCTGTCTGTCTCCCTCCTCCATCTACCTCCCCCCTACCTCTCCCCTCCCTGTATCTCTTTCTCCTCCATCTCCCTCCCCCCTACCTCTCTCCTTCCCGTCTCTCTCTCCACCCCCTCCCTTCCTCCTCCCTCACATCGATACATGTACAAGCTCTCTCTCCCATACCTCGTCCTCCTCTACCTCCTCTCTACCTGTCCCTGCTCTCTTGTTTCAGTCTCTCTCTCTTTATATCTCACTATCTCGCTCTCTATCCCCCCTCCCCCCCTCCTCTTTTTGCCAGTGAATGGGAGCCATCCCTGTCATCGCCCCTCCAGGGCTGATTACCTGTCATTAGGGCTCATTAGGGCCTGTCACAGCGGCGGCAGGGGACACTAGGGGCGGGCAACCTGTCAACACCCACAGGCATCCTTCTCTGAGACGGGCCGTGTGTGCGTGTGCGTGTCACCGATAGACTGTGCTCCTGTTGTCAGGCTAGGTCAGTGCATGTGTATTTGTGTGGTATGGCAGCTCTCTGTGTGTGTGGGTGTGTGTGCCGTTGGGACAGTGTGTGGGTGGGTTTGTGAGCCTTCACAGGAGATGGCCAGACAAGATCTCCCTATCAGAGACAGATGAGAAGAGTGGGGGATTATTGGACGGTTTCACTACTGAATAGTTCTCATAATTGGCTCGTCTATCAAATGACATTGTATCTGGTGTGTGTGCCTGTGCGCACGTTTTATATTGACGTCATTGTTAAAGGAAGTGTGTGTGTCGGCCAGATATAGTCTCACACTGAACCAGCACTGACTTGTCTGTATACCTCAATACGCGTGTGTGTGTGTGTGTGTGTGTGTGTGTGTGTGTGTGTGTGTGTGTGTGTGTGTGTGTGAGAAAGAGAGAGAGAGAGAAAGTGAGCGTGTGACTGTGTGTGTGTGTGTGTGTGTGTGTGAGAGAGAGAGAGAGAGAGAGAGAGAGAGAGAGAGAGAGAGAGTGTGAGTGAGTGTGTGTGTGTCCGTGCGTGTGTTGTAGAGAGAGTGCGTGTGCGTGTGCGAGTCCGTGTGGGTGTGCGTGTGTGTCCCTCCCGCGGAAGACTGGGCCAGTGTGTTTAGACTAGTTGGGGACAGGACAGACTGATGAGACAGTAGCAGGATAAACACCCTGTCTGAGAGCCCGCCAGTAACCCAGGAAACAGCCGTGTCCACACCACCCCAGCTCAGCCACCAGGGGCACTGTTACAACCAGCAGAGGGTTAGCAGGCTCCTCTATAGAGTAGCATGGAGACGTGGGGGGGAATTCAAATCAGTATAGAGGCGTAGTAGCTTCAGACAAATATAGTCTGTATATAAATATATATATAAATATAATCAGCTGCATATTTAACTCAACTCCCCATCTGGCCTGTAACTAAGCACTCTGTCTTTCCTCCCTTCCCCCCCTCTCCTCCGCAGGGTTGGGAGGAGAGCGTGGACGCAGCCGTGTCCCACCTCCTGCGGACCTGCCTGTCACGGAGCCCCAAGGACCAGGCCCTGTCCCTGGCCACCTCCCAGCTGGCCATGCCCCGGGACACCGCACGCCTCAAGAAGCACATCACCCTGCTGTGTGACCGCCTGGCCAAGGGGGGGCGCCTCTCTCTGTCCTCTGAGGCCAACGCTCCCACACCGCTCATGCTGCCAGGTGGGTGGGTGGATGCTTGTGTGTGTGTGTGTGTGTTTGGGTAGGCCTATGGTCTCGTCTCACACTCATCCCCATCTGGGAGAAAAAGCCTCACAAACTGGACGCCCCCAGTTAAAGGCTTTCCAGTTGGAAGGGAGGACAACACAGCCACTTCCTATAGCTGTTTATTGCCACACACACACATACGCTCACTTGTAATATCCTCTGTCCTGTAGGGTTAACTTGCCTGTCTAAGCATCTACAACTGATTCATTTAGTCATTCGCTTTGCTCCAGTCACACACGCGGGAACTCGCATACACTTGCAAACCCACCTGAACTCTATCCCAGACGCATGTGCAAATACACACAACCCACTCTCACCGTGTCACGCACAGGTGGACTAATAGACACATTAACGGACACAGAGGCTGTTGTGTGAGCCTGTTAGCCCAGCCTAATGAATATGGATCGTGGCAAGGAAACATAAACAAGTGCTTCCAGAACCTTCTCTCAGGTTTGTAGTGTTCCGTATTAGAGCTTGACACATTCACAGTCTCTGGCAGGACACAAGGGTGCAAATCATAGCAGAAGCCCCATATTCTCATTTTATAATCAAGCCCTTTTTCATTGCAATATCTCAGAGGTTTCATATACAGCCATAGAGGCGTGCCGGAACCGACTTAAACCCTCAAGGAAGTCACACTCTCAAACACTAAGACTCCCATGAAAACTGTTTAGGACCAGATAGAGACCTTGAGAGGAGTGTATGTGGGTATAGAAACATATAACGAACAAAAGAAACATATAACAAACATATTATCAGCAAAACATAACGCAGGTACTGCAGGTGGGAGATGGCTTGCCAGCAAACTCTCAGGCACCAACTTTCTTTTTGTCAATGTGAAAGAAACTGACGTGTGTGTGTGCGTGTGTGTGTGTGTGTGTGTGCGTGTGCGTGTGCGTGTGTGTGTGTGCGTGTTTTCTGTACCTGCGAGAATGTTGTTGGGTGGAATTCACGTTGTGGACGACAGTACTGATGGATGAGGTTAAAATGATTGTTTTATTCTGGTACGTAGGACACCCAGGAACTGCATCTACTATGGTATCAGCAGCAGGGGTTTTGGTGAAGTGTGTGCGTGTGTGTGTGTGCGTGTGTGTGTGTGTGTGTGTGTGCGTGTGTGTGTGTGTGTGTGTGTGTGTGTGTGTGCGTGCGTGCGTGCGTGTGTGTGTGTGTGAATATAGATAGATGGTCGCAATCATTTGATTGCGGATTGGTTTGACGGAGACACGGATGGAATGCGATGCCGTCCGATCCCTCCTTCATTCACCTTTGGTCTGACGCCAACACATGCACACGCAGGCACATGCACACACGCACACGCAGGCACATGCACACACGCACACGCAGGCACATACACACACGCACACGCAGGCACATACACACACGCACATACGCGCACACACATGCGCACACACAGTCCTGTCAGTCTTTATGTAAACAGTAATTTGTTACCAAACCCAAAGATGTTGCTTTTTCAATCGGCTGTAAACGCACAAGTTGTTTACGTTTCCAACAACACCGGCGGCAACGTTCTCCCCTGACACACACACACACGCACACGTGCACACACACACACATGCACCCACATACACACATCCACATAAACGAAACACACGCACTCACCAACACACACAAACACTGCTACATACACACTAACAAACCAATATACGCGCTACACACACAAACCAGCCCCACTTCATGGTCCAGCAGGAGACCCGACTGGGTGTTTGTCTTGGCACATTAGAAGGTGTGTGTTTGGAAGCCTGTGAGTGAAAGGCTAGTGTACACACACACACACACACACATCATAGTGGGTGGGGTTAGTGAGGAATGGAGAAGTGAAGTGAGCGTCAAGAAAACGAGTGAATCTCTGTCTTTCTCTACCGCTGTGTGTGTGGGCATAAATGAAATCATGTGAGATTTATTGGAGGATTATAAGATGCATGTTGAACAGTTGTAACACACACTCCCTTCCTTGTAGGCCCTTCCCTCCAAGATTAGTAGCTTCCTGTCTGCTGGGTCCTGTCTCCTTGTTAGAGAGCCTGTCCTCTCTCCTGTCCTCCCCCTGCCCTCCTCCCTTCCCTCCCTCCCTCCCTCGCTCCTCCCTCCCCCCTGCCCTCCTTCCATCCCTCACCTCACTCCCCCCTCCCCCTCGCCTCACCTGACCCTGCGTCTTCCACCGGTGACATCATCTTCAGTTGTCAGACGGCATCAGCAGCCGCTTCTACAGCTGCTCTTGGCCCACGCTAGCAAACAGTCCTGAACGAGCGCTCACACACACACACACACACACACGCACACACGCGCGCGGTATCACCTACAGCTGTTATCTGCCTCGTGTTTTAAACACAGATGTATGCACACACACACAGTCTGTATCACCCACAGCTGTTTTTGGCTACACGTCGTAAACACACACCCACGCAGACACCCCCAACCAGCACACACACCCCGTCTGCACAACACCTGATGATATCAGTACAGTGTCAGTCGTGTTTATCACATTCGTTCATTACTCATGTTACTGTTAGCGTTGCTCGGTCATTAGATCACATGATTAGCTTTTCTGGCGGGAGGGGGGGGGGGGGGGGTGTGCCTCTGTCTGGCCCTCCCTGTCCTCTATTTCCAAGTGGGTGTCATTGTCTTTGGGATGTCCTGCAAGCGCACCCACAGGAAGTGTGGACCTGGCAGCCTGTGGCTCAGCTCACTTACAAGCATCTCCTACCAAGAGCCCCAAGAGATCCAGGTCTAACACTCCAGGCAGAAGGACAGTCCTTTGGGAACATCCTCACACACTTTTACAGGTCAGAGAGACCTGCTTCACCATGTGGGCCAAATCATCAAACAGTGGAGTCACATGGTTGGTCCTTCTAACCAATCAGGCGCCTGTTGGTGCAAACAGAGCTTGCGTGATGAGAAAGGGGAAGAGATGGGAGAGATGAAGACAACTTGCATCCTCAGAGGCAGAAATCTGATTTGCGGAGCCCAACGGTCTCCACCCATTGTGACGTCTTCAACTGCATGTGAAGAGGAGCCCTGGATGCCTCAGTGTGGGGTCTCAAGAACACCCCTGTAATTAGGAGCCAGGTTCCATGACTAATAATTCACCCGTTTGGAGGTTGAGGCAGGAACATCCAGTGCCTCAGATATGTTCGGCACGCGCTATATATTTCCTACATCGTAAACTTCTGTCAAAGTGCAGACGGCATTTATGCATTTATAAATAAATGAGCTTGATTTGTTCGTTTGGCATCGATTCTAAATGGCTGTTTTGGCATGCGGCGATGCTGTGTGAGAGATGGCTGCTGTGGGAGGAGAGGAGCTTCTCATGTGCTCTCCTCCCTGCATTCCCCCAGACGCCCTCCTAACCTGCACCGCCTCCGCTGCAAACTGGGGGATCTCCACAGGACAGCACCTGAGGCAGCTCAGCAAACCTCGCATGCCCGGAGCGTTTCCCATCAGAAGGTCTGAGAGACCAGAGAGAGACAGCAGGGTTTGAGAGACCAGAGAGAGAGAGACAGCAGGGTCTGGGAGACCAGAGAGAGAGACAGCAGGGTTTGAGAGACCAGAGGGAGAGCACAGTCTGAGAGACCAGAGAGAGAGAGACAGCAGGGTCTGGGAGACCAGAGAGAGATAAACAGCACAGCCCTAGAGACCAGAGAGAGACAACACAGTCTTACCCTGCATTTCAGCATCTGTATTACAGAGTAGATCACCTCCCTCACCCCCTCCCTCCGTCCCGCAATCGGTCTCCCTCATCCTGTTTGACAGGGGAACGTTTGGGGGATGTGTGAGTAGGTGTGTGTGGGTTCGTCCTGCCTCACTGCTTGTTATGTGCAAATCTAGCCTCTACTTATGTCTGCGTGTGTGCGTGTGCGTGCGTTTGTGTGTGTGTGTCTGTGTCACCCGGCACTCCTATTTGCACATCTCTAATTTACTACCCCTACCAAGTCTACAAATGGACGGTTCTCTGTCCTAAAATAAATCTCAGCCTCAAGTCAACACAGGATCCCTTTGTTCCTCAGACCTCATCTATCTGGGGAGATAAAGCAGAGAGTGATGGCAGGAGGGAGAGAGAGAGAGAGAGAGAGAGAGAGGAGGAGGACTGGTTGTAAAGGAGAGAGTGAGACAGCGAGACAGAGGAGGAGGTTAACAGGGAGAAGGATGGAGACAGAGAGAGGAGCAGGAGGAGTGGTTGTAAAGGAGAGAGTTAGAGAGAGAGAGAGAGAGAGAGAGAGAGAGGAAGGGGGGGCAGGCTGTGGCCAGGGGGGATCCGTGTCAAACAGAGTCAACTGGATTTCTTTGGGGGGGTGGCTCACCTCTCAGCTGTTCTGGGCGGATTCCAGCGAGGATCTTGCGGTGGAGGAGAGAGATCTATTTCTGAGGCAGGGAAGGAGAGGGCGGAGGAAGCAGACTGGTAGTTGGGGGAGCTGGCTCTGGGCTCCGGACTGAATGACTGCTCTAGTTGATACCTTCCCTCTGCTTGATGCGGTTAGGAGTTCCATAGGGAGACCCTTTAGAGAGAGAAATTGAGACAGAGAGAGATGAGAAGAAGAGAGAAGAGAGAGAGAGAGAGAGAGGGGGGGAGAGAACGAGCTGTCTCTTGTCTGTCTGGGATCCCTCTCTTTTTCACTCTCTCTTTCACTCCGCCAGCAAGTGATGCGATTGTTTGTATGTGTGTGTGTGTGTGGGTTTACCTGTGCGCCAAGGGCCATATGAGGGGGGGGGGTGTCTGTGTTTGTGTGATCGTTTGTGTGCGTGCGTCTCCTCCGATGTGAGTGTGAGCACGTGTGCTTGTGTGCGTACTCTCATACTCCTCGTAGCACATTTTGATTTACGGGTTGTTTTCCCACTCGTGTTTTGAACTTCTCCTTCTGCACACACTAACACACACTAACGCACTAACACACACTAACGCACTAACACACACGCAGAGCAGAGCGAGGATGAAGGAGACTGTGGTTGACTTTGTAGCGTGGACAGCTTTATAATGTGGATGTAGCCTGCCAGATCAGGTGTTGCTGTTTGACTTGTTTTCCCCCCCTAAGGCCCTCCCAACCAGGAAGTGGGTGTCCTGTAGGGAGTGTGGGGGGGGGGAGTTGTGGAAAAGGGTGTCGGGGTGTGAGGGAGGGAGGGAGCACATCTTTCAGAAGTGGCAGACGTACCCAAACCACAGCCCAGCCGTTGTGAATATTGCAAAAATGCTTTTGAAAAGGGGGGAAAAAAACAACAACAAAAACATGCTGGTTTCACCGCTGTCAAAAAAAGACCCTAGTGTCTTTCTTGAACGTTTGTCTTTTTCAATCAAAATATTGTATTTGAGTAAACATAACCACAACCAAATTGCTCCCAAATCTCAGCCTACAGTCATTAGCACTGCCCTCCGAAACCAACACTTTCTTAGACATTTCGACCTCAAACCGCCTAAAAATGGACTCTTAAAAACACCACAACAGCCCTCTAAATCAAGAACCACATTGTGACTGAAGGAGTCCTTGGGTGCTAACAGAGACGGGGCTCCGCTCGCTCATGTTCAAGTGTTGAGGGCTGCCTGTCTACACGCTCACAGAGACACGCACTTACACTGGCATTGTAACTGACCAAAAAACATTCATGCAAACGATGGGCTTCTGCGCGTGCACACACACACACACACACACACACACACACACACACACACATACACACACTTCTTGTTCCCACACATTTATACCCCCCTCCCAAACACACACACACACACACACCCTTTTAAAAACACACACATGAACCGGCACCCTGAAATTGCAAGACAGCGCCAAAAAAAAAAAAGAAAAAAAAAAGAGGCCAGCTTAGAAAAACACCTGCCCAATTAAGGGCCAGGCGTATCCCATTTCAAACGAGCACAACCCCAGCCGGGTGAAAGAGAGCCGCGCTGTTGCCTTTCAGCTCCAGTAAACCCACAAGCCCTCCTACCCAATTGGCCTCCCCAAACAGAACAAGATTGTCTTTATAAAGCACAGAATAAATATTAGACAGGGATTATGGTGATCTGCCCAGAGGAAAAGCCCTCACACACACACACACATACACCATACACACACACCATTCACACACACACACACACACACACCGTTCACACACGCGCACACACACACACACACCATTCACACGCACACACACACACACACCGTTCACACACGCGCACACACACACACACACCATTCACACGCGCGCACACACTCACCGTTTACACGCACACACACACACCGTTCACACACACACCGTTCACACACACCATTTGCACACACACCGTTCACACACAAAACACACATACTTTGCGCTCATTCATAAAGGAAAACCATCTTTCACATTATAGTCTCTCTTCCATCAACGCGCGCGCACACACCTACCTCGGTGCGCCTGGGGATGTTAAATGAAAGTGGCGTGAAACTGGACACAAGCCCCTGAGGTTTGTGGACGGGCGGAGAGGGGGATGAGGAGGAGAGTTGGAGACACAAGGGAGCTGATTCATCAGCATGTGGACGTCCCTAATAACCCGCCTGATCCGGGGGATTGAAGCCACATTGTAACACACACACAATCCACACACAGCCTTTTACTTCACCACTGAACATTTCAATTTTGCATGCGTTTAACGGGCAGATGATCATCTATAATCTACCAGCAGTACAAGTTTGCAATTCAAAGATGTTCCTCCATATCAGGGCAGGCTACTTGCCATTTTGGGTCAGAACTTCTTTTTCTCCACCCCCCCCCCCCCCCCCCCCCGCCCACCCTCCCTGTGAGTGTCTGCGGTTGGCTCACTCCCTGCTCTGCTCTGTCACTCAGGTGGCGTGGAGCCAATCGCGGAGGCTCCTGCCGACCTGGAGGAACCGCCTCTGGAGATGGAGTCAGCTGCCAAGTTCATCAAGAAGAAACAGCCTTCCAAGAAGGTCAAGAAAGGTCAGACCCTCCTCTCCTCCATCCATCCATCCATCCATCCTGCCATCCATCCATTCATCCTGCCATCCATCCAGCCACATCATTCTCATCCTGGGCCACTTTAAACAGAGGGCTCGTACTTCCCAGTGTAGTTATGATGAATACCAGGCTGAATTTGACTGCTGACTCTAGAGATTGTTGCACTTCACTCAAGTCTCCGGCTGCTGTTATATAATATAGTACCTGTCACTTGTCCCAGACAAGGTGTGGGTCACACAGCCACGCTTTAATAATCGAATGGCTGAACGGTGGCAGTGCGTTCCAATGGAGTTTCACCATGGTTGCAGCCCCCTCTTCTCTCCATCCATCTCCTCCCATCTGGTTCTACTCTCAGCACCTCCCCCTCCGCCCTCTCTCCATCCCTCCATCCATCGTCTCCCTCCCTCCTTTCCTATGCCGCCCTTCTCACTTCCTCTCCATCACTCCTCTCCCTCCCTCCCTACGGTGCTCACTCGGCTCCATCCCTCTTCTTCCTCCCTCCCTCCCTCCCTCCCTGCCTCCCTCCCCCCCTCCCTGATTAGACGTAATGGCTGGCAAATTGTAATTTTTCCGGTCATTATCAAAGTTGAGGGTTTTGGTGGAGAACTCCAAATAGTTTTTAAATCATATGAGTGAGAACTGTGGCAGCGGGGCCAGACGGCCGGGGAGGGAAGGGGGCAGAAGGACAAGTGGAGAAAAAAAGGAGAGGAGAGATGAGGAGATAAGGAAGGAGGGAAACAGGGAGGAGGAGAAGAGAAGAGAAGAAGAGAGGAGGGGCAGAGAGGAGGTAAAGGTAGCAGCAGCTTGTTGTCACCGTAGTCGTTCTATGTTAGGCTGTGGCACCTTCGTTTTCTGCCATTGGATTTCCTAAAGTACTTGATCTCCGAACGTAGGCCCCAGTGTGCGTGTGTGCGTGGGTGCATGAGCGTGTGCGTGTGTGTGCATGTGCCCGCGAGTGCGTGCGCAGAAGCTATGGTTAGAAGCGAGCGTGTGAGTGTGTGTGTGCGTGCGTGCGTGCGTGCATGTGTGCATGTGCGCGCGAGTGCGTGCGCAGAAGCTATGGTTAGGAGTGTGCGTGCGTGCGTGTGTGCGTGCGTGTGTGTGCGCGGGCGCAGAGGAGTGTATTTGTTCCAGTCAAGTCTGAATTCTGCTGATGCTGACAGGTTAATGTGGCCAGGAACAGACAGACAGCTGAAGTCTGGATCTGATGTACTTGTTGAGGGGACAGATTCTGCACTGAATGTACTTCAAGGTAGCAGGATTGTGGGAAGGGACACACACACACACACTCCATTTAGAGAGACTCCTGGTTTGAATTGATGGAAAATTCACAATTCCATTTCTCAGGATTTTAAGTTTTCTTTCCGAAATGAAGTTGGATGGCTTTGCTTTGTGTGCTGATGTTATTAGTGGTTTGAGTGTGTGTGTGTGTGTGTGTGTGTGTGTGTGTGTGTGTGTGTGTGTGTGCGCATGCGTGTGCGCATGCGTGTGCGCGCGCGTCAGCGGTCCATATGCCTTTGTGTGGTTAATCCACACAGGCGTCGCCGCTAATGAGCAGAGCTTCGTTGAGGAGGTGTGGGAGACACAGACAGGCGACGCGTGGGGATCATTAACCACACACACACACCACACACACACACAGACACACACTCACCACAGATACACAGTGTTATGTTTTCTAGACCCCTAGCCCAAGGGGCCACACATACACACATATACACACACAGACTCCACAGAAAGCTACCACACACAGACACAGTCCCCAGACACACACACACACACACATGCTGACATACATGTGCTCTGTCACACCCACATGTGATTGAACACCAGTTTTCAGACCTCAGTGCCAAAGCAAATACTGCGTCCATGTGCACTCTGAAGGATGTGGTCCAATTAAAAACAACCAGAACAAAAACACTGCGGGAAAACAAACAAACAAAAGAGCTACGTCTCCCCCTGTTTACCCTAATGAGACAGAATACCACACACACACACACGACCACATAGACAGCACAAAGCTTCGCTAATTACCACACACACACACAAACACACACAAACACAGGACACATGTGCGCAGTGTCGTGCGCACACTACTGTCACACGCACATTAGCTGCCTGATGCGAAAACCAAGCTTAGAATATCCCGTTTGAAGTTACATCTGAAGGTGACCACAGTTGTAACCTTGAAGACGGCGTTTAGCCGTGCCCTATTCTGTGTGCGAATACAGACAGACAGTAGGTGTGTGCATGTGTGTGTGTGTGGGGGGGGGGCGTGCATGTGGGGGGGGGCACGTGCATGTGGCAACGTAAGGCCATCTGAGCATCCCATCTTTGTCTCATCCTACCTTTGTTTTGTAGTGAGGAAGATGATGTGTGTGCGTGCGCGCGCTTGTGCGTGGTGTGTGACTGTTCCTGCAAACGGAAATAATCCCTAATTACTTGCGTTTGTCATGGAAATCTTCAGCAGTGGAAATGGTGCGGTTTGGGCAGTGGAAGAGGGGAACAGAGGGAGGGATGGAGGAAAGGAAGGAGGGGAACTAAAAGAAAGCGTTCTGTCCAGACATGTCCTCCTCTTCTCCTCCACACCCCTTTCTCCTGTCACCGAGACTGACAGAGAGCGAGAGAGGGGCTGAGCGTTGAACGGCATTTTATATTTCGCTCCGATCTCGAGTGCTCATCGTTTCAGACGTAGAAGACACGAGGAACAAATTGGGGTTCCGTGCGCTCAACCTTCAAAGAGAACGGACCGACAACAGAGGAACAGAGGTAGGAAGGGAGAGAAGAGGAGAGATATCCCCAAAAATCTGTTTCCTACCCCGCCCGCCCCCTCCCCCTTCCCGCCTCCCCCTTCCTGCCTCCCCCTTCCCGCCTCCCCCTCCCCTGTTGGAGCAGACACATCTCTTTACCTGCGCCTGAGTTAAAAGTGAGCATAGGACCCTCCCCCTCCCCTGCCAGGTCCAAACAGCTCGGCAGCTTGGACGTGTCTGGAGGACCTGAAAAGCTTCAAAAGGCGTCTGGGGTAGAACATTGTCACTTCCCCTCCTCTGCTTTCCAGCAGCGGCCACGATGAAAGGGGGATGAAAGAGAGAGTGTCTCCCTCCCTCTCTCCCCCCCCCCCCCCCCCCCCCACCACCTTCCCCTCCCCCAGACACACACACCTTCACAGCCCACCTGGGATCACAGAGACAGCACCTTCTCTCAGGACAGTACCGGCTAACGCATACACATGCATTTTGGGCCATAACCCAATAGCTTGACGTACACACGGTACATAGATACACACGCTACCAATACCTTGATATGTATCTACTTGCAGACACGCACACATTACCTTGTGCTATGGGAACGCTTAGTACTCAATCGAAATGAGAAGCCGTAAATTAGCTTGCTATCTTCCTCCAGGTCAAGGTCCTACAGGCCAAACCCAATTACCACAAGTCAGTCTCGGGTCAGCACTCAGACGATAGCCACTTTAGCAGTTAGCTGTTAGCTATTAGCCATTAGTAATTAGAATAATGCTTTCAGTCAGTTAGCTGGGTTTTCTTTTCTTTTTACTTGTCTACTTCTACTTGTAAAAGTCGTTCAGAAGTATACAGGGTATATTAAGGCTTCTTATATACTGTCTTATGCATTAATAGAGTTGTGCATTCAGTATTTATTCAGTTAACCTCACAATACTTGGCCCGCTAACAGTAATTCCCATGTGATTTCTCAGCAAATGGCTTCCTTTGCCCGGCTGCCCAAGTCCTAAACTCACCCTCACCTCTTTCACTGACTGTCTGGGAAGTCGGAAATGTTAACCCTTTAAAAAAGAAGACGGATTTGCAAATGAATGTAGCAGAAGCAGTTCCAGTTTAACATTAGTCCTGCGACTGTCAGAGAGCAACTGTTATTCTCATATGGCCCCAGTGTTTCTCATCTCCTCTCTGGGTACCGGGTCTCCAGAGCTCTGGCCAGAGCATGTGACCCATGACCCAGCGCTCTGACTGGGGGGCCAAACGCTCAAGCAGACGACTGTGTGTGTGTGTGCGTGTGTGTGTAGTGGGGATGTCTTTCTGTTGTGTTGGGGGGGGGTGACTGTGTGTCTGTGTATGTGCCTATGCCTGTGAGGGTGTTTTGTCGGAATGTGGTGAGAGTGTGTGTGTGTGCGTGCGCGTATGTGTGAGTGTGTGCGCATGTCCTGTACTAAAGGGGGTTGTAGGGACAAGGTAGACAAGGGCCTATTTAGTGTCTGTGTTTGTACTCATGGGGGGGGGGGGGGTGAGCAGGGAATAGTGAGGTCCTCTGTTGGGAAGGCCTCCATCAGACCAATGTCAGATCCTAACACACCTACCTTCTGCCTCCTCCAAGCATTCGAAAGCTTCCGTAAAAGCCTCCGTATTTGATGCCATCTGCGAAGACGCTTAAGCTCAGAGATGTACGCCAGCGCCATGGTGTTTATTGTCAGCGCTCACCTGTGTCAACTGGAAGGAGATTCCCCCAAGGTTGGTGGTTCATGCGGCAGGTCCAGAGGCCGCTCCGACAGTCAAGGTCACCGCGGACGGACAGGCATGGTATTCCTATCAAGCCCAACGATGAATATAGCGGGTTTGACGTGACACACGCATCCCCTCAACGCAAGGGCTCTCTTCACCTCGGGGAGGATCCTACCTACATCATGTGGCGTCCATCTTGTCTTTCGTTTGCGTCTAGGTCGTTTTTTTGGGGGTCTGGTAACCCTCTCATCAATCTTCTTATCCTTCCAGTACATTTACTAGCATCTTGCAGGTCACTAGTTTTAGCAGACCGCTAAAACAAACAAAAAAACCCTAAGAGGCAAGCTATTAAGTACAACGTATTATATTTTAGCGACCATGTTTACGAGGTAATATGTTATTCTGGGACAGGCCTGGTTCTGAAGCCCTCTGTTGATTCTGCTGGCTGGGAGCTGAGGTGATTGGCTGTGTAATACCCCCCCCCCCCCCTCCCTTAATGTCACTAATGTCTCTGTTTCGCTTTTATCAGATGAGCTATTATTAGTGCTCCGCTAATGCTAATGATGATTTGCGCTAACGTTGGCCATGACGACCGTCCCCCAGTAATGCGGTTCTGCTGAGGGAGGGCATGGGATACAGAGGAGAGACGAGTTGGCGGGACGCTGGCGGAACTATTTATTTTCTCTATGTGGGATTGGAGGCCCGTCGGATTCTGGTGTGACTGTTGACATTGTGCGACAGAACTTTTTTTTTTACATTGAGTTAATTTAGCCATAAAGCAATGTGCTAGTGTTAAGAGAGCGTTCCGCATGCGGTCTGTCATGTTTTTCTTCGGTATAACCTTTTGTTAGATCCTCTAACACTTGTAACAAGCAAGTCCTCTGAGATTATATACTAGATGCTCCTATGGGATTTGATCAAAGCCTAACTCCCATCATATACATCTTCATCCATCAGCCGATTCCAACCTAGATTTGACAGCAAAGGGCTGAGATCTTGTGCTAGTTAAATAGCCAGCCTATCAAATCTCTCAATCTCATCCCTCGCCCTATCGGCCGCCCTCTAGAAGACCCGCTTGGCCTCCTGTTTTCTCAGCTGGCTTTCTTATTTGCCTTCTTTTTTATCTCAACGTTCCGAGCTGGAACCCAGGCTGTTTCCTCCCCAGCTCTATCGGAGCACGTCGGAGCACAGATCCCATTCCCTCCACACTTCCCATTAAAATCCCATTAAACACCCTGGTATCTCAGGGAACGCAGAGAAAGAGACAGAATCACAGAGACAGGCCAGACAGAGATATCTCGGAAAGAGAAGCTGAGAGAGACCAGAGAAATTGAGAAGAGAGAAAGAGGGAGAGCATAGAGAAAGACCAGAAAAAGAGAGAGAAAAACCAAAGAGAAAGACCACAGAGAGAGCAGAGAAATAGAGAAAAGACTGTGAGAGACCAAAGTCAAAAAGACCAATCAGTGTGAGTGAGACCAGCAGCTCAGCTGACCGTGATAACCATCAGGAGCTGTCTTTAAAGGTGGAAACACAGATGTGCGAGTGTGTTATTCCCACCAGTGGGTGTGTGTGGGTGTCGGTTAGCATTCAGACCGTAGGGAATCTCCTGGTGAATGAATGGAGCTTCCTCTGGTAATGTTTAGTCGGGATTAAAACACTTCCAGCCAGACAGACCTGGGGGACCTGGAACACATGTAGTCGCTGGGCAAATCTGAGCACTTGTAGTCGCTAGGATAATCTGAGCACATGTAGTCGCTAGGATAATCGGAGTGCATGTAGTCGCTAGGCTAATCGGAATATATGTAGTCGCTAGGTTAATCTGAATGGTCTAAATATTACATTTTGTAAGACTTTACATGAGTGTACATTTATTCCATTTACTTTTGTAGTTGTATTCTATGTAACTACATATGTCTTTTGGAATTGCAAACTTCATGCTTAGGTGGTCCAATTATCACAAGTCCTCTTTACTTATTTGGTCACTTGTTTTGGTTACACAGCCTTCAAATGCCCCTTTACAACATACAGTTTCACCATACACCCCTCACCCAAATTGGACCTTCCTACACTGTTGTTATAGTTTAAACCTCTACCACTTAAAACAATGAATAGCAACTGCTACCTAGAAGGTTGTATTTCAGTGCAGTTACATGGTAGTTAATGTAGTGAGTGTAAAGGGCTACCAGTCATTTTTTATGTTGTCATATTCGTAGCACAATTCCCAGGTTCAGGAGCGGGATTAGGTTCACGAGGTTGGACGAGTGGAATGTAGGATCGAGTTATACTGTCCAGCAGGTTCACTTTTAATTTATCTCTTCACTATTTACCTCTTCTTAAATTGAGTCTCAGTATGAAGTCTACTCTCTCTCACACACACACACACGTGCACATTGGTGCAGGCAAAGGTATACTTTCACACAGACACACTCTCAATCACATCCATGCATGTAAGTATCTCTAACATTTAACACACTCTCTCATACTCACTCTCTCTCACTCACTCTCTCTCCCTCTGTCTCTCTCTCATTCACTCTTTCTCCCCCCCCCTCTCTCTCTCTCTCTCTCTCTCACACACTCTCCCTCTGTCTCTCACTCACTCTCTCTCGTCGTCTCTCTCTCTCTCACTATCTCTCCCTTTGTCTCTCTCGCTCTCTTTACCCTTCTCTCCCTCCCTCTCCCACATTCTCACATATGTACACACATTTTCTTTCCCTCATATGAGATCTGTCTCACACATACACATAGTCACATATACATATAGACACACATACACACACACACACACACACACATACTCCCTCAACAGGGTCCCATGTGCAGAGTATCCCTTTTCTAAATAAAACAAGCTCTTGGGGAAGTGGGCCCTAGACAGGGGCAGGGGCAGGGGCGTAGGGTTTGCTCTGTAATAAAAGCTGCCTGCCTTTGACAAGCTAGCCCTTTTAACAAGAGACCTTTAATTTTGCGAGAAGGAAGCAATGAATTGTAAAGTATACTTTTCCAGAGCCGGCCCGTTAAGTGTGCCGTGTACACACCGCACAGCGCAGGATCTGCTGCTCCCAGCGCCAATGGGGAACACGTGTGGAGGCTAGCGCTAACGCTAGCACAGCACTCCGTCTGTCTTAACCTCTGACAGGTCGTCCTACCTGGCCGGCTGCCTGGCTGGCTACCTGGCTTGCTACCTGGCTTGCTACCTGGCTGGCTACCTGGCTGGCTACCTGGCTGGCTATCTGGCTGGCTGTGTCTTGCAGTGTTTCTCCCTCCACCCTTCCCCTCTTTCTCCGTCTCCATCTCTCTCTCTCTCTCTGTCTGTGTTTCAGCATGACATACATTCTAGTCTTCTCTCCGGTACGTTCTCCAGGCTCCTTCTCGGTTCCCGGTGTCCTGATCTCATGTGTACACAAAGACAGTGTTTGTTTAGTCTAGCGTTTTGAGGAACCTCTATCGCTCCTTCCCTCCTCATTTATCAAGGTGTATATATCAGTGTATACAGTATATATATACTGTATGTATATAAATATATAATCTTATTATATATATATTATCTTCTGTAACATTGGGCCGGATTTCATCATAACCATCGGTTCTCACTTTATTTTCTTTTTTGGTCTTTCTTGTTAGTGAACACCTGTGTGTGTGTGTGTGTGTGTGTGTGTGCGTGCGTGTGTGTGTGTGTGTGCGTGTGTGTTCGTGTGTGTGTGTGGAGAGAGTGCGTGCGTAGAGAGCAAGTGATGTCCGTCTGGCCGAGCTTTAGCAGAGGAGACGTGTCAATTTGTGCAGGGGCCAGAAAGCAGGTCAGGGGTGAAGGGTTAGGTGGGGGGTAATCATCAGCTGTCACTAGCTATAAGCTTGGACATAAACGCTAGGTAGTCAGTCGGGGTATATGCTGTGTGAGTGTGTGTGAGTGTGTGTGAGTGAGTGTGAGTGTGTGTGAGTGAGTGTGAGTGTGCACGTGAGTGTGTGTGTTGGGATCTTGCAGCAGGGGGTCAGTATCCACTGAGCCAAGACTGAGAACACATGCCTTTAAACACTTCAGACACACACACACACATACATGCATACACACACACATGCATACACACACACATGCATACACACACACACACACACACCCACCCTGCTGGCCCAATATCCTAAACTCGCCCCTCCCCCAGGGAGCCCCCCAGACCCTACAAGCATCTCTCAACCAGAGCTTACATGAAGACACTGAGGCTTGTATTGTGGAGGAGAGAGAGAGAGACTGGAAAACAGAGAGAGAGAGAGTCCAGATGTGGAGAGCGAGGTTTTTACAGTATGACCCGGAGCAGCGAGTGCCTTGCGGGGTGATAGGTCGTTGGGGTAAAGCTCATAATAAGGGAGGGGCTTAGGTTTGGCGGAAACTGGCTACACCGCCAAATAAACACCTTCTCCCAGACTCCCCCTCTGCTCTTCCTCCTCCTCCCTCCTCCTCATTCTCCCTATCTCCTCCGTTCTCTTCCCTTCTTTCTTAGGTTAGGAGGGACTTAAGTTTCTCCAAAACTGGCGACACTCCCCAAATAAACACCTTCCCCCAGACCTCCTCTATTACTCTCCCTCTCTCCCCCATCTCCTCCTCCCCCCTTGAACACTCCTGCTGCTCCTCCTCCTCCCCTGTCTCCTCCCTCCTTTTCCCTTCTACTTCAACTTTCTTCCTCCTTGCTTTCCTGTCCCTCTGAACTTCCTCCTCTCTCCGTCGTCCTTCTCTCCCCCGCACCTCCACCTCCCCTCCTCCCCCGGCCGTCTTCCCTCCCCTCTTCCCCTCCTCTCCCCCAGCTGTCCTCCTCCCCTCCACCCCTCCCCCCCCCGGCTGTGTACCTCCCCTCCTCCTGGCCTCCCAGGCTGGTCAGTAGTAAGAGCTGCTCTTGTGTGTGTGATCACAGTAGACATGATTGGTTTGGTTCATTAGCCTCTCTGCAGGCTGGGCTGAGCTCCATGGCAAATATTGAGCCATGGAAATGGGAGCCATTTCCAGACACGCACGCACGCATTCGTGCCTTGTACACACACATACCTTCACGTTGCACACCCCCACACTCGCCACGGGCACCCGTATACACACACACACACATTACTGGTAGGCACACACACTCACAGACACACACACATGCACCTACCATAATCACTGGCATACAAAACCAGTCTCACACACGCACCAAGGCAAGGCCAGGCAGGCCTTTTCGGCACATGGTTCTAATTGCGCTAATGAAGGAGACGGGACGAGGCTCTGGCTGTGCTCCACCCCCGAGGAGACCCAGGGGGATGACGCAGAGACAACACACCCCGGAGGGTCCCTCATCCACCACCTGCCCTGACTGGGGGATCTGTTGGCGGCTGGGAGCTCTCTACCACACACACACACACACACACGCACGAAGGTTACAACCCCAGG
>BROE01000014.1:8522605-8537695 GCA_036571765.1 Plecoglossus altivelis | reverse complement strand
CCCCCCCCCCCCCCCCCGGCTGTGTACCTCCCCTCCTCCTGGCCTCCCAGGCTGGTCAGTAGTAAGAGCTGCTCTTGTGTGTGTGATCACAGTAGACATGATTGGTTTGGTTCATTAGCCTCTCTGCAGGCTGGGCTGAGCTCCATGGCAAATATTGAGCCATGGAAATGGGAGCCATTTCCAGACACGCACGCACGCATTCGTGCCTTGTACACACACATACCTTCACGTTGCACACCCCCACACTCGCCACGGGCACCCGTATACACACACACACACATTACTGGTAGGCACACACACTCACAGACACACACACATGCACCTACCATAATCACTGGCATACAAAACCAGTCTCACACACGCACCAAGGCAAGGCCAGGCAGGCCTTTTCGGCACATGGTTCTAATTGCGCTAATGAAGGAGACGGGACGAGGCTCTGGCTGTGCTCCACCCCCGAGGAGACCCAGGGGGATGACGCAGAGACAACACACCCCGGAGGGTCCCTCATCCACCACCTGCCCTGACTGGGGGATCTGTTGGCGGCTGGGAGCTCTCTACCACACACACACACACACACACGCACGAAGGTTACAACCCCAGGTCTTTGATTCGTCGTGCTGTAGCGAGAAACGGAGTGAAAATGTGAAAAAGAATGAGTCCCTTTTATCTGTTGCTTGTGTTCTTGGCCTCTCTTGCTGTTCTTGCTCCAAGAAATTACCAGTACACAAAACTTGCCACACGCTAGACTTGAAACACACGTGGATGAGAGTGATCAGGGCCCGTGCTGGGCGATATGAAGCGTAGTGTCCTCTTGTGTCCCTCTCCCCCCAATCCCTTCCTGTGGGCGGAGACCTGGAGCCCTTTGTCTGTCTAAAGCCCTCATCCTGACCCAGACTGCCCAGCCTAGCGCTGCAACTGGACAGCTCAGCACATCGCACTTTGTGTGTGTGTGTGTGTGCCTGTGTGTGTGCGTGCGTGTGTCTTTGTGTGTGTGTGTGTGTGCGTATGTGTGCGTGCAAATTTGTGTTTTTCTACAACAAGCACACACCCAACACATGGACAATGTCAAGATGATACACTCTGTCCGTAGGCAATGAGCTCATCGCTTCCTCTCACTCCTCCTCTCTGCTCTCTGCTCTCTGCTCTCTGCTCTCTTCTCTCTCTCTCTCTCTCTCTCTCTCTCTCTCTCACTCACACACACACACACACACACACACATATATATATACACAGAGACGCACTGGTGTGTTGTACTTGTCTCTCTGACCCAGTGCAGCTATATGAAAGCATCTGAGGTACTTCAATATGTTGAATAGAGAGGCGGTAGGGAGACTCCCTTAGTGACAGAACCAGCCAGACTCTCTTTCTCTCTCTCTCTCTCTCTCTCTCTCTCTCTCTCTCTCTCTCACACACACACACACACACACGGCTCTTTTTCCATCGTTTGTGGTTGCGGAGCAATGTGCAGATGTTTATGGCACCGTAGGTCTGTTTGGCGCGCGCGCTTGCACGTGCAAGCGAGTGTGTGGAGTCTGCGTGCACATGCACCTCCAGAAAAGAGAGCTATTTTGCCTTCGCTGATGCTTGCTAGGGCTCTCCTGGCCTGAGGGAGATCTATCACAAGTGCACACTTGAAAGTACGCAAGTACTGCCTGTGCTACTGTCTGCCCCCCCCCCCCCCCACCCCAGACCAGTACGCACTACTTAGTCTACCTCAGAGTGGTCTGACTGACAGAGGTCATCAATTAAACAGGATGATGTGCGGTCCCTGCCACTGGAACGTTTACGCCGGCTGAAGACTGTTGTTGTTTTTGCGTTTGTTTGTATTTACTTTGTTTCAAACGTGATAGGTTCTAGAACATTCGAATGAGCATATTGTCTTGCTGTACATTCAGGAGCTTCACAGATCGTGAACCTTTCTTCTCTCTCTAACATAGCTGACGTTGTGAGAACGTCTGGATCCTGCATCCATCCTCTGTCTTCAAACCGATAGTTGCGGTCACTTGTGGCCAGGACTGAAAGGGTTAACTGCGGGATGCGGTGAAGCCAGAGAGATTGACCCCGGCAGGACCTCGGCACGAGCACTCGACCTCTTTCCCTGCTGACAACCTTGTCAGATCCGTCCTGCCATTAGTCTGGCACAGGCACTTACTGCCTGATTGACTACCTGTCTGCTTGTCGGTCTGTCTGCTTGTCTGTCTGTCTGCTGGTTGGTCTGTCTGCCTGCTTGTCGGTCTGTCTGCTTGTCGGTCTGTCTGTCTGCTTGTCTGTCTGTCTGTCTGTCTGTCTGTCTGCTTGTTGGTCTGTCTGCTTGTCTGTCTGTCTGTCTGCTTGTCTGTCTGTCTGTCTGTCTGTCTGTCTGTCTGCTTGTTGGTCTGTCTGCTTGTCTGTCTGTCTGCTTGTCTGTCTGTCTGCTTGTCTGTCTGTCTGGTACACGTGTGAAGCCTTCCTGGTAGAGGACTCCTCTTTTTGTTCACTCCGAAGTACATGTTGTTTATTTAACTCTAGAATCAGCCCTGTAGTAAATGTATTTATTAAGTAAATATGACTGTTAACACCTTGTTGTGCCTGTAAACACCATACCAGCGCAGTCACCCCCCCCGACAGACCAACGTACAGCTTTGCCCTATCAGATCCAGTTCTGTGCTTATTCAGGTGCCCATTGATTGTGAAGGGGGGTAAAAGAGCCCCATTTCACTGGCTGATCTGTGGTTGGTATATTTAAGTGTGTGATGTCCTTAGTCTACCCAGCGATACTGAGAGTTCACACTGGGGTCCAAGGATTCTTTTCCTTTCATTGTTTCCCCATACCTGAATATATCTGATCAAAGTAGCCTGAATGTGGACCTCCCTGTGTGAGTCTGTGTGATTTAGAGATACTGCCTTATGTTTGTGTATGTGAGACTGACCATGAGTGTGTGTGTGTGTGTGTGTTGTCCACTTGTGTGTAACTGTTTATTTGATCGTCAGTGTGTGTCCTGTTCTCCTGATGCAAAGCTGACCTACTACGACCTAACCCCCAGGGACCTGAAGCCTCGAGATAACGAAGGTAAGCACTTTGAACGGATTCATGAATCTAGTGCTGAGATCCATTTTTTTGACAGCACATTCGGCTTTTTTCTGGTCCTGAGCTGGAGTCCACTGTTGGCTCGGACTTGGATCACTGTTGATCGTGCTGAGGGCGGTCACAAATTGAGGCTGGGACTGTTAGACACTCTGTATCAGGGGTCCTTTGTTGAGAGCTGAGCGCTTTAAATTGTAAGCTGAGTTCATTGATCCTCTCCTGTCAAACAGGTGTATGCACTAGTATTTGTCACTTCAATTTTTTTATTTTGTAAAAATATTTACTGGGACTGGCTCGGCGCTAGAATTCACAGAAAAGCAACCAGTTCTTGTTTGGCAACTATGAGCTCGTTTGATTGCATCGAGAGGCTAACGGACTTCGCGCAAGACCAGACGCTGCGGCGTACTGGACAGCTGACAAGGACTAAGCTGGCCCGCACGTTGCGAGAAACGTATGCGTTAAGGTCTGCACCTGGACGCTTCCCAAGCTGGGATGCTTCGATGTTACTCGGTGAGCAACCGGCGCCATAGGGCGGGTGAACAGAAGTGGCTGGCGTACCAGGGGACTTGCGAGCCCCATGTATAGATCAGGTACTACTTCTCCTGAAAGGGAGGGATAAGGCAGAGGACCGGTGTTTAGCGCATATGGGCACAAGGGTGCAATGTGGGGGAGCCCTAGTTGGGAATTGGTTTCAGTTCTGTGTGTGTGCTAAGTTTTGTGTTGCTGTGTCTAAGTGTGTAGCTCGGTGTTGTGGTTGTGTGATTGTTGCATCATGATGATGGTGAAGTGTGTGTGTGAGTTAGGCTGTGGGGTGTGTAGTGAGTCGTTGGAATGCGACGGCACGAGGAAGAGGGGAATAGATGGGGGTCAAGGGCACTTGACTGTTTGTGTTTGCCATGGTAGCACGGCAGCTTTGTCTGTTTGTTGGTTTTAGATGAGCTGATTGGCTCTAGAGGGCTAAACTGCCCTGTAAGCCTGTGTGACACACACTCATACACACACACACACACACACATACACACACACATACATACACACACAGAGGAGGTGATGCTATCTACTCTGTACCCTACTATGGTCCTCAGAGCAGATGTCACTGTCTTGCCTCAAGTCACATTGCGATTCTATGCACTGACGTCAGCTTAAAACACACACACACACACACACACACACACACACACACACACTGACCCCAGACAGACGCCACCCCTACACTACCCCAACCTTGCAATGCAGTGCAATCTTTCACCGTTTTATTATCTCAAATAAATGTCATAAATCCTATGTTGAATGAGGAATTAAAAGTTGAACGCATGACCGTGCCCCTCAGATAGAATTTCACTTTATCACTGAGGATGTTGAACCTGCTGCGCTCTGGGACTTTCCCACAATAGCCACCATGTCTAATGAATCCGAAAGCCACGAACTCGATGAACGCCCCCCCCCCCCCCGTTTGGGTCCTGACCAGGTGATCGCCACACGTCAGCGGGATGGGACCCAGCAAGCTTGCTTGCTGACCTACCGTCGCAGACGAACCCCCGTCTGTCCGTTCCCCCGTCTGTCCGTTCCCCCGTCTGTCCGTTCCCCCGTCTGTCCGTTCCCCCGTCTGTGCGTTCCCCCGTCTGTCCGTTCCCCCTGCTGACCTCGGCGGTCTGCGCTTCTCAATGCAGAACTCATCTTCCCTGTACGTGGCGACACGGTCCAAAATATCACGGAACAGAGTCTGCGGCGTTCCAGTCCTGGGGGCCTCTTTACGGTGGGTCCCGGGCTGCCTCCACAGCCAGAAGGCCCCGCCTACTTCCTCTTGCTTTAGCTTTGTGACCGTGACCGAGCCTCCGACTCGTCGGTTCTGTTTCCTCTCTGGTGTATTTCATCCCCCCGCTTCCTCGCTCCCTTGCTTCCTCGCTCCCTCACTCCCCTCGGTCCTTCGCTCCCTCGCTTCCTCGCTTCCTCGCTTCCTCACTCCCCTTGCTCCCTCACTCTTCTTGCTCCCCTCTCTTCCTCACTCCCCTTACTCCCTCACTCCCTTCGCTCCCTCACTTTCCTCGCTTCCTCACTCCCTCAGTCCCCTCACTCTATTTTACCCCCATGTCTTTCTCACTCCCCTCGCTCCCTCACTCTCCTCGCTTCCTCACTCCCCTTGCTCCCTCACTCTTCTTGCTCCCCTCTCTTCCTCACTCCCCTTATTCCCTCACTCCCTTCGCTCCCTCACTTTCCTCGCTTCCTCGCTCCCTCAGTCCCCTCACTCTATTTTGCCCCCATCTCTTCCTCACTCCCCTTGCTCCCCTCGCTCCCCTCTCTTCCTCACCCCCCTTGCTCCCCTCTCTTCCTCACTCCCCTCGCTCCCCTCTCTTCCTCACTCCCCTCGCTCCCCTCTCTTCCTCACTCCCCTTGCTCCCTCGCTCCCCTCTCTTCCTCACTCCCCTTGCTCCCCTCGCTCCGCTGTGGTGCAGAGAGACTTCCCTCTGGGCCCAGTGCTCTGACAGTTAAGGAAGGGGTGATTTAGCCCAAACTGATTACTTTTTATAGTGGGGTAGAGCATAAAATGTACAAATGCCACAGACCGAGGACAATTTATCATCCTGGCTGGAAGGATTTTTTTTCTTCTTGTTTTGGGGGTGATTGGGGAGTGTGTGTGTGTGTGTGAGAGAGGTTGTGTATTTTTTTGCTGCTCCTCCTAACCTTTCTTTTTCTCTCCCACCTCTCTCTCTCTTTTCCTCTCTCTCAGGTCCTCCACTCTCTCTCTTAGGTCAACCTCTCTCTCTCTCTCTTAGGTCCTCTCTCTTTCTTCCTCTCTCTCACTCATCCTGATTGCCTCTTTCTCTCCCTACCTCTCCCTCCCTCCCTCTCTGCTGTGCACATATTATACTTGGCTTGACTCTATTGAACGCTTGAGAAAACCTGCTGTCTCTCTCACGCTTCAACTCTTTACTCTGTGAGTGTGTGTGTGTGTGTGTGTGTGTGTGTGTGTGTGTGTGTGTGTGTGTGTGTGTGTGTGTGTGTGTGATTAGAAGCCATTTAATGGCTCCCTCTTCAGTTAAAAACCAACAAATAAACAACATTACTCTTGAAGCCTCTCTACCATGTCAGCACCTCACACCACTGCTACAACACACACATGCACTCTCTCACACACACACACTCTCTCATACACACACACACACACACACACACTGACATCTAACTGTATGTCTCAGCCCCAGTTATTGGGGGGAATTTGGGAAGGAAATCAGAACTTCCAGCAGGATTTCCAACGTTTACAGGAATGTCACGGTTGCTTGACAAAGGAAAAGGTGTGTTTCAAACTCCACATGTTCTCCTACTGTTTCAGCCTAGTTCGGTCCAAACATGCCACTTAAACCCCCGTATTCTATTCATCCGAATTTGGTTAAGTGGAAATCCGCTTTTGATTTGAGATGAGAACCGCAAAGTATAATCCCTTCACCTCCTAGTCTGCTGGGCACGTCTGTGATACCCCTGGCTTCTCTGTTGGCCCATAGGACCAGCTGTGCCCATATGTCTAGCCTGAGTACTCTGCACGCTCACACACACACACACACGCACGCGCACACATACAAACACACACGTAAACACACCTACAGAGTCCCATCGCAACTCTTAAGCTCCGTGAAGGCTTTTTGCTATTGTGTTTCTCCATGGAAGCTTTTGGGTACCGTAAGGGCAGGGCTTGTGTTACTTAGCTGGCTAACTGTCACTCGGGGACAAGGCCTATGGACACACACACACGCACGCACACACTCCATAGCTGTGTGAGGAGCTCATAAAGAGCTCTGCTGGGTTCGGGTTGTGTTGTGTCAAGTGCCAGGGTGCTGACAATATCATAGTGACGAGGCCCCCTCTCCCCCCCCATCCAGCTCTCCTGCAGGTTGTGTGTGTGTGTGTGTAGCAGGTTGGGTTGTTGGCTGTTTGGTTAGGTAACCCAGGGCAGCGAAGCTGAAGATAATATATCTGAAGCCCCCCCACCCATCCCCCCCTCTCCTAACGAGGTCTTAAACTTCCCTACTGTGAGCTTTTTAATTAGTGGTGTGGAGGCTGAGCATTCCAGCTCCCGCCCTCCCTTATGCCCTCTCTCTCCCTCTCTGGGCCTCCTTTACCCATCTCTGGATAGATGATTCAGTTTCTCTGGTCCTGTCTCTCTCTCTCTCTGTCGATCTCTATGTCTCTCTGACCCTCTTTCTACTTCCATATTTCTCTCTCGGGCTCTCTGGCTCTCCATTGATTTCTCTCCATCTCTCTCTCCTTCCTCCGTCTCCTCCCCTTTCCCTCCCTCTCCTCCCCTTTCCCTCCCTCTCCTCCCCTTTCCCTCCCTCCCCTCCCCTCTCCTTTCCTCCCCTTTCCCTCCCTCTCCTCCCCTCCCCTCTCCTCCGCCCTCTGCACCTGGCTCACTGCCGTGTCGGTTATGTCCTGCTGAGTGTGCGCATGCACGTCTGGTAGTAGACTTGCACGCCGCATGTGTGCAGGGAGTGTGCGCGCGTAAGTGTGTTTTGATTGATTTGCTTCCCCCCCAGGATGGTTGCTATAGGTAACATAGTGAATGTGTAGAAACAGAGAGAGACTGGTGTTCCCACCCTTACAGCCAGGTGCATTGTGGACACACACACATTTACACCCACACACACATTTACACCCACACACACACAGTAAAGTGGTTGAACATGTCAAAATAATTTGGAGGGACAGTGAAGGGTAGTGTCACTATTTTGATGAGAAAGAAAATATTGATTTGCAAAACTGATGTTGCCGTGTTGGAGGGGAGTGACAAGACAAGCAAGCCGCCTGTGGATAAGGAGACTGTGTGAAGTGTGGTGTGTGTGGAGGGGAGGTTATACCAACATGAACCTCCACAGACACACACACACTGTAAACTACACGTGGAGCCTCTGTGACAGGTGAGAGGGGATGAATTAAGGAGCTGAATTAGGTGGTGTTCAAGACTGGAGGGTGAGCTCATTTGACCTACCATTCTCTTTATCGCTCTGTCTCTCCCTGCCTCCCTCTCTCTCTCCCTCCCTCTCTCTTTCCCTCTCTCTCCCTCTCTCTCTTTCCCTCTCTCTCTCCCTCCCTCTCTCTTTCCCTCTCTCTCTCTCTCTCTCTCTCTCCCTACCTCTTTCTCTGTCTCTCCCTGCCTTCCTCTCTCTCCCTCTCTCTCTCCCTCTCTCTCTCTTTCTCTCTCTCTCTCTCTCTCTCTCTGATCCCTCTCCATACTCCCCAAAGTCTCCATAGAGTCAGTCCCTATAAATGAATTGACCTTATACGTGCACACAAGAACACACACAAGCACATACACAGTGCAAGTCACCAACTGCAGTCTGTCAGTAGTAGAACTACTTTCCACATCAGCAGCTGCTCTTATTATTACCTCTGTTAGTAACAGTTAGAAGTGTCCCTTAGTTACATCAGTGTCCTAGCCCCTGTTTAGTCTAACCACTAAAGAGAGAAACAGGGTTTCCTGTGTGCGTGTGCGCGCGTGTGCGCGCGTGCGCGTGCGTGTGTGGATGTGTGCGTGCGTGTGTGGATGTGTGTACCTGTATTAGCCAGTGTACAGTCATCCCAGACCGTGTGAGTGTGCATGTGAGCGATGTAGAGTGTACAGTAGTCTACAGTGTGTGTGAGTGTGCAGACGCATGTGCGTGCGTGTGCAGACGCATGTGCGTGCGTGTGCAGACGCATGTGCGTGCGTGTGCAGACGCATGTGTGTGCGTGTGCAGACGCATGTGCGTGCGTGGAGTGAGGATGTTATCTCTACTACGCTGCTCCACACTGGTGGTGCTAGCATAGACTCTGTTGTTTAAGCCCTGGGCTTAATGTACCTGATCTCCATCCTCATCACTGCTGGAGATTCTCGCCTCGCTGGGTGTGTGTGTGTGTGTGTCTGTGTGTGTGTCTGTGTCTGTGTGTGTGTGTGTATGTGTGTGTGTGTGTCTGTGTGGAAAGCCTTCTCTATTAGTTCAAAGGTTGTAACTCTCTCTCGCTGAAACACTCACGCACAAGTCTAGTCTATTTCACACTCACTAAAATACAAGAACCTTCAAAAGTGCTGAATCAGGTAGAGAATGTGCACCTTCATTGTTCACACTCTCTCTCTCACATACACTCTCTCTCACATACACACACACTCACTCACACTCTCTCTTTCTCTCACACACACACTCTCTCTCTCTCTCACATACACTCTCTCACATACACTCTCTCTCACATACACTCTCTCTCACATACACTCTCTCTCACATACTCTCTCTCTCACATACACTCTATCTCACATACATTCTCTCTCACATACACTCTCTCTCACACATACACTCTCTCACACATACACTCTCTCTCACATACACTCTCTCTCACATACACTCTCTCTCACATACTCTCTCTCTCACATACTCTCTCTCTCACATACACTCTCTCTCACATACACTCTCTCTCACATACACTCTCTCTCTCACACACACACACACACACACACGCTCACACTCTCTCTCACACACACACACACACACGCTCACACTCTCTCTTTCTCTCACACACTCACACTCTCTCTCACACACTCACACACTCTCTCTCACTCACTCACACTCTCTCTCTCACATACACTCTCTCTCACATACACACACACTCACTCACACTCTCTCTTTCTCTCACACACTCACACTCTCTCTCACACACTCACACACTCTCTCACACACTCACACACTCTCTCTCACACGCTCACACTCTCTCTCACACACACACGGTCTCTCACACACTCACACTCTCTCTCACACACACAGTCTCTCTGTCACACACTCTCTCTCTCTCTCTCTCTCTCTCTCTCACACACACACACACACACTCTCTCACACACACATTCACACTTTCTCTCTCTCTCTCACACACACACACACACACCAACCTTCACTAAGACCAGGGTAGGCACTCAGCCCGACCTCCAAATGAACCTGGAGACCATGCTGCCATGCCGACGGACGCCATGTCAGTTTCCAACCGCAGCACTCCGATCCACAGAGACAGCCATGTCTGCTACTATCATTGCTGTGTTCCTGGATCACACTTGTACACACTCACACACACACACACACACACAGACACAGACACAGACACACGTCTCCAGTCCTAAACACAACACCACTCCCCATTCCACTCTCACACCTTTAGTTTCTGTCACATACACACACTCTTAGCATCTCTGGAAAGACTCCCATTATACAGCGGCTGTGTGTGACCTAGGACACACACACACACCAGCCCTGTCTAAAGCCCTGGAGAAAGAGCAGTGTCTGGATAGCCCTGATGGAACTGATCTTCCATGGGAAGCGAACATAAAGCCCTGGTCCCACATGCACTGGGATCTCCAGCTTAAACCAGGTTTCTGGGACTGGGAGACGAGTAGGGGAGGGGTGGGGAGGGGGGGGGAGGGAGGAACAAGAGGATGGGTGAGGGAGGAGAGAAGCAAGGCAGACACGTTGTGCCAGGAGCACACCACGTTTCCCCTTCCACTGATCCTGACGTCACACACGCGCGCACGCACACACATCCTCGAAGCACTTCTAAAGTTACTGCCCTAATCCATCTGAATCCCCCCTGCCTATGGGAACAAGTAGCACATCACCCCACACCCTCTCCATCCTCTCTATCCTCTCTCTGCAGAGAGGTGCGTGTGTGTGTGTGTGTGTGTGTGTGTGTGTGTGTGTGTGTGTGTGTGTGTGCGAGGGGGGAGGGGCCGGGGGGGGAGAGATATTGTTTCCCATGCAGACCTGCAACCACTCGGACTCTTTGACAGTCCTGTTCTTTCTCATCCTCTAGCTGTGGTTCTCTCTTTCGCTGTTTGTCTCCTATAACCAGTTATACCGAAATACACACACTCTTTTCAGGGCAGGCAGCATTAACATGACAAACATTTTTCTTTTATGTAACGCACACATCCGTACCATGGATCTCTCTCTCTCTCTCTGTCTCTCTCTCTGTCTGTCTGTCAGACACAGCGCTGCGTTTGTTTCCATTGTCCACAGTTCAAGACACTCTTAACATTTAACACCTACCGCACTTCCACGATGCCATCCATGCCTGCGCATTAACCTTCACCCTGTCTCTCTCTCTCTCTCTCTCTCTCCCTCTGTCTCCATCTCTCCCTGGGCTTGTCTTAATGTAGTCACATACTGTTATCCTCAGTCAGTGTGAGTGCATGTAAACATGAACAGTCACACAAACCAACACTGTGTTTTGTGTGGATTTGTTTACCCTGGTGGGGGGCTGGGGGGGTAAGGAAGGCTGGGGGGATGAAGGATAGGCTGGCAGGGGATTGAGGGAGGTCTGGGGTGGGTTAGAGGGAGAGACTCCGGGGCTGGGCTGAGGCGTAGCGCTGGTGGGGGTGAGGAGAGCGCCTGGCCTGCAGGTGAGGTTCAAGGCTTGCCGGAGGATGGTGAGGTTTAAGGCTGGGAGGGGCGTGAGGAAGGCTAGGGGGTGCAGTGAAAGCTTTGGGGGGTGAGGAAGTGCTGGTGCGGGGTGAGGAATGGTATGGGGGGGTGATGGAAACCTAGGAGGTGAAGTGAGGATAGGCTGTGGGGAGGTGAGGAAGGCTGGGGAGGGTTGGAGGTGGAACCTTGGGGGGGTGAAGGAAGGCTGGGGGGGTGGGGGGAGGGCTGGGGGGGTGAGGAAGGCTGGGGGGGTGAGGAAAGCTGGGGGGGTGAGGAAGGCTGGGGAGGTGAGGAAACCTGGGCGGGTGAGGAAGGCTGGGGAGGTGAGGGATTAGGTGGGTCAGGCAGTGTGAGCGAAAGCTGGAGTTGGGGGTTAGGCTGATGGAAGCTGGGTGAAGCGGGGGAGAGGTAAGCTGAGCGGGGAGAGAGGGGGTTAGTATTTCGCCTCATTGCCATCAACCTCTCACATGAGGACATGAGGAAACCACGCATCCAAACACCAGGATAACAAATCACAGAAACACACACACACTACTACTACTTCCCTCTTTAATAAACAATTGCAAAACAGAAACCCCCGATAAAATCAAGCCTCTTTTTGACCTGGCGGGTAGGGATACGCGAAGCAACAAACCAGGAAACCCCTAGGTTACGGTGAGCGATTGTCAGACCAAGAGCAGCGGCGGACGGATTACCCCGGAATGTCGGACTTCCTTTGACGAGGGGTAGGCGCGGCGCAAAAGGGCGAAGTGGTTATTCATCAGATGTATGTGGGTGGGGTGGGGGAGGGGGAGGAGGGGAATTACGGTCCCGGCGATGTTAGAGTTAGCGTTTTTGACAGGATACGGATGATGGGCAGGTGTGCAACAAGCGACGTATCCTTTGATCGACACACTCGGCTATCTCAGTTCACACAGCGACCATCAATCGACTTTTGAGAATGGGGCAGGAGGGTTCTCTGACACAAATGAACTGGGTAATTGCACAAATGCAAATGCATGTGCGTGCCTGCGCATGCACATGTGGTTTGTTTGTGTGTTCAGGTATGTGTTTCAGGTATGTATCTGAACAGACTGACAGAGAGACAGACTGACAGAGAGACAGACTGACAGACAGACAGAACTTGTTTCATAGAGAGGTGACTTCTTACTCTGCCCAGGTGGCCTCTAGGTCTTGTTCTCTAACAGGGTGCAGCATAACATAGATATAGAGAACACAGACACACACACACACACACACACAGACACACACACACACACAGCTCGCTGGTCCCCAGGTATAGCTGGTCGTGGGAGAGAGACTGCTTACATAGGAGAGCAACTCAGCCTTTCCATCTCCATGGACCTAAAGAGGGAAATGATGTGTGTGTGTGTGTGTATCTGTGTGTGTAGCGAGGTCTACATTGTCAGAGCGGTGCAGCTCTCTGCCATTTGTCAGAGTGTGAGGAAGAGAGTGTGTGCGTGTGCATGCATGCGAGCGTGCGCGTGTATGTGTGTGTGTGTGCCTTATCTGTCCAGATGCGAGCCAGATGACGGGCTGTCAGAGGCTCCGAGTCACCACAGAGATGATGGGAGGACAGCTCTGTTCTGGGTGGGATCAAAGTGACCAGCAGCATCAAAAGCTCGGAGCCACAGATGATATAATCCTGTCTGATCCCCCCCCCCTCCCCTCCCCCTCCCCCCTCACTCACACTCTCCTCGCCACACGCTGGAGACGCAGCGCTCGCATGCAGGACGTTGGGTTTTGTAGTTTATTGTTTGTAGTTTCATGTCATTTTCTGAAGCGCTGTCAACGTATGACTTGTGGGAGAAGCGGCCCCCGTCAACGCGCTGGTGTTTGGGCACCACGGTGCTCTGCCGCCTCATGAACGGAACGTGGAACAACTCGTTTTGGTGGTTCCTTTCAGAACAGCGTTGTCGTTTCTAAACGGCAGGAACCTCTGTAGCAAGGCTGTCTAGGTGCTCCGTGTCTCCTTCAGATGAAGGAGTTCATCTCTAACAGCAACAGCACCTGTCCCTTTCTCTCCTCTCTCAAAGTGCTGTTTAAGAACTGGACTAGCACCTCCCTCACACACACACACACGCGCACGCACACACACAGACACACACACACTGGTCAGAGATAAATGATGTAATTAAGCAGGGTTGAAGAGATCACGCTCTCACACACTCTGGGCTCTGTGAGTGTCCTCTGTGATTGGCTCTCTCTCATTCTCACACACACACACACACACACACACTTTGTTTCACTGTCATCTATCATGGTCGTGAAAGAGCCATTGGAAGTTGTTGTAGAATGAATGGATGGACGCTTAGAGGGGACCGACGGAAGGTTGAGAGAGAGAGAGAGAGAGAGAGAGAGAGAGAGAAGATTATGAGAGGACAGAGAGAGCGAGAAGGAGAAAGAGGAGGAGAGACAGAGAGAGAGAGAGAGAGAGAGAGAGAGAGAGAGAAAGAAAGCGTACTAGCAAAGGAAAGACGAGATATTGAAATGGAGCGACGTGGTTCCAATCGGGTGTGTTTTAGCGATGAAACGTGCTGAAAGCAGTAAGGCTGGGGGGGGGCGTGCTGTTTAACCACAGTGGTGCGTGCGAGGAGCTGGAGTTAGTGGTGGGAGGGGGAGATACGCTTCAAAGCTAACCCCAATACATACATATACATCCACAGCTCCGTGTGGATGATATGAATAATAAATCATGGGGACTTTCTCCAGATGTTGGTTGGCAAAATAACATCCCTCTCTCGCCCTTCTATCTGTAATAGACATAGCACTCAGCACAACACACACACCTCGGATACCCGCTTGGCCTTCTCCACCTGTTGCTCTCATCATAACCTCCGCTACAACACCGAGCGCACACCACACACAACACACAACACCACATCTGCTGCGTTGTGTGAGGCTGGTGGTTTAACCCAAACTATTGGCAGCTGTGGCCTCCGCTGCATTTCTGCATTTTTTGATTTCAGGGCTGCCGTTTGCAGCTGAAAGCTGAGAGAAATACGACTGTTTGGTCTGGAGGAGGGAAGAGAGGGAGGAGAGGAGAGGAGCAAGGGCAAAAGAGGAGAGAGAGGAGGGAAGAGAGAAAGGGAGAGGAGGAGCTGGGGCAAAAGAGGAGAGAGAGGAGGGAGGAGGGATGCTGGGAAGAGGAGGATGGAGAGTGCCGCTGGAGGGATGCAGAGAAATATGCATGTGGGGAGAGAGGAGCCGAGAGAGAGAGAGAAGGAGAGCCGAGAGAGAGAGAGAGAGAGAGAGAGAGAGAGAGAGAGAGAGAGAGGATGAACAGGCGGTGGATGGAGGCAAAAAGGTGGATGGAGACTAAAGCAGAAGAAGAAGTTGTATTTATATAGCGCCTTTCCATAGCTCAAGGTTGTGTCACATAGTGCTATACAATACATTTGAACAGAGAGCAGAGATCTGTCTGTCTGCTTCTGCCATGCCCCTCCCAGAAACAGGACGAGGGGATGGAGGTAAGCAAAAAGGACTGTGTGACTGAACCCAGGAAGTGTGGGTAAAAGAGTGAAGAAGGGAGGGGCCTGAGAGAGAGGGAGAGAGAGAGAGAGAGAGGGAGAGAGGGAGAGAGGGAGAGAGGGAGAG
>BROE01000014.1:8518894-8521394 GCA_036571765.1 Plecoglossus altivelis | reverse complement strand
AGAAATGAAACGTTTAGCCTCCAGCTCTGTTCTTCATTCAGGCGGCGCATCAGCACCGCTTTAAACACCTTCCCATGGTCACAGCCTTCCTCCTTCCATCATCCATCTCTCCATCTAGCTAGCCATCTCTCCATCTAGCTATCCATCTCTCCATCTAGCTATCCATCTCTCCATCTAGCTATCCATCCCTCCATCTAGCTATCCATCTCTCCATCTAGCTATCCATCTCTCCATCTAGCTATCCTTCTCTCCATCTAGTTATCCATCTGTCCATCTAGCTATCCATCTCTCCATCTAGCTATCCATCTCTCCATCTAGCTATCCATCTCTCCATCTAGCTATCCATCTCTCCATCTAGCTATCTATCCCTCCATCTAGCTATCCATCTCTCCATCTAGCTATCCATCTCTCCATCTAGCTATCCATCTCTCCATCTAGTTATCCATCTCTCCATCTAGCTATCCATCTCTCCATCTAGCTATCCATCTCTCCATCTGGCTATCCATCTCTCCATCTGGCTATCCATCTCTCCATCTAGCTATCCATCCTTCCATCTAGCTATCCAACTGGCTATCCATCTCTCCATCTAGCTATCCATCCTTCCCTCTAGTTATCCATCTCTCCATCTAGTTATCCATCTCTCCATCTAGCTATCCAACTGGCTATCCATCTCTCCATCTAGCTATCCATCTCTCCATCCGGCTATCTATCTCTCCATCTAGCTATCCATCCTTCCATCTAGCTATCCATCTGGCTATCCATCTCTCCATCTAGCTATCCATCCTTCCATCTAGCTATCCATCTCCCCATCTAGCTATCCATCACTCCATCCATCACTCTGTGTGTGCATGTATGCATGTGCATACGCATGAGTGTGTGCGTGTGTATGCATGCATGTGTATATGTGTGTGTGTGTGTGTGTGTGTGTGTATGTGTGTGTGTGTGTGTGTGAGAGACCAGGTTCAGCTCGTGTGTCTCCCCCTCCAGTCCTCCAGTCGTGTTCCCCAGCAGGCAGCCTTCCTGTTTCCTGCTAGGAAACAGCTTTATCACAAGCTGTAAATTTAGGCTTGTGTCGTCACACGCTCCCCCAGCTGGGAAAGGTGTGTGTGCGAGTGTGTTATCGGTGGGCACAGCAGTGTGTGTGCGAGTGTGTTATCGGTGGGCACAGCAGTGTGTGTGCCTGTGTGAAACCCCAGGTGTATTTTGGGGTGGTTTAGATTATATTAGGTCCTCTGTAAAAAGGTCCATTTAATAGTCACCTTCTCACACACACACATTTGGATAGAAGAAAGTCAGTCATTTTGAGTATTTGGGTCTCTGTGTGCGAGTGTGTCTTCACATCAGCGTTTTTGTGAATTGCTCAAGCCTGCCTGTGTGCTTGTTAGCCTCCTGGCCTTTTGCAGTGGTGTCTGTATCTCTGGTATGAGTGTGTGTGTGTGTGTTTGCGTGCACGCGCGTGTGTGTGTGTATGTGTGTGTGTGTGCGCGTCAGCAATGACAGGCTTGAGGAGGATGCGGCTGCTAGATGATCATGAAGGCTGGCCACAGAGAGGGAACAGACTGCCAGACACATCAGTCTGCAATTAGACTCTGCTCACTGTCTCCCTGGGTCCCTCTTAGATGCTCTGGCTGAGCAAACACACGAACACAGACGCACGAATGCATACGCACACATACGCAGAGGCACACAAACGATAAACTGGCACGCGCGCACATTTACAGACCGCACCTCACCGCATATATCCAGTCATAAACACATGCGTACACAAGAGGCTGTGAAGGAGGAAAAGCAGGCATTCAGTCTGCCTGGGCTGAGCAGATAGGACACATCCACAGGGTGTGTGTGTCTGTCTGTGGGTGTGGGTGTGTGTGTGTGCGTGTCTGCACGCATGGTGTCCTAACGTCACACCATGTCCTCTTGCAGTGAACCAAGCACCGCCTCATCAAAGATCTCATTCAAGTCAACCTCTGAAAGTTGCCATGGAGGTGTCTCAAGGGTAGATGCGTTGATCTTTCTCCGTACGAATGAAGTTTGATTGAACCTCCGGCAGGAGTGTGTGTGGAGGGGAGGAGAGATGGGCCGTGGGGAGCGGGGGAGCGAGGGGAAGGAGGGAGAGGAGAAGAAGGAGGTGAAAACAAGGCAGAAAAGCAGTGAGTGACTCCACAACAGATTACTGTATGATTACTCTGCAGGGAGGAGAGTTTTACGATGTGTGTGTGTGTGTGTTTGTGTGTGCGTGTGTGCGTTCCAACATTATGGTCTAGGGGTAGGAGGGAAGAATGCGTATGTGTGTGTGTATGACGGTGAGAGGTCAAATTACACCTTCAGCCCTCGTATTTTGTCCAAGGAACATACCGCTGCTTATCGTGCTTGGTTTTGCTGTTGCCCCGTTGTCATGGGGATGAAGACGACATCACAGAGTGCTCATTCCTTCCACCCCGTCGCCTCTGGGAGGAGGAGGACAGGGGCGGCCGGCGCCCTGCTCTCTGGCCCACGGTCT
>BROE01000014.1:8446394-8516394 GCA_036571765.1 Plecoglossus altivelis | reverse complement strand
CCTAGCGCGTGCATGGCAGCAGCTCTGCCAGGCCGCCGGCTCCCCGGGCGAGTACAGAGGGAGGGATTGGGGAGAGGGGTGGGGGGAGAGTCGCAGGGGGAGGCGGAGGAGGAGGGGACTCCCCAAGTATAAGGTCCCTTTTGTTTGCAAAGGAGGCAGTATCTTTGATTGAAATATTTCCTGACGTTTTCCTCTCGCCCCCCTCTCCACACCCCCCCCCAACCCCCACCCCTTTTCCGTGGGAGAGTTGTGTGAATGTATCTTGCAGAAGGTGGTGGGTGGGGGGGGGGGACCTTTAGACCACAGTACCACCATATGGCCATCACTGGCCTAAAACAGAAGTCAATGTCTGGCCAAGTTTGTGTGTGCGTGTGTGTGTGTGTGTGCTCGTCTCATGCTTGTCTGTGTATTGTGCCTGACCAGAAGTCTGGATGTTTCTGAGGTATCGATGGGTCAAGTGCTTTGATTGATTTCCATCCAACTAAACCAAGATCGAGGTGTGTGTCCATGACTGAGCCATGGCCAGGAAACCATGTCTGTTTGTGTGTGTGTGTGTGTAGATTCAGCAGAAATGTAAAGCCACATGTGTGCTCGTGCACATGCGTGTGTAATGTTAGCTGTCTCCGTGGTGAAGTTAGTGGGCTGGCATGAGTTGTGTTAGCCCAGGTGTCAAGATACCATGCTTCCACCCACACACTGGGGGAGGGATGAAACAGGAGGGGAGGGCATTTGGATTTCTCAGGGGGAAGGTGTGGGTGGGTGGGTGGGTGGGGTGGGGTGGGTGGGGTGGGTGGGAGAGAGGAGGGGCAGAGGGAGGAGGGTGGAGGTCGTGCACCAGCAGGGGGGTGCGGTGGCCAGCCAACCAGGGAGGTGCCCTTCCTCTCGTCTCCGCATGGACGGCAGAGAAAACAGCAGATGTATGAAAATATGCCTTCCTTCTATAGGTCTTTATGATCTGCCACGGAGTGGGTCTGTGTCTGGGGGGGGTTTAGGGGGTTTGGGTCTGGGGGGTCTGGATCTGGGTTTGGGGGGGTCTGGGTTTGGGGGGTCTGTTGGGTTTGGGGGGTCTAGGTCTGGTGGGTTTGGGGGGGTCTGGGTTTGGGGGGTCTGGGGGTCTGGATTTGGGGGGTTCTGGGTCTGGATTTGGGTTTGTGGGGTCTGGGTCTGGGGGGTTTGGGGGATTTTGGTGTAGGGGGTCTGGGTTTGGGGGTCTGAGTCTGTATGCCAGGTCAGGCCTCCAATTCAGCCGGGAACCCCCTGGCATGGCCGGGCTGTCGGGCCATCTCAATGCTGGCGTAGCTTACAGAAGTTTCTAGACGTCTTCAAATCAAACGACATAAAAGCAGACGTTGTGAGAACTACCTGATAAACGCAACACAGTCACATGGGCCTAGACAACTTGAACAAACCGTACACCTTGAGTTTAGAATGGTGGGACTATATCCTTCATGTACTGCAGGAGCTAGCAGACGCTCATCCACACACGCTCTGATACACACAGACACCCTCTGACACACACAAACACCAGCGCGCTCACACAGGCCCATTGTCTTCTGCCCTCACTGACCATGTCGTCCGACAGTGGCTGTCTCATTTTGTCCGTGTCCGGTTATAGAGGTCATGGTTTTCTCTCCACAGCAGTCCGCCGCTGAAGCACTGAGTCACTGGGGAAAGCTCACTGTCTAACAAACTGCCCTATTACTCTTAGGAAACCACAGACGGTGGCTGACAAAAGTCCAGAGACAGAAAGAGATGTTTGTTCTCAAAATACTTCCACCGGTAGTAGCCTACGAAAGCAGGTTAACGCTTCCTGCGATTGGACTGAACCAACGTCAGCATGACAGGGGTTGAATTGGACTGAACCAACGTCAGCATGACAGGGGTTGAATTGGACTGAACCAACGTCAGCATGACAGGGGTGGAATTGGATTAAACCAACGTCAGAATGACAAGGGTGTCAGTGGGCTGAACCAACGTCAGCGTGACAGGGGTGGAATTGGATTGAACCAACGTCAGAATGACAAGGGTGGCTGGACCTGTGACACTTCAGATGTGCCCCCTTTTTTGCTCTCTCGGGGAGCGATCTGAACTGATTGGCCGCTCCAAACTGGTCATGGGAGAGGAGAGAACAGAGGGGCAGGATCTGGCCTTTCTGTCTTCAACAGGTCTAAGCCCATATCAGGTTAAGCAAGATCTCAAGCACAATCTGACGTGCGCTAACCTCAACAAGATCTACACCTCTAAGTCTAGTATAGCAGGTCTAGTATTCAGGTTTATTAAGATTGTATCCTATACCTCTAGTTTAGTATGATGCGATCCTGTCTCAGGTTCAACTCTGAGTCGAGTATGTTTCAGGTTCAGTCAACTCTGAGTCGAGTATGTCTCAGGTTCAGTCAACTCTGAGTCGAGTATGTTTCAGGTTCAGTCAACTCTGAGTCGAGTATGTTTCAGGTTCAGTTAACTCTGAGTCGAGTATGTCTCAGGTTCAGTCAACTCTGAGTCGAGTATGTTTCAGGTTCAGTTAACTCTGAGTCGAGTATGTTTCAGGTTCAGTCAACTCCGAGTCGAGTATGTTTCAGGTTCAACTCTGAGTCGAGTATGTTTCAGGTCCAGTCAACTCCGAGTCGAGTATGTTTCAGGTCCAGTCAACTCTGAGTCGAGTATGTTTCAGGTCCAGTCAACTCTGAGTCGAGTATGTTTCAGGTCCAGTCAATCCTGAGTTGAGTATGTTTCAGGTCCAGTCAGATCTGAGTCTGTCTGTCACACCACCCCTCTGCTGCTGGCTCCCCTGCTGTGAGGATGTGTAATCCAAGCCTTCCGCTGCCCTGAAGCTGGTTGGTTGGTGTCTGAAGGAGCTGGCTGGCTTCAGGGAGCTGCATTCGGCCCATCCAGGATGATGTTGAGCTGTGGTGACTTGCAGACACCATACACGCTCATTCTCCTACTTCTTTCCCGGGAGAAAATGTGAGGTTTCAACAAGTCCTGTTTTTGCTTCTCTGGAAAGAAATGGGACATCGACCGCGACCACCTGTTTGTGGTCGGGCAACTTTAAATACGTTCATATTTCTGTAAACACACTCTGTTCATATTTTTAAACAAATGCATAGTGGACATATTTGTGTGTCTGTGTGTGTGTGTGTGTGTGTGTGTGTGTGTGTAAGTGGTGGGGATTGCTGTGAAATGAGGGAAACTGTTGCCAGGCTGTGTCTGTGTCTGTGTGTGTGTGTGTGTGTGTGTGAGTGACCAGAGGAGTGTGAAAACAATTCCGTGGGATTCCACTGATGTGCTCAAGCAGCCCAGTGACTACACCGCAACAAAGGAGCCCCATTTTGACCAGGCACACTTAATTCTCTCCCTGTGTGTGTGTGTGTGTGTGTGTGTGTGTGTGTGTGTGTGTGTGTGTGTGTGTGTGTGTGTGTGTGTGTGTGTGTGTGTGTCTGTGTGTGTGTGTGTGTGTGTGTGTGTGTGTGTGTGTGTGTGTGTGAGAGAGAGAGAGAGAGAGAGAGCGAGAGAGAGCGAGAGAGAGAGAGAGACAGAGAGAGAGAGAGACAGAAAGAGACAGAGAGAGACAGAGAGAGAGAGAGAGAGAGAGAGAGAGAGGCATATGCTTGTGTTTTTGAGTTTTAATGTTTATATAAGCACATGAATGGTGTGTGTGGGTAGTGAATAGTTATTGGTTGTTTATGGATAGTTGTGAGAATGCATGTTTTACTGTGAGTGCGCACGTGTGCATATGTGTGTGCCACTACGATGCCCAGCATTTTAATTGGCCCCTAAGATGTGGCTAGCTGTTTTTAGGCACACTATAGGGAACTTGGAGCCAGTTGACTGGAGTATTAGTGGGGGGTGTTTGTGCGCATTTTTATCATGCATAGTCATACATACATTTTTAAACATGCAAAGCTTATTTTATGATTTATTCTGTGAGTATGTTTGCAGGTGTAAATGTATGTGCATGTGTCTGTGTGTGTGAGTGTGTGTGAGTGTGTGTGTGTGTGCGCGTGTGCGCGCGTGCGTGCGTGTGTGTGTGTGTGTGTGGCTGGAGCTCTGATGGTTGGTACCAGGGCGTAGACAAGCAGAGAGAAAATATCCTTGCCGACCACGGGAATGATCCCACCCGCACCACCACACCCTCTGGGGCCGACACAAGGCACCAGCCGCCCACTGCTCTCTCTCTCCCTCCTTTTCTCTTTCTCTCTCTCCCTTCTTCTCTCCCTCTCTCTCCTTTCTCTTGCTCTTTCCCATTCCAACCTCCTCTCCATCCCTCTTTCCCTCCTCTCTCTCCCCGTCTCCCTTCCTCTCTCTCGCTTTCTGCGTCTCCCGGTTCGTTCCTCTCCATCCTCCTGTCTCTGTCTGCTGAGCAGCAGGGAGTGTCCTCTTCCAGGGACCACAGGGGACCGGGCGGCCAGGACATTCCTCAGGGGACAGGACGATGCAGACAGTATCGAGAAAGCAATTACACACAGTATTTAGAGTGGGTTGGTGTTTGTGTGTGAGAGCGTGTGTGAGTGTGTGCACATACATATTTATGTTTCAAGCCAAGCCTCATCATGGGGATGTGTCACAGCTTTGTGTGTGTGTGCGTGTGTGTTTGTGTGTGTGTTTGTGTGTGTGTGTGTGTGCATGTGTGTGTATTTGTGTGTGTTTGTGTGTGTGTGTGCGTGTGTACGTTTGTGCGTGTGCATGTGTGTGCGTGTGCGTGCGTGCGTGTGTGTGTGTAGCTCTGTGGGGTCTAACAGCCTGTCAGAGGGCCCTCCATCCAGCCAGTCTGCCCTAGCAGCACATTCCTCACCCAGGAATAGTATTAAATAAACCCTGTCCACCCTAGACCAGACCAGCCACACTGGAGAACCATAGAGGCCCTCGTCTCTCTCCTCTTCCTCCTCCTCCTTCTCCTTTTCCCCTTCCTCCTCCTGCTCCTCCTCTCGTCACTCCGGTCCTTCATCCGTTGTTCTAGCGTGGCTTTTCCTTCCCACTGGGGTCGGTAAACACGAAGGCAGTGACGAGGTTGGTCAGAGGAGAAGGACGTGTTTAGTGTGGATCAACAGCAGGCTTCTGCCTCGACCAGCAGAACCATGAGAGATCCAGTGTGGACGGGTATCAGAGCTGTCAAGCAGCACCACAGATCACATATTCAAACCCTGTTAACAGAAACTCTCGGTCTGAGTGATAAAGGACGACAGAATGAAGTGTCGGCATTGCAGGAAAAATAACCCATAACAGAAATGATGTGCTTTTGTTCGTTGCTATCGGACGATCGCATGTCACACGTAGACAGTGCAGAGTGCAGTACATGTGCAGTACATTGAGCAGCCCTGCGTTGGAGAGTGGAGCTCTCTACCACTGTTCCCTGGCACCATGTTCTCCAGCACGTTAACAAGAACCTTCTCAGCTCACCGTCTACAGGAAGGACATTATTGGCTTTTGTAATTCGTTTCCAAAATTAATTTCGGCCAATTTCCTCCCCGTCTCTGCCCCTGCTCTCTCCCTCCGCTCTCCTTCTCTCTCGTTCTCTCTCCCTCTTTCTCTCTTCTTCCCTCTCTTCTTCGCTCCTTCCCTCTCTCCCCCCCCTCTCTCTCCTGCTGGCCTCTCTCCCTCTCTCACCCATTTCTTCCTTCCTTCTGTCTCTCCCATCTCCATCTCTTTCCGGCTCACCTGGCGGTTGCGTCTCGGTTCGTAGGTCTGCAGCAGCTCGTACTATATTAGCATGTTCTCCCAGACTGTCTTCCTGTTGGACCCCCTGGCGAAGGAACCTACTGGACGACGACAATGACCGCTCATTATTTTCCCCCCGGTGTATTACACTACATATGCTTCTTCCATGAGGTGTGTGCGTGTGATTGGGTTCCAGACATTTTTTTTGGACCTAATTGCTGGGGCTGGAACTCCAATGCGCTCAAACAAACAGAAAGCGGCAGTCGCCAAGAGGACTGAGAATGGGTCTGGCCAGACCTGGCCTGGTCCAGGCTCTGACGGGTTTCATAGAATGTATCTCTGGCAGTTTGGGGGTGGACACAGAGGTTCTATTGTAGACGTGTGTGTGGGTGTGTGTGTGTGTGTGTGGGTGCGTGTCACGGCCTCGTCTGAGTGAGTGACAAGGCGGTTCAGTTATGACCAAGGTGCGCTGCGACCGCGTCGTGATCTGAAGTGCCGCTCGGTCAATCATTGCCCCCCCCCACTCCCCTCCATCCCTCCCCTCCCATTGGTTCCCTAATCAGCTTCAGGGCGGGGCTGGCGCTCGTCCTGGCCCGCCGTGATGAGTGAAGGGAACGGCTTTCTACCCTGCAGTTCGGTATTCATCTGTGGTCAAGGGAGCCTGTTTATTTGGTTTGGGCCTTAGCCTGGTTATCCTGCTCTCACAGACACACAACAGTGTCGCTCGGACGCCCCAACAGCCAGACAAAGGCTCATGTGTGCTCATAGCGCTTATCTATGGGGATCTGATGCAGAACCCTAGACCTCTTGAATTTGCTTCAGCCTACGCACACAGGCACACACACACACACAGACAGACACACACACACAGACAGACACACACACAGACACACACACACATCTCCTAGTGAGGGACTGTCCCTGTCTGAGAGGAGTTATTAAATCCTCTCCAGGACTCCACACTCCTCCGCCCGCCCTCCGTTTACTCTGCCTCTCTGGCCAGAGAGCACCCAGATGGACTGATAGAGCGCTTTATTAACTGGACCTGCTGCTGGGAGCCACACACACACGCACACGAGCTGAAACACCGGACGCACACATACAAACTTGGTTATGTACTCAAACTCCCGCTTCCTCTCCATCACACACACACTTAACACAAACAGATGTAAACAGTGAGAAACACCAGCTCGCTGACTCATACAGGCTCACGTGTATGCTGTCTCTCTCCCCCCTCTGTCTCACACACTCAGACACAGACACACACACACACACACACTCAGACACAGACACACACACGGACACACACACACGTTTATAGTGCACACTCCCACAGTCAGAAGCCATTTCATTAGCAGCTGTCCCAACACTCTAGTGTGTCTGTTTCACTCTCAGTCTGTATCTCTCTGTTTCTCTCTCTCGTTCCGTCTCTACCTCTCATTCTGTCTCTGTCTCTCTCTCAGTCTCTCACTCTGCCTCTCTGTCTCTGTCCGTATCTCTCTCACTCTTTCTCTCACTGCTTCTCTCTCTATTTGCCTCTCTTTCTCTCGTCTCTTTCCGCGTGTCGCTCTCTCCTTGTTCGGAGGTAATTGCAGTGAGTAGGAGGGGGGACCCTGGCCCCAAATAGAGAGGAGTCATTTGCTTGATCATGCAGTGGTTTACCAGAGAGGTTATTGGCTTAGACTCCACGACTTTCTGGGATTAAGGCCCAGTGTTTGCACAGCCGCGGGAACACAACCCTTTACCTCTGCCCTCTCCCAGCCCCTTACAGCTGGTGTGTGTGTGTGCGCGTGTGTGTGTGCGCGAGTGTGTGTGCGTCAGTGTGTGCGTGCGCGTGTGTCTTCAGCTCTGTGGTTCTGATCTTGAGTCTGTCACCTGTCCTGTACAGGGCCTAAGGTCCAAGATAAAGTGTACCTGATATTAGCTGTCAGATGTCGTTTACATCTGTGTGTGTGTGATGTTGTGTCTCTTGTGACTCCCCAGTGCTCCTCTCTCTCTCTCTCTCTCTCTATCTATCTATCTCTATCTCTCTCTCTCTGTCCTTCTCTCTCGGTCTCTCTCTCTCTATCTCTCTGTCTCTCTCTCAGTTCCCACGTCGCCCGCCACCACGTTTGTTTTTAGACTCTCACACAATGCTGTTGTGTCCCGTGTCGACCAGTCTCGACCGCACACACTGATACACACAAACCCATGCAGTATACACACACGTATACACAGATACACACTGGCAATCATACACATTCGCACACAAGCGTATAGGCCTACACACCCACAGACAGACATCACAGAGCTGGGCGGCTGGGCCCTGGCGAGCGGAGAGCGGTGGAGCGGCTGTATTTTTAAACCAGCGGGGAGCTAGGGAGGCCTCCCGCATGCTCCGGGGAGGCTGGGGAATGCGGGCGCTCTGTGCGGCCCGTGTGTATTTTGACTACGGCCCCCTGCAGCTGAAAAGATGCCCCCCCCTCTCACCCCCCCCTCCTCCTCCTCCCCCCCCCTCAGAGGGCCGGCCAAGCAGCAAACTCTTCGCTTTGAGCGCCGGCGAGATAGCAGCCGCCTCCTCCTCCTCTCAGGTCAACGTTATCAACTCGCCGGCCGTGTTTTTTGTTTTCGTTGGTTTGTCTTTTGTCATCGTCCACTGCGGCGTCGCCGGCGGAGGCGCGTGCCAACGCACGCACATCACGCCCGGGTCTCGGTTGTGAGCGCGGCGTCGTGGCGACCGAGCGCCTGCTTGGCTTTCCCCTCCTGCCTGAGGTCGCGCTGCTGCTCCTGTCCGGAGGGTTGTGCTCTGTGGAACTTAGGTCATAGGTTAGATTAGGAGAGCTGGCTTCTCTAGACTTGTCTTTGTTAATCAGCCTTGTTACGACATCAACAACACTGTCAGTCTCAGCATTTAGCTTGTGTTGTAATGTCAATTTACTCAATTTACAGTAGCTGACATTAGCCTGTGTTATAATATCCTTGTTACTGTATCAGAAGTTAGCTTGTGTTGCAATGTCCTGTTACTGTCTCAGAAGTTGGCCTGTGTTACAATAGCCTGTTACTGTGTAAGACGTTAGCTTGTGTTGTAATATCCCTGTTACTGTGTAAGAAGTTGTCCTGTGTTACAATGTCCTGTTACTGTGTCAGACGCTAGCTTGTGTTATAACATCCTTGTTACTGTGTCAGAAGTTGGCCTGTGTTATAACATCCTTTTTACTGTGTCAGAAGTTGGCCTGCGTTACAGTGTCCTGTTACTGTGTCAGACGTTAGCCTGTGTTACAATGACCTGTCGCCTGTGTTCTGTCCCTGGTGTCACATCCCCCGCAAGGCCACTCTCATACAGACATCCTATTCTGGGAAGGTTAATGTTAGCTACTGTGTTTTCTAGCCTCATATGAAACACCCACGCTATGTTTAAGTTCACACTGCGTGTTAGTGTGCGCGTGTGTGTTTAGTCCACACAGGATTGTATTGTTGGTTGGGAGGTAGTAGCCTCTGATGTGGCATAGTGGTCTCACACAATGTGACTCCGTCGACCAATGGGTGCCCTGGAAAAGCGTTTACAAACCAAACGTCCCAAAGTGGGGCTGGATCTATAACGGTAGCGCGTCTTACATCTAGTGTGGCTGCTTGGTTGCTTCAGTTGACTACAGCTACTGCAGCTGTTTTATTTTGAACACGTTTGCAAAACCAAACGAAGCAGGTTGTGTCGGTCGCTCGCTGTCCTATGCTGTGTGTGACTGTGTAGGAGTGAGTGTGATAGAGTGTGTGTGTGTGTGTGTGAGTGTGTGTGTGTGTGTGAGTGTGAGTGTGTGTGTGTGTGAGTGTGTGTGTGAGTGTGAGTGTGTGTGTGTGTGTGTATGTGTGTGTGTGTGTGTGTGAGAGAGAGAGAGAGTGCGTGCATGCGTATGTGAGAGAGAGAGAGAGAGAGAGAGAGAGAGAGAGAGAGCGTGTGTGTGTGTGTGAGAGAGAGAGAGAGAGAGAGAGAGAGAGAGAGAGAGAGACTGTGAGAGAGAGAAAGCGAGAGGGTGTGTGTGTGCCTGTTCAGCTGTTGAGCAGTGAAGTGTGGACAGAGGCTCCTCTCTCTCCTTGATACTGGAGTCTCCCAATCACAGCAGTGACAGACAGACGTCATCCAGCCAGGATTAAGACTGTCGCTACCTCACACAACAGGATTAACCATGAAGATGCCTTACACACACACACACACACACACACACACACTGACTTGTCTCCCTACATAGACAAACACAGATGCTGCTTCGCTGCTTGTGTGAGGCTTGACACCAGCACAAACACACACACACACACACTTTCTGCGCATACTGCCATGTCTGCCATGTCTAAAAAACCAAAGTTCCCGTGTCAGCATTTCTCCGAGTGTTAGAATAAACCTCCTCTTTTATGTGTGATTGTAAAAGATCTGAGGGTGCTGGCTATGTGTGTGCGTGCTTGTGCGTGCGTGTGCACCCATGGCCGTCACGGTCTGCCTGGCCTGGCCTCTCTCTCCTGGGTAGCACCACAAGAGAGAGAGAGGCCAGGCTTGAATGCAGTGCCTGTGTTCATGACAACAGGACACCTCTGCTCCCTTTAGCGTTTAGCCGGCCTTATAGGGTTTTAATGCTACACGTTTACTGGCTCTTTTACCTCACGCTCCGGCGGGCTTTTCCGCTGTGCCTCACAGCTCCGTAACAGGTTGTGTAGCCTCTTGGGTTGGAGGGAGGTTGTGAGGGATGGGGGGGGGGGTCAACATTGATTTGTCTGCCGCGGTGGCCTAGGGGGATAAGATGCAGGATGTAAGTGTGTGTATGTGTGTGTGGTGCGTGAGGGGGGTTTATTTAGGAGACCAGACGGAAAACACTGTGCAGGCCGCAGTCGGAAAAAACACGACTGTTTACAAGCCTCATCAATTAACACTCACCAAGCCCTGACTCACTTCTACAGAAACACACATGTTCTTGTTGCCTTGAGTAGTCGGCTGTCAGTCACTGAAAAGAGACGCAGTGCCTGGTCCTCCCCTGGTTGCAGTGGCTGGTCCTCCCCTGGTTGCAGTGGCTGGTCCTCCCCTGGTTGCAGTGTCTGGTCCTCCCCTGGTTGCAGTGCCTGGTCCTCCCGTGGTTGCAGTGCCTGCATGTTCAGGCTGATGTACTTAGTGTTAGGAACCGTGTGAAGGGTCTACATCAGTTAGATCTTTCCCAGTGTGATCCTACCTACATGCTGTAGAACAACGACTCTCATGCCTCTCTGTTCTCTGGGACCGACATGATAAACCTACACGATGAACCCTCACACACACACTCAACAGAACACACACACTCAACAACACACACCCACTCAACCACACGCACACTTCGCCCAAGACTCTTGGAGCCCTAGACGATTACCCAGCTGATTAGAGGTCCCTCTCCATATTCACACACGCTGCAGTGTCTCACCCCTACCCCATTCCCGACCCTCTCACACACACAAACACACTCTGCCCTCTCCTTTCTCATGGAGATAAGCGTGTCTCGTAGCGGGGAGACAACAGGCCCTGTATTATCTTATCAATGAGCTAATCAAAGCTAGAGGAGGGGGGGGGGGGGGGTGTCCTTTGTGATGCAACAGGTGCCCTTGTGTTTCAATTAGTCTCGTTCAGAATCCGTCTGAAAGCTGCTCGTTCAGAAGAGAGAAGCCCTGGATACAAGCAGCCGTCAGCACATTGGAGGAGATTTTACACAGCCTCATATGGAACCATAGGCTGCAGTTCCTCCAGGCTTTTCCAAGTTTGGGCTGCGTTCATATGTCAGCAGGGTGTCACAGTGTAGGAGCCCTGACTTGTGTTCTGTCCTCCTGATCTGCCCACCTGCCCTGCCCACCTACCCCCCTTTCCCAGCCCCCCTGCCCACCTGCCCTCCTGCCCGGCCCCGCTGCCTGGCTCCACTGCCTGCCCCACCTGCCCCCCTGCCTGGCCCCACTGCCCACCTGCCCAGCCCCCCTGCCCCCTTGTCCTGCCCCCTTGTCCTGCCCCATCTGTCCTGCTCCAACTGGACCCACTGCACTGTCAGCTTCCCTCTCAGACAGCTGCAGCACAGGTCACTTTGCATCCACTACATACACATGTTGTTAGGTTGATAGTACATGTTATAGTAAGTGTAGGGTTGTTTTAGGTTAATTATTCAGGAATCATCCGTTCTTGCCGTTCTTATAAATACATATCCAATGATTCCTATATTATAAATTCATGTAGGTTACGAATAATTATTAAAGCTTATATTATTTAGAAAAGGTTTTCCACAGGCTTCTAGGAATTGTCAAGACGAGCAGAACCAAATCCTTCCAATGTACCTGTTTGTGTACTAAGATTACTAAGAAGAAACATAAGATTTGTTTTTACTTCGGTGCTCTTAAAACCAAATTGTCACAAAATAATAAACCACTGGGCTTCATGACCTGGTGTTGACGTTTAGTTCCTAAACGCAAGAACACAACTAACTCGTGTCGTCTCTCTCCTCTTTCAGAGAAAGACTCTAAGGAGAAAAAGGCAGAGGGGGCTGTGAAAGAAGTAGTGGAGGAGGACGAGCCGGCAAAGGAGGTGAAGAAAGAAAAAAAGGAGAAGAAGGAGTCTTCCACGAAGGAGAAGAAGGAGCCCTCATCCAAGGAGAAGAAGGAGTCCAAGGAGCCTTCGAAAGAGCCCGTCAAGGAGTCAAAGAAGGAGTCATCGAAAGAGCCCGTCAAGGAGTCAAAGAAGGAGTCATCGAAAGAGAAGAAGGAGTCCGCCACCAAAGAGTCTTCCAAGGAGAAGAAAGAGTCCACGAAGGAGTCTCCCAAGGAGGCTGGAGAGAAGAAGGTTTCCAGGAAGTCTTCTGTGAAGGTCAAGGAGAAGAAGAAGGAGCCGGAGGAAGGAGACGGCGTGCAATAAACACTTCCTGGATGCACACATGCGAAGCGCAAGCACACACACACACACACACCTCCACTGATGCTTACATGATTCCAAACCTCACACACGCAGGCACGCTGTCACATGGGCTGTCCGCTGGGTTCCTAAAGCCGTAGACTCCAGCCGTAGTTCGTGGCTCTGGGCCGGAGCTCTGAGGATCAGGCCTGGTCGGAAGCTCCCAGCGAGGACATGCGCAGAGCTGACGTTCTACATCAAAGCTTTTCCCCCTCCCTCCCTCCCTTCCTCCTCCTCCTCTCTCCCTCTCTCGCTCCTCCTCCCTCTCTCTCTCTCTCTCTTGCTCCTCCTACCTCTCCCTCTCCCTCTCTTGCTCCTCCCTCTCTCCCTCTCTCTCTCGCTCCTCCTACCTCTCTCCCTCTCTCTCTCTCTGTCGCTCCTCCTCCCTCTCTCCCTCTCTCTCTCTCTCTCTCACTCCTCCTCCCACTCTCCCTCTCTCGCTTCCCCACTTCTCCTGTCCGCTCGTCTTCTTTATCCCCTCTTTTCATCTCTCGCTCCTCCTCTCCTACGTCCTCCCTCCCCTCTCTCCCTCCTCCTCTGCCCTCCCTCTCTCCTCCAGGGGCGTAGCAGTCTCCCCGGTTGGAAAGCTCTCCACAGTCCTGAGAGCGTTCCCTAATTCGTGGCGTTCGTGACCCCCAGCCAACACACACCGCGCTAACTAGCGCGCCGCATAATCCTCCGGCTATGTGTTTCAGCGAAGCGGAGCAGCACTACGTCTGACGGTTTTCTGGCGCGGCCCGCTCGCCTCCCGACAATTGTATCTCCGGCCCAGTCTTGCCCACCCCAAAAGACCGCGCCCCCCTAGCGACGTCCATCCCCCTCACCCCTACATTAACATGTAGCATCTCTGCCATAACGCAACTCCCTCGTGAGTGGGCACCTGGACAGCTCACAGCCAAGCACTCTCCCTGCCATGGGTCCAAGTGCAGATAACTCCACCTCGTGTCCGTCCGTCCGTCTGTCCCTACCCTCCACCCCCTCTCCCTACGACGGGTAAGTGGAGGCCACTCTACCCTCCGTGTGCAGTGGTGGGAGGACCGACACGCAGAGCAGAGCCCAACCAGAGCCCAACCAGGAGGTCCTGACTGAGGTGGGGCGCAAGGGAACCAGCTAAGGCAGCTGGAAGGGGGAGAAGCCCATATTAGGGGCTGTCTTCCCTGACCACACGCGTCTGAATCAGGGAAACCTCCCGGTCCTTTAGATTCCTGCGATATAGCTTCGTAGGGATATCTGCACATCTTCTCTGACAGATACCGACAAGATTAAAAAACACAACGCTAATCTCGACCGTGTTCGACTTCTTTCGGGCGGTCCGGCGCAAATGCGTGCCCACACACTCACATACACACAACCTCAACCTTTGCAATGTTTGTCTCTGATACAGCCTTCCTAAAAGGATGTTGCGGCTGCCTGGCTGATGACAATTCAAGAGGCTCCATATGTCGTTGTCCTACTGTACATACTGTAAGTCTCTCATACTTGAAGTATGAGAAACTTACAGGGTCTTGGAGAGTTTAGCTGTGTTTGCTTTTTATATCTGCATATTACGCAGCTTACTGAATGTATCATAGAAGAGGTTTTGTATTGTTATCAGGTAGTCCGATTTACAAGGCTCCCATTCAATGCCTACGTTTTTTTAATGACAAAACAGGGTCATTTGATATAGCGTAACTTCCGTGTTGTTTAAATGTTTGTTACCGAACGTCTCTTCTAAATCCCTCTATCCTACTCCCCCCCCCTCCTTACTTCTCCCCTTCCCTCTCTCTGTCTCTCTCTGTGTCTCCGTCTCTCTCCGTCAGCCTGTCTGTCTGTCCATCGCGTCTTGCTGAACGTTTGGAATTGTGTTTCGTACAGAACGTAGGTCTCGTCACTAAACAGCTAGCTAGTCGTTGTTTACGTTTTTCTTTCCTCCCCCTTCCTCTGGTCTGTGCACATTTTCCTTAAGCTTCAACACAAGGTCACCTGAAGAATAACACCGGGCCTTGCTGTTTAATTTGAGCCGTGCCAAATTAAACAGCTGAACTTGTGCACCTTTGGATTCGAGAGGCGCTCTGGAAGTGGGTGGAGTTTGACTCCAGCAGACACCTTATACTATGTTATACTGTGTTATACTGTGTTCTACTGCGTTCTACTATGTTCTACTACGTTCTGTATGTCTATAGTTTCTTTCTTCGTGTATTCTCTTCAAGAACCTCAATTATTTTCAGCAAAGGCTTTCGCCACAGTGGCAACGGGACGCTGAACAGAATAAGCTAGAACAACCGATCTATGACCGGACATTGCTGCACGCCCCTCTGTAAAACGCCGTTACAGTGCCACGCTGGTTTGGAGAGAACGTAATAAAAAAACAAGCCCTTTGGATTAGACTTTTAGAAACAAATGAGTCTGTGTCGTTTTGTGGGAGAAGTTGTCGTGGGAGAGGATTAGGAGTGGGCCGTATATCCGACGTATCTGCATTCTCCTGTCCAGAGCAGTATGTGTGGAGCTGTAATGTGTATATATGAGCATTAACTGGTATCCCCACTTCCCTGTGAAAAGCTTGTAAAACGAGAGAAAGTATGGAGCGTGATGGGCCCTGTCCCAGGGCTAAACCTGCTGCTCTTTTCAATGCCCTTTGATAAATGCCTCTCCTTTTTCCTCACCGCTCTGCAGAACAGACAAACACTCACTGTCTGTGTGGGGAGAGTGGCTGTTGTGCTGTTCGTTCCTCAGTATTTGTGTTGGGTTTGTGTTTCCGAACGCTCTCGCTTGTTAACGCGCCCCCGCGCCGCCCCCAGGGGCCTTAATGACGTCGCCGCCGAGTCGCTCGCTCACACAGCTGAGCCCGGAGGGTCCGTGACCCCTGTCGAGGTCAAAGTTCAGGCTTGTTTTTAGGTCTGGATGGACCCTCCGTAGTGCGTCTGCCTGCCCCTCAGGACGGCGTGGGACCCGAGGACCGAGGACGCAGGGTCAGTCTCCCGGTCCTGCCGCGACAGCTGAGTGTAAACCCTGCTCCCCCCCAGACCAGACGTGGGGTCTGCCCCGCGGTCTTAACCCTGCGCAGCTGAGAGGAGCTCCCCTCACCACCAGCACCACCACCAAGGCAGCTTCCACCACCTGGAGACACCCTGCTCACTACCACCCAGAAGAGCAAAGACCAGAGAGAGAACCAAGCTGCTTCTGACCAGGAAATCATCTGGCTTATACTCAAAAAAAGCTACGTCGCCGGCTGTGTTTTTTAGGAGAGGAATCCTATTATTATAAGTATGGAGATGTTCATTTGGGGTGTCCCTGTTTACAGTGTTTAGCCTGGTTTGGGCTCACTCTCTCTCTGTGTGTGTTCTGGTTATTATGGACTGGCTCAAGGTCACAACATGCATGGTCTTGGTATATCATCAACATCCTCCCACAGAGCTATTCAGTACAGTGGCAGGAGGATTATGTCTCAGTTAAATACCTGTTCAGACCCGGAACATCTGTAATAATCCTGAGGCCAGGACGCCTCCAATCAGAAGGGGGGTTCTTTGGCGCCATCTAGCGACTAATATTAACATGATTCGGTGTCGATCTAAAGACGATCGCACTTGGAAGTCATTCAGTCTTACACGTTGGCTACATGCGTTTGCCATTCACCCATGCCTAATCCCTAGAAACGTGTTTACGACTTAAAGTAGAAAGAAAGGAATGTAATTATAATAAAAGAAAACATAGTTATTTGACAGTTACGCGCAGTAAAAAGGGGTTGGGCCATAATTGGTTCCTTTGAAGAAATGCATGCGTTTCCTTCCCGTTTGAGGTTCCCGAGAACCCGAGACCACAGTTTAAAGTGTGTCAAAGTGATTTAAAAGGTGTAGTCTCAAAACAACAACACTGGGGACATAGAAATCTTAGATATGCCCGTCAGCTATTGTTCCTTATTAATGTCTGACTCGGAGGGTTAACAAGGACAATGCCAATCTGTGTCTGTCATAAAGGGCTGGACTGGTTTTTAAGGAGAAACAGTAAGCGTGTCGTATAGACTAGTCCTATAAACGACAGTATATAACAACGGGGAATACAAGGTTTCTGAGATACGGCCTGTTTCTGTGTTCATCCTGAACGCAGTGGAGCCCTTTAACAAAGTGTTTATGCGTTATCAGTTCTGTTCACCTTCATCCAGCAGTGTGACCGTGATGGGAGCGCGCGGAGATCTTGAGTGAGGACACGTGAAGAGCGTGTAGGTAGTGTTCTCAGGCTTGTTAGTGGTGAAACGAGATCCGATAGCAGTAGGTGGGTCTCACTGCGGTGCAGTGCCGTGAGTTTCATTGCCGAGTGGCAGGGAGCAGGGAGCAGCGGCGAAGGCTGGACGTCAAATCACTCGGATTATTAAACCCCCCGCAACCATTTGAATATTGAGGGGCCGATCTCGTCGTGTGTGGAGGAGGTTCCAGCGCCCTGCGGGAATGTTTAACTGGATTAGTATGGTTTCTGTTGCGCTGGCATCGTCTTGCGTCCCAGACTCCCACTATGAGAAGTCAACTATAACTTTGGGCTGAAGGTGGTTTTGCGTCTTAAGCGGCTCGGAGAAAGAGACAGAGAGAAACAGCGCATAGAACCATTGAGTCTCGCTCCTCAGTGCAGTGGACTTGAGAAGCATCTCGCCCCGGACGTATCATTTTTAGCTAGACCCGTAGCAGTACCTACTTGGCAACTTTTTGCTATAACTTTTGTATTATAGTTTCGGTCATTTTTCCATCATGCATCCATCCCTTCCATTTTCAATGAGTTGCTAAGTTTTGTTTTTCAAAACTTCTTTCTTTATTGTTTAATTAAATTATAGCGTCGTTTAAACATTTTTATATTTTTTATATTATTATATTAATAATATTTTTTTAGTTAGTATATGCTGAGTATTTTATATTTTGTATTCTTGCTTCGTTGTACATTCGTTCCGAGCACACATGAGCGCTCCTGGCTGGACGCGGCATGAGGACTGTCGCCTGGTTGTCCCCGCGGCTTTGTCATTGTAATTTTCATTTGTCCGGTCGATTGTAGGATGCCCGAGGACACACTATGTCGTTTTGCATTTTGACAAAGTGAAGGTTATGGGCTGGAACAAAACGAGCCGAGGAGCGCAATAGAAGACTGGATGGAGGCAATTATGTTGGAGTCCCATTTCATCTAGAAGTGTCTTACCCTCACTCAAACATTTGGATTTAATCAATACATTCAACAAGTTACTTGTTGTCAATTCACGTTTTCTACCACCTGGACCAAAATTAGGATGTGGTTTTATTGTTGCTCGAGCGCCTTGAAACGTTCCTGTAAGTTCACCTGCAGCCTCCACTTGATATTTTTGCTTTTTTTAATGCCACGATCGTCGTCGCCATTGATTACAGGTAAGATACATAGCAGCTCAGGTTTTTTTCTTTCCAGAAACAAGTGACATATGTTTTGTGCCGTTACTCGCGCATACGAAGTCGGAGAGATGGTGGTTCATAAGAATTGTCTATCGCCCCGATACATTTGATCAGCTCTAGTTCGCCCGTGTGTGATGTGAAATAAAACATAGGCTATTAACCGGCATGATCAAGATAACCATAATTTAATGTATGCAGTCTACCGTCATAAGGGGTTGGAAACCAAACCACAGACGAATTGAAACACCACATTCAGACCTACCATTTGGCCCTTTTATTATAAGGTCATTATGGAAACGTGAGTTGCACTGTTGAAAGCAACATGGAAGTCAGCCTATGTGTTATCGTTAAACAAACATGAGTTTTTTTCATGGGAGAACGAAATCCTTGCCTATCAGTATCAGCTGAGAGGGCTACCATTATAGTATAATCCTACCGGATCAAATTTCCATAGCGTGTAGCTACCTGGTATTCGAAATATGCAGTATCATCTATCTATTGTCTTCCTGGACTGGCCTGGGGTAAGTCTTTATAGAACAGTTGAACGTTTCACGGCGTTTGTGGGAGAGGAAAGTTGTCTGATAGGCTAAGTGCATGCAGACAAATGATCGCCGTGACGGTGCACAACCGCAGCAGGTGAAGGTGAGGAGATACAAATGATATTCCCCTCTGCTTTCTTTTGAAGAAGGAAAATCCTCGTCGGACTAAGGCGAGAGAGTTTGGTTTCCCCTCAATCACTTAAAGCATGTGCTGGTTTAATTACACGCGAAGGTTGTAAATTTGACAGTCGTCGCGGAGTCTGCGGGGTCGGTCTGCCTCTGTATTAGAAGGTTGGCTACAGAATTACTGACAGACAGCTGCCAATTTGCGTAATCAAGTAGAAATGTGACTGCAGCGACATCGTGTCTGATCGTCTGACAGGCTCCCACCAAACTTAGGTGTCATCAGACGGACGGCGCAAGATATGTAAACCCACAAATTGACTATCGGCAGAGCCTGACCGTGTTGCTATTGGCGACGGGAAATGTGCATAAATCACGTCTCCAAGGCAGAGGGGCTTTTAATAAGAAGAACAATTTATTTCGAATTACTGTACATTTCCAATTCCCAAGAACGTCAGTTGCTTTCGTTTCGCTTCCGTTATGAATCGGGCTGTCAAACCACACAGAAGAGAGCGTGACTGTATTGCCATATTTTCTGGCCCTCGACAGGTACGGAAGCCAGCTGCGAGAACGAGGGAGAAGTGTTGCACATTCCCAACATCACGGACAACCCATGCATCACCTGCGTCTGTCTGGTAAGAGACACATTTAGTTAAAACGTTAGGCCTTTTTTGTCCCGGGACGAATTTTAGTCGGCCCTTCGTTGATTTACGAGATTTGTGGTGCGTAATTATTCTCCTGACAAACAGGTTTGAATGAATGAGCTCGCCTTAAACGATTACCTGACGACCAGCCTCCAAAGTGGAGGGGTGAACATTTGAACGATGAACAGTAAATAATATTCTTAGCGTGTTTAGGTATCAACCTTTGAACTCAGTTACACTCAGACTTTTAGCAGAAACTATCGTCTGTCAAAGCAACTATTGTCGCAAGTGCTTTCTTAACCGCGTCAGCTTGTTAAAACTAGTCTACAAATGTTAAAGGACGAGTCCTTCCTGGAACATGTGCTCTTTGACCTCTGTCTGTCCCTGCTGTGAAGGTCATTGTTTTAGGGGATGAGAATGGAAGTGGGAGGCTTTTCTGTGTCAGTGACTTGACACTGGCGGCGAGAGGCCACACTCTGGCATGTTTTGTCTATCAGGCCCTCTTTAAATGGGTCAGGAGGCTGGAGTCAGTGTTTAAACAACTTTTGAGTTTGACTTGGTACGGCATTTGCATTCTATTTACCAGCATCGCCTGTGTGTGTGTGTGTGTGTGTGTGTGTGTGTGTGTGTGTGTGTGAGTGTGTGTGTGATGTACGCCATTGCTCCCCTTTGTCTCTCTATAAGTGTACATTTATCATACAGGGATGTAGTTATGTGACCGCCAGGTCTTCCTGTCTGTGGCTAGCTCTCCCCCCCCCCCCCCCCTCCTCTCTCTCTCCCTCTCTCTTCTCTCTCTCTCTCTCTCTCTCTCTCTCTCTCTCTCTCTCTCTCTCTCTCTCTCTCTCTCTCTCTCTCTCTCTCAGTCCATTTAAGAGGACTCTCTCCCCTAACCACCTCCTTATCAGGCATCCATCACATGGAGCCCTGCTGAATGCTATCAGTCATCAGTGGGCCACGGCCTGCCTTTCATCTGCGCTCCCATCCGCCATGTCATTGGCCCCACAGGGCCCCACATGGGAAGCAAGCCAGGTTGAGAGACACCCTTGTCGCCATGCTGTCTTTGGGTGGGGTGGGGTATGTAGGGGAGAGGGGGAGGGGACCGAGGGGGTTGTTGAGCCATCAGGGCTCCAGTGTCTCTCACAGGCTCCCAGTGGCGGCAGAGCACCCGTTAATGGGCCTTTCGGGGTGGAAACCAGAAGCACACAGAGCGGCCATTCTTCTGGCTGGCTGGAGGGACGCTGCAGGAATCTGACTCAGAGCTGCTAAACAGGACCTGCAGACAGGCAGGGGGCTGCTGCTGCTGCTGCTGCTGCTGCCGTCAGGCCTCCTGCCGAGCTATGCGTCTTTTAGCCGCCTGTCTCCCCTAGGCACTCTGTCTCTCTCACCTGTCAGCGGCTCTCTCTCTCTTCTCTCTCTCTCTCTCTCTCTCTCTCTCTCTCATTTTCTCTCTTCTCTGCTTACCTTGCTTTCGATGGGAACATCCCTTATTTCCTCCCCCCTCCCCTCCGTGGACCTACTCTCTTCTCTACCTCCCCCCTCCCACCTGTATTCCTCCGTACCCTCTCAGAATTCGATCCCTTTATATATTCCTCCCACCCACCTAACTTATCTTGTCCAACTTTTCTATCTCTTGGCTGCCCCCCACCCCCTCCTCCGTCTCCCAGTGGCTGTGATTGATGAGCTCAGCAGGTCACTCATGGATCGGTAAACATTCAGGGGCCTGGCCAAAGGTGCTTTCCAGCTCCAACTTCTCTTCAAACAGAGAGATCAATACTGGACCGTGAGCTTTCAGCTACCGCCGTTACCCCCGGCAGCCGCCGTTACCCCCGGCAGCCGCTGTTATCAGCAAACCAGTACCTGAGACAGCATGTCTGCCCAGGCTAGCCTCTGCCCTGGAATGAAGTGGAAAGCATGTGTGATATCAGGCCGGAAGAAGCAGTTTCTGTAACGGTCACGGGGGAAGATCTTGGGAGTCGCTCAGTCCATTCTACTTCAATTGCCGCCTTCCTCTTTTCTTCCCTCACCTCTTAGGGTTGTGTGCTCTCTGATACTTTCATTTTTGATCTTTATCTTAAAAACATTTCTCTCTCTTTTTCTCTCTTGGTTTTCTCAGGTCAGTGGAAGTGTTGGATGAGATTTGTTTAATTCGTTTTGAAGTCTCTTATATTGGTTGGACTTGACGTGATTTGTTTGGTTCAGGATTTGATAAAAATATGAATTACAATTGGTGACATCATACCTGACCTGAGAAGTGATTGGCTGGTTGGCGTTTTAAAAGAAATGACTGGTTGTGGAAAGGAAAGAAAAGGAAGGTTTCAAAGGACACGTTTGTAGGATTAAACTGTTCATCCCCATGCTATTTTTTGCCCTCCACCCTAAAATAAAGCAAAATAAAAACAATCGTTAACGCTCACCACATCCAGCATTAGAGTCGTTTGTCTCTGTTTCTTGGAGCAAGGGGATGTCTCTTCATTTCCCCTTTTCTCTTTCTCCTTTTCTCTCTCTGTCTCTCTCTTTCTGTTTCGTTCGCTCACTCTGTCCGTCTTCTTTCTTTCTCCCTCTTTCTCTTTGTCTTCTCTCTTTCTCTGTCTCTCTCTCTTTCTCTCACTCTGTCTGTCTTCTCTCTCTCTCTCGATCTCTGTCTTCTCTCATTCTTTCTCTGTCTCTCTCTGTCTGTCTGTCTTCTCTCTTTCTCTCTCTCTCTGTCTCTCTTGGTCTCGCTCTGTCTCTCTTGGTTTTTCTCTGTCTCTCTCGCACCCGCCAGACCTCCCAGGATTCCACAAATGAAAGGGTAGAGAGAGAAGGAGGGAGCAGAGGAAGGAGGTCGGAAGGTGCGTTTCTAGTGGTCGAGAAGCATCGCGTTTCGTACAGAAGGAGATAAAATATCTGTCACTAGTGACATCGCAGGAGACACACAGAAGTGCCCTTGACCACCGACCCGGAACATTCCATTCAAGATCAGTCATCTACGTTCACTTCATGTCCAGCGCTGCCGCTCCTTGTGGAGGGGTCTGTACCAGTTTGTTTGGGGAGGGGGAGGGGGAGGGGGGGGTCACTGGGGCCAAGGAGTCTAGGCTTAAGTAGGCCTTTCACTTGAGTGTCTTCCCCCCTAAGTCGATCGCTCCATCCTCTGAATGAAAGACAGACGGCTGCCGACCGGCCTGTCAGCTTGTTGCGGCATGTCCACTCAGAAATGGAGGGAAGAGGATCTGAGAGAGAGGGAAACAGAGAGAGTGGGTGCAAGAGAGGGAGAGAGTGAGAGAGAGAGAGACAAGGACAAGAGAGACCAAAAGAGGCTAGAGGCTTGGACTGTAAAAGCTGTAAATATTCCACCACTTAGACTTTAGAAGGAAACGCATTGATTAAGTTTATTGACGATGATAACGGTGAGGATAGTGGAGGGCACTATCGCCATCTAGGGATGGGTGACTAACAACAGGTAAAGCATGATGTGTCAGTCACAAGACCGGATGTACACACACACACACACATACACATGCACACACAAGAACATCCCTACATTTCATTACACCCCAGGGTCAACGAATGTCCTAGTTATCACACTAGGGACCAACCAGAAGTCCAATATTAGTCACAGACCACCCACCGACCAATAGAAAGTCTCAAAGCAAAGTAGTGGTAAGTTGAGTGTTTATGAGGCGTGGTGACCTGCCTTAACCCCTGACCCCGCCTGAGATGGGTCATGCTTCTTCACACCACTTAGTGCTAATGGAGGCACAGTGGAATGACTCCACAGGAGCGCAACACACAGGTGTGGAGAGATAGAGGGAGGGAGGGAGGGAGGGGAGTGGAGGGGAGATTGGGAGGGAGAGGGAGGTGAGAGAGAATTAGAGGTTACTGAAGGGCAAAAATATGACCTCTTGTACTGCGAGAAATTGGCGTTTTTAAATGTTTGTGGCAAGAGATTAAAATATATGGTGTGTGTTAAGGGGGGCGGGGGGCTACTGGATCAGAGCCCCCCTCTGTTGCTGACACTTTGGTTTTCCTCCCATTATTTTTATCTTGGTGTCACATATATTCCATTCTCTCTCACACTCCTTTCCCCGTCTATGTCCCTTCTCTCTCACTCTCTCTCTCACTCTCTTTCTCTGTATCTCTCTCGCTCTCTTTCTCCCTCTATGACTTTCTCCCCTCTCCCTTTCACCCTCTCCCTCTCTCTCTCTCCCTCTCTTTGGAATATCCCTCTATCACTGCCAATCTTTTGACACACCTCTCTGCAACGCTCTCTCTCGCCCCCTCACCCAGTCCCTCTGAAGCTGTCAGAGAAGCGGCTCGGTCCTGCAACAGCTTTGGGGACACAACATGGCCCTGCTCACTGCATGTGACAGTGGTTTGGAGAGAGCCTCACAGTATGTGCTTTCTCTGTACCTCCCTCTATCCCTCTCTCTGTCTACCTCTCTCTGTCTCTCTGTCTCTCCCTCCCTCCCTCCCTCCCTCCCCCCCCATGCTCACTCCTCCTGGGTTGATGACATCACCCAAACCAGCGTGGTTTATTTTTTAAGGGGCAGCGAAGCGTCTCTCCGTAAAAATAAAAGCCGCCCAGTTTTATTTTAGCTATCTGGGCCACAGCAGGCCTTTGATCTGCAGCCGTCACAGCAGCGTACGAGGTGACCGGGGAGGACGGGAGCGCTATATAAAGACTGTGTGTAAAGAACAGTGATAAAGTGAGAATGCTGAGCGAAGAAGTGCATTAAAGTGAGAGTTGGGCTCAGAAAGTACGACCGAGAGAGAGAGAGGGAGGGGGGGGGGGGGGGGGGGGGCAGTGGAGTGGAGAGCTTGTTTAGCAGGGTATTTTTGTTGGATGGCTTTTGTAGTTTGGTTCCCAAGCTAACAAGTGGGTGTAAAGTGTATGGATGTGTGTGCGTACGTGTGTGGTGAGTGTGTGTAACTTTCGTTTCGCTGAAACGAATGTCACGTTCGTTTCGTTCGTGTTGTGTTTGTATTCCGGAAACAGTTTTTTCGTTTCAAATAAGTAAATGCACCAGAATGAACCGTCTCTTACGTCCTCTTCCCTGTCTCCCTCTCCCCCTCGCTCTCCCCGTTTCCTCCCTCCATCGCTCCCCCCCCCTCCCTCCCTCCTCCCTCCTTCCGTGCCCCCCTGTGCAGGAGGGCAAGGCTGACTGTAAGCAGGAGAAGTGTCCCCTGGTTCCTGAGGACTGTGCCCTGGTGGTCAGACAGACGGGCGCCTGCTGTGAGAGGTGTAAAGGTGAGCCTCTTCTTGTTCTCGCTGGCCGCAGAACGGCATTTTCACCCTTCTTTTGGCCGTTTACACCCCGAAAATAAACCAAATCTCATGTAACAATTGGGGGAAACGACTGGGTTGGAGGCAGAGAACGATCGATTTTTATTCTACTCGGCACAGCAGACGCTGTCTTCCTGCTTGCTCTTGATCAGAGATTAGATGCTCAAGCGCTGGGTTACTATTGGTTTTCGAGAAAGTACAAAGTTCGGATTGAGTGTGGAGTGTATGGCAGCAAGTGGCTGAACAGCTGGTCAAGAAGCTTGTCTGATCACTACTGCCCCCTAGAGGCAGAGACCTGCCCCTCCCGAGGTGATAAACACCTGGACACTCCGAACGAAGCCTCACCTTCGGAAGAGAGACGCTAGGAAACACAGCGAAGCTTGTCCAGGTTAGCAGTGAGTTCTGTGGGGAAGGAGAGGAGCTCTGCTGGCTTTACAGACCACCAAAATAAACTTCTTTTATGAGTCCCTGGCACCGGCCCGCCTCCCTGAGTCCAACCACACACGCTCCTCTCCCGGGGTCGGCTGGGACACGGTCCACGGTTCTCCAACCTCACGGCAGGGGTGCGGCCTTTTGTTTGCGGTTGAGTTTTTGCGTCTTCGCTTCTTTTCTTTTTTTTTTTTTTTACAAGACTGGAGTTTATTAAGAGACAAACCAGCAGTGGAATACATGCAAGTGGACCCTGGAAAGCCCCTGGGTTGCCATGGTGACCTGTGTGGGTGTCTATTGTTTCCTAGTGTGTGGTTGACTTATAGCCGTATTTATGTGAGCGAGGATTTAGCTGTGTGTGTGTGCTTGCCTGTGTGCATTTTATACACTCGCCATATAAAAACTCTTCTTCATCATCTCACCGCTTACATGCATGTTGACAGTCTATTGATATAATTGTTACTGGCTGGAACTGCATTGTCAACCTACACCTCATCAGTGAACTAAGAAGCCCCCAGACTTGTCCTCCACACCCCTGAGGGGCACCAAACCCCACCACAGTCACTGTTGGGGCAGACAGACTGGATTTATACCCCTGTGGTAAATCTGTGTCAGCAGATCTGGAGAGCCAAAAGAGCTGGTGTGCGTGATGTTCACGTACGCACACACACGCACACACACACACACACACGTGCACTATTTAGGGCTCCCTGAAGTCTTTCTGTTTCCATGAACTAGTAAACATTCACTTCCAGGTTTGGAGTGTTAACATCTTTCTTTCTCCCCCCCTCTCCCCCCCTCTTTCAGTCTCTCTCTCCCCGCTCTCTCCCTCTGCCTTTCTCTCCCCCCTCTTTCTCACCTTATCACTCTGGATTTCTCCCACTCCACATTGTCTAATGCTGCATCGCTCTCTGTCTGTGTGCCTCCTTTTGTCTCCCCCCATCCCTCCCCCTCGTCAGGCTGCCAGCTGGACGGGAGGTCCTACAACAGCTCCGGCTCCTGGACCAGCCTTACCAAGCCCTGCACCAGCCGCAGATGCCAGGTGAGAGTGGCCCCTGACACAGGGACAGGAGGGAGAACGACCAGACGGCACAGCAGAGAGAGAGAGACAGGAAGAGAGAGAGTGGGAGAGAGAGAAAGAGGGAGAGAAGGAGAGACAGGAAGAGAGAGAGGGAGAGAGAGAGAAAAAGGGAGAGAAGGAGAGAGGGAGAGACAGGGAGAGAGGGAGAGACAGAAAGAGGGAGAGAGAGAGATAGAGATAGAGAGAGAGAGAGAGAGAGAGAGAGAGATAGAGAGAGAAAGAGAAAAAATAATAGTCAGCACTAGACAGGCAGAGAGATGACAAGACGGGGTGTGCGAGGGAGGGATGAGCAGAGAAAGAGCAGAACGATATTGAGTGAACGGGGAGTGAGAGGAAGAGAGGCAGACTGTCTTCAGACGGGGAGTGAAGCAGAAAGCAGGAATGGAGAGGAAGATATACGAGGACTGAGGGAGGGAGAGAGAGATGCACAGATGTGGTGTTTAGGGACAGGATGGAGGGATGGGAGTGGAAGAAACCGACAGGGAAGTGAGTCGGAGTGATAAAGTTGGAGAGGGAGAAAGAGGGAGAGAGAGAGAGAGAGAGAGAGGGAGAGAGAGAGAGACAGGGATAGAGACAGGGAGGGAGAGGGAGAGAGAGAGAGAGGCATGGGGATGGACAAAGGGAAAGACTGCAGGTTGATATATAGCTCATGTTCAGTCTAGAGCTCATTGTCTCATGGAGAGACGCCAGGTACACTTGGCAGCGGAGTCTACCCATCTGTGTCCAAGCCTCCCCTGTCTGCTGACAACCACACACACACACACATACACACACACACACACATATACACACACACACATATACACACACATACACACACATATACATACACACACATACACACACATACACACACATAATCTGATGTCTATAACTCAGCGTCAGTGGACATGCAGCTGTGCAACTGAGCTGTAGTTCGAACACTGGGGAAGTCTAATGGCTTATGTGTCCAGGACTTGCGTGCGAAAAGCAGAACCCCCCCCCCACACACACACACACACACACACACTCACACACACACACTCACACACACACACACTGACACACACACACCTAGACATACACCCAGGGAGGGAAGGAGGCCCTGTTGTTATCCAGACACGTGTGCGCGTGTGTTTCTGGAACCTGTCACTTCTATTAGACTGAACAGATTATTGAGGTGTAGCTTCACTACATAACAGGTACATAACAGAACCCTCCACAACTACATAACAGCTGTAGGTGTGTGTGTGTGTCGAGTCTGGGTCTATATCTACTGCACATGTAACCGTGTGTGTGTGTATGTGCACCTCAGGGCAGCTTGTGACCCCCCCCCCCTCCACCATGTGGTCCTCCTGCATAGATAAGAGGAGCGTCAGTGTTTGTGTCCAGAGTGTCAGCATGGTATGCACCCAGCTCCCCTGGATAATCTCCTGCCTACGTAGCTCCTGCTCTCTGCTCCCCACCCAGGAATCCCCACGCTTAGCCAGCTACAGGCCAGGTTGTCTTATGCTGGAATGACAACTATGTGGGGGGAAACGCACTGGTTTTGTGGTGGCCCCACGGTGCATTAGGTGGACTGGGGGACTGTGCGGAGTGGTTTGGAGACCTATTCAAACTGTTTCAGAAGGGTGGGGGGAGTCGATGGTTTTGTTTGTGTGTGTGAGTGTGTGCGTGTGTGTTCTTTTAGACAAACTACCATTTGACTATGTTCTATTTGTAAAACGGTTCATTGGCCAGGCAAGATGGCGAGGCAAGAAGTCAAAAGATTCATGTTTAAGAAATGTGTTTGCAATGAAAATAATAGATGTGCCCGTTTCCTGGTTTCCACAGGAAGGTGTCATCACTGAAGCGGAAGTGCAATGCGTCGTCCACTGCAAGAACCCCAAGATCCACCCCAAGAAATGCTGTCCAACATGTCCTAGTGAGTGTCTGTCTGTCAGTCAGTCTGCCTGTCTGTCGCTGTCTGCGAGACTGTCTGCCAGCCTGTCTGTCTGTCTGTCTGTCACTGTCTGTGAGCCTGTCTGTGTGTCTGTCACTGTGTCCTTTTGAATGGCTGTCTGACTGTCTGTCTACCTGTTTTTCTGTCCGTCTCGTTCTCAGTCAGTTTCTGGTGGCATGACATGTAACAGTGCTGTCTTGTTCCAGGCTGTATCTTCGAGGGCCGTCTGTACAAAGAGAGAGAGGACTTCCATCCAGAGGGGAAGCCCTGTATTAAATGCACTTGCACTGTGAGTAGCACCACGTCCTGCACAGCGTCCAATCAGACGTCCTTTTCTGGCCAGTCATACACAGCTGATTGAATGTGTATATAATCACTGAGGTGATGTTTGTTTGCAGTTGTGCGTGTGTGCGTATGTTTCTGTGTGTGTGTGTGTGTCCTGCGCCTGTGTGCCTGGTCTACATGTGAGTGTGAGACAGAAAATGCGTTGCTTTGCGACCAGACTTTTTAATGGTCCAAGTGTGTCTGTGTTAAGTCCCCCTGTGACCCTGTGAACCCTGGTGGTGACTACCTTCCCTCCCTTCCTCCACCCACCCTCCCTCCACCCTCCTTCCCTCCCTCCACCCTCCTTAGTAAACAAACATCAGAGGTGAGTCTATTAACACTTAGAAGCCATTAACACATTCACACCTAGCAGGCTGGCTGTGGTAGTGGGAGGAGCTCTGTGGCATACGGGGGCATGGCCTGGCTGTCTGTTCAAGGCCACCGCAGGGCTGAGTGAAATTTTACAGGTGCAGAGAGGCGAACACAAACCGATACAATCTGTGTTTGGAATGATCCTAAACAGGACTATTCTCTTGTTTTCTTCATTCTGGAAAGAAAGTGTGCATAGTTTTGTCACTGGGTGGTATTTTACTGTTTGCGGATTTGTTGTTTTATCATTTGAACATGTGTGGTCAAATGTTTATTGTGTGTGTTCCAGGGGGGGCGAACACTGTGTATCAAGGAGGCGTGTCCTGTCCTGTCCTGCCCCGCCCACCTGAGCCACATTCCAGCTGGACAGTGCTGCCCCAAGTGTCTTGGTAATAGTTCTCACCACACAGAACACTGCACCCTCTAATGTGTGACTGTGTCAGCCGTTTGGTTGAATATGTGGGTATTGTCAACTTGGCTTTTTATAGCAATCCATTTCTTGTGAATACCAATGGATATTGTGGAACAGTCCATGAACCTAACTGAAAAAATAAATGTGTTATTGTAATTTCCCCTGCCTCTCTCTCTCCCTCTTCCCTCTCTCGCTACCCCTCTCCCCCTGTCCTGTGTACCCCTGTACCCCCCCTCCCCTCCCCCACCTCCCCCATTACAGGTCAGAGGAAGGTATTTGACTTGTCCCTGGGGAGCTGTCTGTTCCACAGTGAGGTCTATGAGAACAGCACAGCCTTCAAACATGACAACTGCACCACCTGCACCTGCAAAGTAAGGCCCTTACAGAGACCTATGCTACCGAATTGATTAGCTTCACTGTGTGCAAAAGCATTGCATTGTGGGTCTTGCCTTTCCAGTCAACGCTCTTAAATGACGTCACACTCCCTGCATCCTGTAGCCTTATCGCCCTTTTATTCCTCCTCTATCCCAGGATTCCACTGTAGTGTGCAGGAAGCACTGCTCGCGGCCAGGAAGTTGCCGCGGTGACCAGTGTTGCGAGGAGTGTTTGTCCTACATTAAGGTGGAGGAGGTGAAATACTGCCGAGTCAGGAACAAAATTTACAGGGTGAGAGTTCTGAACTGGTCCCTGTGGGTTGATTGATTGATTGGCTTATTGGTTTATAGAGTTGATTGATTGATTGATTGATTGGTTGATTGATTGGTTGAGGGGTTGATTGACGGGTGCATCTCTGTGTCCTAGGAGGGGGACATGTGGTCATCTGTCAACTGCACCCTGTGCGCCTGCGTCAAGGGGAATATCGAGTGCCGGCCGAAACAGTGTGTGCCAATCACCAGCTGCCCCTCGGTGAGTGACACATAAGGAGTCCAATCACAGGCGACGACAATGCAGCGGACACAAAGTCACAAGTACCATCACATTTGTGTCAGTACAGTACATTTACAGTTCACGATGTAGTCATTACTACGTAGGCTAGCATTGGGCGGGTAGTTCGTGCGATATGGCGCTGAGCTCGGGAAAAGGAAGCCGCAATTTCGTCCCACTGTCCACCATCTCTAACAGGCGGCAGACTTCATCTCCTGTGTGTGTGGGAAGTTGCCTGCAGTTACTTTCACACAGTTGAGTCGAAACAGTGCTCCGTCTTTCCCAGTCATTCATTCCTTCCACTCTCCTTCCACCCCCCCCCTTCCCCCTCTCAGTGTGGGGAGAATAAGTGACCCCTGTTACTAACATCTTCAGATTCTCCACGCGCAGCATGACACGGTCGACTTTCACCACAGGCCCGGAGGCAGCGGCGTTGATTTAATGGGTAGCAGTGCGTAGAGAACCGATTCACCTGCCTTTACCTCCGGCGAACCCCCCCGTTCCCCTTCACGGAGGTGCCACGGCAACAGTAGCCCCCTAGCTGTCAGAGAGTTTGAGTAACGGTCCGAAGTGAGACAGGTTCACGTTGCGGTCACCTGTCGGGTGGTTGGGTCGAGGTCACCTCCTCCTGGGAGCGATGAAGTGGATTCCTGACATTCCGAGCGTGAGCGGTCAGTTGGTTAGTTATCGCACTGTCAGAGCGAGGCTCCGCGTTCACACGGTTACGGCGGTTTAGCGACTTCACCTGTTGGGTGGTCACTCAGCGGTCGCCAGCCGCGTGCTCGGCTGTTGTTTCCTTGGCAACTGATTACCTTTGGACATCTGGAGTTCCGTGGAGGTTCACGATATCAAGGGTTGCAGAATGTTCCTGGTTTCTGGAAATAGTTAGTGACAATGATAAAGTTGAGGTAACTGATAATCATATGGTTGCCCTGCTTTCATTTGCACATGGTTGTAAAATGTCTGTTTTGCTTTACTACAGTTTTACGGCCATGGAACTGTTTTCTGTCACATGGTTGTTGAAAGGTCAATCAGACACAGAACATGGCACAGTGATGAAGGTCCACTGAGCATGTTTTCCTTGGGACAGTCAACCACAAGTGGTTGCGGTGCAGTCACCTGTTGAATGGCTCCGTAGCCAAATCTTTCAGCGGTCTCTTCATTCATTCAGTCTGCTGCTGGTCACCTGGGATTCCTACCACTTCGCTCCGGTCGTATCTGGGCCACTCGTGGTCACCTCCCCTGCGGTGACACCCAGAGTCTCTGTCAAGGCCCTCAGCGCGTTCCCCTGTTGTCATGACGTTCGATCCAGGAAGTGGGCAGCGTTACCCTGGTGCTGGGTCGCGGTGCAGCCGCTGTGCGGCCATGCGTGGACGCCCGGTGGAGACGGCGTGTCTCCAGACCGGCCTTTGTGTGTGTGTGACGTGTGACAGATAAGAAAGAAGACCCTATATTTAGACTTTGAAAGGCAATCTCTCTAGTCTGTCAAAGGGAAGCTCTTCAAAGAGGTGAGCACCCCTTTTGTGTTTTGTCTGATGGGGGTCGGGAAACCACAGTGTGTGTGTGTGTGTGTGTGTGTGTGTGTGTGTGTGTGTGTGTGTGTGTGTGTGTGTGTGTGTGTGTGTATGTGTGTGTAGCCCCTCTAGGGCAAAGGGAAGTGGCTTCTGTGTATATGCACGCTGTGGTTGTCTTCTGATGTGCACTTCTGAGGGGAGCTGAAACACACCCTTCCACCCAGACACACACACACACACACACACTTGAAGTTTCCTGTTTCACAGGTGAAGAGCAGCAATTGTCTTCCTACATGGTTGGAGTATCAATGTTTCTCTTGTCCCCAAATGACTGTGTGTGTTTGCATCCTCGATTTCTCAGTGCTCTCAGTTAAACCAAGAAGCAGCTGTTTAGTAGAGCCCACATACTCTCTCTGTCCACCCCTCTCTTTCACTGACTCAGCAGGAAAGTCATTGTCAGCATCTGACTGTCTTAACTCCGTGTGTGCCTCTCCTTCAGAATAAGATCCTGAACAGGACTGGCTGTTGTCCGGTTTGCACTGAAAGTGAGTAAGTTATGCACCTCTTCATCTCCCTCTGGCGAAGCCCCCTCTTGTGTTTTCTCCATGCATGTCTTGGTGCTGCTACTGCCGCAGTTACGCCTCCAGCAACGCAAACCAGCGGCAGGAGCAGTCAAATAACAAGGCAGCCTCCAGAACAAAATTCTCTTGTGGTTCTTAACTCTCCTCTTCCTCCCCCCCCCCCGGACATCCCCCCTCTTCCCCCAGAACCAGGCGTGTGCACCGTGTTCGGCGACCCTCACTACAACACCTTCGACGGGCGCACGTTCAACTTCCAGGGCACGTGCCAGTACGTGCTCACGCGAGACTGCGGCGGCAGCCCGGCGGGCGGAGCGGGAAGCGGAGCGGGGGAGCCGGGTTTCTCGGTGCTGGTGAAGAACGACGCCAGGCGCACGCGTTCCTTCTCCTGGACCCAGTCAGTGGAGCTGCGTCTGGCCGGCCTCAGCCTCAGCCTGCACCAGCACCTGACGGTGCGGCGGAACGGGACCAGGATAGCCCTGCCTTACCACGGGCCTGGAGTCCACATCGACCTGGACGGCTACCTGCTCAAACTCACCACCATCGCAGGTGAGGGGGAGGACAATGAGGGGGAGGACAATGAGGGGGAGGACAATGAGGGGGAGGACAATGAGGGGGAGGACAATGAGGGGGAGGACAATGAGGGGTAGGACAATGAGGGAGAGGACAATTAGGGGGAGGGGGAGATGAGACTCCCAGTTATCAAACCCAATCAGAAAGCTCTATTAACAATACAGCTCAGTCGAACGCAGCAAATGTTTTGAAAATGCGGAAATGCATCTCATGCGCATGTCTAGAATGTTCTTGGATTACCACACTCCTAGTATAGAAAAGTGAAAATTAGCAGGAAACTACATTTCTTGGACAAACAAATCAAAGTGTGTCTCCTAACCACACCTCAGGTCTGGAGATCACGTGGGATGGCGACAGCTTCGTGGAGGTAGTTGCCGCCCCCCACCTGCGCGGGCGCCTCTGTGGCCTCTGCGGCAACTACAACGGGCAGCGGCGCGACGACACCGTGGGCGGCGACGGCCTCTTCAAGTTCGACGTGGACGAGTTTGCCGAATCGTGGCGCGTGGAGGCCAACGAGGTGTGCGCCCACCAGCAGCAGCACGGCGCCACTCGCAGGCCCGCCTCCTTCCTCTGTCCCGGCAGCGTCAAGGTCAAGTTCCGCGCCCACAGAGAGTGTCAGAAGCTCAAGTCGTGGGAGTTTCAGAAGTGTCATCGCGTGGTTGATTTCGGCCCCATCTACAGGTCTGTGGCGCTAATCTCACATAGTTTACTGATGTTTAATCAGTCATAGCAGCCAAACTTGTCCTTAGTGTGGTACATCTGTAGTGTAAACTGTAAGTGTGTATGTGACACTGTTTTGTTTCTCCAACTTTCTAATGACACTATTTTAGTTTGTGACCAATGACAGCTTGAATCAAACAGTCAGTCATTGACACTCCCTGCTCTTTCCCTCTGCTGTGCAGGTCGTGTGTGACCGACATGTGTGAGTGTCCGGTCCATAAGAACTGCTACTGTGAGTCCTTCCTGGCCTACAGCCGCGCCTGCGAGAGGGAGGGAGCCCCCGTCCTCTGGAAGCCCGACGCCGCCTGCATGGGTGAGTTACGGCACACGCAGCCAATCGTAGAGCTCCGCTCTTCACAGGCACAACCAAACCTGCACTCCGCGCCACCGAGAGTGTTCTAATGTCAAGCGTCTATGAGTAGAAGAGATGCCGATTTAATGTGGATGCAGTACAAAGTATTGATATACTGTATTGACTTTGCTGAGTGGAATAAAGTCTATGCGAAATATCCTAACAGTCTGACCGGTTGCATCATGAGTGGTTATATGTAAAGAGTGTATAATGTCAGTGAATGGAATTAAAACCCTACCTATGACCAAACATTCAATGTCAAAATTGATCTTCAAGTTAGCTTAAACTGCCCCCTCTCTCCCCTCAGCCACTCAGTGTAAACACGGTGCTGTCTACAACACCTGCGGTCCCGGCTGCACCAAAACCTGCGACAACTGGAACGAGATCGGGCCCTGCCACAAGCCCTGCGTGGCCGGCTGCCACTGCCCCGCTAACCTTGTCCTGTTCCAGGGCCGCTGCATCAAGCCCACAGCCTGCCCCGGACGGTGACCCCGGTGGCCCAGGGGGGGAAGGGGGCCAGGCGGGTCTCTGGACGAGGTCAAACCTGGACCAGGAAGGGGTCCAATGCTGCCAGGTACTCAGGTGTCTGTGACCAGTCAGGTGGGGTGACCAGGGTTGGGGGGGTGGACCAGATTGGACTGAAAGGCAGTGGACAAGTGGTTCAGGTAGGTCCCTGTTTATTCAGAAGAAGGTGGATTGAGGTGGGTCATCGCAGACTGCGCTATTCAGCTTCCCAAGCAGCCGAATGGACATTTCTTACAGTTCTGAGAGATTCCACTAGAGGGCAGTCTAGAACAGTACCGTGTGCTTCCACTGGGGGGACGATACTCTTATAGAGTGAAAATGGAGATTTGAAGGGAGAACTTCCCCCTACGAGTCAAAAGGGAAGCGCTCTTGTTTCGGACTCAAAACCATCCAACAAGCCTGCCATGGGCCCTCCACGAAAGAGTTGGGAACGTTTCAGAACCGTGATGCTAAACAGAAACATTATGTACAAGCACGTACGCCATGCCAACCTGAGGGATACGCTTAACCATGCATTTACCCAGTCAGAGCCAACATCGATCTCCTATCGGTTTATGTTATATTATAAACCTAACTAACAAACCATGTATGACAAAAAGCTTTTGTATTATTATTTGTTGATGATGATATTGTTAATTTATATATCGATCAAATGATATGTCGTAGCAAGAGCCAGAATCATAAATTAATTTTTTTTTGTTATGAATGATTTAAAGGGAAAAAAAAGCTATTTATGTATTTGTTGTGTATATGTGTTTGATCTTGTTTGAAGAGAAACACCTAAATGTGACTCCATGGTTGCACCATCGCAGGGAATAGTACTGTAGTAGTGCTACAGTAGTAGTACTACAGTAGTAGTACTGTATTTATAAAAGATTCTCTATGTAGTTGTGTTCATTCTCAAACTGAAGGTTGTCCTAAAGACGTACATTTAACTTGACTTTGAGTAATAATTTAAGGCCAGCAATATACCCTCTCCATCTGACTTCTGTTTTCACTGTCCTCCTTTGTGTGTTTATGAAAGTAAAAGACAAGCCCATATTTTTCCAGCAGTCCTGTTATTGACAGACTTGTATTTATTCGCATGAACACGTTTCTGCACACGGGAAGAATGGGTGAACTGAGCAAATGACCGCTGGTACACATGTTCACACTTCAAATACTTTGGAAGGAGCAGTAGCACATCCAACAAGCTAACACCAGCGGTTAAACACAAGTGTTAAAACACGTCGTTCGGAAACACAGATTCACAGATAGGAAAGTATCTCGAGAGACTCAACACTGCTGCAAATTCTGTTGAACAGCTCAGTGTGCAGTGATATCCTGACTTCGACAGCACCATTTCAGTCTGCCTCTCACACACACACACACGCACACACACATACGCACGCAGACACACACACGCAGACACACACACGCACACACAATACTAGGGCAAGGATCCAGCTGCCAAGTGGCATTTTAGTGTTGACTGCAATAGAATATTTACAAATGTAGCAACTTCAACAACAAAAAAAGTGTATAATCGATTGCCAACATCTGAGGTTGAGGGTGATAAAGTGTATCCAGTAATATGACCTTCGACCCCAGTCGCTGGATGTGCAGGGCAGTCATGCAGCTAAGCAAGGTGATGATGATGGCTTCGGTGGCTCGGACTATGCACAGTCAGCACAGTGATCGACTAAACTTGACGTCGGATTATACTGGCGTGGGTTGCTGTTAGTCAACAGTACAAATCGTAGAATGCCATGTCTCTGGGCAGAAATAATTCGATGGAATAGATCAATGAACTGATTCATCAACACTGAAAGGGTAAAAAAAAAAAAAATCACACAACATTTAAGATCAATTGGGGAAATAATTCATCTGATGCAACATTAATGCTATATACGTTTTTTTGTGAGTCTTAACATTGAACGACTGTCCAGAGCCACATTCCTTCACATCAGGACAATAGTGCTAAAACAGGGATGCCTAATGACTACAGGGGAGGATGGGGCGAGTGATATGCAAATGAAGCCCCTCCTCCTGGACCGAAACAATCAATATACAATCAATAAAACTAGGTGGTCTAGGTACAGAAAATATGTATTATGAATGTACATATTTTTATATAAACATCTATATACTTTTCAAAGTTATCGTCATGGAAAAGGAAGTTAGAGATACAAAACAACATATACGGCTGATAAAAAATACACTTTAAAATTTTTGGGAGATATAAAAAAACACTCACTAAAAACAGGCTACACTTTACAAGGCCACGCAGTTACCATGGCAACAACACAAAAGAAGCAGGGAGAGAGAGAGAGAGAGAGAGAGAGAGAGAGAGAGAGAGAGAGGAGAGCAGAGTGGGTGTAACAGTGAGAGGTAGACAGACGGCAGACCCGGCAAAGGGAGGGGGGGGGGCACTGGGGCGGAGCACCGAATAAGCAGAGAGGACCACTCAGTCGTCATCGCTGTCGCTGCCTGATTCGCTGAGCTGCAGGTCGTTCCCTGAGAGGACACACACACGCGCACACGCACACACACACACGTCACTTTTCCGGTCATACCATGGTGGGTTTTCTATGAGGACCTAGAAGCATGTTCACCATGACGACAGACTTCAGAGCAGCGGCCCTCAAGCCTGGTCCTACGGAGCCTCTGTCCTGCATGTTCTAGATGTTTCTCTGCTCTGACACACCTGCTTCTCACGGTCGCTATCAAACTCACCCAAAGCCAGATGAAACTCGCTCATCAGAATCAGGTGTGTTAGAGCAGGGACGTATCTTAAGCATGCAGGACAAAGGGGCGCAGAGGACCAGGGTTAGGACAGGCGGATCTAGAACATGTAGAACATTGGGCTCTGAAGACCCAGCGTCTAAGATTCTTATTCTACATGATCTTCAACTACCAAGATGTAGAACGTTTTATGCAAGTTCTAACCAGGTCCCCGCTGGGAATGGCGACCCTTGGTCCTAAAGCCCGTCAGATTACTCACTGAGTGTGTTCATCAGCTGGTTGCTGCCTTGCTGCCTGTCCACCCCCCCGTTGGCCAGGGGGGGGCGGTTGGGGGAGGGCTGGGGCAGCGGCTGGCCGCCAGGAGGGGGCGGGGCGTCGTGCTCGCCGTCGCTGCTGGAGGAGTCGTCCCCGCTGGCTGAGGCGCTGGCCGAGTCCGAGGAGCTGCTGCCGCTGCTGCTCATCTGCTCGATCACCTCCACCTCGGCACGCAGCTCTACGCCAGCAGGGGGCAGCAGAGAGTCAGAGAGGGGGCAACGCAGGCCGACTAGGTTTACATTGCTTGTTACTGTCCTCCATCGCGTGCTCTCCTTACATGCATTATTCTGTTTGACCGGAGCGACCAGCGGAGCGTTCAAATGAGCGCGTGGAGAGCTGTTTCAGAAGTAACGGAGGGTCGTGCAACTGAAAGAGGGAATCTAGTTCTCGGCTGCCGCAGCGTGCGTCTAAGGAGGAAGCCTCACCTCTTTTGATGTCATCCAGCTGGGGTTCGGGAGAGGGGTTGTCCTTGGAGGGCGAGGTCTTGGTCCCCGTGCCAGGCTTGGTGGGAGCACGGAACTGCGAGGGCGGCTGGCTCGCCCGTACAGACTGCTGCTCAATCCTGGCCTGGATCTTACTGCTACCCTCAGCTCTGATGGAGAACGTCAGTTGGACATGATTTAGGGTACATCCGGCCTGGAGACCATTGTAAAATGTCCCCACATCTTTTGGTCTGTGTTCTGTATATTCGAATGGTAACCTTTGACCCCGTACCTGGTTTTCTTGACCTGGATACTGCTGCTGAGTTTCTCCAGCATAAACTCCCCAGTGTCATGGTTGATGATTAGAACGCAGTCTTTCTGATATGGCCGCTTGTTCCCTTTGAACACTGTCATTGGTGGCGTGGATCCCTGAAGACGTGATCAAATGTTACAATTGGATTGAACCGGTCACTGCTGGAAAACAGTAAGTGAATTGATGTTGAAGATCTACTTCATCATTCTTACTGGAATGTGAGGTAACGTGATGGTAACTTCATCCCCTTTGCCGACTTGTAACTCTCCCTCGCAACTTGTGTCAATGGAGGCTGGTTTGAAATCATCTATAAGTAAGAAGACAGGAACAATGACAATAGCCTATGTAGGCCTATATTTAGTGCAGTGTGACCATAAGCTGGATAAACTAATTAGCTAGACAGCGAACCGTAGCTACTAGTAGCTAAATGTAGGGTTAGACAAGATTGACGTATCTGGTTTACTTTATACGCTGAATAGTAACTACTCGGTATCTATTGAATTGAGAACACGAGCCTATCTTATTGATCTTTAGAAACTTGCATCTTATTGTGTGGAATGATGACTTAGGTCTCTTCTCAAAGCTCTCCCCAAGCTTCAAAACATGCTCCTCTTTGTCCAAGAGCGGATTTGTACTCCCATTCATGACTCCGATTTACATTTAACAAAACGGTAAAAGATGCTGTATTAAAATAATTACAATTGAGGGAATAGCAACGCGTAATGCGTGTCTCGGTTACGGAATAGCTCGCAGATAAACGTTTGCAAAACAAGCCATACATGCCCCTTCCTTTTCCTGTTTTGTCCCAGCTATGAAATATTACCGTTAGGATCTACTGTGCGGAACCTTATTGATAGTTCGTATAGATAGGGCAAGCCATATGCGAATTACAATTGATGAATTACAACGACATTTTTAAAAGGTTTCACAGTAATTTATCATGATATTACAGGATAATCCGTTTTTAAACATCATCCTTATGAGATAGGACTAAGAAAAACCGATATGTGTACACGGAAGATCAGCACTCACGGACAACAAGTTTCACGAGTTTCAGAATATCGAGATTGTTTTTGGAAATAGTAGATTTTTTTTGTATGACTATTTCAATTTAGGTTCAGTTTCACTTGATATCAGTAACCATCAACGTAAATTGTATCTGAGCAACGAGTCTGAGAAACGCACGACGGTTTGATCGCTGGCAAGACAAAGTAGTTCCAAGCTAACAATGTAAACGCACCTTTCAACAGTTTCTGTATTTAATCATGGCAGATAATGGCATGGAAGAACTACAGCTGGACGCGCAGACTGTTTTACGTCCTTTAGAAATATCGAAAGATGGTCACCGCAGTCCTCCGGGACAAACCAAATCTTACGCTGCTAGAATTCTGACTGAGGAGGAGATGGAAAAATTGACAGGAGACCAGATCTTGGTGTCTGACTTCAAGCAGATGAAGTTGGAAAAAGAAGCCCAAAAAAATTGGGACTTGTTCTATAAAAGAAACACAACAAACTTTTTCAAGGATAGACACTGGACTACCAGAGAATTTGAAGAGCTAAAGGAATGCAGAGAGGTAAAGGACACGTTCTTCCTCATAATTCACTTGCCTTCGGTCCGTTACAGTACACGTACTCAAGTTCAAGTTCAAGTTGTGCTTTATTGTCATTCCGCTACATGCGGGGGCATACAGTAGAACGAAATGTCTTGCCTCACAGAGCCACGGTGCTACACAAGTACAGGCATACATCAATCACGTAAAAATACATATAACAAATTTTCCTATACATAAACTAAAAAAATACAAACTGTACGAATACTTTCCGATGGATACTGGTCATGTGCAAATAGTGCTGTACATGTGCAAAGAATATGAGAATGTAAACATACGCTGCCGATATTACTGAGTCTTTAGTGAAATTTGTGCAATTTGTGTACACACAGCAGTGTGTGTGAAAAGTGAGTAGTGCAGTGGAATGTGACTAGTGCAAGTTTCAGATGGTCCGAGTTTCAGGTGGTATGGGGTTTGTATGGGGTGTCAGAGAGGGGCGGGGTGATTCGAGTTCAGGGCTCTCACAGCCTGGGGGGGAAAGTTGTTGAGCAGTCTGGCAGAGTGGGCTCTGATGCTCCGGTACCGTCTGCCTGATGGTAGGAGCTGGCAGAGGCTGTGGGAAGGGTGTGTGGGATACCATTGGCTTTGCTGGAGCATCGGGTGTGGAAAATATCCAGGATGGAGGGAAGAGGGGCACCGTACTACAATACTCTGTCAAAATACCTTACATACAGCCTAGCAGTATATGAGATTTCAAGTCATTTTTCAGGGTCAAAGTGTATCTAAGCATGTAAATGAAATGCAGACTCACTTCAGTCCTCTTGGCTGCTCCCTACCTTCCTTCTTGCAGTTTGAGTCCCAGAAGCTGGTTCTGCTAGAGGCTGGATGTGGAGTTGGGAACTGCATCTTTCCCCTCCTGGAAGACGACCTCAACATCTTTGTCTACGCCTGCGACTTCTCTCCACGGGCTGTTGACTTTGTCAAAGTGAGGAGAGACTGCATCAAATCATGGTCTGTCATTAGTAACACATGTTCAATCAAGGTTTTTGATTTCACGTTTTCTTTTCCCCCCAGCAAAACCCTCTGTACTGCCCTGAGCGTTGCAGCGCATTCCAGTGTGACCTGACCAAGGACGATCTGAGAGGGAGTATACCAGAGGGCAGCGTGGACGCGGCCACACTCATCTTCGTCCTTTCAGCCATCCATCCAGACAAGATGCAGCAGGCCCTGGTGAACATGCGCAGGGTGAGAGATGAAGCGAGAATCTCATCAGCACCATTTGGTTGTCATCAGAAGGGTAACAGCTACCTCTTCATGAGCGCTGGTGGTTTAATGCTCTTCTGATCGTCTCGAGCGCGGGCTTCGCTTCCAGGTGCTGAAACCCGGAGGCGTCGTCCTGTTCAGGGACTACGGCTTGTACGACCACGCCATGCTGAGGTTCAAGGCTTGCAACAAACTGGGCCAGAACTTCTACGTACGGCAAGATGGCACCAGGTCTTACTTCTTCTCTAAAGGTGAGCAGTTACCTAGGCAACGTGTACCTATGTCACTCTCTCTGTTGTGCTATCTTTATGTCTCACTTCCTGTTCTCACTGGTTGCGTTTCTTTCAGAGCTCCTGGCTGAGCTGTTTGAGGGGGTGGGGTTCCAGACCGTCGCTAACGACTACGTGCTCCGAGAGACCGTCAACAAGAAAGAGGGGCTGTGTGTTCCGCGGGTGTTTCTTCAGAGCAAGTTTAAAAAGCTGGACCAACCAGAGACCTCCTAATAACCAACACACCCAAACTCATTGTTATTTTATTTACAATTCAAATTTGACTCACAGGAGCAAACTGATTGAAAGAGGAACATTATTTCGATGTGACAACTGTTTTATGTGCAATTCAGTGTTTAACTAATGTTTTTATATTATTAAACTGACTTAGGCTCAACTCATTTCTGTACTAAAGAGGTTTAATGTCTTCCATTTTTGATTGTTTTGAAGTCATTGTAGCAAGGCGTCCTTCGAAAGAACATTTTAAAACTTTGATAATTTTGTTAACAATTCTAAATGTCACCATGAGGTGGTAGTAGACAGCAGGAGGTGGTAGCAGGAATCAACATTCTGTGCTCTAAAAGACATTTCCCCTGCTGCTGTCATGGGAACCCTGACACACAGATGCATCATCATGTTTGATGTCACAAACCATTAACATGACCAACCTTAATCAAACTGATGCAGTTCTAATTAGCATTAGACAGACATTAGATTCAGATTGTAGAACCCTCAAGTAAGAATAGAACGGATTCTTTGTAGGATCAGCAGATACATGAACCCCACAAATAGAAACTGGAGGCTCAATAACCCTGGTGAGAATACAATTGTGTAATACTATATCGTACTGTATTAAATCAAAAGTGGGCCTCTTTATTAGAATTATTGCATTGGAATAGAGGAGTTCCTCAAAATGTACACTTTGCCACCTTGATCCAAAGAGCCAAACAAACATTGCAGATTGTAAGTGCAGCAGATAATCAAGGACTTCCCTCCAGCCTGGCTCCCTCCACAGTATGTTGTACTAACAGGTGGGGGTGATGGACTGGGTGATTTCATCCGGATCATCCACCGTGACGATGAGGAGGGGGAGGAGCCCCCTGATGCTGGTGGAGGACGCAACCGCAGTGCCTACGGAGATGTGAACCACGCGCCCATCGCTCCGTCAGACTCAGACCTGCTGGATGATCAGCCAGACCTGAGACCTCTCCTGGGTGGAGGGGGGGAGATAAGGATCCTGGAGGAAGTGGTGGGGGGTGTGGGAGGCTCCTCAGGCAGGAGGGAGGAGCCTCGGGGGGGTGTCATCCACCTGAGACCCGCCTCCCCACCTTATTTTCTCATCAACCAGGAACCGCTGACTGGACAACGGCTGGAGAGAGACGTGGTGAAGAAGAGGGGCCCTGTGGAGGCCTTCAGCGACCCTGACAGCTGCAGCAGAAGTAGCAGCAGGCCCCTGGGGAACACCCGAGGGAAGAGACCCTGGATGGAGGATAGTGATTCAGAGCAGTGGGCAGGAGACACACGGAGGTCCCTTAGTCCCCCCAGACCTGGAACATCTGGACAGAGCTCTTCCATGACAAGGAACAGGGTGGAGGGCCGAACAGACAGCACTTACATGAAGAGACAGAGATACTGGAAGTGGGATACTGACTCTGACAGTGACTCTGACTAGTTTGAAGCTAATACCATCGACATGGACTGAGAAACATCACTCCAAAGTCAGAGTTGAGGGTCTATTTTCAGCTAGACTATGCTTGTCCACCCAGTATTTTTTCATTGAAATATTTTTTGTTATTGCTATTAAACAGATGATGACCAACTGCATTCAACGTTGTCTTTTGTCTGCCCTTATGGGTATTTCGTGGTTATTCAGTTTAATGGTTCCTAAAGATAATTCAGATAATTCTATACATGGAGGTACTCTATGTGGTTATGTAAAAGCACACAACTGCACTTCATACAGCACCTTAGTTGAATTTGGTGTCCGCATAGCTACCAGCTGCCCACCTGTAACCTTGTACCCACATGTGACCTTTAGAGACACAGCGTGTACCTCCAAAGCCAGCTGTGGTTTCTCCGATGTCTGCGAATAGGATTTTTTGGGGTGGGGCTCACATTTTGGAGTCGTGTCACGTGTGGCCGTGTGTGAGAGTGTCCTCACGTTTGCCCTTTACGGGAAGGACCGCGTGGTTTGGTCTCATGTCACCTTTGGGACATCCGAAGTGACACGTGTCCTGGCTCTCCTGGAGCGTGAGGTCAGCTGCTGATCACATCACAGCGGGCCAACATGGGGTTGACATTCAGTTAAATACCATGAGCGCCTTTTGCACACAGCCTGTAGACACCGGTGTCTAAAAAGGCCGGCCACTCTGGGGGTTTTGTCGCCTTTTCAAGATTATTTCGTCAGTTCAACAGGACAGAACCGAGTGAAAACAGCGTGACAAAAATCTGCTTAGCCCAAAATGTACATAAAACAGCAGCATCTGCTTCAAAGGGCATTTGCATGGAAATACTCTGTTGACCAGCTTGTTGCAAGCTTTGCGTACTGTCCCTTACCACAAACCTATCTGGGATTTTCCCGTTTCAGTTTTTGGTGCTGTATGTCTCCACTAGTCACACATGTACAGTACACAGGACTGACAAAGACAAGTCGACTTTAGAGAAGATTTCCCAAAACAATTGGGCCTGAACAGACTGATTGGCCTTAACAGGTACAACTTGTTCTTCTTACTCATCCTGCCCTGTGAGAGGGCTGGAGGAAGGAAAAACGGACCAATCAAAGCGATTGTTGTGGCCTCAAGGCCGTCACCATTCAGCGCTAATCGTTTTGCTATCAGAGTGACAATGTCCGGGATGTACACGCCCCGCTCCTTCCGCTACACACACACACACACGCACGCACGCACACACACACACACTCACACACTCTTTAGGGCTGTCCACCTCTGTCACTGAACTGGACAAGTAACAAGGGTATTCCTGCCTGTGACCCTGGATGAATCACTTGGCTGGTGGAAGTGTGCCTAGCACTGTTTCCTCTGCTCAATGTCACACAACATTTACTCAGTATTATCTAACAGTGGCTGAGTGTTATTCCACCACTGTTGTTTGACCCAAATCACACTTGGCACTTTCTCTTCGAAAAATCTTCCAAGCTGTTTTGAGCGGCTTGGTTTCAATCCAGACTCTTTTTAGACATGAAGGTGCAGTTGGCAGTTAGAGAGCTTTGTGGTGGGAAACCCTTGTTGGTGGGATGTTGTTATATAACAGAATACTGATAGGAAGATTTGCTTGGAGTGAAAAGAACTCACTCACTCACCTTCCTTCAACAACTTCTTTTCCTTGCTCTTTCTCTTTCTCTTTCAGACTCACACTCTTGCTCTCTCTCTCTCTCTCTCTCTCTCTCTCTCTCTCTCTCTCTCTCTCTCTCCCACCTTCTGTCTCTGTCTCTATCGCCCGCAGACCTTTCCAGGTATGCATTATCTACTCTACTGTTGTGTTTTTGAACATTACACAATGGCTATTTCACCAAACATGTCTATTCACTGCCTCTTGTAAGGTATGCCTGTAAGGTACCTCATCTTCTTGGAACCGAGTCATTCCCTAGGAAAAGCTTTCCTTTTTCAAAATGAATATGTCATATTGATGCTCGCTCTCTCTCTCTCTCTCTCTCTCTCTCTCTCTCTCTCTCTCTCTCTCACACACACACACACGCACTCGCACACACACACACACACACACACACACACACACACACAGGCACACACACACAGGCTGAGGTCAGCACCATTTGGTTGCTGGGTGGAAGGGTGTGTGCAGCTATAAATCTCATATTCTTTCACTCTATTATGAGGAGAGGTCAGACATATCCTGTTATTCTGACAAATCACCCCCTGTCCCTGTATCAGACTGAACATGCTGACAGTATGAAAGAGAGTTCCTCTGTATTTGGACTGGAGCATCAGTGGTATTTGATGTATGGAAATCTAGAGGCTGTCAGTGTGAACGAATCTTCGGAGGCCAACAGAACAAAATCCACTGTCCAGAGAGATCCAGCCTTTTTGATCAGAAGTGCTCAGATCCACAAAATAAAGTTGGAGAAAAAAGTCTTAAAGAAATCGCAGCCCCATTTTTAAAATCATGAAGTAGCCATCCTCAAATCCCTCTCAAACCTTCATCCTCAAAACTCTCATCCTCAAAAGAAAAAAGGATGTGAATATTTACTCTTTTTTAATCGATACATTTTTGTATCGATTAAAAAAGGGGGATAGAGAGGGATAGAGAGGCAATGAGAGAGGAAGAGAGAGAGAGAGGGAAAGAGAGAGGGAAAGAGTGAGAGACTACGACCACTCAGATGGCCCTAAGGTCTGAACCTACATGTCCACCAGTCTGGTGAACCACCAAAACACCCCAGGTTTGACTTCTCAACTCATACAATATATACCGAACCCCTCCTTAGCATTCATAAGGAGTCTATCAATGTTAAGGGCCTAGCATGGGCCTATAGTCCAGTTCATTTTCATAACAGTACAGCCCTGTCAGGAAACAGGGTTGAATGTGTATCGTCGCTGTGGTAAAGTCACAGAGCTCTTCCTGACTAGCTGATGTGCTTCTTCCGTCGTGTCACATCCTATCAGCACTGTGCGTGAGCCCCTGTAATGGGGCGTCCTGTGTCCTTGAGGAACACAGACACTCTGTCTGGATAGGTTATGCAATTTGTCAAACAATCCCCCTCCATGGCTCTACCCCTCACTGCCTCGTCTATCTCCTCTCTCTGGTGGCCACATGGAATGAAAACATGGATCAAATCGCTGTGCGTGTGTGTGTGTGTGTGTGTGTGTGTAGGAACTGTATTGTGAGAGTCCTGCAATACATGCTGAGTCCAGGTGTTCCATCCCAGACCAGGTAACAACTGATTTCCAGGCCCACGGTTCACCAAGCCTGATCCCAGTTCAGTTGCAAGGGTTTTAGAGGTCTGGTGACTTGACTGACTGGGTTTCAGCGTACTGTGTGTCTCATCCCAGTCCATCCATATCTCTGAATCCAATCAGAACAAGCCCAGAGAAAGCTGTTTGTGTTCCCTGCCTGCACGGCACCTTCCTACCCCCTCCCTGACGCACACTTCATCTCTGGAGGAGATCTCTTTATCTGCAAGGGCTGAGAACAAATGTGGGCTCTTGAGATTGGCTGACTACATCTCAAGGACCACGAGTCAAGGTGAAAGTACACTGCATCCCATGTAGGCATAAAGACAATAATTACTTTAACATCCCTGTGTGTTGTAATTGGACTTGGTTATATTTAGACCACTTTCACACAAAATATTAAAAATGATCTTCCTTGGGTGCATGGTGGCGGTGCGGTTAGAGCCCTTGCCTCCCAGGAAGAAGATCTTGGGTTCGATTCTTGGGCCAAATCCAACATCACATGATCTCTCTGGGTGGAGTCTGCATGTCCTCCCCATGTTACCGTGGGTTCTCTCTGGGCACTCCAGCTTCCTCCCAAAGACATGCATGTGATAGGTTAATTGGTATATTGAGAAATTGCCCCTAGAGAGTGCATGTGTGAGTGAATGGTTGTCTGTGTCTCTGTGTTAGCCCTGCGACTTGCTGGCCCCAGTCCAGGGTGTACCCTGCCTGTGGCCCGAAAGCTACTGGGTTAGGCTCCAGTCACCCGTGACCCCTAAATGGGAACAAGCGGCACTGCAATCCCTCCCAGGGATTAGCAGTAGATAATGGATGGATGGATTTTCCTGTGTACAAATTTCCACATATTAGGTGTGGAGCAGAATCCATTCAGCGATCCTCACAATAGTCTTGATGATTGTGAAAGAAGAGAAAATGTATTTTCTAGGAACATCTTTTTGATTATGATGTGTAGAATCTGATGTTTTTAAAAGCTTAATATTATAAGACAAGTCACTGACGGTCGATAGGCTTGCTTGATAACACATGGTAAAAATGACAGAGAATTTGTCATCTTGTTCTATTCATTTTTATGTAATTGCAATTGATTGGCTCTGTCGAACTGACGTTATTGTTTCGTCAAATGTCTAAATAAGTTGCTTTTTGCTACGTTTGCGGTGGGCTGGGTAGCAGAAGGGGGCGTTACTGATTCGACACAATGCTGAAGTCATTTAATCGCCACAGTTCAGCAATCGGCATTGGAGGAGACAGAGAAGTGAACGCCACATGGATAACTATCAAAGCCAGACTAGAAACCACATTTTTTATTTAGTCAATGAGGCATGTCAGTTAAGAATCGTTAACGTCTGATTGATTATCCACGTTTTTAAAATTTGTCCCAGGGAGCGTGCGTTCATAATAGCACTCGTGTTCCAATTACAGCGAGTCTGAGCTCTGCTTTGTTCTCATTTTGACAGCGCTCGCTCTGCAACTGTTCACGATGGATATTTCAGATAAGGAACCCCGATCTGATGAAGAGATAGAATACGAAGAGGAAGAAGTTGACCCCAGAATTCAGGTAAGGAAATTGTTTAGGTTTAGTTCAAATTGAAACGACGCTCAACTGATCAGTCTCTTATAGGCTATACCAGCAGAGCCGGTACGCTCATGTATAAACCTACAATTTAGATGCCTTCCAGTTGACTTAGTCTATGTAAGCCCAAGTGTCGGTCACCTGAAGGGCTATATTTTTCCTTAGTCATACAGTTTGGTTTCATACAAGTCATTATTTGAGATCATAATATTATTTCGATTAGAAAATCTGCTTGGAATTCAAGCATCAGCCATAATTGTAATTCGCGAAATGCACATAGGCCGGCCGTACTTGCACGGACTTTCTGGAAAATTCCCCACGCAGCACTCCGGACTTGTTGGCAGAATGTCACATGATACACTTAACTCTATACAGATTTATAATTTTTTCGAAGACAACAGTCAATGCGTCTTGAAACGGGGATAGTATTTGCCCTAACCGTTGCTCTGCTCCTCCCAAATAGGCCGTCTAGAATTTCTGTCAAGTTTAACCCATTCCAGATGTGACTTGATTCTCTGGAGATACTGTATAACATTCCTTTCTCCTTGCACCGACTCCTTCTCTGGGTTACCCAGCCTCTTCTTCATGTCTTGGTTTACAGGGGGAGCTGGAGAAGCTCAATCAGTCCACGGATGACATTAACAGATGTGAAACAGAACTGGAGGTAGGGCTGTTTCATGTGCATGTTACAGTTTGGTTGTCATTGTTTGAGCCCTCCTATAAGCTTGTAGACACGCATCTCGCCTCAAATGTGATCTCACATCTGAGGTCACATGTGAGATCACATTTGGCAGACACTGAAATCAGTGAACGACAACTTGACAGCTGCCTGTTTTTTTGCATTGCAAGATAGTCGTTCAATATATTTTACTAGATTATTTTCTGCAGGATAGACTGTTTCTTTTCTCTCTCTTTTGATCTCTCTCTTTCTCTCTTGCTCTATGGTTGGTTGGTACCATCTCCCATGTGCTTTTATATAGTAGAAAGTTGACCCCAGTATTGGGAGGATGTTCACATTTATTCAGGTCAGCAAGAAGTTCAAGTTGTATAACCATGTGCTTGGGTAACTGTGATCTTTGGATACCTGTAAAACACTTGTACACATTTCCTGAGGTCAAGTGCTTGAGGTAGAACTTGAGTGATGGCATTTTTTTCATAGTTTGCTGCATACAGTTTTCAGCGAGGTGACTTGGTTTTCCGAGGTTAACGTGTTGATAAGGGGAAGGTGAGTGATTGTAGCAGCACTGGACCCTGATGTATGAGAGAGAGGAGACGAGAGGGAAAGAAACATTGAGGAGGCCTGGTCAAGTTGTCGAGACAGAGAGCGAGACAGAGAGCGAGACAGAGAGCGAGACAGAGAGCGAGACAGAGAGCGAGACAGAGAGCGAGACAGAGAGCGAGACAGAGAGGGAATGGATAACGAGGGATGAAACTGGGAAACGGATATGTGCAGCGAGGCCAGAGAGAGTGACACGAGGAGGAAAGGAAGGGGATGGGTTAGCATTGTGAGGGATTATTATAGATTAGGGATTTTAAATCTCAGATGAACAGAGGCAGGGGGTCCAACATGACAGAGGGGGGAAAAATGGGTGAGCATCAGTTTGAACATGTTTCATTGAACGGCATAGATGTGATCCTATCGCAACAAAAGACAGTCACCAGCTGCGAATGACCCTTTTTTTTATACGGACAATCCAGAAGATTTGCTCAGCGGCCATAGGCGTGCGCAGTTATCCTTTGTTGCTGCGCTCACCTCATCCCGAGTTTGAAATATCGAATAGGGCCGCTGCTTACGTTCTGCACAGTGGACTCTGCAGACACTGGGGAGAAGCAGAGAGTTCAGGGAGAGGTCCTTTGTCACGCCGTGCAGGCAGATATCCACTGATCGCATCTGTTCTCAGAATTCTGTACAGACAGATACAGTAGGACAGGAATCAAGCACAGGGCCAGTTCAACATTGAAGCGCTTCGATAAAATGCTGTTCAGATAAAACAGTCCTTGAGGTGCAAGAAGAAACTTGGTTGCGATATTTCAACAATTTCTTCAGACGAAAAAGTTTGCTTGAGACCCACAGAACACAATAATGTAGGGTGTATAATAGCCAAGGGCCTTTCAGTCCAGACCAAAAATGTAATGTCCCTTGTAGAATGTACACAAAGCACATTGGCTACTTTCAGACATGGTTATTGATTTCCTTACATGTCAGTGAGTTACAGAACAAGAAGAGTCCCCAACCAGCTCTGACATGTCCTTCTATGACATCCACAACACTTGTCATCAATGTTTCCACCAGTATTGTCTTGCATAAAGCATTGATGGAGCATTGAAAGGTTCAAGACATCCTCAAAACAATCTGGTTATGTCAGTTTTTCCAAGGTTTGTGACTGGAATTCTATATTCTGTTAGGATATTAGGGAATGTTTTAATTAGGTTAGTCATTTTTATTATATTAGATGACTAAATGTTTTTAGTTTTCCAAGACCCTTTAGCCAGTTTGTTAGAAGAATAATAAAAAAACTGTTGCTTGTGTGTCTCACGAATGGTCTGTTGCTTCTTCCGAAGAGTTGACTTTCAGAGTGCTCTGTTCATTGGTCCGTTTGCATGTTTTGAAGGCCTGGTTGGAACGACTGCTGTTAACTTGATCAAAGGTTAATGTAATTTCAGGACACCATCTTTTTTTAATGCGAATTTTAAAGGATCTGACTGTTGAGTTCTTCGAAATGCTTTTTGAGTTTCCTGCGGTCGTTTCCAAGGGACATTCCATCCACGCGTAAATGACGTCTGAAAAAGAGATGATTTAGATTCAATTACGATGAGATTTGGGGTCAACAGCTGTTAACAACATGCTGTTTGTTAAATCTGGCCAAACAGTCGAATTGACATCTCCAATGTTTAAATCATTTTTTGAAGGACGCGAGACAGAAGTTCCGCTCGGTGCTGGTGGAAGCCACGGTGAAGCTGGATGAACTGGTAAAGAAGATTGGCAAGGCGGTGGAGGAGTCCAAACCCTACTGGGAAGCCAGGAAAGTGGCCAGACAGGTGAGGTACTGGTGAACGGGGGGGGGGGGGGAGGACAACCTGGGGACACGAGTTAAGGAGGTGTTGATTTTAGGTCGATCTCATGATGAACGATGCCTTGGTTGTTAGTACCTCAACCTGCAGTCCACTGCGTGACTGATACGCTTAATCGCAGCATCAATCATCTCAACAATCTCATCTAGCCACATCAAATGGGATAGAATCATCAAAACCATTATCGATCCCTTCGGCTATGTCACCGTGCCTGCTAAATCTACCTTGATTAGCGAATAGCCTTTCTCTCATTCACCTTATTACGGGAATTGAAAACCCAATAACGAATCGCAGCCCCTAACGAGGGCATCAATCAGCCGCTGCCCATTTTAGACAGCTTGAGGGAGATGCGATCTCCCTCCCTTTATAAAGCGGATCCTCGGAGCTATTGTGGGAGCGTGTGCTGTTTTCCACCTGCTCGTCTAGATAAGTGCAGCTGTAAAGGCCGTGCCGTGCAGTTCAGCTTCCATCCTGCAGCTTCTCGTCGGGCTTTGTGCCGGCAGACGGTTTTTCTATTCATCGACGGAACTGACAAACGTGGGCTCCTACACTGTCATTTCGTGCATGTTTACAGCCTGGGTCCTGGCTGGAAGGTTTAACCTGTAGGCTCCTGTTTATCCTGTGTGGCTCAGTAACAGTGAACTGCACAGGTTAAGATTTAGATCAACAAATGTTTCACCTCCACGGGCTCTCCTGTTCTCCTACACACGACCGAGGGAGCTTGTTAAGGACTCAAGTCTCAGTCAATACTTGCGCAGAGCCGAACAGACAGATAAGACTTGAGTTGAGTTTACAACCTGCAGAATGGAAAAGGATTTCTGAACTAGATTGGACGGTGTTCCTGTCTGTTTTCTTGAACTTCGAGTCCATCTCTGCATGATACTGCACTTGGGTCCCCTTTCCCCCCTTTCAGACTTTCCTGCTGTTCGCTGCTGCACCCCCGCCCCCCCCCCCCCCCACCCACCCACCATCATCATCTCAGATGTCAGTCTCACACACGTCTCCTCCATGGCAGAGTGCTCAGGAGAACATGCTGAATCAGGAAATATTATAGCATGTTTTAGTCAAGAATATTTAGGACAGGGTGATGTTGTAGCAGTTGTTGCAGTGGAGAGACAACAGGGATTCCAGCACCCTGTAGACATCCCCAAACATAGAAATATGTTCTTGTCAAAGAATATGATTCTTAATTTAGAGGCATTTTTCCCAAAGGCAGGAATGGTTCTGTCTCCAGAAAGCAAATGTATATACAATATTTTCTGTCTGTAAGTAATCTCCTATTACTTAGAATGACATCAATAAAAGTCCATTTGATTGAACAGAGAAGGAATCATTTGTTTCAGGGAGACTGAGCCTGGATCGAAACCTCCTGGGTAAATGTGACTAGATGTGATGCGCGTGAACACACACACACACACACACACACATACACAGTCATCATCGGTTAGACGGTGTGGTTGGTGCCGTTAGATTACGAAGCTGTCGCAGGTGAAACGTATCAGTGCTTTGGACGCGGCGGGGCGTTAAATGCCAGACATGTCTCACTGTGCTGGATGAGTTCATCAATTTCTATGTTGACTGGAGCCCTTCACCAAATAGCAGCCTCATATCCATTATGCAGCAGAAGCACAGCTACTCTCCAGCTTCTTCTCTTTATTTTGTTCTTTCTCTTTTATTTTCACCATTCTGCCTTCCTCTGTTCTTGCGGTCTTCGTCAGGGATTGTTGCGCGACCACAGCGTCGACCTTGAATCGCTGATTATCCCGCTCAGAACTCTCTCTCTCTACCCAATCTCGCTCGCTTTCTCTCGTCCTCTGTTTGTGACGTGTTAAAGTGGACAAGCAGCTGCATGTTATTTGCCATAGGAGGCTTAAGATAAGCTAGCGCTGGGAGTGGAGAAATGACTAACCTTGACATGACGGTGACCATTCAGCTAAGCTGCGTTGCATAACCCAGCAGTTTGGTCTCTAGATTCTCATCGATCCAGGATCGTGTGATATCGGAAGCGATTCATTGGCGAGGCGCCCCCGTGAATCAGCAGGTAGCACGCAGACCACACGGGCTAAGGTCTTACCACAGCTGCCTGGTTCAAATCCAACTTAGGCTCTCTCTGCCTTCCTGTCTACCTTGTTCTGTCTCTATCTAACAATGCATGAAAACGCCACGCATGCATATCAAATGAAACTTATTAATCGCATTAAAAAATGGTGGGGCCAAAAAGGTTTGTCGTCATGTGTCACCAGACGTGGCGTGAGAGAAGCCGTTTGAGGCAGCACGCGCCGACTCTCTTCCATCTGCTTGGTCATGTCAAGTTGTTTTTCCTTCTTCCTTCCTACCTTATGAGATATGCATGCGCTCCTTCCATTTTTCACCTCAGCCGTGCAGAACGCTGGGTTGAAGAGAAGGAGGCCGTTTTGGTTTCCGAGGGAGAGTGTTTTCTCCCCCCCCCCGGGTGTGCTTTCTGGGTGTATCGTGGATGAACGTGTTTGATGAGGGGATCACTTGACATATCAATTGGGATTCTCTTGATGTGGGGCTGTTTCGAACTCTGGCTCTGTTTCAGCACCAGAGCCAAGTAGGAAAACACTATTTTGTTACTGGTCTGCCACTGGGTTCTGCTATATAAAAAAAAAAGAAAACTACAATAAAAATGTAATAAGGTATTTGTGTGTGTGTGTGTGGGAGTTGAAGTAAGGAGAGGGAGGCAGAACTAATGCATCGTGGCGTCCCTGTAAAAGGGAAGGTTTTTCAGGTTAGGTCGTCTGCACCTCCCCCCTCCATCACGGTCTGTTACCGTCGGTAATCACTGAACAAGCTACTGAGCCCTGGTCTAGGCTTCTCCAGCCCCTCAGTCTCATCCAACCGCAGTGTGTCTGGCAAGGGAGAGAGGGAGGACCAAGAGGGGGAGAGACCAGGGGAATAGGTGGAGGGGAAGACCTGGGGGTTGAAGAGTCGGCCAGAGAGAGACAGGAAAGCGATGAGGATGTGTGCTCTCAAAGCAGAAGGAGACAGCGGTCTATGCCTCCATCCAAGAGATTTGCTCCATGTCGGTCGTGATAACGCTATGAGACTGAACAGATGTGGGGATTAGTGGATGTCCAAGGGGGAGGGCAGACTTTGGAGCTCAAACTGAGCAGTTGAGAAAATCGTTCAGGCATTTGAGAGGATGATCCTCTAGATTTGGTGAGGATGCGAGGGAGGGACGGCGAGGGACTGATGTATTGGACAGGTCTCTGGCTCCGAGTCAACCGACGCTCGAAGCCAAGATGGAGCTCCGGTTACCCTGACATCATTTCTCAGGCTGGGCGGACTGTTCTCTTGCACCGCACAGACCGGGGGAACGATCAAAGCCTGAAATTGGGGGTGCAACCATATTCTCGCCTACCGACAAATCAATACGTTGTCCCGGTTTTTCGTTATATTTTTCCTCATCCCAATCTGTGGTAAAGAGCGTTCAGACCATTTTAAATGGTCTGGACGTTCTATGCGAGAAGACATTTTTTTGCCGCTCTCCTGGCTGCGGATTCATTGGTAGCAAATGTCCCCAGGGTATCAGGCAACCTCCCCTGCCACCGAGCTGGTCTTGTTTAGAGCAGAGAAGCAGGCGTGTGCCTTGACAATTGTGGGGGAACATTACCAAGGTCAAGAGCCCATCTGTGGCCTCCATGATGACATTCTGTCCGCCTCTCCGTCCCACGTTTTTCTGTGCCTCTCTCCATCTCTCCCCTGTGGAGCTTCTGGCAGGGACTGCAAAGGGAAAAAAAAAGGGCCAAAGGGCCCCGAGTCTAAGGCAGGGATGGATGGGTAGAAATGAGGTTGTGGCCATCTGCTATATCCAGGCTCTTGTCTCCTGAGATGTAGATGCATTGCGTATGTACCTGTTTTTTGTGGGGGGGGGGGTTATTATTATTATTTTTTTAAAGATGTCCAGAGTCCAGAATACCATGTCCTTGTCTATGCCTCCACTGGTCAGTCCATGGTTACGTAACCCTCCCTGTAAACATGCAGCCGGTGCAGCTGCAAAGGCCGTTAGAGCACTAGAATGGCATCGCTTCTATGGTGGATGCACGCCTATTGTTCTGTCTAGCTCGCACAGTAAAGTGTGTGTGTTTGTGTGCAACTGTGTAGCTGTTCAACTGTTCTCCAAGTTGTCATCCATGCAGTAAGAATTGTCCTTCAACTCCAGTCAGAAATGTTGGCTGTTGAGGACAAGTGCTGCTTCAGACTGTTATATTGGATGTGGGCTCGAGCACTGACGTAAATCCTGGGTCAAGTGTCTGCACTTGGAATTGAAAGCATCCTTCAGCCGACTACAAGGCAGTGTAGGAGTTTCTTTTTCAAATTATATGTCTCTTAACTGTGTGTGTGCGCGTGCGTGTGTGTGTGCACATGCACTTTGTCAAGACCCGGGTGCTGTATTGAAGACATCAGGCACTGAATGTCCCTGACGACTTCCTCAGTCAGTACCCAAGCACATGCAGTGTCGAGTGCAGAGTGTCAGTAAAGAAATGCTGCTTGCCACCATGTTGAGCTGGACTAAGAGCTGGTGCCATGAATCACTCCATGATGCCATCCTCCTGTGTGGTAGGATACTCTTCTAGACACGCCCCGCTTGCCAGATCAGACTAGCATATCATGCGTATCCAGTATATCTGCACTAGTTTCACTGATGATGCGGAAATTAAGAGTTGGTTGGTGAAAGGTTAGACTATCGCTAGACTGTTGGTGTCTTCAGTGCTCACGTGTGTAAGGAAAGTGGGTTGAAAACCAGGTTTGTGTGTATTAAGTAAGTCTGGCTTTGATCTGGAAACTTGCCTTAGCTTTTTGATGCAACTATTAGAATGGCATAGTGGTGCATGCGTGTGGTATGGAGGACCTGACAGATACACTACCAAACCTGTCCAAACCTCTAACTGGTAGTGTACATGAAACATTCAATTCCAGTCCAGGTGGATGATGTCCTAACCAGTAAATATAATCACAATTTAAAAGGTAGTTATGGTGTGTGAACAAGTCTGACAAGAATATTCTTTAAACTGCAGAATTCTCATTCGCGGCCTAGTTTCCTAATGACTGCACATTAGACCTGGATCCAGGTCAGCCTGTGTTACATCGGAGCGGAAAGCCAGACACGACTCTCCTCTTGATTCACGTGTGGTTTAGCAACAGTTTCAGGATCAGTTGTAACCTGGGGCCTGGATCTAGGGCAGTCACAATTTGTTTGCATGTTACTCTGAGAAGTCTCCGTGAAGGCAGCCAAGCATGACAAGGAGAAGTTTACGGTAAATCATTCAACTCCAGCATAAAAGGCCCCTTCGCGATTCAATCTCGCTCCTCTCTTCCTTTTCAAAAAGATGAATTGCCCGGTTTAATTGAAGGATGGATTTGAATCGCCTAATACGCTGAGGAAGTGTCTGGGTCTCTTTTTTTAGAAAAGTGATACTTTCCCCCGTTACGATGATTAGGGCTAACGATTATGCTGTGAAGTTGGCGGATGGTGAAATACTGGTGTTTTGAAGTCGCTGCACGTCGTGTTTTCTGCTCAATACTGGAGTCACATTGAAGGCGTGAAGATTTCAGAGGGCTTTACATATCAAAGCCCCCCTCTCCTCAAATGCAATTTCCACAGGGGCGAGAGGATGTGTAGGCAAATAGTTATCTGAACATGTGCCTGTTAAGTTAAATGTGCCAGTGGATTCCCTTTTAGAGCTCTGCAAAGCGTGAACGAGAGCTGTGAATAATGTAGGGAGCTTTGGGAGCGCAAGTAGATTTTCCTATGCACAGAGAAACCATTGCCGTATTTAAAGTTCGACTTGACTTATATTTCTGTGCGTGCGGGGGTGAGCTTGTTTGAATAACATTTGCATAGGCTTCGTACTCTGCTGATGAGAGAAGTTCCTGTGAGATTACTGAAGTGAGAAATAGCTCCAGCTAGATCTCATGATCTTTTAATATAGAAAGAGGCAGAAAATGCAGAAGTGATCCATCACTTTATATTAACGTCCAACAAGTGAACTCTGATTGGCTGGACTTTTGCAGTTCCTCATCCTGCATGGAAGTAGTAGCTAAACTGGATGAGGACTTGAGAAAATCAAGCTGGCATACAGGGGTTAGACTGTATGCATTTCTGGCTGGTTCGAATAATCAATCCAGTGATTCATACCCTGCCCTCGATCACGCCTTCTCCTCAATTCAAAGTCTATCATCACCTTGTCATCATTTACCCCGTCTTCTGTACAATTCCATCAAGCTGACAGTCACCCCATCCCCTCTCTTTTATATCCAGCCTCTTCCCCCGCTTCCTCTCTATTCCTCTGCCAACGCGGTCACCAGGCTTAAAGGCGCTCGTTTCTGTGACGTGGCCAAGATCTGCTGATATTCCTTTTTCTCCTGAAACAGTCGTCCACTCTCACGAACATTCCTACCAAATTCAATTGGATGCATGCGTGAGTCAACCCCCACAAAACCTATTAAGAATGTACGGTTGCGGAACCAAACGCAGTATTGTGCTTGCTTGCGCAGACGTCATTAGTCGAGACCCTATCTGTCCCATCTGCGCTGTCCAGATCAGGCAAATAGTCCTTCCCCCCCCCCCCCAAACCAGTCCTAGCAGATTAGATTAGAAACTCCATCTTACAGAGGGCTTCACAAACTACCGTGGCGTGATGGCGTCGACACGTTTACTCGGCGTCTTCTCTCCAAGCCTTCCGAAACACGGAGGGGGCTTTCTTAGGGACTAACTGCATGTGCTCACCGAGGAGGGATAGAGATTGGGGACGGAGAGAAGGGCACGTGTCGGTTGCGAGTCTCGTGGCCAACGTGACAGCCTGCTCTCTGAGGGCGAGGAGGAGGAGGGGGGAGGGAGGGGCAGATAGATGAAAAGGTCCTTGATTCCCCCTAGAGCACCAAGCTTAGGATCATACTCGCTTCGTGCCATGTGTGTATGGATCTATACAAGATGAGTTGAATTGAACTCCGGTCACATAAGTATTCATGTGGGGACTACATGTAGTGCGAAGATCCAAAGTTGTTCTAGACAGCGCTGGGATTTGTTCTCACAAGGCCGATGCTGTTTTGGCTCGTGGAAGGAGGCTGAATTAACAACGGATCGGACATGTTGTCCGAAGGTCAAACTAGGTTGAAGGGCAGATTTTAAACTAGCTGAGACGAAGGCCACAGACCTAAAAGAACCTCATCATTTCCAGCCCTTCCAAAAAAAAAAAGGAAAAAAAGGAACAAAAACAGCCTTTTGTCAAGCTTGGTCTGTTTCTCCATGACATCCAAATGTTTTGATGTGGTACTACGCTTGTTTGCATGGATCTCCAACCACTGATTCAATAGATATCAAAGAACATAGGAGTAGCTCCCAAACCTTTGCTGCCCACAAGCTGTCGTCCTGTGAGGCCTTCTCAACAGCAGTACAACTGGGCTGAAAACTGCAGCAAAATGATTGTGATTTACATTATTTGCGAAGAAGCAACAATTTGGCAATTTGTTTTATGGGGTGGTTTAGTGACAGGGTGTTCCTTGCTTTTTAAGATGTCAACAGTAATGTGTCAATAAAATGGGTAAGCAAGCACAAGCCCACTCAAAGTAACACAGCTCAAATCACTTCTTGTTGGGGCAAAGCTTTGAGTCAACGTTTTTTTGTTGTTTTTTTTTTGCACTGAGCAAAAGGAGCTTAGCGCATTAGCACTAGCGGTGGGTCGTTTTCTGTCAGTCTCTCTAACCGGCAGCTTAAAGTGCAGACACGGTAAAGGATTAGCTTCCTGCTGCTTTTCGCATCTCGCACATACAGGAAGCATTTTCAAAACTTTCTTTTGAAATTTGACGAATTGACCCAGTTTTGTGGAACTTCAAGACACTTTTGCATCTGTTTTCTATTTTAAGAATAAATGTCATCTTGAATACTTCAGTCAACTTGAGCGTGTATGTGTGAGTGCTTTAAAAGCTGAAGTGCCCAACATTCTAATCACCAGTTTTGTTATTGGTCATTGTGGTTCTGACAGCACTCAATTAAAGGCTCATTCCTTGTCCCGTGCAGCACTGTACCTACAAGTGCAGTGTTCTAGAAAACGACAGAAAACTTTGGACAGCTGGCAGTTGGTGCTGGAGGTCAACCCCCCACAGCCAGCCTAGTTATTCACTTGTTTTGACAGAAAGCTTGGCCGCTGGCAGAGTGTTTTGGCCTCTTGTGGTTCACGTTTGGCAGATTTAATCCTTCATAGCCGTTGTCCAAGTCCAATTCGCCCCACCTTCACCTGAATTTTCAGCCCAGATCACAGCATGTCTGACAGTGTCTCTCTCCCCGCTCCCCCCAGACTCAGCTGGAGGCCCAGAGGGCCACACAGGACTTCCAGAGGGCCACGGAGGTGTTGCGGGCGGCCAAGGAGACCATTGCCCTGGCAGAGCAGAGGCTGTTGGAGGAAGACAACAGGCAGTTTGACTCGGCATGGCAGGAGATGCTCAACCACGCTACCCAGAGGGTGAGGACAACATGTAACACGGGGGCCTGGGGGGGAGGGGGGTCGAATATTCCGTGGCTGAATCCAATTAAATTCTCTGTTATAAGATCAAACACCTTTTAGATGAAGGGGCCTACATTATGCCTGCGTTTTCATGTCGACCCAAATGCACCCACACACAGCGCTGCACAGCGCTGCACTCGCTTGAGGTTTCCGATTGGCCGTTGCAGGTGATGGACGCGGAGCACACCAAGACGAGGAGCGAGCTGGTGCACAAGGAGACGGCGGCCAAGTACACGGCGGCCATGAGCCGCATGAAGCAGCTGGAGAAGAAACTCAAACGCACCATCAGCAAGTCCAAGTGAGTGTCTGCTCTCTGTGTACCCGCGTACAAACGGAGCGCGTACTGTGGACGGACCACGCTGCCTGGTGTTTGACTGCATTGCCGTCTTAGCATCTCTTGTGATGTTTCTGATGAGCAGGGAAACCAGCGCAACCTCCTCTGTGGGATATCCACAGTAAAGTGAGGTGCTTTAAGGGGGAAGTTTCCAGAAGAGCAATGCCTTTGCCTGATGTTCTTCACAAGAGGACCATCATTTGATTTCACTTACAATACCTTGATCTTGATAATATACACTATAGTGCATTCCTTCTTTTCTTGGCATTGACCTTTTTGAATCTTTCGATGATTGATTTGATGCGATCTTGAGTATTCGTCTTGAAAATACATCAGTCCGTGTCAATCTATTGTATGGCTTCGAAGGAGCCATTCGACTTCCCCAAGTCTGTATGTAAGCACACAGGCCCTTATGTATGCATACACTAGTGAAGTGCACGAAGGGAGGAGCATCGTAATGTTTCCCAGATGTGCCGAGTGAGAACACATGGTAGCCCATTAGAACAGAATGGGACAGTATAAGACACGCACAGAAGACAACTGTTAAGTCTATCTAGCTAGCAAGACTGCAAGAGCTCTGGATTGGTGCGATATTCACAGTTGGCTATTGTAATCCACCCCCCCCCATCCCTATCTCCCACAGTTGCCATAGTGACGTCTTGCAGTACAGTGATCCTCAGAGTTGTTTGCTTTCGCTCTAATCATTCTCCCTCCCCCTTCCTCCCCCGCCCTCTCTTCCCCCACCCTCTCCTCCCACAGGCCGTACTTTGAATTGAAGGCAAAGTACTACCTGCAACTTGAGGTATGTGTGTGTGACATATGGGTTGTAATTTAGCAGGTTTTATTGGCATTTTTGGTTTACCCGAAGAGACACTTTGGCTTTCCATAATTTAACTGTTGTGACTCAGGTCAGCTGCCTTTTGACTTTGATCAAATGCCCATGTAATGTCAAGTCTGAACTAGACTGTGTGTGTGCGCTCGCGAATGCGCCCTAACAAGTCCGCTTCTCTCCTTGCTTTCCTCCAGCACCTGAAGAAGAACGTGGATGACCTCCAGGCCAAGCTCCTGCAGGCCAAATGTGAATACAAGACCGCCCTGAAAAACCTGGAGATGATCTCCGACGAGATCCACCAGCGTCGCCGCAGCTCTGCCATGGGGCCCCGGGGCCGCGGCGTGGGCGCCGAGGGCGACAGCGTCTCCGGGGACGACATCGCAAACTTCAAGATGGAGTCGGACGGTATCTCCAGTGAGTGTAAAGGGAGGATGAAAGTTGCTTGACACTGACAGGGACCTTCAGCAGAGCTCCTACATAACATGTCAAGCTTGGATGTTTGCACACAATCCTCAGTTTGGCCTCATACAAATCTATTAGGTTAAGTTATTTACCAACACATTTAGCATCGCCAAAGAAAACCCCCACAGTTTAGGCATTGGTTCATTTATATTGGCCAAATTACATTTCCACCGATGTAGAGCCTATAAACAAATGTCAATTCATCCCAATATAGAAAGCCGTCTAGAGTTGTCTGTTGCTCAGCTTCTCAGTAAGCGCATTGACGTAGGACAGCCTTTGATGGGTGTCTCTTAAAACCAATTATTGTTGTGTGTCTGCTGCAAGCTCTCCAGTCGCACAACATGCAAAAACACACACACGTTCATAAACACACATTACAGCCCATCTTGTTGATTCTGTGGTTTTGTAACCATTCATCAGAATCCCTTGAAAACCAGATTTAATTTAGGCCCATTCATACCTCTGATGTAAGACTTAGGATATGTAGGCTACTCAACACACAAATATTTGTATCTCTACATAGGGGAGAATTTCGTCGTTTTCTTTAAAGGGTCCTGAGACAACATAAGATAACGGACACTTCATCCTGGATCTTTTAAGTCAGCGTGTTGAGAGTAAGAGTGATGGATTTGAGGCTGAGTAGAAGAATGCATCACAGATCCAGAGTTCACTTCCTTGTGCTTGTGAGTTCTGGGTTATTTGATGTTACCGTAGGAACAGACCGTCAAGCCTTTGGCTGATTCAATGCTGACCCCGTTGGCTTAGACAGCAGGCACATTTATTGCTGCTGAGAGTTGACCTACAACGAAATGTGCTGTCTTTGCTCATTTGTTTTTTTTAGGAGCTGCTATAAAGTGTGTTTGCGTGTGCTTGTGCAGAAACGCAATCAATAATACATTTTGACGACCTAGAATGGCATTACATAAAACCTCCCATCAAGGTCAATGAAAATACCATGGTCATATTCATATTTTTCTTCTATGGTATGCAAGGTTCGTGACCTTGGCATGAAAAAGAGGTTGTATTGAAGTGATTTGTCCCAACACTCCCTTTTCTTGTCAGTAAACAGCATTCATGCCTGCCTTGTTTTACAGTCAGTCATTCCCCTCACATTCTCACACTCCTTTTTTCCGTCTCTCCCTCCTTTTCACTTTTCTTTTCCTTGCTCTATTTGAATGTCTGTACTCAAAGGTGCGTCAAATCAAACATGCATTTCCTCTCTCTCCCCCCTCTCTCTGCAGTGACCTCGGAGTCCTTTGAAGATGAGACGTGTAGCAGCGCCATGTCAGAGGAAGAGTCAGAGACTCAGTCCACCTGCAGCTTAGGCTCCTCCCCCAGCACCCCCCAAGACCTACTCTCGCCCTGCCCCTTTGCCAGCTCCTCCTCTTCCTCCTCCTCCCCCGCCTCCTCCCCCAGCCCCTTGTCCTCCTCGTCCTCCTCCCCTGCTCCCTCCTCGCGCCCCTGCAGCCTGGATCTGACCAGCCCCGTGTCGCTCTCCGACTTTGGCCTCATCTCGCCAGTGCTGGGCCCTCGTAGCGAGTGCAGTGGGGCATCTTCACCCGAGTGCGACATGGAAAGAGGTGTGTGTGAGTGTGGATGTATTCTCACTGAGACATATAGTCCAGGGCTACCTACCTGACACATACCCACACTAGAGGAGAGGCTTGTTAATCAAAGTGACAGCCAGCTAAGCACTTAGCTAAGAGCAGGTGTGAGGACACGAGATGGCCATCCCTCTGGAAAACCCATCCACATCGCAGCTGGGTCTTACAGCCTTTGGTTAGCAGGATTCAGACAGACACAGCATGGGGGGGGGGAACTGGACATTCTGTGTGTGTATTTCTTAAACCAAAATGTGGGTACAGCAATGTCTTTTACTTGATGGATACCTTGCTAATCCTGAATTCCTCTGGTCCAGGCGATAGAGCTGAAGGGGCGGAGGGAGAACTCGACAACTCTCTCAACAACAACAACCACTCCAGCAACGCCTCCAACAGCCGTCCCAGGAAGGCCACCAGCCTGGAAGGCCGTTTCAGCTTCCTCAACCTCCGGCGCCCTCGCACCGACAGCTCCAAGAATGGCGACCGCCATAGCTGCTTGCCCACCTCCAACCCCACCCAGGCTGGGGTCTTGGTCAACGGGGTGTGAGGAGTGGCAGATGAGGAAGTTTGACTTCCATCACCTCCCATATCCCTTATCCTCTCCCTAAACACCTGTAGAACTGCTAGTCTGTGCTAATGTGCTAGGCTGCTATCCGGCACGTACCCCACGTCACCCCCTTTTTCATCTCCATTTAGGAACGAAGAGTGAAAGACTCAACTAAATGGTCAGTGTATATATACAGTTCCTATGGATCATTATGAAGATGTAGATGTAGGAATCTACTGTGTGGTGAGTTGGAAGTGTTTGAACTGTTAGCATTTCCTTAGTCTAGGCTTGTTGGACAGCTAATACCCACCATACTCAAAGGACATTGATGTATTAGCTGAACGTAGACTGATTTGTTTGAGTGTAGTAGGGGAAATGGGACAAACTGAGTCGATTTTACTGTGATCTCCCTTTGGGGAAACTGCACTTGGTCAAAAATCACACCTGTAGACATCTGAAAGTGGGGGTTATTCATGGAATGGAATGCCTCCCTTTGAATTCCCACAAAGAAATCTTGAATTCTCTCGGAAATATGATAGCAATAAAATGTCTCCAGTTGGAAAAAGCTGAAATCAGTATTTTACCACTTGTCGTGTTGGGCAGATGGAATTTATGGGTGATGTTTTCTGAATAACCCCTCAAGGCTTGTTGATCATTTTGTCGGCTAATGCTCTTGTCTAGTGTTGCATATACTGTAGGTAACTAAGGCAGTCTGGTTCATACTCCAAGCAATCCTATTTTTCATTTGGAGAAAAGAAAAAAATCCTAGCATCTCAACACAGCCTAAAACACGTGACCAGAAGTCTTCATGAGGAGGGCAATGAAAAAAACCATGACACAAAACCTTGGACACGTGATGGCATCTTTTTCTCCTAGGATGATTTCTGTATTTAAGTGGGACTATTTGGGGCTGAAGAGTGTGGATGAAGAAATGGAAGTGAAAAAGATTCTATCGACTCTCTCTCCCCTCGTCTCTCGCCCTATCCCGCTGCTCATCAGTGCCAACAAAAATAGGTTTCCAGACATTGTGCATGCCCCCCCCCTTCTCCTGTCATCAAGCCATACCCCACACATCCCCCCTTTACCCAAGGACACACACAGAGACTAAGCTTCACGGCTGAAGACAACTCAAAACTGTCCTCACCCACGTATGGACACCTGTAAATGTGGAATACATGGAACGTCAATTGCCCAGAATATCTACCTTGAAATGTCTGGATGAGTTTGTTCTTTCCTCTCCTTACTTAGCAAAGGAAGAAAATGAAATTGCATCGCTGAATCCCCAGATGGGTGGTGTTGAGGGGGATGAAATGTTTTTTTGTAACCCTTAAGTGTGCAAGGAATGACTGTTGAAAGAGCTTTTGAAGATCAGCTACTGTACATGTTTCTTTTAGAGCCTAGTCAGATTTTTAAAAGCCTTGTGCTAGCGTGTAAGGTATTAGTGAGGCCTTGGCCGCTGTTCTAGGACTTGGAGATGGCTTTCTCTCATTTCTGATTGGTCACTGAGGTTTGGAATCGGCTCCTGTAGCATCCTAGTGGGGGGAACGTAACATTCGGAGCAACGTCCTCTACTTTTCATGGCTAAATGGGACAAACCTACAGAATTGCAGCAGTCTGGTAGGAACGTCTCGTCAACTTTTATGTATCGGAATGCAGCTTGTCGGTTTGTTTCTCCCCTGTTTCTCTGTACAGTCTGTGTGTACACATGTAATGTTGTATATTGGTGTGTGTTCCTTCTGTCACCGTTTTGCTGTGGAATAAGGATAGATGTTTGATCAGACCCTCTTATCAGCTGTATTTGACCAGTGGGTGGTGTTATGCTAGAATATCTTTCCACAGCTTATGTGCCTGTTTTTCAGAAGTCAAATAAACATGCTCACTGCACATGTATAATTATTACAGTAGGTCAACTAACGTCTGATATTTGTTCCTCATTCTTACCTCTGATAGGTGTGGAGTTGCTGCTCTTTTTCATAAATAATCTATATTTGTAGGTTAATACAATATGAAAGCATAAATGTTCTCGGTGCTGTAAACATTGCAAATCCGAACCGTATAAATAGTTTACCTATGAGACCATAGTTGGCATGACTTAATGACTGACTCATTCATGTTCGATGTAAAACTAGCAGTGCACTTCAGACCGTTTGCGCAACATCCTGTGATCCTGCTTGTGCGGCCACAGTGCAGAACTCCCAGCGTTGGCACGGCGATCATCTGAAGCTACAGATGACATGTACACCATGCAACCGCTAACAATGATTAGCCCCACTAGAGTACAGGCGCTACTTCATAAGGACAGTTGATGCTAACGCCCAGGTCATGCAGATGAACTGAAGGCAAAATAAAAAAATGACTGAGTCGCCTACCGTTCTAAGCCATGTTAGATCAGTGATGTATATAGAAAACCACCATGTTTAAAGAGTTCACACTGTGGAGCAGGCAAGCAGCTCCTATTTAAACTACCACACGTTTATCATGGTGCTGAAGCTTTGAATGTATTGTAAATGCCCATATATTTTAGAATGAGAGTGACTGCCTAAAACAAGGGCATGCCTGCGAGGCGACAGTGAATTACTCATACGATTGGTCCCTGGTATCAAGGCACAACGGTGGGTGTATGACCAAGATGAGAACGCTGTATTCAGCAGAACACACACACACACACACACACACACACACACACACACACACACACACACACACACACACACACGGTCCAGAAAGCGCATTTGAAGAAACCCTTTACTTCTAACCTCTATCTCCGATCTGTTTTCCCTTTTTCCACATTTCAGCCTTGTTTGTGTTGTCTTCCACCTCACCCTGTGATTCCTATTAAAGGTCTATGAGCTACTGTGGCTGTTTTTCAGACAGAGAAAGAGGTCAGACTAAGAACACAAGCTAGTTAAGATGAAGACATCAATAAGCGAGCCTGTTTCACAGCTCTCTTCACCAAGACGCTGAACTCATGGTTTCAGAGTAACAACATACATGTTGAGCACCATATGACCTTGTTAATGCGATCCGACCGTGAGAAAACAAAACATGACGCACGCACACGTTTCAAGTCCTTCATTGCTGTTACTTGAAATGCATCATTCCACATTTAGTGCAAGTTCACAGACCACCATAAGATTGTACTATTGCTTTGTTTTTTTACATAGGCTGCAGTGGCATATTAAATTCAGTTAAATAAGTATGAAGCGAAAGAAGTGCGTGGCATTGATCAAGGTTAAACACTTCTCCTCACTGCTTGTGAAACTATGACGTGTCGTCATTTTCCTTTGGCCACGACTTTCCTGAAGATGGTTTGGTGGGATTTCTTTGCGCTCTCGGAAATGTCTTAGCACTGGGTCTAATCATCAGGTCTAGCCTGTTTGACACGATCTTGGCAGACAGAAAGGACTGAACGACTGAAAAGTGCGTAATTGAGAAATGCAAAGTGAACCGATAGCTACGTTGGCAACACGGCTTAAAATGTGCCATTCAGCTTCGGCTGACTGTGACAAAGCTCACGTCTGTCTTATGGAGCTGCGCTGGAGTCCCAGAGATGAGGCCTTTCCCAGGTCCGTGGTTGGAAACCCCCCCCCCCGACTCCAACTGTCATCCCGCGGTGGCGAGGAGGACGTCGTTTCGCTGCAACGCAGGAGTCCCTGTCACGTAGTGGCTTCCTGAGAAGAAGCGGTTTGCGGTCCGCAGGCGGTCGGAACACGGTCAGAGGTCCGTGGTCGAAGCAGATAATGCCAGGAGAACAATCTCCAACCCATGAAGACAGTTGTGTTATGTAAATAGTGATCATTCTAAATAGATCGTTAGCGTATCTATGTAGCATCACTGGGAACAGGTTAAGTGAAGGCTGATCATAGCAGGCGATGGGTGTTCTGCTGTCAGCTCTATTTGGTACATGGTCCTGCCCTGTGGCCTTCAACCTCCTCAGGTTCCATGCTAATGGCTGTTTCCATGCTCCGACACACCTGACTCAAATGAACGGGTCGTTATGAAGGTCTGTGGAAGCCTGCTAATGACCATGCATTTGACTCAGGTGTGTTGGAACAATATACAGGACAATGGGCCTTGACGACCAGGGCTGAAGAGCTCCGGTCTCGCCTTCCAAAGGCTGCGTTCCATTTCTAAAGGCTGGTCGGTTCCCTCTCTGCCAGATGAGTAGACGGGGATACTTGATGAGTGACCTGGCCTTCAGCTAGGCAGCAAACAAAAGCTTTCTCAGTCAGCTCAATCTAGCCAAAAGGGAGGAGGTATCAAGGTCAGAAGGAGGGGAAACAGCTTTTTGGAAATGAGACGCAGCCCAGCTGCTGGCTAGTCAATCTCAGTGTATCTTTGGGTCTATGAAAGGTTAGACTTGGTTGTTTATGGGAGGAGAGGGGAGGAGGAGGGGGAGGTCCTAGGGTAAGGTATGAAGACACATTCCCCCTGCTTTCCTTTCGAAATAAGTCCCCCTGCCCCTCCCCTCCCCTCCCGCCTCAAATTCCTCATTGCAGCTGGGAGACCTTCAACGGCACAGCGCTACTGAAGTCCAAGAAGAACGGCCCTTCCTGTTTGGGCAGGAAGGTGGTGGGCATGACGTTGTAGATGCCTGCAGGGACTTGGTCCACCTCCATGTAGCAGAAGCCACACCTGCAGAGGGGGGAGACAGAGGGTCACTGTGGCTGCACATGACAGCGTGGAATCAGTCTCCTAGGATCCTAGGACAGGCCGCATCAACAGAATGCTGAGTCAACCGGATATCTATGAATGGTTAACTGATTGTTTTGACTGTGCCACCTCGTGTGACAAATGTGTTATCCGTTAGCTTAGCTAGTAACTTAGCTCTGAGCGAAGCACTTTCCAGGCGACAGAAGATTTTTGCTTTGCCATTTCTTGTCATAGTGTATTCTTCTACGACACACTCGTACTCAGCGTAGATGTGGGTTTTATAAGTACAATGTGTACTATAGTGTGTGTAAGACAGTACAACACTGTCTTACACCTACAATGTGTGATGGAACACGCCTGTTTGTACTACATATGGGCCAGGGTTATACATTGGTTTATTTAAAACGTTGACAGAGACTGAATAACTAAGGTGAGTTTATTTCAGGCAATGGCTCACAGTTCAAATAGCCACTGAGCCATTTTGGTTTCACCAACCTGTGGTGACAGAATGTGTGACATGGGAATACATCTCTATTATGATTTTGTTTTGTTTTTTAAATCACCAATTAACATAAAAAATAGAATTTTAAAAAATGGCACAAAAGAAAGTAGATTCTGAACGCTGAGCGGCTTCCTGAGAATATTCCAGAACATGTTGCATTGTCCCTCATTGTGTCATAACATGAACCGTGAAGAAAACATTTCATTTAAGAAGTAAACATGTGGGCCTCCTTAGACCGTTTGGGAATAAGCCCAGAGGTTATCTGTTACATCAGGTTATCAGGCCTGGGGGTTAAAAAGAATCATGAGTCTCTAATCTTCCACTAGTGAGTTTTATATTATGGGCCAAGGCATGAAACAGGCTCAAGGGTGACACGGTCCTGTGTTCTAGACCACACATCTGTCCAGTCAAACCCCAAACCTGTGTAAGGAAATTAGGAAAAGAATGTACTGCAACCATTCCCTACACACACTTTGAAACCAAGCACACCCATCTGGTATTTAACATCATGAGTGCTTTATATGGTAGTCTGCTGTGTACAGAGACACAGAGACGTGTGTTTTCCGGTAAGTTCCGGGGGAGACCTATGGGGTACCTGTAGTCTCCGCTGCTCCTCTTCTGCAGGCTGCCTGGCCCCGCCTCCGCCACGGTGGAGACAGTCTGCACCTCAAAGCCCACACTGTACTGCCTGGGGGGAGAAGGGGAGGAGACAGAACGCAGGTTATTCACCCGGAAACCAACCACGCTGTGACCCAACCCGCGGTCAGTACTGGAGGCCCGGTCTGTCCACTGAAACCAGACATCTGCCCCTGGTGTATCAGGGTAACAGGCTAAATGCTCATGTTACTTTAACAGCAACAAATCGACATCGTCAGCAGTGCTACTGGCAAGCTGCGTATCCTTCACGGGAGGGAAGGACAGACGACCACGTCAGCGTTTCTATGACTACGCGTACTACGAATGTGGATCGGTGCCCAGGCAGAACGCCGACGCGCACGCACCCACGTAGAGACACAGAGGAAGACGCGACCAATACACACTTCCTAAAAATAGTCGCTTGAAGTGTTCGGTTGACGAGGGTAATCCCAAATGGCCAGTGATAAGGATGAGGGAATGTTTCGGAGTGTGTGTGTGTGTGTGTGTGGGACTATAATTTGTTGCAGTCGGTGGAGGAGAAGGCAGAAAAAGGACTGCAGTGACTGAGTCATGCTGGCAAGACCGTGTGTGTGAGCGTGTGTGTGAGCGGCAGAGACAAAGTAAGACTGAGACTATTAGCATAGCTAATTACAGTGTGACTGGGGAGAGCCGAGTGAGTCATCTAGTTATTAAGTCTCTTAATTAGGCTAAGACATGCCATTAAATAAGGATGAGCAGCGGATGGGCTTCTGGTCACACCAGAACCTTCCGCACCAACTGTCTCCTCTTAAACAATGACTTGGTCTTATCATTGCATAACTGTACTAGCGTGTGCCTAACATTTTCCTGGTAAATGTGTACTGGCTCTGGTTAGTCTACTTTGCAAACCATTTCCTTATTTCATGCAGATATGTAGAAAGGGTCAGAGGAGATATGCCACAGATTTTCCCTGATGTGACAGCAGCGTGCACGTGAGGGAGCGTGCACGTGAGGAGTACTGCAGGTGGGGAAGGTGTGGGGGAAGGAGGGGGGTCACCTGGAGCCTCTTAGCTCTATGAGCAGGGGGCCAGGCCGCTCCAGGTTCAGTTGGTAGATGGGGTTGTGTTTGTACGAGTCCTTGTAATTCCCACAGCCCCCCGCACTGGCCCCCTTCCACTGTCCATTAATCTGGGGGGTGGGGGAGGGGGGTGGTGGAAGCACGGGGGTTTTTTATCAAGGGAAGGGAGGAGGGGATAGGAG